>OZ020244.1:29132817-29732817 GCA_963971285.1 Astropecten irregularis | reverse complement strand
AAAATATGTGGTTATTTTTTATGCCTGGCTTTGACGGCTTGCCATTGTTTCCGCCATCTTGGTTGGCAAAAACTTGGGCTGTGACGTTGCAAAAGAAAGGTCTATAATTATACTACCGGTATTAACACATTAACTCAGTAAGCAAATATGCTTAGCAAAAAGTGTGCTTGGCAACTCTCTGACATTGTCCATGCACTAGACTAAACTATCACAAATCTATAGAAAGAAAAGTGTTGCAGCATCACGACCACCAGAGGGCAACAGAGCCGCACGCCCCCAGCCAACCACAGAGTCACTCATACGACATCCGCACACCGGTGCAGCTGTGGACCGGTGAACAAGGACGTAGACCAACATTATTTAACAAGACACCACACCACAGCATCCAGTCTTCATTGCCTGATGAAGGTTTAGCAGTCCTTGCAATCGAAACGTTACTACCAGCAAAATGACATCGCGTGAATTTGATGATTATATTAATTAAAAAGCTGTATCCTCTTTGAGTGATCCCCCATATACCGTTCCCAGGTTGCAGCTTGCTGCGTGTATCATTGAAACGATCCCTGGGGCACGGCGGTGTGTGCGTGGTTTCATGGCTTCTGACTGCCAAACGAACAAAGATGATTTGACTATTGGGGTCACCACCAACGTAGGGCTGGATAGCTCGGTTGGTAGAGAGCCTGTACAGTATTCAGGAGGTCGCCGGGTTCAAATCCTGCTCCAGTCAATTTGTCTTAATTCACTTTTCAATATCATAATTCTGCTTGACACCTCTACAGAGCATATTCATCCTACCTGTGCTACTTGACGGTTCTTCACCGGTCTCTGGATATCCATTGAGTGCTGGTTTGGTACTTTCACTGGTCCCCATGGTCACACTGTCCATCATGGCCTGCATGTTGTGCTCACTGGTCGGCCTTTCATCATCTTCAACATCCTTGGACGAAAGAATTGAGACGTGAGACTAAGGTTGCACGGTTTTTCGGCATTACCGAGTAGTTGCGGTTTAAAACAAAAACCGAAACCGAACCGAAGCTTTTTTGAAATACCGAAATACCGGCCAAGTCGGTTTAGAAAAAAAAACCGCGGTTTTGTAAGATTTGAAGAGCCCCACTTGTTATTTTTCTGTTGGCAACAGCCAGATTGTAAACTAAATGGAGATAAGATTTTAGAGATCCCTTTGTGTTTGCCGACAAAAGAAAGTTTGTGGTTTCTGGTTTCTTGACCCAGAAATCTGAACCCAGCTTAACAAAAGACCTGTCAGTTATGTATAGAAGATGTGTAGACACAGCTGGAGACAGTTCATTTGCAGACATAATAGGGTGCGTGGGAAAAGATCCTGAATTTATTCCTGGGAAAAAGGTTGGTGACCCTTTCATATAAAAGCTTCGTCCAATGATAATGCTTGGCTGGCTCTCACGATCAATGTTATTGGTGGTCACTGCATTTTGTGACAGCTGAACTTGCCACTGGGAAGTTTGCACGTGGTCAGGCAAATCGCTGGTCCCATTTAATGGGTTGCCAATCTATGTGGTATATTGTCGGGCACCAACCAAGGAAGGCAAAGTAAACATCTTTCGTGGTTGATGCATGTGTGCACTTTGTGCAGCAGACTGGACGTAGATTTGGCTTAACTTTATCTATTTTTGTCGATAAAAATGCAGACACTTGACTTCCTCTTAGATTTGGAGTCTTATTTCCATGGAATATACCTGGCTCGAGAAGTAAATAAATGCAAACGGAAGGTAGGAAAATTGTCTCCGCGGATCCGAAACTGTTCCTAAACTTCGATTATAATAAAAAAAGAATAAACACGATCCTCTGGGTGCGACGTCGGACGATAAAAAAAGTTATTCATGGTTGAACGATGTTGTTTCAAAGCTATTGAATTAAATTCCTGCCAATAAAAAACATTTTGTAACATTTCTTAATCTTAAGATTGCCAAGAAAACTAGCGGCTGAACCACTCACGATGTATGACACACTCCTGTTGGTGTCCGATCACAAGATAAGATGACGTAATTTGTGCTTTTAGAAGTTGCCGGTAATACCGAATACCGCGTTTTTTTTGGAGCCGGTATACCGGCTAGGCAAAATTGGAAACCGTGCAACCTTACGTGAGACCAAAGCACTTTAATATGCTGAGTTGCTCATGAAGCTTTGCTGTGAAATGGTCGTTGAATGGAATACTGCTGGATGACTACAATGGAACACCACTATAACAAACACCGCTATACCAAACATTTGGCTCTACCAAACATCATCCTTGGCTGTCAATAGTTGTGTACAATACATACCCAACGTGGGTCTTTAAATCACTATTTATGAACGACCACTATAACGGACAATATCAGTGCAACCCGCCAGCCATGTGCATTATAGCAGTGTTCCACTGTACTTAATTTAAGCCTGGGGCAGTCTTCTTGGTAAAAAATGATGTACAGGTACCTTGGCATAAAATGATGCACATAACATCACACCAAGATACCTCAGATACCCTGGCTGTCATACATTTTACATAATAAAATAAACAGCAATGTATTACCTCCATTTCCTGGTTGTTGTCAGCCTGACATGCACCCAGGCTAGCCTTGGGAATCGCCTGTATTCTCTGCAAGACTGTTGCTTGTCGACCTGTTTTGCAGAGGTCAAAATTACTGCAAATTGACCGCGATATCTACATTTAATAATGTGAAATACAGAAAAAGAAAAATACAAATGAGATGTATCACATTGAGATTTTAAACACGTTTGTTTGTCGAGATGAAAGGTAAACAAGGCACTTTTTTAAAACTGCTGTTGTTTTACGCTTTCTGTTGTCAGTGACATTGTTACTGCCGGCCCGATGTTGCAATCGTTGATGATTTAACAACTGAAACTGTTGTTGATGCCCCTACTATAAGCTGCTGCAGGCTGTTGAACTTGTTGCCATATATATTACAACTGCAGCACCTACTAAATAACTGCTGTAGCACAGTGCTGGTGTTGCAATGCTGCCCACACCTGGCTAACTGATGCCCAGGGCCCTTTTCCAAACCTCGGCTCAGGCTCAGGCTCCGGCTCAATCTTTGTTATCCATATGCTGATCATATAGGTTGTGGTTTTTCATTGAAGCTGAAGCTCTGTTTTCATTTTCAAACCAGAGAATCTACTTCCGAACTGCAGCCAAAAACCTCTATTTTGATACCTGTCATTTTAAAATAGACTCAGGAAATGGAGCTGGAGCTGGAGCTGGAGCCGGAGCCGGAGCCAGAGCCAGAGCCGAGGATTGGAAAAGGGCCCCGGTGTGGTGGCCAAAAGCCCCCATATTCACATGTATCTGACCACATATGATAGAGGGATGTAGACCAAGCGTGAACAATGGTCCATTCTTACCACAATGAGACTGCCGTCCTCAGCCCTTGTTTCAAATTCATTGTCCATGATTTCAGCGATGAAGTCTTCCAATTCCTCCGGCTGTATGCCATCTGTAAAATACATGCCAAATTGACGATTGTACAGGGTAGAAAAACATTAATAAATGATTATCGGTAGTAAAAAAGATCCTAAGCCCTAACCCCACATGCATGAGCTCCCATTGTCGAAGAAGTGACCACAAGATATTTTGTTCCAACTTTCTATACGTGTATCATGATCATGATGCAATAAATAAGTAGGATTCACCTGGTACAGTAAAGGATTTAGCAGAGGATAGTATACAACAGTCGAATCGATTCTAGCTCCCAAGTTGTTGGAAGTTGACAAACTATAGTTCCCGAGGCGAAACCGAGGGAACTACTTTGTCAAATTCTAACACAGAGGGAAGCTAGTATCGACTGTCCACCCGAAATAAACCATGTGATATTTGTTTTACTATAACTCATAAATATTCTTTATTGTCCACAATTTTGTCGAGAAGTGCGGAAGCAAAACGTTCGTTTTTGTGAACTTCGAGTAGGGCGAAATTCACCCAAGCACACTGAACACTAGGATATGTGCAGTGAGATGTTCCATGCGCAGTGAGATGTTACATGTGTAACAGTTCCTTCGGAGATTCCCCTGCCTACTCACTGGTGACCAGCAAATATATCCACCGGCACGTGATGGTAAATTGACCAATTGGGATTTGGCTCTAGGTCATGAATATTTATGAGGTATAGTGTATAGTCAATTACTAACTTGTACAACAGACTTATTATTACCATTTTCTTGGAACCAGTTACAGACAGCATCCACCAGCCACAGTGCCTTTTCTCTGCCATGTACTCCACCATATCCTTGATTTACAGCCAGCTGTTGAATATGAAATGATCAGGGTTTAGTAAAGGTAATATCATACTTTGGTTTTTATGAAAGAAATTCAGATTCAAGGGCAAACATATCAAGACAGATACAGTAACAGTCATCTGTGACAATTTCAGTCCCATACGTTGCCCACTTTTTGAGAATATCGTGAAAAACGGCCACAGTATTTCTTAAGTCTTTTCTCTTTTATTTTTGATCTTTTAAAAGATCAAAAACCATTTCAGGCAGAAATATTTTGCCTGTTGGTTTCTACCACTTTACTACCACCATCTTCATATCCTGAAACTTATACGTATTTCTGTGAACATGTCTGTTTTTGTTTCTTACCAAAGTACGTATGATACTACCTTTACACTCTTATCACATCCCCGAAATCAGAAAAGACAAATGTCAAAGAAAGAGTTAAATTTGAAAACGAGACTGGGTTTTGGGTAAATTCAACACAGCATCTTTTTGTAGTCTTTTTGTAGTACAGCAAAAACGTCACTTTTACCTGTCTAAAACTGGTGTTGGATGCATTGAACACATTTTTGATAAAGCATGTTAAACTTAAGGCCTAATGGGATGCTAAGCGCGAAATACAACATTCTTTCCAATGCAAAACAACGACAGGCTAGGTTTGCCCATGCGGTACACCGCGTACACAGACTACAGACAGTAGCCTCTGTCCGTCTACTAGTCCGAATATTTAAGCGATCACTAACAAATTCGGTACACGCCACTTCGAAAATGAACTGAAATCGGTAGAGAAAACTCACCTGAAGTGCGGTCCATCCTTCAAAAATTGTTTCGACACTCCGGCGAAAAATCGACATGGGCGACTCACAGGGGGCTGCCATCTTGCTTTTCGATGCAAGGGCGCCCTCTCCCAACAAGTCAGAAAAATTGCACTTTTAACAACCCCCCCCCCCCCCCCTCGGCCCCAAAGTTTCCCAAACTTTTAATTATATGAAACAGTGATGAATGAAAGCCTTAAACATTTTCAGATAATGAATTATTTTCAAGTTTCATCCTTTTTTTTAATTCCATAAAAGTCATAAGAAAATGTTTGACATGGAATAGTACAATTATTTTGTTCACACAAATTATTTTGCATCAAAATAATTAATATATATACATATTTATTGAAATCATCCCTTTCTCATCAAGTTTGATCTGTTTGTGCTGAACTTTATCAAAAAAAAAGAAGATAATTCTGGTGGATTCGAATTTAATAAAAATGATGACTACAAAGCATCAAATCATATATGGCAGTCAATTGAATTATTTTTTACCTAAACAGCATACAAAACTAAACTGTTTGTTTTTTGCATTTTGTTTTCTCATAAAACCAAACCAAACCAGAATCCCTAAAATATGGCAGTTTTTTTCTCTTTTTATTTTTAGATTCAAGGTCTGTACGTGTGATAAGGCTCAAAGGATGCTGGTGGGATGTCAAATTTAATAACAAGAGGTACAATAAAGGTAATATTATACTTTGGTTTTTGTCAAAGAAATACAGATTCATGGGCCAAATTATCAAGGAAGATACAGTAACAGTTATCTGTGAAAATAACAGTCCCATACGGTGCCCACTTTTTGAGAAAACAGTACAAAGGGGTCACAGTATTTCTAAGTATTTTCTCTTCTCTTTTTGATCTTTTAAAAGATCAAAATACAGCATTTAAGGCAGAACATTTATAACGGTATGTTTCTACGTCCATCATCATCTTTACACCCTGTAAGTTATAGGTAAATATGTGAGATTTCCAGTGTTTCGGTATGCTACCAAAGTTTGATGGTACCTTTAATTACAACAATATGAAGCGGAGGAATCGATGTTTCATTTATCAAAGCAATCACTAGGAGACATCATGCAAAAAAGCAAAAAACAAATGTGAAATATTCCATACAACAGGCTCCTTTATCTCTGACACTTGAACCATATGTATTTGTCCAACCAGTCCAACTAATATAACATAGAAAAAAATGGTTTCCATCATTGTTCATATACCTTTTCAACAACACTACTATAAAGATTACAAAATATGAATGACAGATTGGCAATTTGATGACAGCAGATAAATGAGTTGTTAACAAATTGTACAAAATATTACAAATATTTTTGACAATATTTTTCCATTTTAATTGCTAGTAATAATTTAGTATTTCAAAAACACACTCGTCAAAATTTGCATAACTGTATATTATTTATTTTTTAACTCATGCAGATCATTATAAATTATCATCACGGCAAACATTTTGTGCATTTAGAGAGAATGTATCTTAACTGAAATATGCATGAAAATATATAATCGATGTCTTCTGCTTCAACGTTTTGGTCAAAAAAAGAAATTACATTAATTCAGACCAGCATGATTACTTTGTGCATGATTAAAAACACCAATCTTTTATCCCAAGTCCCCAAAATGTCCACCTGACTGGAAACTGTTGGACTCTGAGAGCTTTTTTTGCAAAATTATATTCTCCATTTGTAAATTAAAGGTAGACCTAATTGTTTTGAATATACTTGGTATAAGTACAATAGGCCAAATTCTGGAACTGTACTGATAAAAATATTTTTGTGAATTTTCGGAGACGTATACAACACTTACAGCACTTAAATAACAAACCCACAGAAATGCTTACTCTAATAGTAATCACATGTAGTATTATAACTGTTCTCAATTACTACATTTAAAATATTATTGCATTTGTAATGTTAGTCCAATTTTGCATTATTCCAAAAGTATAAAAAAAACACTAAGCAAATCCTTACACATTACAACAAATTGAAGCTCTGCTGTTTCAAACTTGTTCCATACATTCGTATTACAGATGCTACAACAACAAAATGATAATTATCTCACATTAATTATTACTTGTTCATGAAGGCACCTGATATGTATGAAGTAGAGTTGTCAAGGTGTTATTACAGATTATTTCAGGATAAAATAGAAAAAAAAACCACGCAATTTATTTAATGGTCAAAAATTATACTTCATTGAAACTGAAAGAACAGGAAAAACATAGATCGCGCTTCAAGGTGATCTTTCATTTCTACTAAGATCAAGGGCCAATGTTAAGCACAAAAAAATTGCTTAGCACAAAATGTCTTGCTCAATAAAAGAAACCATCATTAACAATTTCATTTGATATTCATGGTCAGTGATCAACAACCAAAGAACAATCACAAGTGATAAACTACACATAGTAAATTTGGTTGTTAATCCTGTCATTGAAAGGTGAACAAAGAAAATTTTACTGGAGCGGGATTTGAACTGGTGACCTCCTGAAGAGAGGAGGTCGCCGGTTCGAATCCCACTCCGTCAATTTTTCTTTGTTCACCTTTCAATAACTTCAAATTTCAGTAAGTTTCCCTTGTGGTTATTTGATTCTGTGTTTATTGAAGAAATGTCATGGTTAGAAAAGTGTTGTGCCAAGCAGGGTCGTGAGATTGGCCCCCGATAATTGGGTGACATTTTTATTTTGAGTCAAAGCAAAAATACAAGAGGGAAAGAATTCCACTGACGGCCATTATGGAAACAGGGTTATTTCCTCCAAGAGATAACTTATTGGATGCAAGTCATGATGAACTTCAATCTCAGGTGTGTACACTGGGGTAGCATATCTGAAAAGTGAGATTTTCAGTGTTTTTTGACCTACAAATGATACACTTCGAATGCAGCGGTAGCCATTTTTCTCATAACGCCCTCTGTCGGTCCCATAGGTTTGTGCACAAGTGATGGCCGTCAGTGCAATTCTTTCCTACAAGAGTTGTATGCGGATGTTTTGCACATATACTTCCCTCAAATAGAAGCAATATTAGATTCATGATTTCTTGTCTGGTATAACATCGAATTCTGCAACTGAGAATACAAACAGGTGGACCAAGGCAGCTCTATAAAAAGCAGCTCTTCAAGTTGGCGGGGGCAAGATCGCAAGATATCTCATTTAGGTCTCCTCTTCTCTAAGATGTTTATCTTGGGCTCAATCTTGATGTATGGGCGCTCTCGTAGACTGATCCCTGCGAAGCCTTGGATGACTGCCAAGACATTGTGGCTGGACCGGTACACTGTGCGTGCATTGCTTTTGGTCTGAGATGCGCTGGTTAACAAGTGTGTATATGACATCATATCTGGGCCGCCGGGTGGAAGGTCTTCCGTTTTATTGTAACTGGAAGCAAAAGGAAACAGAACAAAATCACTGTGGTCAGTTTTTGCATCTCCTCAAAATTTACACAGCAGTGTGTGTGGCTCAAAAAGCACAGGCTAGGGTACCAGCTAAAACAGTGTGTAATATACACTACCTGCAACGTACTGGTTCACTTCACACCTTATATTTCCGAGCATTTATATCAACTTTCTAAAACAATCACTGTAATTATGGTAAAGCAGCTTCATGAAATTCTACTTTCGTGGTTGACAGCTGCTTGGAAGATGAAAACAGAAATGGGTTTTGTCCAAATGGGATACCGGTAATCTTATGCAAATTTGCATTATCCCATACTGTACTTCACTGGAACAATTGTTGAAATCAATACTAAAATGTCCACAGAGTCATACATTTCAATGGTTAGATTATAGCAGTTGACAGTTGGCTATCCTAACCTGATATATTATACAGTATCAAACAAATTAGTTTATTAATACAAAGTTAGAAACTGTCAATTTTATTGGCAATGCTTGGAGTATGGATGGCCTGACATGGTTAGATTCCATCAGGATCTTCCTCAAAGGTAGTGACAAGAGGACAAGAAAATGCAAGTAAAGCAGAGTGTACACTGTCATGATCACCCATGATAACACTCTCAGTAACATGTTGCCCAAGGAGGGCAACTTGGCAGTTATATATCAAAAACGTTTCTCCATCAACGAATACTGTGATATTTTTTTTTGTACTTGACTTACATCCAGTGATCATTGATCTGAGTGAACCTGGAGACACCAGTTTGAGCTGCTGCAACATCAATGTGAACGTGAACTTGATCTGCAATCAAAATGAACAGAGAGTCATGCAATCATGAAATGTCTTCATCATGATCCCTTCATCTACTAATTCACCAACTTTAGAGGGGATTACGGTAGTTTCTGTTAGATTGTAATCGAAAACTCCAGGGAGTCATTGCATTTCAATGCAAAACATCATGCTTTATACTCCCAATCCTTTCCCCTAACAAAAACCTCCATAGATTTGATGTGATGCACTGATGATTCGGGTCACAAGGTCCCTGGTCTTGTCTGTCTTACGTACTCTAAGGCTGTGAGACATGGACTTTGACTGGGGGCCTGGGGAGTCAACTCAATGTCTTCGGTACTGGGTCTCTGAGGAGGATCCTTGGGTATATACCTCTGGTCGGACCGTGTAATGAGGGGTTACTCAAAGAGAGTCAGATGAGACCTATTATTACTGTGTGATTATGTGAGCACTAGATGCGTCTGTTGTACAGTCATATACCGTAGCTAGATTCCCTGCAAGTGATCCTGAGAAACTGATTCTCTCTCTAAGAGAACCAATTACTGGTAGGACTCTCCTGGGCGTCCGAATTACACATGGTTGCATCAGATGGACGGGTTATTTTGCTGAGATGGGGATGGGTCGCGTGGCTGCATGGGGGATGGTCATCAGGAGACCAAAGGAGTACCGGTATCGCTCGGAGGTAGATGAGGCAACGCGCTGTTGCAGCACTTGCTCCCACTGATTAAAGGATTGACTATGAAACACATACCGGTCTCTTTGGGCACAGTTTCGTGAAGTATCCTGAGCGCTTCCCCACCGGGATAGTTTTGACGAGATATAACCAAGAAGGCTGTGGTAGCCGCCATGTTGATCAGGAAATGGACAACGATGCCTAACGCTAGAAACTTCATCAATGCCGACTTGTTGAAACGTCGAAATCTGTTAATATCGAGGACAAAGGACGGAGGGAAGATGGTCAGCTGTGATGTTATACTGCATTTTACTAGGGACCTATGTCATTATGAAAATTGCTGTGCAAAGTCAAATCAGCTATCATTTGCAGGAGAGTTTGGTAAAGGGTTTGGGTTTAATAGTTCAGCGGGAACAAACCTCCGGGACATGGTTAGCAGGATGCAGGGTTTTTGAAATGAGGTAAAATTCATTGATGAAAGGATGAAATTAATTGATATCAGCATTAAAAAGAAACTCTGTAGAATAGACCGATCCATTGAGCCCCGCCCCATTTGTTTCTGACCAATCACAGTCGTGGTATACGTCGGACATGCGTTCACTTAGTCCAACAAATGTACGCGCGCGTACATACGCGTGACAGGAACGTGCAGTGAAGCATTGGAGGGGAACACGTGTTCATTGCCCACATGTTCAGTGGGAGGGGCTTACTGGATTGGTCTATTGAGTCACATGTCATCAATTGGACGAAATGGGTTTTCTAGATGAATAGAAAGAGTGCAGTTGGAGCTTTGATGTAAAGTATTTTTTTATTTTATTTTAATTTTATTACCTTTATTGCACAGAAACATTAAAAAGACATATAGTGCAAGAGAGAAAATCCCGAACAGGCACACAGGCCCACAAAATGGGGACCCTGTACAACATCAAAACCAAGAGACAGACTGACAAAGGACAGGCACAATTAACAGGCAAACAACCGAGGACAAAGATAAAATATTATTCCTAGTAAAACATTTTTAAAGATGGGAGATACTGTACTACTTATTAAAACTCCGGCAAGATATAGGAGATATGATAACCAAACCAACCCATGGAAGCCTCATGGTCAGAGAGGAGGAATCTTTTTTAAATACCTAATGAGAGATATAAGCCACTTACACATATGATACTGCAACAGCAGCAGCAGTGTTCAGCATGGGGAACACGTATATGATGAATCTCAGCTCCTTGTGCGGTAGAAACGAGTACAGGAAAATAAACCCCATCGGAGGCAGCAGAAACCGCCACACACGGCGGTCTGCAAAGCAACCGAGGGGAACTAACACCAGACTGGCCAACAATGCTCTGGGTAGAGCCGAGTAGAAGTACCACATGAAAGGTGATGTCTGATGATTGCTTGGAATCAAGGAAGATACAAGACAGTAAAGGTAACTTCGATTCTCCACTTTGGTTTTTGTCAAAGCAGTGCAGATTCATGCACAAAAATATCAAGAAAGATACAGTCACAGTCATCAGTGAAATTTCCAGTCCCATACGGTGCCCATTTTTTGAGAAAACAGTGAAAATTGCTCACAGTATTTTCAAATCTATTCACAGAAATTTTGATCTCCCTGAGATCAAAACAGTTTTTGGTCTTTGGCTTTACTCGCTTTTCTGGATAAATACAGCGTTTCAGGCAGAAATATTTTAACGGTATGTTTCTACCACCACCATCTTCATACCCTTTAAGTTATACGTAAATATGTGAAGATTTCTGTTTCGGCAGAAATAAGACTAAGAGGAATAACAAGACTATGTAATGAATCGGCCTTCCATCCCTTCTCCTGGGAGAGAAAAGTTACTAGAGATCTGCTGATCATAATGGGAAAGGATACACCCCAGTTGCTGCTCTTGTTCAGCACCGTGTTGTACCACAGCACCTCGCCTTCAGGCCACAACCAATATCTCCAGAAGAAGGAATCTATCAGGATGGTTGAACCTAAACAAGTGAATACAAAGAAAGTCAATATACATATGAATGTCAAATGTGCATATGAGCCTGTCAAGCAAGAAAGTTGGATGAATTCTTAGAGCATTTACGAAACGGAGGCTCAGGATCCAGCTCCAGCTCCATTTCGTGAATCCATCCTAAAATAATGGGTATCATCACAATAGAGGCTTTTGGCTGCAGATCGGAAGTAGATTCTCTGGTTTTGACAAAGAAAAGAGAACTTCAGCTTCAATGAAAAACCACAACTCTCCTATGAGGGCGACCAGAGTACACTGGACGGAACGTCGAGATCCAACTTCTCATCACCGGTTCTTTTCAGAACCACACATCTATAAAGAGTTTACACATGGTGTCTCCGCAAACCTTTCCTTATTACGTGACTTCCACCATGCAAAGCTTCAAATCCTACTGAAAAACCCCAACCTATTTTCAGCATATGGATGTCAGAGCCTGACCTGAGCCTGAGCCTGAGCCTCTGTTTCGTAAACGCCCCTAGACAGAATCCAATTTAACTGGATTCTTGCATCCCAAAGCACTGGTATGATCTGAACACATGAAAAGCAATCTGTGGCATCGTACACAGCCTCAAGTCATTGTGGTATATAACTGAAAGGAAGACACTCACCCAAACTTATGACAGCACCGACAATCCCCCAGCCAAGGAGAGTCAAGATGCCCAGACGTCGAGACAGCAGCTCTAATAGCAGCATGAGACCCAGTAGGATGCACAGCTCAGCTCGAAAGACGATGATAGCAAACGCAGACAGAAGGATAAAGTCCCTGTGATTGTGCTGCATGCATGAACTGACTGCCTTCAAAGCTGCGAGAAACACAACAACCAAAAGTGCTGATAATTTGTAATTTAGCAAATTCAGAGAACAGCTTAATATAAAGAATAGATCACTAAAAAACGCAAATGTTAATGACTCATGAATTAAATGTAAACATTTTCCATTTCTAGGGCGGAAAGTTTCAAATACATTGAAAGTCAAACAAACAGTACAAATGATATTGTACAAAAAACAAAGTCTGCTCAGGGTTGTGTTTAGGGTTTGGGTGTTAAAAATGCATTTAAAGTTTATAAATGTTTATGCTGTAAATTGGGGACTCCTTTCTTATTGGCTGTTATTACTAAGGATAATATACTCAAACCTTTTAATGACTGGAGCGGGATTCGAACCGGCGACCTCCTGAATATCGTACAGGCGCTCTACCAACAGAGCCATTGGCGGTGTGTGCGTGGTTTCATGGCTTCTGACTGCCAAACTAACAAAGATAATTGACTATTGGGGTCACCACCAATGTAGGGCTGTACGGCTTTGTTGGTAGAGCACCTGTACATAAACAGTATTCAGGAGGTCACCGGTTC
The DNA here is from genome assembly GCA_963971285.1 of Astropecten irregularis. Taxonomy (NCBI): domain Eukaryota; kingdom Metazoa; phylum Echinodermata; class Asteroidea; order Paxillosida; family Astropectinidae; genus Astropecten; species Astropecten irregularis. The sequence continues at coordinate 29,719,543 of OZ020244.1, read as the reverse complement.
AAATCCCACTCCAGTCAATTTTTCTTTGTTCGCTTTTCAATGACTTTAAATTCAGTCAGTTTCCCTTGTGGAATTATTTGATGAAACATTTTTATGTTTGATATGTACATGTAATATGATATTCAAAGCCCTGAGCACCTGACCAAGGAATAAAAGGTTATAATCGATGAAATCAAACCAATCAAAGCACTTACCTATGGCCAGTGCAAAGACATTGGGCAGTGGTCTGGTCATGTAGAACATAAAATGAAACTGGGATAGTGTTATGAGTAACAGGTACTTGGCCGTGTCCTGTCCGAATGTCCACGTCACCTGCTCACAGAAGTCACGGAAGGAGTGCATGACAAAGATGCCCAGACATGTCCTGACTGAAACAAACAGCAAAGTATAGAGATTATACAAAATATACAATGAAGGCAGTACATTAGTCAAATGTAGGGCATGCGGTAGGATAGGCTTGATGCTGAGGCAAGGCCAGGGATATTCCAGTGTAGGATGTCACAGGGCCAAGTACAACACACACAGTAATTGCATAGAAAATAACTCAGTTACTTGACATTATGAACATTTATTCGTTCAGATTCAGCTTCAGTTTGACAAGTATTCTCTCGGTTCTCTCCTAAGCTACGAGGGTTTGGGTTTTCCTCCCTCCACAAAAATCAAACACTTTCGATCTCAGGCTGTACTCCGTGATCATATTATGGGTTGATGTGGCTGGCACTGGCAGGTGCCCATGAAAGCTTGCTACCCGACTACAGTGAAGTCGCATCCTTCGCAATTCAGCACCCCAGCAGTAAGGATGATTAGCCTCCCAAATTATTATTATTATTATTATATTTGCTGAGGGTCTTTATGTTTTATTAAAGATTCCGCTTTCTTGGATTTTACACAATTTTTCATGGTTAAACATTTCTTGTCTGAATGGTGTATATAATTTTATAATTTTTCTTATAAATTCTTTTATTTACTTAAATCTATTCAGATTTGTTAGTCTTAGGCCTATCTGAAATTCTAAATAAGTTACTGAGTAAAAGTGTGTATGGATTTATTTGTAAAGTGCCCTGAGTTTCAATATTTGGCAGAATTTGTAAAACAAAAAATCCTCATTATTATTATGATGAAAATGAGCTGAGCTACTATCTGTTTATCATCTTTTTGTATCCAGTCATAATTATGCATATCTTAAAAGTATGTGTGAGTATATATGCACTTTGAATTGTGACTTTTAAAGAAGTGACTCAATTTTTACCAAGCCAGGAAAATATTTGAAGTGAAATGTGAAATGTTTACAGCCTTATGAAACATTTGTACTGCTCGTACTGTCATGACTTGCAATAAACTCACCGATGTACTGTGAGACGAAAGAGGATGCGCCCAGCATCGAGGCTGCAACAACGAAAGGATAGGCTACTACTGATACTGCCAGGGGGCCTATGAAAGTCCTTGGTACAACTCCTGGGAATTCCAGATGATCGTACTGATGGAGGAAAACAAATCAAATGAGACGATAAGACACACTGTCCAAAGAGTTCAGAATGTGGACCATTACTGTCAGCTGTGATAAAAACTTGGCTTATGAATCCTTTGAGCAAAAAGGAAGATCTCTGTAGCGAGCTAGCGACAGACAGCATGCATTTGTTTTCACTAAGCCTTTTGACTCAGGTTTTAGCTGTGATTTACATAATATATTGACATAATAACCATAACATTAGCTATTATTAATAGCTTTGAGAATGCTAATCTTCTGTGAAAATGATAATCAAATTTAGCTCAGCTGCTTTTAAGAAAAATACTAAAAAATAAAAATCTAAAAACCCACGTTTACAGATTGACTCTACATCATTTTGGCTTCCCATAACAAATTGCAATTACAGTGGAACACCACTATAACGGGGATGCACATATATTATCTGCTATAGTTATCATTTGTTATGAATTAAAGAACCATATTCGGTCTGTTGTTGTGTTTACATTGATAGCGCCCTCTTGAGTTGAGAGATAGAGAGGCGACGCCATGTTGAGAGTTTCCTGACGTGTGAAACAAACAGCGTGTTCCGTGTTACAAAATACATGCAGTCCAAGTCCATATTATTCCCTAACTACATGTATTGTTCACACAAAAATGGGAGTCAAGGATAATGTTCAGTATAGCCCAATGTTCAGTATGTCAGTATTCGTTATAGTGGTGTTCCACTGTACAACTGAATTTGATCTTATGTAATAATACTAAGGTAAGGTAACTTACAGCACTGATGTTGGAGTGATGGTAGAGAATATCGTACATAGCCTGCAGGTTAAAGCTTTCCTCCACTTTTGTGTAGGGGCAGATGTACATGTGCATGAGAGGTACCACCAGCAGCATGATGTTCAGGGGAATCCCCATGCTTCCCTGCAGCAAAATACAATCCATCAGAATCTTAATAGGCCTATAGCAGTCAGAATTAGGATTATTATCTTAAGGCCTTTTTCCAAACCTCGGCTCCGGCTCATGCTCCGGCTTCTTCTCTGTCATGCTGAAAATATAGCTTGTGGTTTTTCATGGAAGCTGAAGCTCTGTTTTCTTTTTCAAACCAGAGAATCTACTTTCAAACCGCATTCAAAAGCCTCTATTTTGATGTATACCCATCAAATAACCATGAGGGAAACTGAATGAATTTAAAGTCATTGAAAAGTGAAAAAAGACAAATTGACTGGAGCGGGATTCGAACCAGCGACCTCCTGAATACCGTACAGGCGCTCTACCAACTGAGCTATCCAGCCCTACGTTGGTGGTGTCCCCAATAGTAAATTATCTTTGTTCGTTCATGGCAGTCACAAGCCATGAAACCACTCACACACTGCCATATCTCAGGGATCATTTCACCGATACAATGTTGCATATATACATGTATACCCATTATTTTGAAATGGATTCACGACATGGAGCTGGAGCCTGAGCCGGAGCCGATTTTTGGAAAAGGGCCTAGGATACATTTACATGGCTCTGCTGACCACAGCATTCTACACAAGAATGCTACTGTAGCACCAGTCTGTCCGTAAGGGGCTAACCAAAAAATATTGAGGCTAAACACCCTTGATGGAAGAAACATCAAGCAAACACATGCTGCAACTCCCACTCACCTGTAGAATTAGTTTTTAGTTTTTCTGCAATAGGCAGCAATTACCTACTTTATGGCTGGTATTTTTCAAGCATTGACAACATCAAGTACTTAGCAAGAGTCTAGATAATGAAATAATGAATCAACTTTTGGTACTCCAGGTAAAATCATGCAGAGACTCAAGACTTGTAATCCCAAGATACATAGCACACCGACACGTCTTAGTCTCATCATCTGAAAAAGGTTCTAAATACTAAATAACAGATATGAGCTTAAATTTGGAAGTGGTTTTTTGGGGGAGGGGGGTATAAATCAAATAACGTTTTCCCATCTCTGGATGGTAAACTGACAAACCTCAATGATCACATCATCCTCATCCAGGCTAGAGCTGAGAAATCCACCACGATCATCGGACCAAGAAACACGCTTCTTCTTCTTCTTCCTCTCAAGGAATTCACCAGACTTGACCTCTTGAGAGTCCTGACCACCGTTGTCAGTGTCCTCCATGGAGACTCTCTTTTTCATGGTCCGCTGACAAAAACGAGAAAACAAAGTAATTAGACCTCAAGGTCACTAGTTGTGATGAATGTATGATAAGTCAACCGCGGGACAACTCAACTCTGAGACAGCTCAACTGCAAAGACAACTCAACTCCGAGACAGCTCGACCGCAAAGACAACTCAACTCTGAGACAGCTCAACTCTAAAGACAACTCAACTCCAAGACAGCTCAACTGCAAAGACAACTCGACTCTGAGACAGCTTGACCGCAAAGACAACTCAACTCCGAGACAGCTCCACTGCAAAGACAACTCGACTCCAAGACAACTCAACTCAGAGACAGCTCCACTGCAAAGACAACTCAACTCCAAGACAACTCAACTCCAAGACAACTCAACTGCAAAGACAACTCGACTCTGAGACAGCTTGACCTCAAAGACAACTCGACTCCATGAGAAGTCAACTCTATCTCTGCCACTTCACTGCTGCAGCATTGCATGCTTGGCTCCAATTGGCCGTCTGCCATGGCTGACATGGCGCCACGCGGCCACGGCCCACTGCCAGTCTGTCTTCTGCAGACCCTCTAGTGCCCTATTTTTACATTGCAAGGTACTGTTGTGCACAGTCCCCATGCACCATAGTGTCAGAGATGGAGTCAACTTGGATGTTGGAGTCTTTGTGATTGATGAGCTGTCTCAAAAGTCAAGCAGTCTTTGTGGTTGAGCTGTCTTGGAGTCCATTTGTCTTTGCAGTCAACTTGTCTCAAGTTGAATTGTCCCGCATTCGACTTGCCCAGTGCCCATTGTGATAATGAGGACCCTTGAATTGGACCATCATGGTGAAAGTCCACATCACAATGACGGAGCAAGCCGAGGGTTATCATCACAACTGTAGAGTGTACAGACATCATGACAGTTTCTGTTAGGGAGAAAAGCCTTTAGCCTGGTATTTTGTAACTTCATCACTCACGGCAAATAGACAAAAAAGGAAAACAAATAAAACAGTTAAAAAGACTAGGAAAGAATTCCAATGAAGACCATTAAGAAAAAAGGGTTATCCTGATTAATAACTGGATAGAAGTGAAGTGAATCTGATATGTGTAACACTCACAGCACATTGGGGTAGCATACAGTACTTGTACATCTGAAAAGTGAGTTTTACAATCTTTTTTTGTGTCTAGAACGTTACACGTAGCACTGCAGCAGCCATTTTTTTCAAAATGCACTGTCGGTCCTATAGCACATAGGGCCTGCACACGAGATGGTCATCAGTGGAATTCTTCCCTATAGCTCAGTGCGGATTGACGTCATTCCAACTCACCGATCTTGGAGCGATGAAAACAAAGCAGCAAGTAGGTTTTAGGACAAAAAGCTGCCAGAATTGTTTAATCTTAGTATATATGGTAGGGCCTACTTCAAAGAAGGATTATTGTCTGAGGAAAAACTAGGACTCGATTAGTCGTACAGAACACAATTTCTGCTTCTTGATAAAAATATTCGGAAAACAATTCTCGACGACGGATGGTTTGTGCGTAATTTGCCTGTAGCTTGCGCCATCTATACATGTTGGTTTTCATCAGTTGTCAAGATCAAGTTCATGAGAATGAAAGTACCCGGATGTCCGATCCGCGCTAATCTATACTTAGCACATACACATAAGGTTTATGCACATGTGATGGTCATCAGTGGAATTCTTCCCTTAGATTGAATAAAGACAACATTACATAATCATACATCATTACATGCACATGCTATAAAAAAAAAACCTGTTTATAATTTGTTACTGAATACCATACTGCACCAGCTGTGCACGATTCTTGAAAACTTGAAAAGGATTGAAAATGAAACTGGCTGCATGAGTCAACACTAAAAAAGAAAATGATTTAACGTACGATTTCTACACTCTATCAATATGCGAGCTGGGTAAGCAACATTGGAGACAACACAGTGACCTCGGCTGTCAAGAATTTGTGATTTAAACGGCCAGAAAAGGCAGTCGACGTTTGCATTCGTGCGTGTGATCACTAATCCATGTGTACCAGCCTACCGTATCTCATCCTCTCTCTGATTGGTGGGTATATTTTTTAGGTATAAATTCTCACCAATCAGAATATGCGTTATATATAGAGGAATACGTAATTATTATGCGCCCGGTATTTAATAACCTTTGACCTCTAGCAAATGTTTTGTCCACCACTGACACCATTGACGAAGAAAGGTGTGGTATTTCTTTAAGAAAAAGGGTGAAAATGTTACATTGTTTGCTTATTTAAACCACACATTATCTGCAAATATACTGTAGTAGTCTCAACTTTATAGCCATGGCGAGACAATTTGATTTTCAGAAGCTTAATTTGATTCGAGCTCTGCGAACATTGTCAACGACGTCTACGTCGGGTTCAGCAGCGGGCAACACGGTGTCTGGCCCGCCGGGGAAATCGACGACTGGACCGGCTTCATCGGTAGGCGGTTTGCTGAATAAACTCCAGAATGACGGCCGTGTGTCATCTTGGCTTCATACTTACGAGGATCTTGTAGGCATTGGAGAAGTTAAGCGAGCCCAGGAGAGAGTTACGCAGGTACAGAAATTGAAGATTTTATATTTTTTCTCTTTTTGGATTTTAAACTAATTGTTTGTGAGTGTATAATTCTGCTTCATGTTTTAAACGAAAATTTTGTGAACAAATTGTTGTGAACAAATTGTTGCAAACAGTTTCAAATAAGGGGGCCTATTATTTTTAGAATATTTTTGACGAAATAGATTGTGTTGAGAAATTGATGGAATATTTTTTAAATGTGTTTCCATAAACAGATTGAAAAGCACTTCATGGAGGTCCGAGAAACAGTCAAGAAATCTGCTCAAGAATTGCATGATGTCCAGGCTGAGCTTCGAACAATAAGAGCCAAGTTGGACAGGACCCCCCGGGATGACACCAAATTCTTAGAATATGCCACGGAGGAACATCTCGTAATCCAAAAGGAAAAGAAAATTGAAGAGAATCACGACATGCTGGAGGATATTGAAAGGAGTACATTCGCCAAGCTGTCTGCTGCAGTCCGAGAAAGCCACGAGAAACAACGATCCCAAGAGGAGCGGACCAAATACTGGGGTGTCATCGGTTCCATCTTGGGGACGATAATCGGACTGCTGGGCTCCACGGTCATCAACCAGAAGCGCATGCGTGAACTCCGGACGATGGTCGGCGACCTGCAAACGGACATAGGCCAGGATGGTCAACTACGGGATCTGAAAGGGTTCGTGAATGACATCCGGACTGCAATCAGCGGTAGTACAAAAGCGGCGGGGCCCGACATGTCCGCTGCCTTGGAGAAACTTGCCCAGCAGCAGCTAGCAGGCTTAGAGTCGCAGGAGAAGAACATTACCAAGATGTTGAAGCAGCAAGAAGTGGTGCTCATCAAAGGGATGGAAGGACTGCACAGATTTCCTACTTTAGGAGCCGGTGACGTAACCACATTGGAAGAGCTGGTGAACAACGCTGAACAGAAACTCGAATGGGAAATGAAAATGAGTACATTATCAACGGTGGTCTTCATCTATGGTGCTTTTGCCCTTACTCTACCCATACTGTACAGTATATTTAAATGATGGCTAACTGTATTTTTCCTACATATAAAACAATGCAAGCCATCAATCTAGAGTACCCCAAAGATTGACTCAAATGTTTAACATTAAATGATAAATGCATTTTAAGTTACAATTTAGTAATACATGTAATGTTCAGCATCAGGCAATAGAGAGTGCCACAACATTTTTCAAGCAATACTCTAAATTTGTCATTTTTCACGTTTGTTTAATTTTCTTACAAAATTAAACTGTAAAATTGCTTATAGAACAGCTACTCATTCCTAGTAACAACAATATAGGCGTTGTTAAAAGAAAATCATATATAAATTTTGCTTTGATTGTCAATGATGATAGGTAAATTACTGATTGCTTTATACTATGTGATTCACAGCTGAATAGATGCCAGTAGTGTACACGCGTGTACAAGATGTGTACACCTGTCATGCCTATGCAATGAATGAAAATTGTGCCCCACGATTTTGTATTAGTGGGTTGTATTTTAAAAATCAATTTAGTATATATGTAACTGAGAGTCATATATATAACAAAGTGACAAACAGTGGTGACTTATGAATTATCATATTTTTCTCCACCCTAAAAAACAATACTAAAAAAAATATAAAGAAAAGGTGAAATTAGTATGAGGAATTTTAACAAGTACACGTTGGACTGTATAATTGTTTTAGGTTTATATGTAGTTTTGAACTACGGAATGCCAAGTGTATGATGTGATGCACATGCTCACATGTATTGCACATTACATCATTACTTGTACAGTACTACATTCACATAATATTCATATACTCTAGATACATGTTTAGTAAGGGCCTGTTGGTTTAATGTGCAGGATCACGAATCTTGCGGATCCGGATCCCATTTTTGCGTACCCTGCATTGGACGTGGATCCCTAAAGCTGGGATCCTTTGCGCTAAACAAGCAGGCCCTAAGAGTGGGACTTGTGCTTTGTGCCACTTTGTGCCTAGCTCCCACCCTACCCCAAATCCACTCCCACCAATAAAAAAAAGCAAAACAAAAGGTTTTAAGAATAATATACAAGGGCGTATATCAGAATATTATAAATATGCATACATTGTGGTAATCATGTTGTTTATTTCAGTATTAGCTTGCAGACTTTGTTGCACCAGTCACTGCCAGAATTATGATTCTACTTAAATGTTTTCTGAAAATCTTAAACGGATCATTGTTGAATTCCAATTTGAAATTGTTTGACGATTTCCAAATGACAACTCAATCGATAGGATGATTTTGAAGACATCTCATGCGTTATTTTAGTAGTGGTGTGACTAGACCCACATATTGTAGTCAATTTCAACTCTGCAAAATCTGCTTTATGTATTCCATTCAAAACAAACATTCTTGATATGAACAAAGTCCTGCTTAAAGTTTTTAATTGATTTTCTTTCTTGAATTGTGATATTCTCGGGACTGATATTTTCACTGGTCAGCTCTATTCTCTCAGCCAGTGTAATAATATGCAAATTAGGCTTGCCCTTCACCGACGTGGATGAGCACTGCAAACTAGCTGCTTGTAGAGTGCACATGAACAAATCATGCGCTGGCTCAGGTGGGATGTGAACCCACAACCTCCTGCTTACATGTCGGTGAAGGGCAAGCCTAATTGCATATTCTCTATCTCCCGACTAAAAAACATTAATATTCAGTTTAATAATAGTTTGAAAGATATGGAGCTGTACATGGTACAACTTGGTAGTAAGGCCAGGGATCTATATGTATTTGTCATATCAACTGGTAAAGTCCAGTTGACACAATCACTGAAGAAAAAGACGAACTGTTTAATTATCCATAGCATTTGTTTTGGAGCTTTATTTTAACGACAGGCCGAAAATGAGACAAAAATAACAGACATGAAATATATTTATGGATAAGCATTTCTGCATCATCAAAAGATAAAAAAGTGATGAATAATGAATTGATAAATTCCATCAAAGGTTTGAATTTCCAAAGAATGAACCAGCGATTCAGTATTTTATTGCTGTGACATTAATGAGAAATGGTGTGTAATGGCAGTGGAAAGTTGTGGTATTTTAACGTTTTTACAAAATAACATTAAATTTGAGAGTTTCAAGGGAATTTGAAATATCATACACGAGGTATTCAGGGTACATGTATGTCAATGCTTCCGTCACCATTAAAGTTGGACAATAAAAACCAAAAAAGCCAATGAACACACATTTTCGGCTGGAACAAGGCTGCTTCATTCTGAGACAGTATCGCTTTCTGCTGAGTTATTAGAACTTGGGTTGAATTTCACTTTGGAAAAGGTAATATCATACTTTGTTTTGTTTTTCAAAGAAATACAGATGCATGGGCAAAAATATCAAGGAAGATACAGCAAGTCATCTGTGAAAATTTCAGTCCCATATGGTGCCCACTTTTTTTTTTAGAAAACAGTGAAAAACGACTACGGTATAGTCTCTTCTCTCTTATTTTTGATCTTTGAAAGATTATTCATTCCCTCACAGATCTTCGTTGTGTTTTTTTAATGACTGGACTTTTGATGAAAAACAATGAGTCCTATTTAGATAAAATTTCAAATGAAGATTATAGTATTCGCCCTGACATCTGCAACACTGTGTTGAGAATACCAAAATGGGATTCAACGACTTAAGGGAGGTTTCGCTTTGTGGGGATACAAAAAAACAAACACACATACCTTCATACAACAAGATGGCACAAATTCAACAAACAAGTATAAAAACAACAAACAAATTTATTCCATATAGATTAAAATCGTTTTATTGATCAAAACATATAATAAGCACCCCCAACCTCAATAAAATAAACACATTATCATAATTATCTATCGATATATTCTTCTCTATTACATTTATTCGTATACTCTCATCAAAAGTCCCTTCTTCCAACGCTTTCCAAATACTATTTATTACTATATTAAACATACACACAGAATTTGTCAAAATCTACAGTAAAAAGAAGACGCTATGCAACGTGTACCAGAAAAAGATCAGGAAAATAAATCTACAGAAGGGTATTCCGGAGTATTGCATAATTTCAAGATTTCCTTTCCTTTTCAAGATGGCACCATTTTGTTCATGATGTGTGCATCGGATATACTGTATGTGAAACGGTGCTATGAATGAAATAATGGTCACACAAATAATATGAGATCAACCTTCATATAGACAGTCATTGCTGGATTTAAACTGATACATTTTGCCTTTTATTTTCCAAGAATATCTGCGAAGGAAATTCAAAACGCCATGTAATGACACTGAATAAAAGAAGAATTACATTTTGCCTTTTATTTTGCAAGAATATCTGCGAAGGAAATTCAAAACGCCGTGTAATGACACTGAATAAAAGAAGAATTCCTATACACTTAGGGCCTATTCTATATCAAAGTTTACAAGAACCGAAATGTCGTGCTGAGTGGAAACATCTACATACCCTTTATAGTGAATAAAATTTAGGCCAGATTTGTAAGATGCAATCTATGCAAACGAATGACCTATAAGAATTAAGCAAAATTATATTCAGGCTTTTATAAATGAAATAGAAAGGTGCCACTATATAGCAAATGCTGTCATAAAAAAAAAGTCCCATCCACCAAATTGACCTTTAAAATATCATCAGCAATAAAAGCACTAATTAACTGTTTCATACGAAAATACTTCATTATGCTACACACAGATCAGCTTAAAAACATTTTAACACCTTGTTGCGTCTCGACTCTCAAGTATGAACAAAATTAAATTGTTGGCAAACTAAATGTAATCTAGTGATAAAAAATATATTTCATATTCATAAATCTGCACCATCTGTAGTAAAACTAAACAACAAAAAAGCTTTGACATCAGTCAACTACTTACATATTCACGAGGCAATTTATCTATTAAACAATTGTTTTAATTCAGTAACAAAGCTATACTTACCCCAAAAAGAAGAAGAAATTTAGGACTTAACATTTGTAGCAGATAGTACTTGCACATTGAATAAGAGATACGACAAACATGAAGTACATGTAATTACACTGACTTGAAAACAGGACAAGAACAAATTTGGTGAGCATCTATAGTATTGGAAATTGGAAAAGAATCACTTTTTGTATCTGAAAGATTAATTACCTGTAACCGATTGCTTGAAAGCTTCCACACATAACACGTTCCTTATACAGGGTGTCCCCCAAAAAACCGCAACACTTGTGTCAAGAACTATTATATGAAAATTAAACTGTTTATCACTTCTAGATTCAGATACATGATAGAGCTATGTCTTGGCTATCACCATGTAGAATTTGAGCAAAATTTGACTAAAATTGAGTGAAAAAACTAAGACTGAATTACCCAACCTAAACACCTGATTTTCATCTTTCTTTCATACACATTACGTGTGTATTGACCACTAAGCGTGTTATCCTTGCAAATTTGTTTTTAAGGAGTACTCTTTCAATTGGTCATATTGTCGCCAATTTCAGCCCCAATGTGCTTAAATTCTACATGGTGATGGCCAAGACATGGATGTATTACATATCTGAATCTTGAAGTGACTAACAGTTTAATTTGAACATAATGGGTCCCGACACAGTGTTACGTTTTTTCTGGGACACCCTGTACATCCACGGTTCTAATATGACCTAGCACCGCATTCCGAGGGAATTCACTGCAACTGAACTTTGCTATAGACACATGTTGATTTGATTTTGATTTGATTTTGATTTGATTTTGATTTTGATTTGATTTGATTTGATTTATAGTCTTGTTTCAGCATCCATCAATTGACTTTCTGGGAATAAATGTCTTATTTCAAAGCATCTTTGATCATAAAACTGTTTTTGGAACTGACTGTATGTGACTGATTGAATGGGAGACTTTTGAGAACCGGTCTTCAAGTCAACAGCGCACGCGAACGCACAACAGCGCACGCGCAAAACAACGCGCGCATGCTCACAATTGCGTGCGCTTGCGCTGTTGACTTGAAGACCGGTTCTCAAAAGTCTCCCATTGGTCTAATTCTTCAAGTGAATGATCACAAAGTGCCAGTCTAAATTTGTTTGAATAGTTGGCCAGTATTTTGGTCAGGTTCAAGGAATTGTATGTGGCAAAGCCATCGTGCTCAAAGGGAAATGGATCACTCAGCGACAGACACCGTGGACATTGGCGTCACGATACCGTTGGTGAAATACTCTCGCTCCAAGTGGGAGAGCATGTCATAGGGCTGCTGTGCCTCGCAGTACTTGCAGTCCAGCTTCAGCGGAGTCTTGCCCTGTGTATCCAGGGTCAGTCCGCACTCGGTCCACGATGTGGCCAGCGCCTGCACGAATTCGTCCATCATGGCCGGGGTGTGGAAGGGGGTGGGTGCGATGCGAAGGCGCTGCTCACCGGGGGCGACGGTCGGCGGATTGATGGCCTGAACGTACATGCCATACTGGACCAGGAGATGGTTGGCCACTTTGGTGCAATACTCCGAGTTGCCAACCTGAAAAAGAACATTAATACAAAATGCCATGACCATTTTATTTTGATTATTTCAAAGAGATGAAACGGGTTACTTTTTCAACACGGAATTACAGAGCTGTTCAACGTATCTTAACAAATTAATACGAGGCACATATGCAACAGATTTTTCAATGCATATCTCCCATGATATCCTTATTTCTTTATAGTAAGGTAGAACTGTGAACATACAGATCATGAACCATCCTTACTGTCTTAACATAAAGAGTTTATCATTTCCACGATGGGGAGGTATCCTTTACAAGGCGTGTACAAAACTATGGCAAAGGTGACAGAACAGCACACTCACTTTGTCTAATGCAGCATGTACATGAAATGATAAACCTGTGGAGATTTGAGCTCAATCGGACATCCGAGTCCCGAAAAGATAGTGAAAAACAAAGAAGAATTTTTGATCTTGCCAAGATCAAAAGTGTTTTTGGTGTTTGGTTTTACTGTTTTTAGATAAATACACCATTTCAGGGGAAATATTCTACCGATATGTTTCTACCATCACCATCTTCATACCCTGAAAGTTATACGGAAATTTCTGTTTTGATTTGTTGCCAATGTTGTACATGGCCTTTAAGACAACAAATTGGTTATACAGAATTTGATTGAACCTACGTGAACGGGAATAATGTGACTGGGACAGTGAATGACGGGCAGACCGGCTTGGACCAGCTTGTTCTGCAGCAGTTTGACAGCTTCTTGGTGACGGCGACGAAGTTGAATTCCTTCCTCACTGCTAAGAACCTGCGAGGGTCAGAGGGTCACAGGGAGAATGAAAGACAAGAAATTGATGTTCATTCTCTCACATTTTAAGCCACAGCTTGGCAACTGATGCCAGGTGTACAGAGGAACGCTGCTATAACGGACACCACTATACCAAACATTTGGCAATACTGAACATCATTCTTGTACAGGCCAGGCCTGAAGAAACTTGTGGGTAGCCGTGTCAGTCTTTCGAAATGATAAAGAAAATTAGGGTAGCACTTAAAGACTAACTAGGAGAAAAACTACATCAGCTTTCGTAGTAACAACTACTTCATCAGATGTAATGAAGTGGAGTATTATCAACATGAGTATATAAACAGGTATAAAGCAATGAAGCATATAGGCCTGCTGAACATTGTTCACTATAATGGGAGACTTCGGAGAACCCGTCGCGCACACAATTGTGAGCATGCGCGCGTTGTATTGCGCGTGCATACTCGTGCGCTGTTGATGAAGACCGGTTCTCTAAAGTCTCCCATTAATAACGACCACTATAGTGGACAATCTCTGTGGAAGCTGGCGGACGTATTCATCATAGTGGTGTTCCACTGTACAAGTACCTCTTTAGGCACTCTTTACGTGTCATGTGAGCTGTTACTTAATTGGAAATGTGTTTAATGATCATTCATTTGGATGTTGAGGTAAACAAACATTCCTTATGTCAGTATGCTCTTCTTTGAGTGACAGTCATTTCTCTTCAGTCATGTCAGTTGTCACCAGCAAGGTTCCATAAACCTTGATAAGATAAAAATGTCTGAAAACAGCCGACAGGGAGCATAAAGAAGTCAGAAATCTGAAAATCTCCAATACTTTTGTACAAAGCCTGTGAGGAAAAGAAATCTGGAATCCAAAACAAAAAAAATCTGAAATCAGATTTTAATCCAAGAAATCTCATCCCTGTATTATGCATTGTATGAGAAATCTCCTTTTTAAATGGCTATATCATAGAAATTGCTTAGAGTTGGGAGGGCCTGACGCGTTTGGATCCTAGCAGGGTCTTTATCTTTATCAAAGGCTATATCATAATATTCATAGAACAGAATTTGGAAGCTCGTAGGAGGTCATCGGTCGGCTCACTGTGTGCTTGGATACAGGACGCATTGAAAGTGTTTGGGCAATTCCAGCGTAACGGACATGACAATCACATAGTTTTTGCCTTATTCAGAGGATGACAAAGTAGGATTGGCAGTTTGCAAAAAATTTTAATTAGGCTTATCAGACACATTTAACTATCAGTGACATATGTAGTAAATTTTATGTAATTTCATTGAACAGTTGTAGAGAAAATGCACTTCTTGTGACCGTAACGGACATGACACCAAGTGGCATTTGGTGTCATGTCCGTTACGCTGGAATTGCCCGTATGTCTTCAGATGGGGTATGAAGAATGTTTGATCCTGGACTTGTCAAGCAAGGGGTACGAGGAGAGTATGTAATGAGTGGCTTACGTCTATGGATGTTCTAGCACCAGCGAGTATCATAGGAGGCAGTGCCGTAGTGAAGATGAAACCGGCGGCGTAGCTGCGTACCATGTCAATCAGGTCGCCGTCGCCTGCGATGTAGCCCCCAATCATGCCGTAGGCTTTGCCTGGTCCGACAAACAGGACAACAGAAATAAATTAAAATTATTATTATTACATTTATTACGTGCCTTTTCTTTCATTCACAAAGCGCTGGCTACAACGTAATCGGGTTGCCGGTATACATCGGCACCCTCGGCTGCCAGCAATAACGGCAATCCATTATGATTACGGAGCCTGCAGCGGGAGGAAAACCGGAGAACCCGGAGAAAAACCCTTGAAGCATAGGAGAGAACCAACGCACAACTCTACTCACATATGACCCAAGCCGGGATCGAACCCGGGCCACATTGGTGAGAGGCGAGTGCCTAAAGCACTTGCCACCTATGCTCCCAAGAAGAATCAACAGTTCTCACTCGAGAACCTGTTGAAAGCACATCTGTGCTGTTTCAGCCATGAGCCTCAAGGCCATTTCTGAATCTCCCAAAGTGGTAATAGTGAGGATTTTGGGTTAGAATGAGTTAATTATCCCTTGAAGTGGGTGGATTTATATTTTTGGAAAACTCTTTGTAAACCTTATCTTGATTTCTTCTTTCTTCGGTTGAAGCCTGTTTTCCATTATGTGAGATTATTTGGAAGACATCTGCAAATTTTTACAAAAATCTTGGGTAAAACTCAGCTAATGCTAAGAAAGATTTGAGGCTTTGCAAGGTGACAATTGGTATGTGGATCGGTTTGCGGAAAACACCATGTAAGAATCGTTCAAACTTTCGCACTTCTGTATCATTTGCACTTCTCGTAAGGTCTCAACGTTTCGACTAGCCTGCTCTAGTCCTCAAGTCCAGGGTCTCCTGATGAGGACTATAGCAGGCTAGTTGAAACATTGAGACCTTACGAGAAGTGCGAACGATATAGAAGTGCCAAAGTACAAACGATTCTTACATGGTGTTTCCACAAACCGATCCACATATCAGCTAATGCTGTTTCCACTTGTGGTGAAGTTTCTATTGTACTTGCACTGTACTGTACTGTACTGATTGGAAGGGAGATCATATTCACCGGGATTGAGGTTGACACAGTCATATTAGAATACTCACCCAGTGTACCAGACACTATGTCGATATCATCCAGACAGCCCTCGCGCTCTCCTACCCCGGCACCATGTTCTCCGTACAACCCCACGGCATGGACTTCGTCGACGAACGTGATGGCGCCGTAACGATGAGCTACATCACACAGCTCCTTCAGAGAGCATATGTTGCCTGCAGAGTAGGATTTGAAACTTGGTAGAAGTCACGTAAAAGATGAATGATGGTTTGTGAAGACACCATGTATAAAACTATTTTATAGATGTGTGGTTGTGAAAAGAACCGGTGAGAAAATAGATCTCAACATTCCGGCCAGTGTATTCTGGCACTCGCTCTCTCATGAGGACGGCCAGAGAACACTGGCCGGAACATCGGGATCCAACTTCTCACCGGTTCTTTTCAGAACCACACATCTATAAAAGACTTATACATGGTGTCTTCTCAAACCTTCATTTATTTATTGCCTGGAGAAGGCAACAAAATAAAACGACAGTCCCACTCAAACAAGTGAGGAAGGGTAAGCGTTCATACTGTGAATTCTTGATGAAAGAGAATGTGCTTGAAGAAGATCTTATCACAAATTTGTGAGTTTTCCCTGTTCCAAATCAAAGGTTGTCATCCGTATTAAACATGCCTGCCACTCACCTGTCATGGAGTGGACCGTCTCAAAGGCTACGATTTTGGGCTTGGAGCGATCCGACTTCTGCAACAGTTCCTCCAGGTGGGCTACGTCGTCATGACGGAAGACAAACTTGGGCACGCCACTGGTACGAATACCTTGAATCATGGAGGCATGATTGCCTGCATCAGAGTAGATGGTACAACCTGAAAAGGAAGAGGGGAGAAAAGGAAACCATTTTCATTCACTGTTTCTCATTGTCAAATTTTAAAAATGACAATATGATTGGTTCTTCTAATGTAACAAGATGGCTGCGAGATAATGCAGGCTATGGATGCATCTTACCTGGAAGGTGCTTGGCCAAGGTGTATAGAGTTGAGTCGTTGGCCACATAGCAGGATGTGAACAGGAGACCGGCATCCTTTTTGTGGAGTTTAGCCAAGGAGGCCTCCAGCTGCACGTGGAACGTTGAGTTGCCCGATATGTTGCGAGTCCCGCCAGCCCCTGCCCCATGGCTCTTCATAGTTTCCCTGTCAAATGAAGATTTGAATACATCATTGAATATCTGGGAATCAACAAATCATGTAAAAAATCTCACATACATGTACCATGCATACCGGTATAAAAGAGATTTTAGAAAACACTATAGACAGAACGCATCAATTTGTTTTTCAATTTGGGAGATAATTTAACATAATTTATAATTTATATCAAGCCAATAATGATAAGAATGTCAAAAGTTTTACTTTTTTAATTTTTTTTATTTATGAACCATTTCATTATGGACCTTTCCCATGAAATATGCTAATGAGATACGCGCACGCGCAAATGCATCACTGGTTGGCAAGCTACATGCCCTCTGCGTTGTATGTGGTACGTACATGCCTAACGTAGCTGCAACTTTCTTGCCAACCAGTAGTGCATTTGCGCATGTGCATATCTAATAAGCATATTTCATGGGAAAGGTCCATTGAATACCAATATCCTTTTGACTGCTGTATATAAATTTATGCATGTGAAGGTCAGTTCATGTCCTTCATATATATATATTCTCCTATATTCCTTTCACAACTGGAACAGACCATAACGTGAAATAATTGAACACAGCAGTTAATGGCTATTGAAAAGTGAGGTAACATTTGCTTGAAGGTTAACTCATATCACTGCAACAATGCATCATTAAGAAAACAATAATAACAAATATAATTGATTTTTTTCAGACTGATGGTATCAAACTAGAAGATAGCCAACTTCAGATTTTATGAGAGATTTTAGTTTATGCTGGCACCTATTATCAATCCTTATTAAGTTTTAACATTACAATGGAAGGCAAGATTTTTATAATTAGCAGATATTTGCAAAGTTTTCAAATTTGTGAGGCAATCAAAAACCTTCACGTTATGATAGCTACTCCCTAAGCCTTCTGTATGGAGGACGAAAAGTGGCCATCTGTTTTTCTGCTCTCAGAGTAGCAAAAAAGAAGATTTTACGTTTTGGTTAGATGCAATTTTCCACTTTTCTTCTTTCTTGCTACCTCAGAAAGCATATCGAACTTTTGTAGAAACTAATTTTTCTGCTTTTCTGCTACCGGAAAAGCAGATCTTAATTTGGCGGCCTAAAAGTGGCCATCGGCTTTTCTGCCTTCATATATGTTAAAGTATGCGCTGACGGTAAAGATGGGTTACTACCGTTCCTTTCCTGGGAATTGAAGAGGATTGCTGTGGAAACCAATAATAACCATGGTCCACCCTATTATTCCTATGAACGATTTCCGGATCATATAGGCTGTCTATTGGATGATGGCTAGATGATTAATTAATTATGCTGATCAATATAAATTATTGAGATGCGGTTCAGCGCTAGTAGGAGCTAGGGGCGCGGTTCTCTATTATGAAGGCAGAAAAGCCGATGGCCACTTTTTGGCCAATCTGCTTTTCCGGTAGCAGAAGTTCTACAAAAGAAAATTCTGCTTTTGAGGTAGCAAATGAGTAGAAAAGTGGAAAAAATCATCCAACAAAAACGTAAAATCTGCTTTTTGGCAACTCTGAGAGCAGAAAAACAGATGGCCACTTTTCGTCCTCCATACTGATTGACCAGTAGTAAAAACAAAATATGAGGAAACTCTGCACGGCCTGTCTGATCAACACTTACATGACAGCTTTGGTGACCTTAGGGTGGCGGCTCATGCCCAGGTAATCATTGCTGCACCAGACTGAGATGGGCTGACGGTCTCCATCCTCACGGCAGGAATACTCCTCAGCATACGGGAAGGAACCCGCCATGCGGTTCACCTTCTTGAAGATGCGATAGGTGTGGTCCTTCTTCTTGGCCTCCACCTTGCTGGCCAGGAACTTCTTGTAGTCGAACGTGCCGTTGTCTGTTTGTTTTTTTCCAGGTAGAGTAGAATCAAAGTGAGATGTTTTAGATTTACAAGTTTACAATTTTTGCCCTTCAACCATGTAGATAAGCACTTCACTAAGTGCCTTGTGAGCACACATGAACAAATCATGCGCTAGCTCAGGTGGGATTCGAACCCACGACCTCCTGCCATACCTGCTAGGCCACCAAGCTAGCTGGGGTCAGCAGATTGAATCGAATCCCTTATAAGCGGGCACCGTAATTTAAGTTATAAATTTAACTGCCGGCTATTTTTTCGTGACTCAGATGTCTGATTGAGCTCAAATTTTCACAGGTTTATTATTTCATGTACATGTTTGATCAGACAGAGTATGAGTGCTGATCTGTGACCTTTACCAATAATGTATTGTACCTTTAAGCAGTTAAGCAGTCTTGATGGGATATCAAATGAGAAGTCTACAGGTATTCTAGTGAACAGTATGTCCCAGGTTCGAATCCTGTAAGGGCAGCCATATGTGTACCGTAGATGAGCGCAGTGTACTTCATTAACATACCTTGAGAAGAGCGGGCCTAATTTATAATTGAATTGTGAATCGTTCATATTTTAGACAAATTGAATGCATGGCTGATATGACACTTGCCTTGGATGAAATTCTCCAGAATCTTGACGTCAGATTTTTTCTCTGCCTTCTTGCTGTCATCATTATCCAACTTTTCAACTTTAACGACTGAATGATAGGAACAAAGATTGGCAATAAATATTACTAAGCAGTGATTCTGAATTTGGAATCATTTTCCATCACTAAATGTTGAGGATGCACCCAAGACTGAACAGTATACTTAAGAAAGATTTGAGGCTTTGCATGGTGACAATTGGAATGTGAAGCGGTTGGCGGAAACATCATGTAAGAATCGTTCGTACTTTCGCACTGCTCATAAGGTTTCAACGTTTCGACTAGCCTGCTCTAGTCCTCATCAGGAGATGATGATGCATCCTGATGAGGACCAGAGCAGGCTAGTCGAAACATTTAGACTTTACGAGAAGTGCGAACGAAATAGAAGTGCGAAAGTACGAACAATTCTCACATGGTGTTTCCGCAAACCGATCCACATACATTAATTGTTCTACTTCATAAACAGCATAATATTTTATTAAAATACTGAAATGCATGTGCCGTATCTGTAGTTAGAAATATTCTAATTCATAATTCTTGCATTTGATTATAGAAAATACAGACAAGGGCTTTTAGCTTTTAAGAACAATTTCCCCATATAACAAGTTTGGCATGCCTTAAACATGTTAAAAGCATTTAACACTGTACCATAGCTTCTCCACCATAAAGGACATTGAGATCCCAAGTGAGGCTCAACACAAAGATGTCTTAAAAGCAATTATTGTACATAACTACTCGTATTTGTTAAGAGGTTGAATTTCTGTCATTCAAAGCTCTTATGGGCTACTAGTATTCCATTGTTAGTCTGGCCTCCAAATCTCATCATACAACACAAATGAGCAAGGAAAGTCTTCCTAGATCCATCTGCCATAATGCATGCATTATAAAGCCAATGCATAATGTAAGTGATGTACCAGTAGAATCATCAAGCTGCTACCTTGCTCTCAATGAAGACCTACCACAGAGTATGCCATACTAATGCAAATAATTTCCATCTTACACATGTCTTAATGGCACCAAACATCTGCATTTCATACACATGGCTGCCATATGGTGTTATGAACTTGTACATTGCTAGGCCATTAATTACATATTATAAAAGTAAAAATAACAATTTGAATTTCAATTTGTCTTTTATGATCGGAGATTTAAGTGCCACCATACAATTATTAAGTCTTGGCTAACTCATTGTACATGTAGATACACGTATGTTTTCCTATACAACCTTGAGTACTGATGAAGGTGAATCAAATTTACAAAATATTAGACAAAACATATCAAATAATTGGAAGGATCCATCATATTAGATATGAATATAATACAATATAAATATCATGAATGGCATATGGTGATGGAAAATATGTAAGTACTTTGCTCTGTCATAAAATTGTTAATTAATCAATCAATCACAATTTATTGTTATCTTCAACAGACTCCAATGCCATCATAACTGCTACACAGTAATTGATTTTCTAATTATAAACTAATCAAGGCACATATGGCTTTGAGAAATGCTAATGTCCATATACCGGATGTACATGTACATGTATATTGACTCGATGCAAATCAAGCAATGTACGTTGGCAGGCTACAGTGTAAGCACTAATGAAGAACTACATGTACATTGTACAGTGTATGTCAGAAAAAAAATGAAATTGAAAAAAAAAACAGGCCTGCCAAATTCACTGTATTATATTCTCAAAATAATTCTTGGATTTCTAGAAGATTCTAGATTTCTAGAAGTGCTACAGTATTCCTGTAGCAGACCATTCAACTCTACGCAGGATATAGGCCCCCTACATGTATATGATGGGTTATACTTCCTAAATAGGGCTCCGCGCTCGTGCTAGAGCTTTTTATAGAATACGCCCTTTATATCGACACATATAGTTACCCAGATGTTCTGACAAATTTCACTACGTTTACGTGTAAGTTAATTGGGCGACGTACGACTTGTTTGTCCGAACATCTGAATGTGATGTCACAAGCGCGGAGCCCTACTGAGTTTCGTTAAAATCGACCCCAGAAGACATAAACCATACATTGTTGCATAGGGTATTCAGCCCACACACAATGCACACAAGACAACTAGAAAATGCAGCTTTGTGTAAACTCAGGAATATCATTATAACATGAATATATTTTGGAAAACTCAAAGAGTAAGGCCTCTGAAGGAGCAAGGGGTTTAGGGGTCCATTATCTATGGACCAGTGGTTTCACAGAAGGAATTGTACAATTTGTGATAAGTGGACCCTACGGCGATGTATACATCATTTACCTGTCTCCTTATCAGATGAGTCAATGATGTCAGAGTCCACAATGCGAGGCAGATGGCGAGAGTCTTCAATATGAGCCAGGAATGGGCACTTGCTGGCATTTGCAGATGGAAGGGTTCCTGCCAAAAAAGCATACAAACAATTCATTTACTCAGCATTACCCACTGATTTGCCAATGTCAACAGAATGAGTACCGTACACAGTCTGTTAAGTTGTGATTGCAATGGGAGACTTTTGGAGAGTCGGTCTTGAGTCAACAGCGCACGTGCAAACCATGCTTGCGCAATTGTGAGCATGCGCGCGTTGTATTGCGCGTGCGACTCAAGACCGACTCTCCAAAAGTCTCCCATTTCTGTTCACCAGGGGCCAATTTTGTAGAGCTGCTTAACAACAAAAACTGCTCAAGCATGAAATGTCTTCCTTGATCAAACGGAATTACCAACCAAATCTTCATATGTGATGTTTCCTGCTTTTGACTTGTATTCAACCATTCACTTGTTAAACGTAACATTCAAATGGAGTTTTGGCTGGCACACCGATTTTATTTATTAAGGTTTTTGCAAAGCAAAGCTGCTTACGCAAATTTTGGTGCTTAAGCAGCTCTATGAAATTGGCCCCAGGCCTTTGTGTCTCACTAGCTGCGTACTCTGTCATTTTAAACAAAGGAAAAAATAACAAAAACAACACGTTTACGCAACGCAAGAAAATAAAGTCCAACCATGTAGTAAGAACAGAATTGGCAGATAGAAAAAGAGAAACGCCCCTCACTGGGGTACATTTTCAAAGGTGATTTTGTAAATTTTAGGCGTTGATCTGTAGACAATGGTAGAAAAGAAAAGAAAAAAGAAGAGGAGTAAAAACTTGACAGAATGAAGAATGATGTTGTCTGAATTTGTGTCGGCAAATTCAAGCTATTAATAAAAAGAAGTGTCTGGGTCCCCTGACATGCCCGATAATCAGATAATAAGGATGACTGATTTGACTTTCCAACCAGCAGGCTTTTCATACAGCACTAGGGGCCGATTTCACTAACGCTTTGTGATCATTGCTAAAGCCCAAATCCAATCACTAAACTGAAAATTGCTATGCAAACTAGCGATCGACTTTTCATTTGGGCTTTAGCAATGATCGTAAAGCGTTAGTGAAATCAGCCCCTGGTTGACCCTGTAGTGAAATATGCCGTTGGAGTGTTTGTTTGTTTGTTTTTCTCTCTGCCTCACCCCTAAGGGGCTGTCCATAAAGCACCTAGGCACGAAGAGGGGGAGGGGGGGGGGGATTGGTACCGATGCATGCATCATACGTACAAGGGGAGGGGCCAGTGTGTACCGTACGCAAACAAAAAATCTACATGTACATTTAATCATACCGCACGAAAAGAGAGGCGAAAAAAAAAGGCACTGGAATTTTTTATTTATACCTCCCCCTCAAAAAGAGGTAAAATACCTGTATAAAAACCTGTTCTCCCTTTGGTCCTAATATCAGAATTTGGAAGCGACATTTCATGCATGCGCCCTTTATGGTAGTCTAAGTGATAGACGTACTCGCCGCACATACAGCGAGCAAGCGTCTATCACAATGCCTGCAGATATTCTTTTTAATTAGGCCCTATGCAAACCAACCCAGCACTGACCTCTAAGTTTTGACCAATCAGGGGGCATCTACTATCATACCGTTTGGAGAGCATGTCTATCACAAAGATAGCTGCTGCCGCACGGACGCGCAAAATTTACCAATCAACATCCTCCGTCTCGATCCTGACGGCAATGTTCTCAAAACAGATCTGATTGGTCGATGTGCCGCGTTGCATCAAATTTGCAATTGCATGCATGTATCAGACGTTCGTAGTTGGTACGTAGTGGCACAGAGTAGAATGGGTGATATTCAGACTCAGAGTTCAGACTACATTTATGGATGGCCCCTAAAAACCCTAACTAGCTTACCTGGGAATGCAGACAATGTGCATTGTACAGTGCAACACAAAAGGCAGAGCAGAAATATGCAGGTATCATATTCATGCCTTGTAAGTGGGCCACATTGATAATAAACCCTAACCCCCTAGGTCTGTCTGGGCTCCCTAGCCCCCCCACATTGTTTGGAGCGGCGCCGGATAAGACCCCCTGAAAATCCTGTTTCCACAACCAGACAACGGCACAACAATCTCAGCGTTTGCAGGCAGACATAACAAGAGAAAGAAAATACAATGCATGCACTTGGGTGTCATTTTCAATATGGTTCGATTTGTTCTTCCCTATTAGGCGAAACCTTTTAATTTCAGTACACCCTAAAAGCTTGGTAGAGTGCTCATCCTATAGAAAAGACTTTTACTGATGGCAATGGCATGAACGTCATTAATTATGGAACCAATCCACCATCACTGTCCTGTACTTTGAAAATACTGTACAATGCACATAGCCCCCTATACACTACCTTGGTCAATACCTGTTTGCGCTGCTGTATTTTTTTTTTTTACCATTCACCCACCAGCATACATGTACCACAGATTACCACGCATGGCTTTTCCAGTGTGGTATCCTGAATACCACAATACACCGCAGAGTGGTTTGTGTGGTTTGCAATCAGGGCTCGAATTTCGTGAAAAAAAGCGCTGGACAGCAGGTCTAGTAACTGAAGCATTTTGCTAGACCTAAACTTTTTTTACTAGACCTGTGGCATCCCCCATGTACATAGGAAAACCGTAAATTATGTATGCATGCAATATTGTGTCAGAAATCATCAATTTAGGCACCATTTTAATTGTGTGTGTGGTACACACTTTACTAGACCGACACTGAAATCACTAGACTCAGTCCACGGTCTAGTGGATATTTAGAGCCCTGGTAATGTATTGATCCAGTTCCCGAGACTGTAGTAATGTGTGGTAAGCAGCTGCACAGGTGCAATGGGTTAGGGTTAGATGGTAATGTAAATTCTGTACCGATTACCGGTACACTGAAGTTGACAAATAATCTAGTGACAAAAGCAACACATCAAACTATATAATTCCAAACATGCATTCAGCGCCCAGCTTGACAAACAAGTGCACCAATGCGCCGCCGGCAACCCCTCCATTCCAGACATTTGAAATGTATCACCCCCGCAAGTTCAGATGAATGATTTACCGGAATTTTCAGAGCAGAAGGCCCTTGTTAAAAATTGTAATGCATCAAATGATTTCTGATGTTCAATCATGCCACTGGTGTTTTGTCAAGACTCTGCTTCACAAGCACAGGTGTCACTCGGCCAAGGCTGATTTTTGCAAAAAAACACAATTGTGGAATCTATACATATATGTACTGGTATAAAGATCTATATATATAGATCTACATGTTACAAGTAGAGGCTAACAAGAAATCAAATCATCCAAAACATGGTACTGCATGAATTGGTGCCAGCCAGTTCCAATTTTCAATCAATGTCTGCCTCTCCTGAAATGGATGAATGGTTTACTTGCACTTTCAGATCAGGCACTATACACACCTGTACATGTACTGAGAGCCTGGAATGTACTCTAAATCTCAGAGGGTACATGTACACCATGTAGTGAATTTTTGTTGTAGTTGTAATTTCGCTTCAGCAGTGAAGCTTAAAGGGAGCATATAGGATTTGCAAGGCCTCCAAAAAAAATGTATTGAGTTTGAGACAGAAAATGGACTCAACAGTTCATAAACAGTGCAAACAGGCACCATGGGAAATCTTGGTTCATCAGATGCTTGGTTTTTCAAAGTTTTTCCTAAGATCGTTCGTCCGAACGACTTTTGGAACAATTATGTAAACTATTTTTCATGTTTTATAAGAATAATCGAGTCGGGTTGTCGCTATTTTCTTGTGACTCAGATGTCCGATTAAGCTCAAAAAGTTTATTATATACACGTTTGATCAGACAAAGTATGAGTGCAGTCCTGTGACCTTTACCAATCATGTATTGTACATTTAAGCCAGCTTCTAAGTTCAAACCTTGAACGTCTGCTGTGTCTGATTCAAATATTGGCCTAAAATTAGAATTACATGTACACACGGTAGAAATTTGACGTTTGAAGCAACTGCCGGCTTTCTGTCAAGAGTTTGACAGGTCTTGCCGCATTTGACGGTGCCCAGAATAGTGACATACCTTCAAGCATTGATTTTCTGTTATTCATATATATATGTGAAACTTCCTAAGTCACCACCTAACATATTTTTGAACTGTGCATGCCCGCGACCGACAGCTGTTGGAAGAGACAGAGAGATCGCAGCCTTGTCGCAATAAGATCACAATAATAAAATATTTGCATTAATGTTTAACAGAAAACCGGCATTTGAAGCAATTGCCAAACTTCCGCAGCAATGTTGCATTGCAGTGTATTGAATGAGACACGGCAGAAGTTTGACGTTTGAAGCGGGCCTTAGCCAATGTGAAGAACACAAACAGTTACAATCAATACTGCATGTGCCAAGTTATGTAATACTGCTTTAACTAGGGAAAAGGTGAACTAAATTACCTAACATTGTATACAGGTCTGCCACTGGTTATACCCTGCCTAACAATCCTATTTGCTCAAGGTATAGCAAATGTTTAACTAAAAATAATTGTTATCTTTATCTGCCGTGTGCCACTGAATGACTCTGCAGTATTTACTTTAAATGAATCATACAGGATCAAAGCAGAGAAAGGTGGAGATGTGGCTGGTGGACCGTGGAGATGATCGTCTGCAGTATAGACACGTTATTTGCCATTTGATTCATAATTACGTACATGTACATGTACACAATGTATATATAGAATTCCTCCTGCCAAATCTGGATCATGAACACGTATCATACAAGATGTATGTACTAAAAATTTATGTAGCCTAAAATGAACAGCATAAATTGTGTGATTAATACTGAGTTGCACTGGATGGGCGCTGTTAATAGGTGTCATGGGTGTGGACGTTTTATATGCAAGATCATTTCCTCAAAGTTTCTGTCCTTATACAGTGTTATATCCGGTTAACTTCCTGGTTTGGCAGTTATCAATGACACCAACTTGTATCAACGAGGAAATAATTTTGTATGTTTAAAAACAAAGTTTCTGCAAATGACTTGATTATATGCACACCTGTACAATGTACATTACACAATACTGTATTAGCAATTATACATACTGTATTCGTTCTCAAAAGGACAAAATCAAGCCAGTCACATACTCAATGTGACTTACATACTGTACATTAACGTACTATGCACACTTTGACAGTTTACACCTGTACTTTAAAGGTACAATATGTACATGATTGGTAAAGGTCACAGGACAGCACTCACACTTTGCCTGATCAAACATGTAGGCCTACATGAAATAATAAACCCGTTCGGAAGAACGATCTTTGGAAAAGACACTAAATCTTGATTTCCTTGAAAAACCCAGCATCTGATGAACCAAGATTTCCCATGGTGACTGTTTGCACTGTTTACAAACTGTTGAGTCCATTTTCTGTCTCAAACTCAATAATTATTTTTGGAGGCCTTGCAAATCCTCTATGCTCCCTTTAACCTGTGAAAACCAGAAAGCATTTACATGTAGGGGCTAGGGGCTGTATGTTTCAGGCACGCAATCAGTGATCCTGCGCGCAAAAGCTGCTCCAGATCCTATTTTAACGTATTAATTGTATGGGACATGGATCTGTATGATCACTGATCACGTGCCTGAAACAAAAAAGTCCTTACTTACATGTAGAAATTATTGGAATTCTTCAGTTCAGTCCCATAGAATTTGTCCACAGGATGTTAAATAGGCCTATTGGCCCTGTATACATAGAAATCTTTCCAAAACATTTGTTTTTCTAAATTCTGTCCCTAGTATCTACCCAACTGCAAGCCCTGGGTTCATCCTCACCTTTCTCCTCTTCCAGGCTACTGCCGTTAGTCTTTTCCAGTTGGTTCTCCTCCATCTCGGCCTGTTTCTTGGAGGCGTGGCGGGCCAGGATCTGGTTCATCACGGGGCACTTCTCGCTGTAAGAGAACAGCGACTTGCCAGCCCTTTTGGCAAAGCCGTGAGGCAGCCGGGACAGGAACGGGCACTGCAATAACTTGGCCATGGCAGGTTATGGATGCGTGATGTGAATGTGGCGGCAAGGTGTTTGTCTGTACAGAAGGTTCAAAAAGAAAGAAAAAATTATGACAATGTATGGAGAACTGATTAGATGTATTTAACTTAATCACACCTGGTCAAGAAAATCTGGTCCAGATACATGTACTTCATGTACAAGTTTGTACATGCCAGGTCTACATGTACCAATACATGTACATGAAGACATTTGTCTATATATACAGCTTGGGTAGTATTTCCACTTGTCATGGTGAATGTGCAAATAACAAAGTTAACAGGCATGACAGGGATTGGCTTTACTTTGTGAACGAAGAACTATGAAGGTCGTCCACATCTCTGGCCCTTACATGTATGCCCTCTCGTGGCTCACGAGACCAATACGGGCACAGCAGACCCGGCTGCAGTGATGACAGATGAATGCCTGTCCAAGGTAAATCTGTGATCATTTCTGTTTTGGTTTCTTACCAAAGTATGACACTACCTTTAACTTTGTAACCGTACGGGCCAGGAGTCCTGCCCAAGGAGGCCCCCAGGCCTTGAATTTGGTTCTGAAAGGGGCAAGCCACTTTTCCATTGCAAGGGGCACTTCCATTGAAAAATCATAATGTCTAGTACGGAAACATTTGAAGGGGGCACCAAGGCCAAGAACCAGGGCAACGAAGGCCATGGCCTTCGTGGCCCCACCCGCCAGTTGGAAGGAAAATCTACAAAAACATGAAGGGTTTTTCCTCCAGTGCTATGCATGGTGAGGGCAAAATCTCCTTCATTTTGGGGTTGGGTTTGGCCCGTCAAACCTACATTCCAGGGTTGATAAAAATCATGATTTTTATAAAAAAATCAAAAAAATCGGATTTATTTGATTTAAATCAGATTTTTTTGATTTAAATCGATTTTTTTGATTTAAATTAAAATCTTAATTGTTTTTACGTAATAACATTTTACTATCGTAACATTTTGCTTAAAAAAACCCATAAATGATGCCAAATTGCATCTTCTTGTCGCTTGGGCATTGCACAGGTAATTAAAATGTAGCAAAAAAATCCAAAGCAACAAAAAACAGAAAATGTTACTGACTGTCACTACAGGCATACTGTACTGCTTCCTTGCTGATGGGATGTTTAAGACCACATTCAAAGATGTTTCATGGTTTGTACATGTACCAGTGGTCCATTTGCATCTCAGTACATGTGTATTAGAGCTACTAATGGCAGTATTATTGTGCAAAGTCAAGATGTAGTGATGTACACAAACAAAAGTTAATTCTTTGCAGTTGCATACATGTGCGTATTATTTTACTGTGTAATTCTATTCATTGTATAGATCTATACTTGTAAATTACAAGTAATGCTGTACACATACATGTGTACATTGTACTTTGTTTCAGGATACTGCCTCATTTTTCATACATGTGTGTATACGTGCATGCGTATTTTGTACAGTAAAATTTCATTGTAATAACACAACATAAACTGTTTTAAGACACCCTGTTATAGTGGAAAAATTAAGCCAAAAGTTAATGCAAGTGTTCTTTCAGTAAGATATTCTGATTTTCGTTAAAAAAAATCATGAAATAATTAAAAAAATCATGATTGATTTTTATGAGCGATTTTTTTGATTTTTTTCCATTGATTTAAATCATGATTTAAATCAATGATTTAAATCGAGTGATTTAAATCAAACAACCCTGCTACATTCTATTTCGACCATGAGAATAGGCCTACAGTCACCAATCACCATAAACGTACGTAACCGGTACATGGTGGTGGCACAATGAAAGAACAATACAAACAAAACACATGTCCTGTATGCTGTATGAAGGAGGGACCTTCTACCTGGTGCACTGTACTGTACATATACCAGTACATGTACAATACATGTACGGTACATGTACATGTCCCTATGGGTGTTGTGCCCTTGTTACTGACTTCGAGGCCACAAAGGTGGCAGGCATTTTTTTTGTTATTCTGTGGATATTTCCGGCCTGGTCAGTGAATATAATGGAGGTCACCTTGGCTTTGCCTTGGAAATTATAATTGCACGCCAGATAAGTTTTCATCTGAAAATAACAGAGCTGGCATAGGTAGAATAATCAAGAGTGACTCAGCATTGAAGAAAAACAAAAGACAAAGCACAATTTGGGAAGGGTCTTAAACTAACAAACTGTCTACTGTCAACTGTTATTGTGCCAGCACTTGATCAAAACCGGATACACTACATACATTGGTAACTGGGGCGCTGAACTCCCTTTTTTGATTTTGGGGTTGACTGTCAGTCTAGCACCCTAGAGAATCCCATAGGGTTAAATGTGATGTACGTGTACACAAAAAACTGGTACTTCACGATACTTACGCCAAAAAATGTCTCTAAATTACATCAAAGACATCACAGCTCGGTTTGAAAACCCCATTTAATCAAAAAAGGTAGTTCAGCACCCCAGTTAATTACTGGGTCTATCACACGTTTACAAGTCAACTCGCCCCCTAGCCGACTCGCCCCTTACCGACTCGCCCCTTACCAACTCGCCCCCTGACCGACTCGCCCCCTCCCCGACTCGCCCCCTGACCGACTCGCCCCCTGGCCAACTCGCCCCCTAATTTATTCAGAAATGAGATGCAAAATGCTCAGTTAATTAGGCATCATAATTAATAACCAAATGCTTCTCACCCTTTTGTAGGGCCTACTGTCAAACATTTTATGATTAAGAATGAAAAATGCACAAAGTCCACACACAAACTCCTGCATGGTTCGATTGCAGTTCAGCAATTTAATTAATATTTCCTTTGCAGAACCAAAAACATCAAAAATTCAAAAACGCAACTTAAAAACAAGAAAAACAAGTGAACAACAACACTTAAAACAAACCAAAGAACAAAACATATCGTCATAATAAAAAAAAGTCTACAAAAAATGTCAACAATAACACTTAAAGTTAAAGCAAGACATTTTAAAACAAAATGATAACAAAATATGTTAAGAAAGAACATCGAATAATAAAACAACAAAATTGTCATTTTATCTCAAAGAGTCACTAAAACTCAAAAACATCGTCATAAGGACAAAAACACAAAATTCGGCCAGGGGGCGAGTCGGTCAGGGGGCGAGTCGGGGAGGGGGCGAGTCGGCTAGGGGGCGAGTCGGCCAGCCTGAGGCGAGTTGGTAAGGGGCGAGTCGGTCAGGGGGCGAGTCGGCCAGGGGGCGAGTCGGTAAGGGGCGAGTCGGCTAGGGGGCGAGTTGACCTGTAACCTATCACACTACACTACTGTACAGTAGGCCCTGTAGCATAACTCAGCGAAAAAAAAAAATGTGCTAGGCCTACATGTATTATAACTAAGGCTATAATGAAGAGGTTGCCTTCAGCATCGTTCATTATTTTTGCGGTGATCGAGAACAAGTGATCACGATACCTACTTAGCCTAAGGAAATAAAACCCACTTTTTGATAAGTAGGGAAATACTGAATTGTTGGGGATTGTGATAAGACGGGTCCCAAAACTATAAAAGAAAGGAAAACTACTTTTTGAAAAGTTACTTGTAAACCTAAATATACTTTTGTAATGTCCTCTTCTACATTATTAGCAATAATTTGTGGAAAGAGGGCATAGCTTTGATTTTTGAGGGAAATAATAGGGTAAAGATGGTAACGAAGATGTAACATTTCACGACCACGAGGACGGCCGCAGATGAGAATAGTCTGGTTCCCACTCTGACATTTTGAGGACTCTTGATTTGTTGGGTCTGGGCACTAGACTAACCAGATGAGACAAAATGGCCTCACACGATCAGACGGCCTGTTTTCAAGTTTGCAAGAAGCGCGTAAGAAAATTGCATTTCTACACTGTAATGTTGCACAAATTTCTTCATTATAGGCTTTTAAGGATCCAGGGCTGGATTTCACAAAGCGCTAAGATTAATCTTAAGATGAGTTGTCCATTATTGCCATAGTGATTTGTATTGTGACATCACGTTGCTTAGCAATTAAGATGATTTTCACACTTCTTAGTGCTTTGTGAAATCAGCCCCAGGAACACTTGCTGAAAGACAAAAGTATCCTTTTTGAAGAGTAGAAACTATTTAAGAGCAAAAATACTGGCGTTACCGGAGATTAGTACACTCAGGGTAGCTGGTACCAAGCTTCTACAGTAAACTAACTCACCTAAATACGACTGGGTCTGGGTACCAGCTAACCTGAGTGTACTAAACTGGGTTAACCCCAAAATAATCAATGCGTTTTAAGGGATCCCGTCCCATCACGGCATTAGTGTCTTTTACGCCACCCATGTTATTTTCAGTATTTATTTGTGTAAGAAACTGTTTATTTTTTCACTGAAATATTTCCGAAATAGGCCTATGTTTATTTTAGGGTTTACAGGACCCATGAATATTTCCTTTAAGAAACAAATCTCATTTTGGAACAGTAGAAGCTAAATAAATACTATGGGTGGCATAAAAGACACTAACCCCCTTATCACAATCCCCCAAATATTCATGGGTCCTGTAAACCCTCCCTAAAAATAAAATTAACATATTTCAGCAATATTTCAGTGGAAAAAATAAACAGTTTCCTTAAGTTACTCCAAGCCTAAATAGGCCCCTAGTATTAGTAAATTTATATAAAATAGACCTAGGCCTACTGAAAATTATATAGGCCTGCTAGGTGGCGTAAAATACACTAACAGAATGCCCAGAACGGTGTTTAACTTTTGTGATCATGTTGTCAATACTCAATACCATTATTAATATTTAACACTAACCAGTAACCATCTGACCATGGTCTGGAGGATAAGAAGCTTCCTCCATCCATGTAACTCAGGTGTTAGTCCACGTCCATACACTAACACTAACACTAACACTTTTACTACAGACTACAGTACAATCTACAGTTTTGTACAGTCGACTTACCGAATTTGTTCGAATTTTAGTTCGTGTTCTTCACTGAGAACGACGAACACAGAAGAATCAGCTTAGTCGTCCGTATCTCATGTGCTCTCTACATGAAATGAATTCTCTGGTTCATATAATAATACACAGCAGGTAGGCAGGGCTTATTTTTGAAAGGAATTTCCGAACCTTATTACTGACCCCGGTTTCATAATCTGCATATCTTGTGTTACGTACGTACCGTGTGTGTACGTACACGTACAGTATTACAGTACGGTGTCCCTTTTTATTCCAAGTGCCACATAACAAGTCAGCATTTTGTACGCGTGCGCGCGTGTGCGTGTTGGGGAAGGGGAGGGGGGGCGCACGGGCGTGCGCGTAGCATACACAGTGTGGACTTCACGGCAAAGGACGTCCACATAATGCAGGATCCCAAGACATTATGTGCACTTGCACACGTCCACATAATGTTTCCACGCTAACCAATATGCCAAAAGGAGACATTTTCAATGTGTAGTTTATTCTGTCGCAATTAATTGTTTATCATTCAAGGGATATTCGGCCCAAATTTCATCATAAAAAGATGGGTACAGGGATTTATATATATACCAATAGTTTAAAGATGTCCATTTGGTCAGTAGATGAAAACAAAGGAAAGTCCACATAAGGTATGTAAAACAAACATGTGTATATCGGCCGGCGCTGTGTCTATACGAATAGGAGCTCACGGAGATTTTTGTTGTTGTATATCAGCCAACTTCTATGTACAAAATGATGAGTGATCTGAGCGCAGAAGAGTGAATTTTATTCAGATAATAATTTAAAGGTACAGTACAGAAATTGGTAACGTAGGCCTGCCCAAACAGAAATGCTCAGATTTTACGGTAAGTTCAGGGTATGAAGATGGTGCTGGAACAAACACACCGTTAAAATATTTCCGATTGAAATTGTGTATTGGTCCAGAACAGTTTGATCTCGGGGTAGGATCAAAACCATTCTGTATGTTTCATAAGAAAATTGAGTCGGTTTTTCGCTTTTCTCCTGACTCAGATGTCCGATTGAGCTCAAATTGCCACAGGTGTGTTATTTTTATTTTATATGATGTACATGTACCGGTACACTTTGATTAAACTAAGTGTGAGTGTTGTTCCGGTGACTTTTACCAATCATGTAACAGACCTTTAAAAGTGTAATAGATTTACGTTAAAGGTATGATACACGATTGATGGTAACTATAGGTAACAAAATAGCACTATTTTATCTAGTCCAGCTAGCAATGATGTAAGCAAGTTGTGCCCAAATTATTTTGGGTCCAATCGGACCACCCGTTCTACTCCGTGTCACATTACGTACGAACGTCTGATACAAGCTAGTCTTGTTCAAGACGGTATTACGTAGCGGTTGTACCTGGCCAACAGATCGCACGTACGTGTACGTGTCAACAAAACAAACGACCCGAAATAACGTCTACGCCACACACACAAGCCTGTAATACCGTCTTGTCCATTTACTCCAAACTGCCCGGAAAATTCCGGGCAATAACCCCCCGCGAAGTCGGCGCATCATGACGTAGCCTTATTTGCATTAATATATTTAGAAAATTTGCATGGGGATGAAGTCTAGTACCGCAACGACGTCGCAAGCATTATATACAGTACGCATACACACGTGTATTTACAGTACTTGTAAATTACATGTGCCGTATGTAGGCCTTCTATTCATTGATATCGTACCATGGCTGCTGACGGATCGTATTGAATTTGGAGGCCTTGGATTTTGCAACACAAATGTCGGGGATTCGAGAGTTTTCCGGAGAACAACAAGGCTCTTAGACAACTTGGGAATGGAATAAATTTACTAACCGTGCCCCTCGAAATCATTCCGTGTCTTCATGGAGCCCGGGAACAGACTCCATGGTATCATAATTTAGTGAAATTATTTCATTCATCCCTTCATTCATTCATTTATTTTGGCAACATACAAAAGTACTGTACACATGAAATACACAATAAATAACGAATAACAAAAGCCCGAGGATAACCCAAAAAGCTGTAAAATACGGCTTATTCACAGTATCCTACAATTTCTCGAATCTTTTTGTGCCGCATGACAGTTGATCGAAGTATAATCAAGCCATGGCTTTGGTAATGACCATGGGGCTATCTGTTGTTATTGCTCCATGGCAATAACGGTTGCGGCTGAGTTTCAAACGACCGTCATTACGTGATATGCACACGGTATATCACGCCATACCACGTGCGTGGATTGGACGCTGACCAAAACAGCGCATTGCACCCCGTTGTTGACCTCAATGAATATGCAATTTCTACCCACAGAGGTCACGCTCAGTCTTCGTCACGTGACACCAGAGTAAACCAACAAGACGTTGATATTTCGTAGGGCGGTGGAATGGTCCACTTTGTTCACGTGGGGTGGGTAATTGTTTGGAGGGACTAGCGCATAATCAACGTCTTGGACAAGACTAGATACAAGCCTGCATAACGTGCTAATTTTATGCAACGCGGCACATCAGCCAATCAGATCTGTTTGAGATCGTGACTGAGGATATTGAACTTGATTGGTCAAAACCTAGAGATCAGTGCTCGTTGGCTTGTATAATTAATCAAGCAAGCGAACGCCCAGCGAATCACATAGCCTAATCTGACATCCGAGTCACGAGAAAAAAAAAAGAAAACCCGACTCAGCTTTATAAAACATAAAGAATTGCGTTCATCTTACCCAGAGATTAAAACTATTTTTAGTCTTTGTCTTACTAATATCGGGCTACATTATACCATATCATGCGGAAATATTCCAAGGGTACCGTAAATTTCTACCAGCACCATTCATACCTTGAAAGTTGTACGTAAATCTGTGAACATTTCTGTTTGGGTGTACATGTATATTACCAATCCTGGGGCCGATTTCGCGATGCCCTGCGACCGATCGTAACTAGAGTTACGAAGAATAACCCATCGTACGAGGCCCGTCCCACGTAGGGCTGCAATGCATTAAAAGTTCTACGATTGATGTTACGAAGAGTTTGGTGAAATCGACGCCCAATAGTACGCGTATACTGTAACCTGTAAGTTTGGTAAACCGTAATTCTTCATTGCTCGAGACTGATTGTCATGTTATTCAGACTATTCACTAAAACATGAGCAATGCATCCTAAACTATGTTCAGCTTTGCCTTAGTTTTCATTATTAATTTCAGGGTTTGTGTGTATAGGCAGGGGAAACACCAACACGTTTACAGCAAGGTGCACACTACACAGCACCTCTGGGACGACTTGGAATATTACGGTATATAAGGCTCGGGGAAAAAAATGTCGAAATAAAACAAAACCCATTATTTTCAGTGGCCATTAAGCCCTATCCGCACCGAACTTGTTTCCCCGGGGTTTCACACAGCCAATGCATGTAAATTAAAAAGTTGGCCTGTAAAAATACCCGCACGGGTCGGAAAAAGTAACTGAGATGAAGACTTCCTTAGACGTCCGCACTAGGACTTAAAATGGGTAAGGTACCCAACGTCTCAGTAACTTTGCCCAAAAAGGTATTTACGTATTAAGTCAAATTAAGGTATAATACATGATTGGTAATAATGTCACAGAACAACACTCATACTTTGTCTGATGATCAAACATGTATTCATAGCAAACCTGTGAAAATTTGAGCTCAATCGGACATCTGAGTAGCGAGAAAATAGCGAAAATCCGACAATGTTTTCTTATAAAACGTAAATAATAGTTTTCTTTTTACCCCGAGATCAAAATTGTTTTCAGTATTTGTTTGACAAAATTTCCGGATAAGATAAATACACCAACATTTCAGGCGGAAATAATCAGTTAACGGTATATATCTACCAGCACCATCTTCATGCCCTGAAAGTTATAGGTAAATCTGTGACTGTTCTAAGATTGGTATGTTACCAATTCTGTACTGTACCTTTAAAGACAAGTTATAGGAGAGCAACGTACACTCATGCTCAGAGGCATTTCCTCTGGTAGTAAGTAAATGAAGATGGGATTCGACTGAATTCTTTGATATTCTTTTGTGAATTAATAAACAAAATGAACTTACCACTGTGAGGTATTGGATAGCTGTATGTACAGTGTTTAGGCTTCTGTCGAGGTAGTGCACAACAGCAGTATAACTAACCCGTCTTATATACTGCCACGAATGGCAATTATTATAGTGCGTTTATGCTGATCGAAAGGTGATACGTGCGAAGTTAACCCCCCTAAGACTTACTTTTAACTCCCGGCACTTTTGTACGGTATGCCTGATCTGAAAGTAAACCATTCATCCATTTCAGGAGAGGCAGACATTATAAAAACTAAAAATTTGTACTCGGGCTGGCACCAATTCACGCAATACCATGTTTTGGATGATTTGATTTCTTGTTAGCTCCCAGTTGTACCTTTTGTAGATCTATAAAAAAACACATCGTGCTTTTGGAAAAGCAGCCTTGGCCGGATGACCTGCGCTTGTGAAGCAGAGTTTTGACAAACCGCCGGTGGCACATTATGAACTTCGGTCATCATTATAATGGTGTATTAAGTTACACTAAGGGCCGTTTGCTCTGAAAGTACAGGTATACTCAGTCAATCATTCACCTGAACTTGCGGGGGACGGGAGGGGGGTTGATCAGCCTAGTTTCTGGAGAAGGGGGTGCCGGCCGGGGACAAGTTCTCGGTGAGTTGGGTTTGTCAACTGAAGCTGGGTACTGATTGTATATAGGGATTAGTTTGATTTATAATAGCTCTTTTGACGGATAGATTACTGTAAAGCTTCAGAGTAATAAATGCAACAATCATCCATTAATTTTAATACACCATCTCAAGCAGATAGTTTTCACAGACAAAAGGAGATGGTATACTCTAGCCGCAGGGGCACATTCAGAATACAATGATGGTTCCACAGTAGCATAACAACCCTTTCTTCATGAAGAGGACACTACCAAGTACCAAATTTAAAGGTGTGGGTTAGATAAAATGAAAAGATGTTAAAAATCAAAGCGTACCGAAAATGAAACGTATTATGCATTGTATCAGGTATAATGTTTGCGTGTAAACACTCAACTTGTCGTAAAAAAATAGATTTCAAAGCGGGAGTAGAACATACACCCATTGGGGCAGCATGAGCCCCACTCCTCTACATTTTAAAGGAACACGCCGGCTTCAAAGTTCTAAAAATCAACTTGCAGAGTATATAACACAATATTTTTTAGAACACTTAATGAAGATTTTCTTGATAAAGGTCAAAGGTTTTAGTCGTACACAATGGAAAAATCATCGACAGAACATGAACAATTACTGAATTCATGAAAACACTTTTCAGAATTATACACAAAATGTTTTTGAGGTGATGAAATGTTTGCGAAGTTACGCACAATGTTTGCGAGTTGACGCAATTTGTTCGATTTGACGCAACTTGGTTGCGAGTTGACGCAATGTTTGTGAGTTAACTCAATGTTTTCGAAAAAAGGATTTTGAGGGCATGATCAATGAAACAATTTCGAGGGACTGAAACGATATTATTCCTCTTGAATACACAAAATACAATTTTGGGAATGACATTTATTTATTATCTCGAGGATTTCCCGCTCCGCTCGAACCCCCCCCCCCCCCCCCCAAAAAAAAATAATAAACGGGGACCGGAGAGTGACTCAACTTGCAGGCCGCGCAGGTCGCAAAATGCTACACGTACGTACGTACATTGTACAGTACGTGTACGTGCGTTGACCGCACTGGTTTTCACGGGCCCATGCCTCGGGCTGAATGCGTCGCAAGCCCCCACGAGCTGTGTCTCCAGAGGTGGTAGGGCACCCGCAGTGGCCGGTCTTTTATAAAAAAAAAAAATTAATTTGGCATGTAAATATTGCCTTAATCGCGTAAAAAAAAAAGCTTTCACACGACTGGAAGTGAAACTGACGTGGGTTTTCTGAGTCAAAGATTTGACTCAGAAAACCCACGTGACTTACGTTTTTTCGTATTTATCATGAAAGCGGCTAAATCATACCGTTTATTTGTGTGGAATGTTCTATTCTACTTTGGGAAGACCTTTCCAGTCATGATAAAGGCATGCATTGGCGCCAAAAAGCGCCGACAATCGCCCAACGAGGCCGGCGTGTACATTTAAAGCCTTTGCATTAATGGTGAGATATGGAAGCCTTGAGAACATAATGTAAATCATTCCTTTTTCATTGGAGCAAAACAGCAAACCTTACAGTTATTTTTTCTCGTCTTATCGGCGCCACTACAGACAGTTACAGAAATCAGTCTATTAAAAAAAATGAATGATGTTTTGGCTGGTTCCGTCTGCCTTTTCATACGGTGTGCCACCAGGGGCCAATTTCATAAAACTGTTAAGCACAACAATTTGCTTAGCACAAAAATGTCTCGCCCAATAAAACAAACCTCACTTGAAAATTCCATTTGATAATTATAGTCAGCGAACAACAGGCAAAGAACAATCACAAGTGATACACAACACGTGGAAATTTGGTTGTTAACCCTGTTTTTATTAAGACAGAAAATTTGTCATGCTTAGCAAATTTTTGTGCTTAACATTTTTATGAAATTGGCCCCAGCAGGAACAGACATAGAGTCTTTACGAAACCAGGGTTTGGACTAGGCTACCGCCATTGAAGCCCACAAAACGACTAAGGGATTGGGCCACACGAGGAAGTCGAAGAAAGGCTCCAATGTATCTCAAGCCCTTCATTTCACCGAGGACACAAAATGGCAGTAGCAAAATAAATCTTAAGTCTTATAGCGTCAAGCCTCATTTCGTAGAGGCCCATACATAAAATACAATCAAATCGTTCGATGAACCCAAACAAAAATTTAGTACATTAACCTCGGGAGCATAATTTTTTATAGGATTTGCAAGGCCTAAAAAAAAACCAATTATTGTGTTTGAGACAGAACATGGACTCAACAGTTGGTAAACAGTGCAAACAGTCACCCGATGAGAAATCTTGGTTCATCAGATGCTGGGCTTTTCAAGGAAATCAAGATTTAGTGTCTTTTCCAAAGATCGTTCGTCCGAACGATCTTTGGAACAAACGTAAAGGACACCCAAGTTGTTTTAGTTATTCCCTTTCACTCAAGGTATGAAGATGGTGCTGGTAGAAACATACCGTTAAAATATTCCACCTGAAATGCTGTGTTTATCCAGAAAGTAGTTAAATAAAGACCGAAAACAGTTTTGATCTCGGGGTAAGATCAAAACCATTTCACGTTTTACAAGAAAAATTGAGTCTGGTTTTCGCTATTTTCTCGTGACTTAGATGTCCGACTGAGCTCAAATTTTTGAAGGTTTATTATTTCATTTACATATTTGATCAGACAAAGTACGAGTGCTGTTCTGTGACCTTTACCAATCATTGTATTGTACTTACCTTTAAGGTTTTTTTTTGTTGATCAATCTTCTCTCATAACATTATAATTAATCCCCCGACGTCTCAAGATCCCTACACATTCCGTTTAGAATTAATTTCTTGGAGTTTATTACTTTCATTTGCTTTATTTTTCCTTGCATCTTGAACAAATATGGAAATAAATGTGAATTGGGTATACTGTTCCCAATTCCAGTCAGAAAGTCAATTTACAGGACACTATCATTTTGTGGTGCATCCATCTGTATTTCGTGCAAGTCAAACAGCGCCCTCGCGCGATCGCATGCTTTTAATAACAAGTCACACTCGTAGTGGGTTTACGAAACAGAGGCTCGGGCTAGCTCTGTCATCCATTTATTATGCTGAAAAAATAATTATATATAGGTTGTGTTTTTTTTATTGAAGCTGAAGCTCTGTTTCCCTTTTCAAACCAGAGAATCTACCTCCAAACTGTAGCCAAAAGTCTCTATTTTGAAACCTGTTATTTCAGAATTGATTCACTGAAATGGAGTCGGAGCCTCCGGTTCATACACGCCTCATAAACATTCTTTGTAGGGACTGAAGAAAACTTGGCCACTGTACATTCATATCTTGTGCAAACTGGTTTAAAGGTAGTATCATACTTTGGTAAAAGAAACCAATACAGAAATGTTCACACATTTACGTATAACTTACAGGGTATGAAGATGGTAGTGTTAGAAACATACCGTTACAATTTTCCGCCTGAAATGATGTATTTATCCAAAAATTAGTAAAACAACGACCGAAAATCTATTTGATATTTTAAAAGATGGGGCTAGTAGCGAGTAGACAGCCGACAGTAACATTTCTCTCGGTTTTATCGGCGCCACTCCAAACAATACATAAATCATTCTTATGAACATTTACGATGTTTTGGCTGCTGCAGCTTTCCTCTGGCTTTTCACGCACATGTACAAGTCATGTACATAATTATGTACATGTAGCGCCACGAGGGACAGACAATGACATCCATCGTTCATCCGTCGGTATAATGCAGTAAACCCAAACAATTTGGTACATGAAAAGCTTGAAAATCGCCCGTTCATAAAATTATGATGTTGCCTGCAATAATGCTATTCAAATAAGAACGTCATAAGTTTTTGTCTCGATTTTGTTTTGTTTTCCTCAGTGAATATATCTAAGATAACCCCCACAGAGCCCTCGGATAATCTGAATTTTTGTTCAAGTTATAACAAGTCACACTCGTTGACATCCTTATTCTGGTTCCCGGACCCAAAAAGCTCCCGACTATCGTCTGTCAAATATAGATTTTTAATAAGAGTCGTCAGTAAATCATTGGGCAGGGAACCAGGCTATGACATCCTTTGAGAGAGGCCGAGGGCACGATTTTTTCCTAGTGAATCTTAGATGACCAAACAGAGCCCCCGTACAATCTGATATTATTTTTTTGTGCAAGTCAAACAGCGCCCTCGCATGTTATAACAAGACTAGTCACACTCGTTGACATCGGATCCTTGAAACTTTGGGTTGCACCCAAGTAAATAAACTCCCATAGACAACAGTGGTAAATCCTCAAACTTCAAAAATCATTAACAAAT
The DNA here is from genome assembly GCA_963971285.1 of Astropecten irregularis. Lineage (NCBI taxonomy): Eukaryota > Metazoa > Echinodermata > Asteroidea > Paxillosida > Astropectinidae > Astropecten > Astropecten irregularis. The sequence goes on along the minus strand of OZ020244.1, from coordinate 29,677,625 downwards.
ATACAGAACTCTCACAGCTGTTCAAGTTGCACAGAAAAATGATGATGAACATGTCACCTTTCATTTTCTTTTCATTTTATGGTAGGGTGACCATTGATTTTTTTGAGATAGGGCCTATACTCATTCTCAGCTGACCACCCCTAAAATAATGTAGGGATCACTCCAGTCAAAGAAAGCCATTTTCAAAAAAACATCCCTCTGCAAAGCGGCTGAAATAGACCCACTTTCTCACCCAATTGCATCAAAAATTGTCACAAATGGAAGCCCAGAGTCCAGGCAGGAGGTCCAGTGCCATATTTCTTCAATCCTTCATTTTCATAGCTCTCACAACTCTCTTATTTAAAATTTATATTGAGTGCTTAACTTTTATTAATCGGAGGACGGTTTTTGCCCCTATTTACTTGGGTGCACTCTTTGCAGAAGTAGGACCAGGGCGCGGCCCGGAGTAGACTGGAAGCCGGGCGCGTGTCCGGTAGAGGAGCACGAATGAATGGGGCACGCACAGTGCCACCGGGAGAGGGTGAAAAGCAAACACGGAAATAGCGGCTTGTATAGCTCCATGACCAGTAATATGTAGGGCAAATAAAACTTGGCATGTAGTAAATTCATGTGTGTGAAAACTGTTTTAACAACTCCGAGTGAGGCCGTGATCAGTGATCTCACCCCGATCGAGTGCCCAATAATTATCCTAGCTAGCTTATTAGGTAAACAGAAAAGAAGCAAAAAAAGGTTTAAAAAAATCTTTGGAATCATTTCCCTCTAATAACAACATGAACAAAATCATCAAATAACCACAAGGGAAACTGACATCAACAAAATCAGTGATGCGGACAAGTTACATTAATATTTTGTAAACCGGTAATTCAGTCAACAAAAGGCAGCCAAAGTAATTATCCGCTCCATTGATTTGAGCTGGCAGTTTCATCCATAAAATAGCGGCAGGATTTTTGAAGTCATTTATGGGTGGATTGAATAACACTTCACTACACACATGTATTGGGTTAATCAGTTCCAGCAATCCCAAATTCTGCTGTTCCACATTCAGAAACACCAATGAACTTGTGACGACACCAATTAAAGGTAATATCATACATTGCTTTTTGTCAAAGAAATGCCTGGGCAAAAATATCAAGGACGATACAGTAATAGTCATCTGTGAAATGTCAGTCCCATACGGTGCCCACGTTTTGAGAAAACAGTTAAAAACGGCCACAGTATTTCTTAAGTCTTTTCTCTTTTATTTGTGATCTTTTTGATCAAACAGATTTTCGGACGTTGTTTTACTAATTACTGGATAAATACACCATTTCAGGCGGAAAGATTTTAACGGTATTTTTCTACCACCACTATCTTCATACCCTGTAAGTTACACGTAAATCTGTGAACATTTCTGTTTTGGTGTTTTACCAAAGTATGATACTGCCTTTAAAGGGATTGCATACGTTTGGTAATTTGAGCCTATTGTTTGTTTCAAACCAATATAATTGTATATATATACCATAAAACTAACCTGTGAAAGTTTCAATTCAAAAGGTGGTAGCGTTTGTGAGATTTTGGCGACAAACTAGAGCGGTTATTTCACGCCAGATAACAGTTAGTCAATAGCTGAGAAGCGTTACGGCCATAACGCTTCTCAGATTCATAATTTTTGGAGATAAAAAGTGACATATTTTTCCATAACCGCGATACTTCGAATTGAACGTTTCTCAATATGCATTATACTATCCAAAGCAGCTGTACTTCTCACCAAGTAAGTTTTTATTGCCATAAATTTTCAGAGTCATTACCAAACGTATGCAATGCCTTTAAATGATTTCCCCTATCCAAGCTGTTGAAGGAAACATAACTTAGTGTCATATGCAGAAGGCAGCATTACAATAAGTTTCTTACACTTATTCTTATACTGAAATGAAAGAAATACAGATGACATGGAGTACACAACACTGAGAACACAGATTTATTATAATCGTCTCATTTCTAGACATGGCGGTAAAAAGATTTTATTCAAGTACTATCAAATGGAAATGTAATGATCAAAATATATTTGATACACAATTATCACATCATTGATGAAAAGGTGTAATTGTTCTGGTTGATCCACATGATCCAGCATGTGCACTTAGAATTAATGTTTATGAAAGATCATGAACAAAAATGTACAGATTGTAATATAAGCCAGTAAAATTACAACCAATAACAAAACATCTATATTTTTATCAAAATATAATCCATTTCAAATTGCATATTATTTTTCAGCCTAATCACCGACACTTTTGAGTATAAAATTGTTCATTATGTTTTCCATCATGAGAGAGTACCATAAAATCTAGTACAAATAGAATTCTACTGTATCTTTTATCTTAATTAAGACGTCATTGAATATTTACAGTCTCAGTCTCAGGAAAAATAGACTATAATGAGATAAAAAAGTAGCTGTATTTTGGCTGTAAGTACTGTAGTCTTGGAACCGTTCTCTTATGTAGTTTTCATACCAAGTATATGGTAAAAAACTACAGGCAAAATAATTGCTCTTCAGTTTAATTTCTTAAAGGTACTATCATACTTTGGTATCATACCGAAACAGAAATTTTAACAGATTTACCTATAACTTACAGGGTATAAAGATGGTGATGGTAGAAACATATCATTACACCCTTTCTGCCTGAAAAGCTGTTCAGAAAGGATTAAAGCCAATGACCAATTTGTTTTTGATCTTTTAAAGATAAAAAATAATGGTGAAAGGATTTTTAAATACTGTTTTTAACTGTTTTGGCAAAAAGTGGGAATTGTATGGAACCAAAATGTTCGCAGATGTCTGTTACTGTATCTTCCTTTGTATTTTTGCCAATGAATCTGCATTTTTGACAAAAACCAAAGTATGATATTACCTTTATGTCTCTGTATAAATCTGAATGACCAAGGATCCTGTCCTATTTTCCACTCTTTCTAAATTGTTGCCTCATGAAAGTACAAAATAAATATGTTAAATGACTACATATCAAATATATTAGATTAACTGAATGTGTTATAAAAACGCTAGTTTCTACAAAGTGCACAGTATACTATACAAACTATAATGTGGCAAAAATGTTCTATTTTATCAGCGTAATTCAAATTCATGGATAAAATATATTAGAAGATTATCATTGCTTTTCACAGATGGTCGATGCTGTTGAAGATAGGGATGGACTGTTATAAAATACTGTTGTAACCTTAAAATAATCAAATGTATTATTTTACTATTATAATAAGTATAAACTATGGTATACTTTTTTTTTCAATTACCATATACATGTACAAGCACAGATACTGGTGGCTTTGGCTGAGAATCAATGCACAAAAAAAACACCTTAAAGTTTCACTGTAATAAAATGTGGAAAAGGGATGAAAGTGCTTGAAAATGATTGCTTAATACATAATTAATGACAATATAAATTTATATTTATATGTATGTGCTTAAATTTTGACAAAATAGTTACAAAATTGATATATTATGTATGCCCTGCCCCTCAAAAAAAGTCCCCCTTGGAACCGACCCACGCAACAATAGCTTGTGACGTCACCTACAAAACTAGTATAGGCTTGCACCACAGTATACTGCGTGGTGTTCTGCATGTGACGTATGCAAGGTTTTTCGTCGCAAAAAAGTGGCCGCGTGCTCAATTATAGGTCTAAAATACCTCCTTTATTTTCCATATACAATATTTTTAGCATAAACAAAGATAGACAAAAGATAAACAAAGATGCCTGATGAAGGCTAGCAGTACAAGCAGCTGAAACGTCGCTACCAGCAGCACAACATCGCGTGACTTTGATCACCTTATTTCCTTATCTGTTTAACACCACAATGAACAACCCTTTCCTTTGTAAAGCTAGACAGGCTCAGTTTTATAACAGTAGAGATGTATGTAACTTCTAGATGTGTTTTTATTACAGTGAACCTTTAAACTGTCATATATTAGGTATGAGCACGGTGGTCTTTACTTCCTCAATAGTATGAGTCTTTTACGACTAGTGGTATAGATTGGCTACATGTTGGAAATTAATTTAATCGTCTGAAGCCTGGCTTTGGTGTGTGATGTGCGAGCAAAATAAAATCCAGCTTGTCTGGTTGGCATAGCGATGCAGCCATCACTACAATACAAATTTGAGCCGACTTGTGAAATACATTTGTCCTTTCAATGAATGTCGGAATGTTTATCCACGGATTATCTTCTACCTTTAACTTGAAAAATATTCCGTATCATGATCGAGGAGATTAGACTAGTAAGCTACAGTGCTGTTGGTGCTTTTGTAAAATACATGTACTTAGTTTCACACCATTTTATTGGAAAACAAACTAAGCCCTACGTATATGGCCGTGTCCTGCACATTGTGAGTTTGTACTCTCTCAATGCAAAAGAGTGAAAAGCCACTCTTTGAAGAGCCATATGAGGGACAACTCTTTATCGAGCTGTCTTCCATTCTTTTAGAGTGATGTTTGCATCGTTTGGAGTGATTTTTCACCCCAGAGTGAAAACCACTCCAAAAGAGTGAAATATCCACCCAAAAGAGTGAAATAACCATCACTCTTTTTCAAGAGCCATATGAAGGACAACTCGATTTTGAACGAGTGGTATTTTTCACTCTTTTTGCATTTAGAGAGTATACAGAAGACAACATGAATCATAGGCAAACATTCAGTTCTATGCTGTTTCTACATGTGGATGTAAAGCAGACTGAGTAGACCAGAAAACAAAGCCAGCCACAACTGAGGGATGGACAGACAGGCGGAAGGGGTAGCTCCGTTTGAGTTGTCTGGGGGTAGAGTCGCTAGGTTCCTGTTGGTAGGTAGTGGGGCATTCAGACTGCTTGGGTATTCGCCGGTATCCCGGAAGTCACAAAATAGCTCCGGGTCCATAACATCTGTAAATTGTGGGAGATCAGAAGGAAAGAAAGGGTTAGGAGCAGTGTTGTATGACTCAAGGCCCTTGGCCTCGAGGCCTGAAATTTGCTGCCTCGGCCTCGGCCTCGTGGGTCCATAACTCGGCCTTGGCCTCGGCCTCAAAGAATTTTGAATGATGACTCGGCTCGAGGCCCGGAAAATTTTTATTTAAAACTGAAACGTGTTTCCCACATTTTAGGGGGACAATTGTCAATTTTTCATTAAATACACTTTCATAAAGAAAACATCACGCAAGTAGCTCGGCCTCGGCTGCTTGTGAGAAACTCAACATCGACCTCGGAGACCCATGACTCGGCCTCGGAGGTTGTGGACTCGGATACAACACTGGTTAGGAGGAATGAAAACAACTTTGGAAAGGCCAACAAATTAACACTTGAAAATTTTGGATGGTAAACTCCAAAACTCCAAATGATTCTTCGTGATACAAAGATCTGCCTGTGAATAAGTGCAAGTGGCTTGAGTGCTAACCTCCAGGTGGGCTGACGGTGAATCTGTAGAAGATTCTGACGTCACTCTCGTCACAGCTTGTAGAGTCGCAGTAAAACTCAAACGTGATAGTGTTATCGCCAGAATTGTCAGCCTGTCGGCAGTCGTAGATTCTCTGCAGATGAATGGATGTTTCAAATCAATAGTACATGAAACATAATGCACAAAAGAGAGTATGGGCCTTTGCAAAATAAGGCTTGAGGCTAGGCTTGGGATTTATTTTGCTAACCGCCATTTTGTGTCCTAAATGAAAAGAAGGGCTTGAGATACATGGCGAAGCTGGAGCTTTTCTTCTGCTTCATCATGTGACCCAATCTCTTCATTTCGTTTTGTAGGCCTCAAATTGCAGTAGGGAAATAAGTCCCAAGCCTAGCCTCAAGCCAGGTTTTGTTACGGCCCTATGAAATGGTCAATCAATGAACTGGTTCAGCCACTGAATGATTGTGGGGGTTAACGAAACGGAGGCTTAGGCTTAGGCTCCAGTTCTGTCATTCATATGCTGAAACTAGGTTGTGGTTTTTCATTGAAGCTGAAGCTCAGTTTTCTTTTTCAAACCAGAGAATCTACTTCAGAACTGCAGCCCAGCCCCAAAGCCTCTATTTTTATACCCGTTATTTCAAAATGATACATGAAATGGAGCTGGAGCCTGAGCCTAAGCATCCGTTTCGTAAATCCTCTATCAATGAATACACTGGAACTCACCAAATGTGTTACCAATCTGAATGTCACTATCACTGATTAAATGACAATTTGATATTTATTTCCTGACAATATTTCTACATGATTGATAATGACAATGACAATGACAGTACTGACTGTTAGACTGGCAGTGTCCAGTGTTACTAATTCATCAGACCTCAAAAGGTCAGTTCTGAAAAGGAAGAAGCCGATATTTAATAACACTGTGAAGGATAATACAAGATGCCATGGCTTCTGTGGCTTACTGGTTGACAGCTTTTAATATTGAAATTGTTATTAACGAACCCAAAATAAGATTTGGTGACAATGTCCCATACTGCATGACTAACAAAATTACCAACTTAAAGGTAATATCATACTTTGGATTTTATCACAGAAATACAGATTCATGGGCACAAATATCAAGACAGATACAGTAACAGTCATCTGTGAAAATTTCAGTCCCATACGGTACCCACTTTTTTGAGAAAACAGTGAAAACAGCCACAGTATTTCTTAAGTCTTTTCTCTTCTCTTTTTGATCTTTTAAAAGATCAAACAGATTTTTGGTTGTTGTTTTACTAATTTCTAAATAAATACACCATTTCAGGTGAAAAAAAATTAACGGTATGTTTCTACCACCATCTTCACACCCTGTAAATTATACGTAAATTTGTGAACATTTCTGTTTCGGTTTCTTACCAAAGTATGACACTACCTTTAACCAAGTTGTAAGTGAATAACTGATAAGACAACCAACTTCCAACAACATACAAATACATCAATGAGGGTAAGATACTTACAGCATCGCATATTTCACGATTGTACTGATCTTTGACACTGTAAAAGAAAGATGGAAACCAAGTGTCAATTCTAATGAAATAAATGTCACTGATTTCGTTTTTTATCTTCTTCATGCAGAAGTGAACAAACATGTAGGCTTCATTCTTGTCTGAAAAGTTTGGCTGATACATTTGTCTACAGTTTGCATTCAGGGGATTTCAATATGAAAGAATTAACCTCGAACTGCGTACCCCAAAAGATTCTGAATCATAATTAGGCTGTATAGTTGTAGTGAACTGGAGTGAACTGAAGAAAGTTTTTGAAAAGTAAAATGTTGAGAGGTGAAGAGAAGACTTTGCTTTAAAGGCATAATACGGGATTGGTAAAGGTGACAGAACAGCTGCAGGCTGTTCATAATTTGATCTGTCATTGGGTTAAAACAAACCCTGTGAAATGTTCAGCTCAAATATAATCATCGGAAACTGTGGAAAACTGTGAAAAACACTCACGATATTTCCAAATCTATTCACACCCGTTTTTATCTTACCCAAAGATCAGAACTGTTTTTGGTTGTTGTTTTTTGTCTGGATAAATACAGCATTTCAGCTGGAAATATTTTAACGCACCATCTTCATATGATGAAAGTTATATGTAAATCTGTGAACATTTCTGTTTCGGTATGTTACAAATCCTGTACTGTACCTTTAATAAAGAATATCAACATTATGAACTAATTCTTAGTTAAAAATTTTAAATTTCTTTTCAATTCAGCACTTAAAATGCTGAGCTTGTCTTTACTCACCAAAACTTGGAGCCAGGAGGGTCGGACTCAGCCTATGGGATAAACCAATTAAATAACAAGTTAAAAAAGTCAAAACCCAACTAAAGCCAAATCAGTTGGGATTATAAAATGTACTTTATGTATGTACCGATATGTATTTCTGCTCTGGAAAGCCTGGAAGTTTGAACTTTTGTGACACTTTGGGCACCGTAATAGGAAATGGTAAAAACCAAAATATGGCTTATTATTAAGTTGTCTGTTGAGAAACACTGAAACACAGTGTGAAGACTGTAATGCATCATAATGATGGGGAAATGTACATGTATCATGAAATGTTGTATTATCCAATTGACAGATTTGTTCCCACACTCTGCAGGAAGGAAATGCCTAAGCTGTGTACACGTATGTTCTGGAAGCTACTATTTGACTGATAAGATACTTGTAATATGAATCGCTAAGAGGAAATTACAAGGAAGCGGCAATAATGGTAAAGCAAAATCAAAATACATAACAATAATAATAATAATAATAATAATGGAAATTTATATAGCGCCGGTATCCGCCGCAAGCGGCGCTCATGGCACTGTACTGCTGTGCAACTAAAAGAAAACCAATCATAAACAATAAATAATAAAGAAGCACCTGGCTGATTCCACCCCCGAGATGCAATGCCAATACATGTACATGTATATCAAACAAAAATAAACAAATCAAGAAAGCATCATCCAACAACACACACAGATGAAATCAACCAAATGCTTCTCTATGCAGGTAAGACTTTAAACTGTTCTTAAATATGCCAAGTGAATCTGAAAGTTTCACAGTTTCTGGTAGTGAGTTCCAAAGCTTTGGTGCAGCGATTTGAAAGCTTCTCTCCCCCCATCGATGTTTTGCCATTTTTTCCAGAAGGAGTTTTTGTTGCGAAGATCGTAATCCCCGATGCCCCGGGGAGTAGAACTGGACAAGATCACTTAAGTAGGCTGGAGCGTCACCATGTAGGATCTTGAAGATGATGAGGCACAGTTTGTATTTTATCCGTTGTTGAATTGGGAGCCAGTGCAAGTCGGCAAGCACAGGTGAGATGTGATCTACTTTCTTGGTGAAGGTTATCATCCTTGCTGCAATATTCTGTATCCGTTGGAGACGAGAGAGATGTACATTGTTAATTCCGTATAAAAGTGAGTTACATGAGTCTATCTTAGATGTGATGAATGCATGGACGATGGTTTCTGCGGCTTCCCTTGTGAGGTGATCCCGTATTCTGCCAATATTCCTTATTGACATGAAAGCAGACTTCGATATTGCTGTCACCTGGCTATCCATTTTCATAGTTGAGTCAAACATCACTCCCAGATTGCGAACCTGAGTGGAAGGCTGAATGTGAGCGTCACCAACTCTGACATGATCAATAGTTACCTTCCTGATTTGCTGATTGGATCCTAAAATGATGAATTCGGTTTTTGCATTATTCAACTTGAGGTAATTTCGATTCATCCAAGCTCCAATATCGTCAATATAACAATAGGTAGACCTTTTCAAGCATCCATTTTTTCTCTACTTAATAAAAAAAGAAGAAAAGATATGAAAGGCTTAATTATGAACTGAATTTGTAGATGTTTAAAGGCATAATACAGGATTGGTAAAGGTGACAGAACAGCTGCAGAGTGTTATACGTGTAAATTGGTTGTTTGAGTAAAAATAAACCTGTGAAATTTTCAGCTCAGGTCATCATTAGAAACTGTAGAGAACAGTGAAAAATTATCACAGTATTTTCAAATCAAATCACAAGAGTTTTCATCTCACCCCGAGATCAATACTGATTTCGGTCCTTGTTTGACAAATTTCTGGATAAATTTCAGGTTGAAATATGTTACTGGTATGTTTCTGCCAGTACCATACCCTGAAAGTTATAGGTAAATCTGTAAACGTGTCTGTTTGGGCACGTTACCAATCCTGTTCTGTACCTTTAATTCATACAGATCATGCCATCACTACCATGCATTAAATTATCTGAGATGCTCAAGATGCTTTTCTATATAGACCATATGTGGCTTACCATGATTTCTACCCTTGTGTCATCTATGTCAGTCACCCTGATGCAGGGGTTGGGCAATCCCAGATCGCTGTAGGGTATGAAGGTGCGCTCAAAGCCCAGCGGCCTGGCATTTTCATCATCGATGCTGCTGTAGTTTCTGTCATAGTTTGCCTCCGGTATGCCCTCCCATTGCACTGGACCACTGCACGCTTGACCACATATACCTAAGTTGTAAATGAAATATAAACAATTACCATATTAGAAATATGATATTTGTGCCCTCATCATAAGGCTATGTAGGTATTTATTCATGCTATTTCTTTCTTATTCATGTTATTGTTTGGTGGAAGGGGGGAGGCGGCCAGGGGAAGGGGATGGGCTGTTTGTTTAATACACAGGATCATGAATCTTGCACATCCGGATCCCATTTTAGCATACCATGCTTAGGACGTGGATCCCTAAATCTGGGATCTTTTGCGTTAAACAAACAGGCCCTCAGTTTAAAATTTGGCACACATAAGTATTACTTGTTTTATATTTCATTTTTCAAAACCAGAAAACAGTTAAATGGTTATGCTGGTATTGCACATAATTATGTATTGTAGACACTCAGATTTTGTTTTATTCTGGTATAAATGCTGTCTTTCTCCATGGAAATCTCCATTTGCTTTCTTATGGACCCCAAATGACTGTTGTCACATTCATCACTCTCAAACTTGAAATATTGTATCAAGATGGGTCTTTCAGTCTTTGATTTTTGAACTTTTCATTTTCCTTTATTTCAAGCAGTCATTATAAATTCACAAAAGTATACATTTTGGAGAACATGGCAGAGCTAGTTTGTATCACGCTGTAATACGCTGTATTTTTAGTAAGGAGAGCTATTTGCTTTGGGGTCAAACCAAAGTTTGATGGACAATACATTGCAGTCTCCAACATGGATACAGGTCCATTCTATGCCTTTAAGAAAAACCTGGCTTGAGGCTAGGCTTGGGATTTATTTCACAACCGCCATTTGAGGCCTACAGAACGGATTGGGCTACGTGATGAAGCCGAAGAAAGGCTTCAGCTTTGTCATTTGTTTCAAGCCGTTCAATTCATTTAGGACACAAATTAGTGACAGTAAATAAATCCCATATGCCTAGCCTCAAGCCTCATTCCGTAAATGAAGGCCCTATGACTAAAACATGCTGTTCAAACCAGGAAACACAATGTAGAAGGAGATGGGTGTCGGCGTACAGTGCTTGTACCACTTCCTCTGACCTCCTTGACAATGGGCAGGAAGAGGAAAGGAAGCCATCCCTCTCTGCAATCCAAAGGCATTTAACAGGAAAGTGTGACAAGGTCTATACATCTAATAATATGCAGGCATACACAATCATACGTCAATAATACATTTAACCATGTACATGCTATTACAACCAAATCCTAATACCATGCTAATTAGAACCCATTCAGGGGAACCTAATGATGCAGCATTCTTTATTGTTATGTGGGTGATGGAGGAGGGGGGAGGGTGAGTTGGGGGTCATCCATGTTGTGCATCCATCTAATACACAAAGGATGCAAATCCCATTCATCACAGTGATTAAACATGCTCATCCACGAACCAGGAAATAAGGTCTTAAAAAATATGTCAGATGTACCGGTATACCTGTTCTGAATGGTTCTGTAGAATCAGGCAGGAAAAAACAAGCTCCTGACGTCTTCGGGGAAAGAAAGATACAGATACATGTAGGATGACTAATGAATTTGGTGTGCGAAGTAAAAGTACTATTGACTGCTAGTGTGTCTATTTGTTTCCTTATAAGGATTTCCAGGTTAAATGTAATGTGCCCCTGCTGCCATCCTTTACAAAATGTACATTTTCAGAGTAAATGTACTTAAAAGGATGGTACAGAATTGGTAAGGCAAAATAGTTTCAAAATCACAGATTCACATACATGTAAAACTTACACAGTACAATGGTAATGATAGGAGAAAACATCCCATGAAATGTTTTTGTCTGAAATGCCATATTCGTCGAGAAATAAATGAAACCATTTTCCGATTGGAATAAATTCGCTTCGAAGCGTTTTATTATGAACGCATAATATTGTTGAAATGTGTAAACGGATTTTCACTTTTTTCTCGCGACCCAGATGGCTGATTGACCTCAAACTTCTACAGGTTTGTCAGTTAAGGTATATGATGGATTACATAATGTGATTTCACTGTCAGCAACGGTTTTCTCACAAAAAAACAGTTCTGTACCATCCCTTTAAAATAACAAAAAGAAAACTCAACTAATTACCAAAAAGAGGTAATTGTTGTACTGGGGATAGAATGTGGAGGTTAAATTCCCAATTTGCCCTATAAATTAAAATATTTCAAGTTAAAACAATAACATATATTAAGATAAATAAAAGCTGAAAATAATAAAAAATGTTGCTCAAAGTTGCTTTGAATCTAAACCTTACAAGCAACAATACAAGTTCCCATATGTTATTTTTTGATACATTTCCTCTTTGAATTTTTCTAATTCTAGTTAAAGGTAGTATCATACTTTGGTTTTTGTCAAAGAAGTACAGATTCATGGGCAAAAAAATCAAGGAAGATACAGTCACAGTCATCTGTAAAAATTTCAGTCCATTACGGTGCCCACTTTTTGAGAAAATCATGAAAAACGGCCACAGTATTTCTTAAGTCTTTTCTCCTTTTTTTGGATCTTTAAAAGATCAAAAAGATTTCCGGTCGTTGTTTGACTAATTTCTGAATAAATACACCATTTCATGCGGAAAATTTTTAACGGTAGGTTTCTACCACCACCATCCTTATACACTGAAAGTTATATGTAAATCTGTGAACATTTCTGTTTTGGTTTCTTACCAAAGTATAATACTACCTTTAAAACTCAAATTAAATCTTGGTAAATTGGGATTTAATTCTGCAGTACAGCAAGTTTTTGACACAATTATTGCGACTCAGGATTTAGTTAAGAAGTGTTGCACTCAAACATTTTGCATACATTAAAAAAAGAAGATTGATGGGTTGTTAAAATAACAGATTTATAATGCACTGCGCAATTGGCGTGTGATCTTTGAAAGATAACAACTAAACACCGTTTATGACAAAACACCTAGATTGTCTACAGGTAAAATTTGACATTTACCAAATGTTACAAAATGGCTGCGCTGTCCACAGTGCAGTGCAAGAGTGTGCACACATTGAAACCTTTATCACAATTTGAACAAACAAAAGCTTATTGCTGGTATTGGATACCATTTTGTTGAAATCATTGTTAAATTTGTTCTCAGCAGATAACAGTGCGACAGGCTTTATCCTGAAGTGGACTTTGTTGCACCTTTTCCAAATGATCCATGGGTGTCAAAAACTGAAACTACACCCGACCTACTGTATGTATTGACCAACCTGTGATTTTAGTTCATTGTCATTACAATTACAAATGTCAAATCGTAGTAATATCACTATGAATTTAAAGGTAGTATCATACTTTGGTAAGACACCAAAACAGAAATGTTCACAAATTTATGTCTAGTTACAGGGTATAAAGATGGTGGTGGTAGAAACATACCGTTAAAATGTTTCCGCCTGAAATGGTGTATTTATCCAGAAATTAGTAAAACAAAGACATAAAATCTTTTTGATCTTTTAAAAGATCAAAAATAAAAGAGAAAAGACTTAAGAAATACTGTGGCAATTTTTCACTGTTTTCTCAAAAAGTGGGCACCGTATGGGACGGAAATTTTCACAGATGACTGTTACTGTATCTTCCTTGATATTTTTGCACATGAATGATGAATATGTATTTCTTTGACAAAAACCAAAGTATGATATTACCTTTAAAGGTAGTATCATATTTTGGTTTGTTTTGGTTTTTATCAAAGAAATAAAGAGTAATGGACAAAAATACGAATTAGTAAAACGAATAGAGAAATAGCGATTTTTTTTCACATGAATGACTACTTGAATAGTATAGTCAATTTTTTTCTCAAAATGTTGTGGGTCAATTGCAAAAAGGAGACTGCACAAGCATAACAGATGTATGAGGATCAGGAAAAATATAATTCAGTGGAATTCACGATCTAGGAGTCGCGGTAGGTGCTGCAATGTTTCACCAAAATTTCAATTGTTGTTTTCAAAACCCATAGCGTTACGGCACCCCGAAAAGTAAGAGTGCTAGAACTTAAAGGCTCACGGAATAGCCTTCTAAATCTAGAAGCATGGAGGTAGTAAGCAATCACAATTGACATAATTATGTAGGCGATAGCCCGTATTTGTTACGCTATGACTATGAGTTACGATCAATCATTGCAACTTCAAACTTGCTGTTTTATTCCAAGTAATTTTATTTCTATACAATTTTTGAAACATAACATTTTTTAATTTTTGATAATTGATAGCTGATTATTATGATGATAAGTGATACACTGTTAGGGGCCGTCCATAAAGTACGTACGCACGAAATGCCGACTTATTTGACCCCCCCTCCCCCTCTGTACGCATGGCGTACGCAGTGGTCCCAACCCCCCCTCCCCCCTGTACGCATACGCAATCCACATAATTAGGTTTTTCACTTCTCGTGGTCCCTTGCTTTAGCATCATTAAAATGTCACCGTAATCCGGGCCGGTACCGTAATTGGGACGTCACTTTCAAATTATGAAATGAATGACTAAAGTTTAACAGGTTTTTATACATTTACAGATGGATTTTACTATTTTTTATCATGTTGAATAAGAAAAAAAGGGAAAAAACAAAACAATCCCGGTGCTTTTTCAAGTTTTTTTACCTCTCTTTTCGCGCGATAATGCTATGCAAATTTTTCGTTTGCGTACGATACGCATTGGCCTTAACCCCCCCTCCCCCCCTGTACGCATGGCGAACGCATCGGTAACAACCCCCTATCCATGCTATCCCCCCCCCCCCCTTCGTGCGTACGTACTTTATGGACAGCCCCTTATAAATGTAAGTTTGTAATGCATGTATATGTTTGTATACTGAATATAGACGATGACTCACTGATTATGACTGGTTACTCACTGGTCAGCTGGTACTGTGGTGGTGTGGTAGTGGTACCATAGGCATAGACAGGCCTCAAAATCCATACTATAACTACAATTAAAACCAAAATAACAGCATAATATTTCTCTTACCTGTGATACCTAGATAAAAGAGCAGTCCACATAACGCGATCTGAGCCACAGACCCCATCTGTAATCTCAATAGAGCATGCAGCGAGAACATTTCCGAGCACTTTGTAGAAAGATATTTGACACAACCAACAGCGAGTCTGCCAAAACATCAAATGACGTCTGCATGGAAGTACACCACTAAAGCCTGCTGACCCTATATAATGGTGCATTCGTTTAGCTAACATGGGTCAGCCCTTACTGGGAATGGTCGTGTTATACTGCACAAAACAAGCGAGAGAATAGAGAAGAGGTTGACTGGGGTCGACCCGGGGGAGCTAAACGAATGTACCCTTCATGCGTCAGTGCGTCGACAGGTGCACACTTTATTATCTCCTTTAATGGAGATACACACATCAGGTGGGTACGGCGGGGGGCGTGGTCTTGTAAGCAATAGAGCGTAGACTTATTACGTAATGCGAACATCAATATAACCTAATGCTACTACAAAATTATAAGTTTAGTTGACTCTTGTTTACCTTTTTTTCTATCTAGGTCATCGAATTATCTTATTTCTTATTTATCCAATTCTCGAATTGGTAGGCATTATTACAATTTAAGTAAACAGCTTCTCGAATGAAGTCTACAAACTTAGGTCAGTGCCTTCACTGGTGCTCACGGCCTGACTAATGCATGTCTCGATATATGAGACACCAGTGAAAGATTGACCCCTGCCTCTCTGATGAGCTGAGCCACACAGTTCTTAGAAAATCTGACGGTAAGAATGGCCAATATTTGCAACTAAGAAGCTTTTCCTATTGAAGGCATTTTGGCTAAACAGTGCTAGACCTCTTAACTTCACCCGTTGACATATTTCGATCTATATCGGGCGTGACCGGGTTTTTTGTGGCTAATTCAGCTCAGTGACAGTGTGACTGCTGTACTGACTTTCTAACTGCAGCTCCCATTGACTTTGCATTGGCATTGACATTGCATTGCCTTGCCTTGGTCTGGAGATAACGTACGGTTGCACTTGCATAATCAGCCAAGTCGGCCGCGGTTTAAAGAGCCTCTCTCTCAATGAAGAATTAGGGGGCCTAATTAGAACATTGGTAATGGTGTACAAGCAGGTCCGATACCTTTTAAGGGAATAAAAACAACTTAATAGTTTCAACTGTTCCAAAATGATATTTTTTACTTTCAGCAAATGTTCCTGAGTCCTTAAATCCCCAGATAGAAGAAAAAAATTGTGTAACATTTCAGAGTAAAAATACAATTTTCTTACCTGTTTGTTGCAAACTTCAAAACAGACAGACAAAACAGTTTTATTCCCTTTATAAGTATCGGACCAGCTTGTACACTGTTACCAGAACATTTCTGTCATGGAAAAATGTTTACATTCATAAAGGAGAAGATTTTACTGCTTGCTCTTTAGAACCCATCCCGTGCACAAACTACATGAATGTCGTCTGCGTCTTAAAAAAATAAATCCATGATATCATAAAACAACTACATGACAAGGGAAAATGACTAGATTTTAAGTCATTTTGAAAAAAGAACTTAAAGAAAAATTGATTGGAGAGGGATTCGAACCAGCGCAAAAGCCCATTTATCAGGTTGCTTTTTTCTGTTGTTGTGGGTCTTTTTTTCTTGTACCCACCCAGTCACATTTGATTAATATCTGTTGACCAGTTCGTATGGTACTGCACCTGTCCTTTTTGTTAAAAACAAGAATTAGTTTTCCATGCATTTTCCTGTGAAATAATTTGTGTATCCTCCGTCATTTTCAGGTTTGAGATCAGACGTGTGTAATAGTCTACATCCAGCCAGTCATCAAGTCATAATGGTCCTTGTCGGCTAGCTGGATTAATACTCGTCTTGCCTGGTCGTGGTGGGCATCCTGTCTTGATTGATCCTTCTCGGAACTATTTTGTTTTCCCGGGACGAGATGGGTGAGAGTCAGTGCTGACAGGAGGCCTGGTAGCTGGGCATTAGTAGTGATCTTGCATCACTTTGTCTGTGGGTCATAATTACTGCAGTGCCTAATCCAACAATGCAGCAAGACGATCAGGTGCAGTTTCTCAAGTACCATCTGGGGAGCGTGAGGGGCGTGGCATTCTGCCCAAAGGTGGGTTGATTGATGACTCATACCCATAGAGCTTTATTCAAATTACTAGAGCGCTAGCTCCGCGTTCTCCATGTGTAAACGCTTTGAAACTGTCCTGGGCGCAGTCATTTTGAATTTGAGTGCGTGTCTGTGGAACAAGAACACTTTGACTGGAATGCCTTTCGAAGAGTGTACTCTATATGCAACGCGCAAGTACGCCTATCGGTACCGGTAGCGCATCTTGATGACGCTTGCAATCACTGCTTGACTGAAGTGCAGTGCACAGCCCTAAATGAAACGCGCATTTACCGCAGGTGCGTCAGATTTCAGGCGTATTTGGCACCTGTATAGAACGCAACGCAGATATATATGCAAATGAACTTACAAAAAATGTACACAATTTTGTGTTTTCCATAGGTTTGTGCACAAACATGGATGCGCCCAGCAGGCATCACTTTTTACACGGAGCTAGCACTCTAGTAATTTTAATATATAGCTCTATGCTCATACCTAAGTTATTACCCCTTTCTGAATTTACCCCTAGTTCTTGGACCAATTTCACGGCGCTGCTTAGCAAGTTAGCACAACAATTTGCTAAGCATGACATTTCAGTCTTAATAAAAACAGGGTTCACAACCAAATTCCCATGTGTTGTGTATCGCTTGTGATTGTTCTTATGGCTGTTGTTGACTGACCATGAATATCAAATTAATTTTTTAACTGTGGTTTGTTTTATTGGGCAAGACATTTTTGTGCTAAGCAAATGTCTGTGCTTAGCAGGGCCGTGAAATTGGCCCCTGATGTCAAAACATTATAAAACCTCCTTTTTTTCAGTAAGGACCTGCTTTTGTTTGGTTTTGTCCAACAGGATCGCTATCTGTTCTGCTCTGGAGCTTTTGACGGCAGGGTTAACTTATACACAGCACAGAAGGGCATCTTACTGCAGAGTTACTCGGTAAATGTTGCCAAATTAGAAAAGACCCCTATAAAAATAAAGCCTTTTACCAGTAATTTATTGTGAAAAGTGAAAACACAGTTGGTCTATCTTAACATAACGTTTAACATTTTCCTCTTCATAACAATTCAATATAATTAACAAAATGTAAAGCAAATGATTAGAATAGGAAGAGGAGGCAGAAACCCATAAAGCACAAGCTTGTGTTAGGCCTGCCATACAAAACAAAATACATCTTCATTATGCATAGTATTTAGTCAGCAGTGATATCGGACACAACCACCTAAAGGCATTTACAATAAAGTAGAGCATTTGAATTGTCGAAGCCATAAAGCAGTTATGAAGTTAAATTGAAAGAATAAAAATGGTCTTCATAAAATTACCGATAGTTCTTTGACTTCTTTTTATCCTAAGTATATATATACATGTATGCAGTATTTTTTATTCTTCATTAGTATGTCTCTCTTTTGTAAGACTACTTAGGGACGCTATCGTCTGGGTGCATGAGAGATGCTTGACCACTCGCTACTAAGTCCAGCGGTCAATTTCACAAAGATTTACGATTCATCTTTTACAAGAGTTGCTCCTGTTTCCATAGTAACTAGTATTGTGACATCACACGTTGCTTAGCAAATACCAATTAAGACTTGTTACGATCTGTCTTCAAGTTAGCCTTTTTTTTTAAATCGAGCCCAGTACAGGTGCACAGTTTGTTACTTAATATACCATATTTTTCATGTTGAGACAAAATAAAATTAATGCTTTGTCCACCCATCCCAGGTAACAACCTTCAGTTTAGCCAGAAACATACACGCTGTGCGTTTTACCAGTGACGGTAGAAAGGTAAGTTGAAAATTCAAAGTGGTAGTTCGGGTATCTTGTTGTTTTTTAAATTTTTGCTGTGTTAATCTGTTCATCGATACTTTCAATATGGGCGTTTCACAATTTAGAGCGCCACCAAGAGGGCAGCAGGGAGAGGCCGATTTACGCGGTGCATGATGGGAAATTGTCGACATTGGAGATTTTTCCACTATACGTTCAATCGTCTTTGCCATTTAACCCACCGTATATATTTCATCCATAGGTATTTCTCAATGTTTTCCAGTTTGGATGTGTGTGCTGTGCATCCGAAAGATTCGCAAACATAAACCATTGTAATAACACGTGAAATAAACGCACAAAACGACCCAAGAGTTAGCAATAACGTTGAACTTATAGGAGAAAAAACTCAGATGTCTACAATTTCCCATCTTGCACCGCGGATATCGGCCTCTCCCTGCTGCCCTCTTGGTGGCGCTCTAAATTGTGAAACGCCCGTATTCACAATAGTGGGCCACCATGAGTTTGCAACGCGTTGGTCAATCACAATGCACGGAATTAATTTTGTTTACAAACTGCACATCTTTCCACATGCGCATTGGCCAACACGTTGCAAACTTATGGTTTTACGAACTACTGTGAATCGCCCGTATTAGAGGGTGTGCCAAAGATGCCCTGCCACCTCTCTGGTTGAAACCCACCTTGCAGGGAGATAAAGGATGAAACAAAATCAGGGATGAGTCGTTTGCACGGGGAAAACATTTTTTTTAAATCAGGAAATAACATTATTTGATTGCTGGAATTCATGGATTGTTAGTGATAATTTGGTTCCCATTGTATTCTGAATTCTTGATGCCTGAAACCACTACTGTATGACTGTATACAGTATGACGTGCTGTCGTTTGTTTTTGCAGATACTTGCAACAACAACTGCAGGCAGGCTTGCTGTTGTTGATGTTGAAACTGGTGCTCAACTACTTACATATGAGAGCTGTGAGTACATTTTTTTTTTTTTTGCTGAACCTATGATAGCTTGAAACATTTGGGCTTGTAAACTCCGAATTCGCCATAATCCTGAAAATTGTGTTCTACCTTATGGTACTGTGATTGGTCGTCAATTGTTATAATTATAATTTTACAGTACCAAGGGCTCTGTAGTTCAGTGTCCGTCATACTCTCTTGAGTTGATCATGTCTTGTATGGGAAACCATATTTTCTGTCTGAGACCTCAACCCTGTACTATTTGCCTAAAATGTTATTCACTGGTAGTATTGCTATATATGTGTACACATTATAAAACAATAGATCCAAATTTGAGAGCATGTTCCTTGATGGTACACTTTGCTAATTGTACCATTCAATACATTGCGAGGTGTAAACCTTATTGTATCATTGAACAAGCTTTAACGTTACTGCGTCTCTGTCATTTACAGGTGCTTTCAATCGGAGAGACCGCACAGGTCTGGCCGTGGACCCAAAGTGCCCAAACACGGTAGTCTGCACGTGTGTGAATGGCAAGGTTTGTGCAGATCTCTCCAAATTTAGGGTATTTTTGCTTTTAAGTGATTAGGACTTAAAACATCAACATATTGAAACTTTCATAAATGTGAATCTTGTATGGACTTGACTGGAAACAGTCAGCTGCAAACTAGATTCTACTATCATTGAAAAGTGAACAAAGAAAAATTTACTGGAGCGGGATTCGGAGCAGCGACCACCGAAATACCGTACCAGTGCTCTTAAAACCAACTGAGCACTGAATCCAGTTGGTGGTGTCCCTTATAGTCAATTACCTTTGTTCATTTGGCAGTCAGAAGCCATAGAACCACTCGCATACAGCTCTTTTAAAGGCATTGCATACGTTTGGTAATGACTCTGAAAATTTATGGCAATAAAAACTTACTTGGTGAGAAGTACAGCTGCTTTGGATAGTATAATGCATACTGAGAAACGTTCAATTCGAAGTACCGCGGTTATGGAAAAATATGTCACTTTTTATCTCCAAAAATTATGAATCTGAGAAGCGTTATGGCCGTAACGCTTCTCAGCTATTGATTTACTGTTCTCTGGCGTGAAATAACCGCTCTTGTTTGTCGCCAAAATCTCAAAAACGCTACCACCTTTTGAATTGAAACTTTCACAGGTTAGTTTTATGGTATATATAAACAATTATATTGGTTTGAAACAAACATTATTCTCAAATTACCAAACGTATGCAATCCCTTTAAGATACGCATTATGCTTTAACTTGAGAAAAGGTAAATAGACAGCCTAAATATGCATTGCAGATAAAGGTTTTATCTTAAGTTTGTAATAAGTATGGATTTGCATTCTTCCAAAGATAAGTTGAGGAAAGCATCAGAGAATATTACAGTCACTGGGGTCGATTTCACAAAGCCCTTCGATCAATTGTAACTTGAGTTACGAAGGATAACCCATAATAAGGCTGCAATGTATCATAAGTCATACGATTGATAGTAAGTTACGACGTGTTTGATGTAATCGACCCCGAGCTATATGTCAAAGATTTTAGTCATTACACTGTGAGGCTACTTGCAATGAGTGGTAATAATTCTTGTTTGGTTTTGGTTATGTTTCTTAAATGCAGGGTCTAGCCGTGTTTGATTTGCGAATGTCAATACCTCTTATGTACTTATATGATGTAAGTATTCCCCTTGAATGAGATATACCCAGTTTGAGGTTAATGATGCTGACCTATAGGAGACTTCATACTTTGCATGTTGCCTTGTACAGCCGATGGGAGACTTTGGAGAACTGGTCTCGAGTCAACAGTGCACGCGCAAACCAGGCTTGCGCAATTGTGAGCATGCGCGCGTTGTTTTGCGCGTGTGTGCTCGTGCGTGCGTGTGCGCTGTTGACTCGAGGACCGGTTCTCCAAAGTCTCCCGTTGTTGAGACGGATTGCAGAACACGTTATGAGACTTGCAGCATTGCATGTTCATGAGGATGGTATGCTGAAACACTCGCATGAGGAAGAATCTGATCGGTTACCCTTGCTTATGTTATTGAGGGGAGTCAGGGATTGAGGGAGGCAGAAATATGGTGGGAGTAATCTCTGAACTATACCTGTATGCCTTTCTCTCTTTTGTCATTTGAGAAAGAACCTGTCAGGATTAAAACATCAGACTTTCCAACAAAAATTTAATGTTCTGAATTAGACTAGATGCTTTGTACATCAATCGAGGAGGGCTCTAAATAAAATTCGAGACTTTCCTCTGGGAAAGGTACAGTCCATGAATTTTAGGAGGGACTTTAGTTCTTGAGTTTCTTAATAACTTGTATGCATTTTTGAATTTGTTCATCGTAGCTTCATAGCGACATCATCAGGGATGTAACTTTTCTAGGGGAGAGCTGGCCATGGTGCTCAGGGGAAACGACCTTCGTCACTGCATCAGTTGACGGACACGGAAAGGTTAGTCACGATGAGTTGGTCTAGGGACAGGAGAAGTGCCTCTTGTGTGGCGAAGCATTTCCTCTTAGAGAAGGTTCTGAATTGGTGCTTTGTCTTATTTTATATCTTGGACCCTTCTAGTTTGATGCCTAGAATATCCTGGCTCAAGTTCCACCGATTGAGGCTCAGAATAACCCGGGCTGTGTTTCAGACTTTGCGATCCTTGCTTACGTGAAAACCTTAAATGTTAACATGAGTTGCTGACTTCGCTTTGCTGACTTTCCTGTTATCTTTAGCTGCAAAAAAGAACATCACTGCGGGAGATCTCTTGAGATTGGCTAAAAAATTCACCAAGTTTTCACCAGCTGTGTTAGCGAATGATCACTGCACAGTCAGTTGTACAGAGGTCACAAAAACATTGAAGTCATTGGCTAGCATCGCTGACCTGTCTCCGTTACTTCCATTTCATAAACGTTTACATACACACACATATGTAATCCTGGACATGATGTTAGAGGTTGGCAACAAATATTCAACAGGAGAGGATCCTCAGTGGGAGTCGTGTTAATGCTCCCAAATCAGTGGAATTCACACACCATTCTGCAACAAGATAGTGCTGCTCAAGTGTCTGACTTCACTGCTAATAAACCAGAGAAAGCAACACAAGTTTAAGATCCTTGCTGAGCGTAGCGAGAAAGAAAACTCTCCTGTAAAATACACTAACTATAAGCAAAAAAAAAGTCTGCTATTGTAAGTTAAGAATTTTTACTTAAGGTATTAACAAATTCCATGAAATTGGGCCCTGGTCCAGCATATTCATCAGAATTGAATATGACGGAAGTGAGTAGAGGTGACTGAGAAATCAACCAACCTCTGTATTTCATGGCTCTTTTATTCAGGTTGTGACTTTAGATGGGAGAACTCTATTAGATATACCAGCAGGGACTGGCTTACATTGTGTGGACCCTACGCCTGGTCCCTACAATGCTATGGCTGAAGACGGCTTCTCTAGTAAGTACAATTCATTAATCTGCTACACACCGTGACAATGTTCCTCTGTTAGAAGTACAAACCTGTTGGGATTGCCCTACATTATCTGGAGGCTCATTGCAGGCCGGAAGATGCATATATCCTCGATATCTACCTTAGGGTTGGTCTAGCAGTTTGGACAAATACCAAACAAGAAGAAAAGTAAACAAAGAAATATTTAAAGAAAGAAAATGGAAGCCATCATACTCAGACTAGGGTAGTAATGTTTGTTGCAGGAAAGATCATTGCACCTTTTTAATGGTCCCGCGGGAATATTGAGCCATGAATTGAAGTACAAGTACCTGATTGATTGACAAAGATAAAATATTATTCCTGTGTTAAAGGTAGTCATACTTTGGTTTTTGTCAAAGAAATACAGATTTATGGGCAAAAATATCGAGGAAGATACAGTAACAATCATCTGTGAAATTTTCAGTCCCATACAGTGGCCACTTTTTTAGAAAACAGTGATAAACGGCCATGATATTTCTTAAGTCTTTTCTCTTTAATTTTTTATCTTTTAAAAGATCAAACAGATTTTTGGTCATTGTTTTACTCTTTTCTTGATAAATACAGCATTTCAGGCAGAAACATTTTAACGGTATGTTTCTACCATCACCATCTTTATATTCTGTAAGTTATAGGCAAATATGTGAAAAATTCTGTTTTGGTTTCTTACCAAAGTATGATACTACCTTTAAATATTTTTTTCAAATTCTGGTACATTCAATTTACGAGATAGCATTGAATTGCTATTCTTTTCGTCTTAGTAATATACTGCGTTAAATTTGGTGATACAATGGTCTGCATCTTTAATATTAATTATGCATCGTCAATATTAATGTATCTTTGATGTTATTTGTATCAATGTAGACAAGAGGGATGTCCACTTGGACAATAAATGAAATGAAATGAAATGAAATGAATTTATTTTTCAACAAATGTGTAGAAAATTGTTAGTGAGGTACCAGTAGTTTGTGAGGATAATTGGAAGTGTTTATATAAGTGTTTTTTGTAAAAAAGTGAGATCAGTCCCTTTATACACAGATCCGACAGCACAATATAAGTGCAAGGTGTATGTCCCCTAATCATGGGACGTACACCCTGCAATATAGAGTGCAGCGGACGTAAATTCTTTTGTTGCCTGACAAAAGGCGGGCGGGGACACTGCATTAATGGCGGGTGTTTCCTACCTCCATGGTCGCGCCGTCAGATCGGTGTATTGTATCGTGGTCTATCTCTCATCACTCCTGTGATGAGATGTCATTCTGCCTTGGTTCACTACAAACCCTCTTGATCTTGATGTGTGATACTACAATCTGTTCTTTGATGTGTAGGTGTGATCATGCTAGGAGGAGGTGAAGTGTGTGCATACTTGCCGGATGCCGGCGTGCAGGAGACTCTTCAAGAGAGTGGGGATGATGCAATATGGAAACTCAAGTGAGTCCAGGACGTTTCTTCCCTTTCACATTTCACCTTTCGCGGCAGAAGAGTAACGACACCGACTGCTGCTAAGGGGCCGATTCCACCAACGCTTTGCGATCATCGCTAAAGCCTAAGCCCATCGCTAAACGGAAAATTGCTACGCAAAGTAGCTATTGATTTCCCGTTTAGCTATGGATTTGGGCTTTAGCGATGATCGCAAAGCGTTAGTGGAATCTGCCCCAGGTCCTCTTCTCTCGATAATCTTATGCAGAGTGCTTCTTGACAGGACTCCCAGTTCACTTTGGTTCCTCACAGCTCTGTCCCATCCTCGGTCTTTCAACTTCCTTCCATCCCTCTCGGCCTCGCTGCCAACCTCACTCCTTCCATCTTTCTTCCCTGATGCCAACCCCCCCCCCTCCAAAAAAACAAACTCTTACTATTAAGACAAATAGACCAACCTGACCAATATGCAAAAAAATATGCATTGATGAATCAGAATGTACAAAGTCAAAATGAAGCAGGCTGTGTCAGACTAGCCATTTGCTCATTCAGATCTTTGAGCCTGTACATGTGGATATCTAGATCAAGCAATACAGTGAGTGCTACTATATTGAATACCGCTATTCTGAACATTTGGCTATACCAAACATCATCCTTGGCTCCCAATTTTCATGTACAATGTATATGCCTGCTGAATAGTGTTCAGTATAATGAACAATTTCGATGCATCCTATATTTGTTATACTGGCTATTAAATACATGTAGTAGTCTTCCCACACTTGCCACTCCCAATCAGTGGAACTAGTACAATCAACATATTAGCAGAAACCACAGAGAAGTGGACTTTTTGGCTGACATATTGGCTTGTTGACACTGTCTTTACTCATGATAATACTCTATTTACCAGTTAGTCACTGCTTAATGTTATTTTCATGATCAGGTATACATCTAATGGAAGCATGCTGTACACAGCCTGTGAGAAGGGAGTCATCAGGAGGTATGTATGAATGTTCACACACTTCCACTGTACAGCATGTTGGATATGCTAGTTTTCTTTAGATATCAGAGTGTCCTTTTCTCTCATTTTCTCGTAGATTTGTTAGGTCAATTTTTAAGGCAAGAATATTTATTGATTAAACTGTGTGACTCTGTAGAGTTTTGTTTAGAATTTTGGTTGAATATCTCAGAAAGGTTGAATTACACTGTCTCTACTTTTAACTGTGTGGTACACCACACTACAGTTGTGATGGTATTTGGTCAAGCGAGGGCGGTGTTGTACACTACATGACAACCCTGCCACAAATGTAGAGGGAGACATTTTGTCACCAAATTCAGTGCTTATTATGTGCACTGCTGGTGCAGAATGGTTGGTCGATTATGTATGTGCACTGATGCATGGTCAGCCATGTTGGCTCCTGCTTTGCGACCCGTCATGTAGCTGTCTAAACAAGCCCACTCTTAATCCACGTACACTGTACATGTCTACAGCTATGTACACTGAATATCCCTGCTGGGAGATCTATAATTTGACAAAGAATTTAACATTTTTAGTAAGCAATGTTTTCTTTTCCTCACTTATCACTTAAAAACAAGTTTTGTAACATGTTGTCATGGCAATTTGTATTGTGTATATACCCGCTTGCCTATTTAGTTGCTCAGATTTGGCATCATTGAAAGGCCTTTGTCACATTAAGTTGAGTTCAACCAGGTTTTTTTTTCAGAAACAACGGCAAAATCGATAAGATTTCAAGTTGAGAAAATTCCACAGAATTTGCACCACTGGATCCTTGAACCTTTTTCCTGTACAACTCT
This sequence comes from Astropecten irregularis, assembly GCA_963971285.1. Classification (NCBI taxonomy): domain Eukaryota; kingdom Metazoa; phylum Echinodermata; class Asteroidea; order Paxillosida; family Astropectinidae; genus Astropecten; species Astropecten irregularis. The sequence continues at coordinate 29,651,229 of OZ020244.1, read as the reverse complement.
AGTACACTGTGCCATACACGGCCTATTACACCCTTTGGAATTTTTGTTTTCCCACATCGTCACCAAAGTTCACGGAAACTAACTGCCGCATGCCTTCACAATTCTTTTTTCGGGCGAGAAATATTTCAACCTTGACCCAGAGCACAATGAATCCGTTCAGGTTGCCACATCGACCACAAAATTGTAATCAAAAGCAGAGACTTTAGCAAGCCCCCCCCCCTCCTCACCCCACCACTGAGCCTTTATAGTCAACCATTGGAACCAATGACGTAGGTTTTATAGTTGAATGCTGGAAGACTTTCTGGGCAGCCTTGTTATTTTTCTATTTTTCATGGCGACGCTGATTATTTGGGCAGGTTTTTTTGTGTTTGTTGTTGTTGTCAGTGACAAACAGTTTTGATGTAGATTGTCAAGCAGCATGCCAATGAATGTTTGAGATTCCCTTCTGGGGTCGTAACAGAATGTTGTTAATACAACATGTTGTGAATACAACATGTAAATTTATGCATATTCTAAGCCTATTCAAGACTATCAGAGTTTTCAGCAGTGTTTGAATAAAAGTCTGCTTACTTTATATCCAAGTCTGACAAATTTGGCAGGGTGTTTTTTACATATGAGCAGCGGATCTGTTCAGGCTGCTAGTATTGAAGGGATACATTACGAAATCTGTGTCCTACCAGTACTTTGTCACAGCCCACCGCTCTGCTTATCCTTTTTCCTTTCTCAACCCCTGCCCTTTGTCTTCTTTGAGTGTTTTTTGATTTTTTTTTCTTTTGCTGGAGTGAAGGACTTACACATGGATTGGTCTCTTTGTGGTATATGGGATGGCCTTGGAATAAAATAATCCATCATTGTCAGCCAGACGGTGTTTGTTAGTGTGTCACTTCTGATGCAACTTCCTCTAGGATTTTTTTTTATCATTATTAACCACAGACGCACAAAATATGCGCATTTTCTTTTGCCCTTCTACTCAAAATGTAGGGGTTTGGCATGAGTGGGCTGGTGAAAATATGTATGCAATTGAGGAGAACAAAAACCGAAAACCCAACTATGTTCACAATACTTCACTTTTGTTTTGCAGTCTGTCATGTCTGTGTACACAATCTAACAGCACCCCCCAGTATTTTATACTTGTGGCCAGGATTAACTTAGGGTACTATCATACTTTGGTAGCATACCGAAACAGAAATATTCACATATTTACCTACATGTATAACTTACAGGGTATAAAGATGGTGATGGTAGAAACATACAGTTTCAGTTTTTCTGCCTGAAATGGTGTATTTATCAAGAAAAGAGTCAAACCAATGACTCAATTATTTTGGATCTTTTAAAGATCAAAAATAAAAGAGAAAAGACTTAAGAAATTATCTGGCCATTTTTAACTATTTTCTCAAAACGTGGGCACCGTATGAAACTGAAATTTTCACAGACCGTTTCTGTATCTTCCTTTTGCCCATGGATCTGTATTTCTTTGACAAAAACCAAAGTATGATATTACCTTTAAACACATAGGAAACAAGTTTAATACATAAAGATACAGAGTTTGACCATTTCCAGATTCTGCATACCGGTAATCGGTGTACCATGTTTGACTTGGTTCCCTGGTCCCATAGACCATAATCCAAACTGCATACAAACTCGCTCACAGAGATATGTTTACATTTACGAGTCCCGTTATTCAAACTTGTTATACCACAACGTATTCAAATCTCTAATGAAAACAATCTCAATGCGCTGGAATTTAATAGAAGGGTTTTGCGTTGGGTTGGAAACTCTGAACAACGATGAATTATTCAGGTGGGTTTTTTTTTAAGAGAACAAGCCACTGGCACAAGCCATGGCAAAATTTCGCCTTCATCCGTTATGTACCGCCTATGCATGCAGTTGTAAGTGCGGCTTAGTTTGGTTCCAGGGAAAGAATGCACACGAATGGCAAACTTCAATGTTGCCTCATGCACTTATAATGTGTTTGACACAGGAAGTACACGTCACTTGATTGTGTCACTCCCACTGTATGCCAGCGCTTCTTTGGTAGCATTTATTTTTAACATCATTGCTGCTCTCCAAATAGATGATTTCCTTTTAATGACTTAATAATCATCAAACAACCGCAAGGGAAACTGGCTGATTTTTAAGTCATTGAAAAATTGACTGGAGTGGGATTTAAACCAGCCGCGGCCTCCTGAATACTGTACAGGCGCTCTACCAACTGAGCTATTCAGCCCTACGTTGGTAGTGTCCCCAATAATTAATTATCTTCGTTTGTTTGGCAGTCAGAAGCCATGGAACCACGCACATACTGCTATACCCAAGGATCATTTCATCGATACACGCAGCAATGCTGCAACCTGAGATACAGTACATGGGGGATCACTCAATTTGATTTTAATCAAATTATCACAAGGGAAACTAACTGAATTTAAAGTCTTGAAAAGTCATTGAAAACTTTACCGTAGTGTTAGTCAGGAATCTTAATAAAAAACAATTTGCTACAGGGAGAATTCATGGTTGTTTGCGTAGCATATTTTATTGGACATTATCTAACTGACAAGACACGACTTCTGACTTACTTCTTACAAGCTTGAAGAAATTTTTTTATGTTTTTCCGCTCGTAAGGTAGGGTACCGATTACAAAATATCTGGAGAAATCAAGATTGTCTCAATATATGCATAAGATTACATATCAAATCAAGAAGAAATAGCCTTTACATAGCCTTTGTTGAAAATCAACCTTAACTAGGAAAATAAAATATACAAACATTAAATAACAGCCATTTTCCTTAAATACATGTAATGGTAAAAATGTATAATTTTCTAACGACTCACGAAAGCTATTATAAAAGACATCTAAATTGCTCTTTAAAAAAAATATGTTTCTGCAATTACAAAATGAAAGGATTAAACCTTAACAAATAAAAACAAAAACAGATTTGTACAAGCTTGAATTTACAACTTCAAAACGAGTGAGGAAAGTGGTAGATGGAAGTACAATGGCCATCTGATTTCAATTCAATCACTGTTTTTGTTTTAAACAAAACCGATTGGAATGGAGGTTACTTGCAAGTCATTCATTATGTTTGTGATGGAACTCATTCGAGCAGGAATTATCTGGCAGAAGCCGGACTTTCCGAACTTATTTTCAAAATATTATCAGGACAAGGTGTCGTGAAAATCAGTATCTGAACATGCTATCATAAAAGATTAATATTCAGTTGTAGGCCTGCAGTTTGTAACCAGTTATCCGGTTACATTTTTCAGGTTCAGTTAACCGAAATGGGTTCTTTTAAGTGCCTTTTCTTTTTTAAACATCCATTATTGATGTACTGTACATGTAGGACCAACCTTTTTTCTTTTGTATACCATCTAAATTCACATTGTGTCAATGTTTTCTTTGTTATACGGGTAACCGTAACCGAATTACTGACGGGTAATCGGTTAAAAAATTATTCGTAAACTTACAGCCCTAATCAGTTGTACCATTGGATGCATGTGTTAAAGACTTCGCAAAATTAAGATTTTTTTTGGGGGGGGGGGAAGAGTCTGATTTGTTGTTTTTTATAAATGGAACTGTCTACATGGAAAAAAAATTAATACATGTACAAATAATTAAGTGCTGCAAACTGCTCATCAGCCAAAATAATGACCTTAAATACATAAAATGCTTGGAGTTTAGAGAGCCTGATGTTTGGATTCTAGCAGGATCTTTCTGAAAGGCTAAATATCGCGGCATTTTTGTTCTCAGTTTTTATTTTTTTTTGAAGTACGGTATAGCAGATAATGCAAGTATTTTGGGGACACAATCTGCAGTTTTGTGGCAGATGCTTCAGCATGCTGAGTGTAATCACCTTGAGCAGTCAAAATATTTCTGGTTTATCTGAAAATCATTTCAATATTTTGTTAAAAATGTATGCATGAACATAATTTGCAATTTACAAGGCGCTCACATCCAGAACTTAAACAATAAGACATTCTTATGTACTGCACTCCCTTTGCTTTTTTCTCAAATACAAGGCTGTGTCTCAATGGGAGACTTTTGTAGAGTCGGTCTTGAGCCAACAGTGCACGCACACGCATGCGCAATACAACGTGCGCATGCTCACAATTGCGCAAGCATGGTTTGCGCGTGCGCTGTTGACTCAAGACCGACTCTACAAAAGTCTCCCATTCTCTGGCTGCAGCTGCAAATTATGCATGTTCCTATGGCAGCCACTAGCCAGTGACTGCAGCCATTTCCATAGACTTGTGTGTTATTTGCGGTCGCAGCCAGAGAATTGGGACACGGCCTAAGTAAGACAAAGAAATTAGCAGTTACATTTCTATTTCCACCTTAATATCAGTTTTGAGTAGTTACTTGTGGCAAACCTAAAGATATACATGTGTAAAGATAAAATAAAAGCATGGTAAACAAGTCATAAATTGTATGCCATTAAAATGCTCATTATGGTAAACTTACAATGCATTTTTAAGTACCTTTTTTTAACAAACAAAATGTGCAAAGATTAACTACATGTAATTAGGTAGCTGTCGTTAAAATATTCACATATATGTGTATATATCTTTATAGTGTGGTGTAAAAACAAATTTAAAAAAAATCTCACAATTTGCACCATTTATATTATGTACATTGTTCCAGAACCAGCCCAGTCTTTAAAAAAGATTTACTATTTATTGAAATTATTACAGAAAAAATGTTATTTACAGGAGAAAAAGAAATTGCCTTTTCACAATGAATGTTATATGGCCTATGATACCAAGGCTATAAAGTGAAAACTTTAAAGTACTGAACTGTAATGGGTTATTGAAAGGTGGCAGTAATACATATGGCTGCGAGTGAGTTTTCAAATTTGTAAATATTTGACGAGATTCTAGAATGTTTTGTCAAATTTATGCATTGATGACTAATTAACAAAAGGACTCTCAACATTTATCTACTTATTTCAATATGTTAACATTTACCAATTGATATGTTTTTTTTTTCTGTTGTCAAGGTTGACTTTTAGATGGAGTTAAAGGAATTTTTATTAGAAGCACATGATTTTGCCATGTCCTGATTTTGAATATCAAGGTTTTTTTTTTATCAAATGACAGGAATGTTGGAACCTGAAACCCAGTGATTGGAAAGGTTGTGCTGAAGTAAACTACTTTGTTTGTGTCTTTAGTGTAGTTGGACTTTATAGGGATGTCGGAGAAGCAATCACCTACACGGTGAGGATTTCTGGTTTTGCGACGTTGCCGTTCCCAATTTGGGATGTCAGTTCCTCTTCGGGTAGACTGAACCTCACTTTGTTACTCCCAGAGTTGCTTCGAGTGTGTCCATTTGACATGGAGTGGTTGTGTTGAGGAGCGTGCCCATTGCTCTCTATGATCCCATTGAGGACGGGATCACAGTTGCACTTGGGGCTGTCCAGCTCCTCATACAGATGGCCAATTTCCTCAGCGTTGGCTTCTTCGCCGGCCACATCTTTGGTGTCCTGGTCGACTAGTTTGGCCTCAAACACAGGACCAGCTTCCTCCTTGGTGGGAGTGGGTACCATGTAGTCACTGGCCCGTTTCTTCTCCATCTCTATCTCGATGAGAGGCGCCTGTGATCCTCGTTTGCCCTTGCCTTTTCCCTTGCCCTTGCCCTTGCCTTGTGGCCTGCCATAGACAGGCTGAGCATCGGGTGGGATGTCGTACACTTCTGCATCGTGTCTGATGGGCGGGGCTACCTGCATCCTGCTTAACTCTGCATCCTCATCAAATGTCGCTCCCCGATTGACGGAGCCTGTGTACCGGATGTGCGGTTTGGACACTGCTCCTGTGCTGCTCTCCCCCATCCCGTCCCCAATTTCCAAGTCGGCAAATTGGGCCGCATCAGGGGAGGGCTTGAAGTCGTACTTGGTGTACGATTTTGGTTTGCGGTACTGCCAGAGGATGACGAAGATGGATGCCAGAATGAACAGGGTGCCGAAGAACGTAGCAAGTGCCGTCCCGATTACCTCATTTCGGTGTTTAATCTGCATTGTTGCTATACCGTCATCCACTGCCCCAGCAGTGGTCAGTTGCTCACACTGATCCAGGGTGGTGAAGCTGGGGCACATTTCCAGGAAGACAGTCACGCAGATGATGTAATCCCTGCCCGCCTTGAGGTTTGGAACCACATAGGACGTTTGCTCTTCACTGGCCAAGAGAGTTGTGGAGAACTCTTCTCCAAACTCTGTGATCTGGATGATGTAGCCCTTGAGGAAGGCACTGCGGAATGGTGTCCACTGCATTGTGATTGTGGTGTCTGTAATATTAGTAACCTTGACTTGAATGGAAGCAAAGGTGCAAGGTGGTGTGTCTGTAGTAGCTCTTGTCATGGCTGCCATTGTTGTCGGAATCGTGGTAGTCGGTAAATTGGTAATGATGAGGGCTGCTGTGACAGATCTCGCTCCGTTTTCATTTCTCGCAGTGCAGTTATAACTCCCTCCATCAACTTCTTCTGGATTTTGGATGACTAGTACAGTCCCGTCGTTGCTTGTGTACACGTTGTTGGCATTGCTTGTGGCCGTGATTCGGCTTCCGTCCGGCCTGTACCACTCAATCTGAGGCCTTGGGTCACCGATGGCAATGCACTCAAAGTGACTGAACTGGCGATAGCCTGTGACCTGGGTGGTGGGCACCTGGGTGAAGATGGGCAGGCAAGCAAAGTCGTCCTGTGGGATGGTGTATACAGGCCTGCCCTGGAGACGGCTAGGAGTGGAGCAGGTCCACTGTGATGTGTAAAAATCAAATTGAGCTGATGCTCTCAGCCACTCCGAGAATTGGCTCATGCGACAGTTGCAGTCCCAGGGATTCTCGCTGAGGATCAGTGTACTCAGTGAGGAAGCAAATGGCGTGAATACTCCGCTGTCCAGATTCTTCAGCTGGTTGTTTGCCAGATTCAGTGTCATCAGCTGGGAGAGTCCAGTGAAGGTGCTTTGGCTGAGTGAGGAGAGGGACATGCTGGTCAGCTGAAGGTCTGTGAGGGATGACATAGCCTCAAAGGCTCCAGACGTTATCTGAGTGACTGGATTTCCCGATAATGTCAGGCTCTCTAGCACGGGCAAGTTTTGGAACATTGCCAAGGATATCTGCGTGAGATTGGAGTGGGAGATACTCAGACTCCGGAGCATGGGGTTGGAGGCAAAAGCGCCGGGGCCGATAGAACTCAGACTTGGGTTATTGCCGATGGACAGGGTACGCAGTCGGGGAAGATTGTTCAGTGCAGATGCCGATAAGGTAGTCAGCCTGTTCTGTTCCAGGTCAAGTTTCTCCAGCTCTGGCAATCCCTTGAGGACCGTTTCCACGGACGTGATGTGATTTGCCCTCAACTTCAAGACTCTAAGATGTTGCAGGCCGTTGAAGGCCCCATCGGCTATGGACTGGATTCCGCATGACACCAAGTGCAGGTTAATCAGGTTGGGTAAGTGGGAGAAGGCCCCCAGTTGCAAGATGTTGATGGCGTTCCCGTCCAGGTACAGGGAAGTGGTGTAGTCAGGAATGGTAAGCGGGATGCCGTTCAAGGATTTCTTGATACAGGACACGGTACGCGAGGCAAAATTGCAGGTACATTGGTCAGGACATGGGGGTGGTGGGGGCTCGGTCGGCATTACCGTTGATGGCAGTGTTGCAGCTGGAGCTTGAGTCATGGGAGCGGGCACTGTCGGAGATGTAGGTGCCATCGTCGTCTGAGAAGTGGGGTTCGGCACTGCTTGTGTGCTGGGTACTGGCACTGCTTGTGTACTGGGTACTGGCACTGCTTGTGTTGTCGGGCCTGGCACTGCTTGTGTTGTGGGTACTGGCGCTGCCTGTGTACTGACAACTGGTTGTGCTTGCGTTGTGGGGGCAGGTGTTTGTTGCCTGGTAGTCATCAGCACTGGCTGCATGGTGGTAGGCGTCACAGGAGGCGGTGTTGTCGTACCTCTGTTTGATATGGTGGGAATCTGTGCGGATCCTGATGGGAGATGGATGCCTATTCCAATCAGAACTACGACGAGAAACGTCATCAGCCTGGCAGCCATGTTGCTTTGTTCAAGTCACGGTTTTTCTCCAAGCTGGAAAATCAATCTGCAGCAAATGAGAAACAAAAATGACAGATTAAGTTGCTTTGATCACACACAAGCATTGTCTTTCAGTATACTCAGATCCGACGGCACGATATACCTTCCGTTATTACTGTGGTGTCCCTGCTCGGACTCTATATTGCACCGCGTATGTCACTAAATATGGGATGTACACCCTGCAATACGGCGGAGCGTAAATTTTTTATTGGTCGGACAATATGCGGGCAGGGACACCGCAGTAATGGCGGACAGTATATCATGCCGTCGGATCGGTCTATATAGCCTGCAGGCATGTTCTCTCTCAGACTTTAGGATGTAGACGTCAAGTCAAAGTACATATCATTGTGTCAGTGCAACAAGGTCGTTTCTTCCAGTTGCAACTTGTTAAATTTGTTAAAATATTATCCAGATTTTCTATGTGGTGCAAGATCACATTCGTGGATGAAAACATTCCGTAATCATGTCGGACAGATTGTTATTAATGTAATGTAAATATATTCAGAATGATATCGTGGGGACCCTGTTACTTTATATCTTACAAAATTGACATGATTATTACGCATGGCATCTTTTCAACCCTTGAGTGTATTAAGCATTGTATTAGCAACCTTGAAGATACAGATTGTATGGCTGTACGTCCTGAACACTGGCACATCTATCTGTCAATGTAAAGTCAATAAGGGCTAGATGGGCGTGCCTCTAGTCTAAGCTGCATGACAATACCCCTCCCTCTTGTACAGTGTACCTCTTCAAACCACACCCTCAATTCAATAGCCAATCCACCTCTTCATGCATTACAAACTCGCTCTGGAAACAAATTCAAAATCCACAATGCTAACAACAGTCCCAAGACAAATTGACAGAATGCAGTTACATGTACCGGTATTTGCTTAAATCCAGCATTTCACATGGTTTGCATAGAGGGATTATCCTACTACAAGTTGACTCTACTAGACTGTGTCACACGTTCTCAATCTGACCCCTCCCTTCTACTGTTGTACTGTTCATTCATGTGGCTGCACGGTTCATCTATTATCCATCATTTTGAGGGCACATTCAATATTTTATCAAATTATGAGAGTGAAGCTTCAACTTTTGCACTGTAATGGGAAGTGTTTATAAGGAGCCAAAACAAAGAATTGTACCAATGTTGATGGTTCAATTTGTGTTGTCTATTATTGTGTTAAGGATTGGTAAACTTCCACAACATCTGCGTTAAGTTTCAGTCTGAAAGCTTTTTTAATAGTCGGATGTTCATCCAAAAGCGAATGATATTTTTGTGTGCCATATTCCCCCTGAATTTATGCTATATTTACTGTATGTGCATTTATTTGCATTTGGAAAAAAAACGGGACACCGGCTGAATTCAGCTGTAACAGTCGAAATTGAAAATGTGCACATAATTATTCTGTCCCGTACCCAGCTACATGCAGTAATAAGTCCATTTTTAGTTTGTTATTATGACAACGATATTGATTCAAGATAACAAACTGTTTCATTTGTTAACTTCATTGCTAAATTTCACTATTATTAAAATGCATTTGATTTTGTTCATTCCTATACCTATATTTTGCATGTTCCTCAAAATTAATAATTGGCCAAATAAAAAACACAGTCAGAAAATAATTGACTGAACATATTGTGCAGTCAATTATTTTCTCTGCAAAGTGAATAGGTATAACTTTCCCTACAAAAGAAGAATGCAACGTAGCTATGAGCTTTGATTTTATGGCACTAGCACGTACGTAGCATACAGACTGGACGTGAGTCATGTAACAATACTGATCGATATATTGTCCTTTTGTATGTACTGATTGTCATGGCCGTCCCTTTGTCATATGAGTGTGAAAAACAACAGATTTTAAATGTGTGTATCTCTGCTTGTGTTGGCAGCTGCTTTGGATTTTTTGTATCACCTCTTTCTCATCGGTTTGTACATCTCAATTAATGGTAGCACAGCGGAGCGCCACTATAACTAAACACGACGTTATAGTGTTCGTTCTTTTAAGTGAACAATGTTCAGCATGCCTATTGGATATTTATTATACACAAACATTGGGAGCCAAGGATGATGTTCAGTATAGCGGTCTTCGTTATAGCAGCATTACACTGTATTTGTTTTGGGTTTTATCTTTGGGACATTAGTTACCTTCTTTTTGCAAATTTGCATGCATTTCAAGGAACCGTAAATTGGTATACTTGCTGATTCCAATAAAACCTTTTTAAATTGGAGTCTTTCACGAATGAGTGATCAAGGAAAAGGTCAAAGTCACTTAAAAGGTAACTTACGTTACCGTGGAAATGCCCTCATAGTTTAGTTGGCCAAAAATCTAGTTTCATCTCATGGATTATGGTGCAAGGCAAATGTTCTATAGTATATAAAATTACAGAACTTTATGTCTAGGCCTTGTTATTTTGCTTTACTTTTTATATAGAACAACAAATTATTGGTGATTAGTGATAAATAATTACAGTTTATTCAGGGATCTGAGACGTCAAATTTTGTTTTGGTTTATATTTTAACTCAGAATTTCAGGGTTTTTTTAAACAAAATATATAGGAACTTTTAAATTTTAGCTTTTTCCTTGGCGTTTTCAGATTTTTTTGTGGACACTCAAATCCCCCTGTATATTGTACGTGTGCATATTATTGGCAGTGTGTGCTCATAACTTGAAAGAGAAATTGGTTGTCAGTTAAGAATTAATGAAATTAATATGATTTTGTATATATGTACATGAAAAAAGAAGCAGCGGACAAAATCCTCGACCACATTGTGAAATGAGACGAAAAACACCTGTCGTTTTATTGTCAGTTTGCTGCATAAAACATGAAGGCAGATGTATTGTCAGTTTTGTTATAAATACATGTAGGTAAAAGTGTTGTATGTATAAAGTGCATCATTTCTCACTTAGACATAATTATTGTGTATGACTGGAAAGGTTTTTTTTAATTGTGGCTGCGCAATTTCGCTGTGTCCATTTAATAAGCTTGGTGGTAGGAGGGCCTGACATTTCAATTCTATAGCAGGATCTTTCTCAAAGGCTAAAACAAGCATTTTACATATTTCAGGTCGATATTTCGGTTGATGTGTACTACTTAATCAGTTTGTTACTTTCATTTTATAAGGATCAATTTGGAATGTCTAGCAAAATAGGGTTCACCTTGCCATTTAAAGCAAAGCTTTTGCAAGTCCATCTTAAAACTACCAGCTTTTCATTAATGTGCAAGTTCACATTGACTCAAAGCAAAACATAAATGAAATACTGTTTTTAGATTGGTTTGCTTTCAATTTAGTCCATTTGTGAGATAAATCTGAATACATGTAGTGTCTGGTACACAGGCTTCTTTTATTGCACAAAAACACACCAATTTGAATTTCCCGCACATTAAATTATTTGGGGCAAGCTTTTGCATAGCGTTACTTATCTCTGGAATAGGCTGGTTCCTTTGTGCCATTCTTATCCATTATGAACAGTGTATTAATTTGTGTAAGATCTGTTATAAAGCAAAAGCTTGCCTGATTGAAAGAAGCCTATGTACCAGATACTATTAAGAATTAACTTGCAAATGGCTTATTAGTTATATTGTGTTGACTGAAATTCACACAGATTTAGAAGGGAGATCACAAGATTCTTTGTCATACGCTGTATATTCCCTGTTCTTTTGCATGTTGAACATCTGTAGCCTTGTACAAATGTACATGTACCTCGCCCCCAAAAGCCCAAAGAAACTGGTCTTAAATGACTCAATCGCATGCTTTTTTCCTCAAATCTGCCACCTATCGTGCCTATTTTTATTTTGAAGGAAAGTTCTAAACTGCATTCAATATAGCTATGCCAGGAATGCTGTATCTTTACCAGTCCAATGCACAGAATATGACCCTGTAATTGTTTGGCTGCTTTGGCACCATCAAAAAAATAATATTTGAAAACGAAATGAAATTGTAAGGAACAGCGGATTGATAATGGAGTGCTGTGGGCTGGTTTTTGTTGCGGCTTTGAATACATTTTATACATATGTATTATATGTATGGTGCATACGTGACGCACACAAGTATTATTTGTCAACAGGGGAGAGTCTGATGCATGATTTGTCCATTACATTGCTCTGCTTATTGACACGATTTCCTCAGGGGGTAGCCATGGAGTATATTGTGCAGTGAACATTGTGTGGGAAGGTGCAGACAGTTGCTTAGTAAATGCTCCGTATAATAGGAATAACGGCACTGTAATCCCAGCAATTTTCTAAACAAAATTTCTGATGTGGTGTTGCTGATTTTACTCACTTTACGGACATTGAGTTTTTCTTTCTTTGAAAATGCAAAGTTTGGTGATTGGTCAGTGGCGACTAAATGATTTTCTCCAAATAAGGTGAATTTTCGGACAAGTGAAAGAAAGTTTTGGAAGGAAACAAGTCATGATGATGTTATTCCTCTATTTCTGATCAAAGATGTGGAATCCTTCACATCCAGACAAGTGGGCTCCTTATGAACATTATTCACATTTTTAGAGAGAAATATATAAGGTGTATTTCATACTTTGGTTTTTGTCAAAGAAATGCAGATTCATTGGCAAAAATATCAAGGAGGATACAGTAACAGTCATTTGTGAAATTCCCAGTCCCATGTGGTCCCCACTTTTTGAGAAAATAGTGACAAACGCCCATGGTGTTTAAAAATCTTTTCACCATTTGGTCATTGATTTTCCACTTCTGGATGATACAGCATTTCAGGGAGACATTTTTAATGACCATCTTTATACTAAAGTTATCTAGGTAAATCTGTGAAGATTTCTGTTTTGGTACAGGTACTACCAAAGTATGATAGTACCTTTAAACCCAAAATCTGTTTAGTGAAGCATTTTAATAGCATCTTGTAAGTTTCTTTTAATAGTTCCAGTAAAAATGAGTCTATCACTGAACGATAAATCCCTCACTTTGCTTCTTCGTCAAGAGAGTCATCCCCAATAGCTTGCCTCTCTTGCAACGGACCTCAAAATTTTCAAACCCTACAAGTTACACTTGCACTAAAGAGATACAAATTATCAGTAATAACCAAAATTCATCTCAGTAGTTGCCAATTCCAAATGCCCTTCAAGAACTGAATAGCGGACCAAAATCTAAATCAGTTTGGAACAACCAAGGCCTTCATGTATAGAAATCTCCTCCAGTTAAGTTTCACCAGAAATTCTATGCATAAAACTTTGAGACTGGTCTTTTGTGGTTTGGACTCGATCGGGCCTGCCGCCCATGTGAGTTTTAAATTCTCATATGCCCAGACATTGCCCGACAAAGGGCACTTATATTTTATGGAGCCCCGACAATGCCTGCGACAGTAATAACCTGGGTTATTTTCTATCAATAAGACAGACACTGCAGACATGGTCCATCTTTGATATTGAAATGGCCACTCTCTTAGTCAGTTTAACAGACCAGCTAAAAAGCAAGTATCATGGCACAAATTTGCTCAATAGTCCTGATATTATGAGAAGACTTTCCAAAATTGTGTGCGTGCACTGTGCAGAAGCAACTCTGAGAAATGGCTGCCTGATGTTTTGTGTCACTTTATCATGTAAATTGCGTGTGGTTTAAAAAAATTCTCACAAATTTGAAACGCCGACTTTCGAGAGTTGTGTGAAACACTTTTATTTAAAATAATGGGAACACAGCTCGAAGCCTTTTTTGAAATTGCAGTATTTGAAACTTGGTGTGCCAATATTTGAGAAGATGGAGCCAATATTAAAGATACATGTAGATGCCTCAAACAGTCATGCAATTTGGTCTTAACACAAAAAAGAGGAAATTCCAATCTTGATCACACTTTGCACACTGCTTTTCTCTTTTCAATGGCATAAGGGTGAAGTGAAAAGAAGAGGAAATCAGCTGATCCGAGGAAAAGTTGGGCATACATGCCTGCTCTAACCTGAAAATTACAAAACCTGATTACATCGCAGAACGGACGGATCAAACCAGTGAACAAATTTTGTGCTGTGAAATGTCCATTGGGTGAAGGACATGCTTAGTTCTACACACATGGACCGGCGCATTGTTCTCAACAATAAGACAAATCAATGGGTCAGTTGAGGTTTTATTTAGGGGGTGGGAAGCACCCATAGGTATGACCCAGAATGTGTGGCACCCAGTTAATCCCACTCTCCACGTACAATAAACTCATGAATATTCAGTTGGACTTTCCAGACATACATTCAGTGTGTAGAGAACATGTGGGCCATCCCCACTAGATGAAGACATTTGTTTCCATTTTTCACATTGGTACATGGACGTCAGTCTGTTTTCGTGGTTTATGATTTTTCATGTCAAACATTATTTGAACATAATGATATGTGGCACATGCATGATGGATTAAATTTTGCTTTGAAGAAATGTGCATGTAATTGTTATGGAAGACACATGTAACAAGTCCTGTCAGTTGCATAGCCCATCAACATGCACATGAAAATGATACATGTCAGTTGAACAACAGAATTTGTTAATCAATTAAGTAAAAGGAAAACAATCAAAGCTGGAAGAGCTGGCTGGTTGATTGGGCTATATCTTTTGAATTCTGTTTCATGATCCATTATTGAAGACATAGTCTGTAGTCATATTGAGTGAAATCTCTGGTTCGGTCAACTTTGGTGAACGTTTTGATGCCCTTACTATTGTGACCTTGCTTTGGCTGCCATATCATCACATTTACAGTGTCCTCTCCACCCCCACTAAACCTGCCTCGGAACGTAATGGCCAATCATGATCATTAGCATAATACATATGGGGCCATTCCACCAAGTTGGGTACAGGACCTGCGACAGTGCCCCCCTTTTCATGTCTCGAAATGAAAATGGTCTATTATCCGCGGTTTAAGACTCCAAAACTCACACTGGCTGTAATTTCCTACTATAGAGCCTAGGAGATTGATTTCAATCTGACTCGAAGAAAGATTAGTTTACAAATGTGCAGTCATCATTAAGAATGATATATGGTACATTACCTATATGTAGCAAGGGATAGTGGCACACGCCATGCATTAGCCATAGAATGACCCATATACTGTGTGCTGACCAATGATGAAATGGTTTAATTTGACAGCTTGAGTAAAGCCTACAAGCAAGAAGCACTAATGGCCGCACTACACTGCTACAGTAGCACTTAATTTGAATGGTTTTTATTTGTTTAGGAAAAGAGCAAACATTTACACTCTATAGACCTAAAAGCATCTCATGTCAGCTCCAATTAATCGATCATTTTCATTTCAGTTTAGCGGACTCAACAGATGAACAACTGATTTACGTGGGCTTTTTAGGGCTAGAAATAGAAACAAAACTATCCGGTAAATGAAATGGTGACTTGATAATTAGACAGAAATCTTAATTGTTGAGACTTTTCAAATGAAAACAATAAAACCAAAAAATTTTTTAATACGGTTTGTCGAAAGGGATAGCAGTACAGTATGAACATGGCCCTTGCTGACAAGTTCACATGCCTCCTGCTCGGATGGGATGTGAACCTGTTCCCTTAAACTCTCAGACACAGACATTCTCTCTGCTTGGGTTGGCCTTTGATTTTTTCAAACTTACGGTCACCCAGTAGAAGATTATACAGTACAAGTTTGTATTGTTGGGCAAGACTGGCCACACTTTCATATCCGACTAAGAAGGCATTGTCTTGTAACATAAACAGCATATTCGTATATATTAAAAGCTTAAAGTTAAAGGTAGTATCATACTTTGGCAAGACACCAAAACAGAAATTTTCACAGATTTTACGTATAACTTTCAGGGTATGAAGATGGTGATGGTAGAAACATACCGTAAAATTTTTCCCACCTTAAATGGTGTACTTATCCAGAAATTAGTAAAACAACGACCGAAAATCTTTTTGATCTTTTAAAAGAGAAAAAAAAATACTGCGGCCGTTTTTCACGATTTTCTCAAAAAGAGGGCACCGTATGGGACTGAAATTTTCACAGATGACTGTGACTGTATCTTCCTTGATATTTTTGCACATGAATCTGTACTTCTTTGACAAAAACCAAAGTATGATACTACATTTAACAACTTTAGGAATCCACTTTTTCCCTCCAATATTTCTTACAAGCACGGTCAGTACACCATAAATGTTAAAAAGAAAAAAAATAGTACCGTACAATCATGCAAAATACCCAACAAGTTTTCACCTAAATTTAAGCTTTGTACAAAGTATGCACATGTTCGAAGCAGGTCAACTCGTACACATGCCAACTCGTACACACGCCAACTCGTACACAAATTGGTCAACTCGTACACACGCCAACTCGTACACATGCCAACTCGTACACAGCTTGGTCAACTCGTACACAGGCCAACTGGCAACTATATCAGATATTACGCAAAATATATGCAGAGTAAAGTCGGACTGTTTTTGTCCTATTGGAATACGTTTTGTGGGAATAAGAACTTTTCGAAAATCGGTATAGATAGGAATTAAATTCAGTCTCGAAATAGTTACAAAAAATAGTAAATGCTGCTCAAAGTTATAGTCAGAGTGGAAACCATTTAGTATAAAGATCGTCTTCCGTCATTTTCTTACCGTATTCTAAACCAGTTCGTTTCATTGACGAGTGATAATTAAATTATAAACAAATTTTATTATCGCATAAATTTAGAAATGATGTTAGGCCTACAATGTAAACGGGATCGGAATCTTGGAAGAATTCGAATTGCCAATCAACTTGGTCTGAAAGACTTGAACTTTGAAGCAAGTAATTTGAACATGGGTGTACTCATTGTCACGCATGGAATCATGTTTGTGTGTGTGAGCGGGAGTTTCGGAGTTGAGATAATAATAGACAGAAGATGTTAGAAGAATTGCCGCCCTCCCCAATTAAAGTCTTCCATTTCAAACGCCAACACTTAATGATGTAATTAACTTTGAAAAAATACAAGGATTAGGCCTATACGAAGCCACATCAATAATAAACCAGAATAAATACACGAAACACAAAACCAAAACAGGAAGACAATTCAGTTTAAAAAGTAAAGATTAGCCTTTGAGAAGTATCCTGCTAGGATCGAAAAGACGCGTCAGGCCCTCCGGCCTCCTATAATTACTCCAAGGATTTTAAAAAGTAAAGAATTATAGGGGTCTAGTACTATTGTAGAACACATCCAATAATAAATCAGGGAAATACATTGTACGAACAATGATCCAATAGATAGAATGTAGAAAATATTTGATACATCTTTTTGTGTACGAGTTGACCGGTAACGTGTGATGACGAGTCGGCACATGTACATGCACGAGTTGACCAGCCTCTTGTGTACGAGTTGGCGTGTGTACGAGTTGGTGCGTGTACGAGTTGGTGTGTACGAGTTGGCGTGTGTACGAGTTGACCAGCATTCCACATGTTCATGAGAAGTGGTTAGCATCACTTTTGAATGCTTTATTGATTTTAATTGTTTGGTCATTCACACAATAGAGATGAGTTTTATTAGAAACAGTTCACATGGGCAAAACTAATGGTTGTTCTAGTACGGCAGGTTTTTTAAACCAAAAACCACAACTTTGATAAATGATAATCATCATAAACCAGTCATCTTGACAGTTATCACATAATATACATAAAAATCCTGCCACTTTCCTGTATTAGGACTAAGCAGTTAAGTACTGGGCAGTTTCAAATAAAGCACTCATTGTAAACCAAAATACAGTCAATGGTATATTGAACATCAAATTACCAAACAGCCCTTTGAGTGAACTTGATAATGAAATGAGTGTATCACGGTGCTGCCATGGAAGAAGTTAACAATTTGACTTACCACAAATTTGATTGAGTTATAAACAAGGGTGAGAAGTGTCCCTTATCTATCAGTATTGAATTCCTGAGATGTCTTGCTTTTTGAGGGAGAGAAGCACCATCTAAATCGCCTGGTGATGCAGTCAGTTGACTTTCACTCTGGATATGATAGACTCACTGCGCAATCATCATTCCTGAATGCAGTTGTTGTGTTTGACTATTTGCAATAGCATTTGGCGCTGGCGGGGTGGTGTCGGAAAGTAGCCAGTGTGTTGCGCCTGTGGTTTCGGTCCCATGAAAGAAGAAGGAGAAAAAAAATGCACCCAATGAAAAAAAAAAGTCTAAGCCTATTGTCAACATGGGGCCCCCTTTCACTGCATCCCAACCTCATTGGGGTATGAAGATTGTAAAGACCGTGCTCAGCGGGGCGAGACATGGGTAATTTGCCTGTCAATGCAAGTGAATTCCATCAGGTGGCCCTAACAGATGCTAGTGGTGGTTATTGTTATGCTAAATACAGCTGACATGCAGAGCACAACAGCAGTGAACTATGGGTAAGGATGATGTCATCCTATGTGGTGGTGTTATTTTTGTGTGTTCTATCCGGGGCCAGTGTTGTCCATGGGTGGGGCCTTGTTGTGTTTAACATGTACCTGTTGATACCTTTCTCTTGGGAGGGAGGTGCCCTGGTTTCTCTCTTCACCCATTGATATTATACAGGGTTGCTTGGTAACAGGGGAAGGATACCAGTCACAGAATTATAATTTAGTCTGCAGTGGGCCCATATAGGATTTTATCCCCAATTACTTGGGTATTAAATTATTGCTGGCCATAACTAGTATGCCTTCAGTAGCCTATCAATATGTGGTTGGTTTGAGCCTGAGACCCATCTAGATGTCGTAGGAGGACCTGTCAAGTGTTTGGCTATCTTTGGTCTCATTTGTAGGGCTGTTTCAAGGCCTTAGAAGTGAAAGTTGCCAGTGGGGGCTCTTCATCACTGCGATGACAAATTTTGTGTTGTAGTTGAAATGCAAGTCATCTATCTGTGCAAGTCACACCCGTGGGTTTATTGAAAAGCCAGGAAGTGATTTCATTTGAATAAAAACCAACAACAACAACAAATGACAGTGTATTTTTGGAATAACACTCTATTTTAGAAGGTATCATTAGAGTTTAGTCAAGATCTTTCTGAGTTGGTTGGATAAAAACATTGATGAAACCAATTAATTTAACAACATGAAATGATGAGAAATTGAATTTTTTGTTTTTGAACCTAAAAGTAACATTGAGAACAACATGGGTGTGTGTAGTGGCCATCAAGTTGACTGCATTTTTATATATGCCATTTATCTAGGCATGCTAGTCCTATTATGTACATAGTATTCACATTAGTGACATTATTGTGTTCACAGTCAATGTAAGAATTATAATCAACAAACAATATGAGGCTTAAAGGTAGTATCATACTTACTTTGGTAGCATACAAAACAGAAATCTTCACAAATTTAACTATAACTTACAAGGTATTAAGATGGTGATGATAGAAACATACCATTAATATTGTTCTGCCTGAAATGCTGTATTTAACCAGAAAAGAGTCAAACCATTCATGACCAAAGACGATTTTGATTTTCGGAAGATCAAAAATAACTGTGTAAAGATTGTTAAAATACTGTGGGTGTTTTTCACTGTTTTCTCAAAATGTCGGCACTGTATGGGACTAACATTTTTACAGGTGACTGTTACTGTATCTTCCTTGGTATTTTTGCCCATGAATCTGCATTTCTTTGACAAAAACCAAAGTATGATACACATATATCATTAAAAAATGAATGAGTTGCAACAACTCCACAAAACTCAACCATGAAAATTGGTCAAACATTCTACATTGGGAAAAAAGAACTGACAAACGGACAAGTCATAAGAGAAATGGGTAAAATGGTGATCAATGCAAAACTTGAGAAGTGTTCAAGAATCCGGCGTGCCTTATAGAGAAAGGAAACAATGGGACATGACTTAGGAACCTCATCAAGCCCATGCCACAGAGGGCAATTTACACGCAGCAGTTCCAGGCAATCCTCAAGAAGAAAATAACATTCATCTTTCAATTTCCATCCAATTTTCTCAAGGGACGGTGACAAACTACTGGAAAAAAATTACTTTTATGCTTAGTGAGATTTTCTGTTTGCATACAGTGTAGCTTGTTACCTCCATGTGGCCTTCTATGTGGGGCATAGGATCCTAATTAAAGGTACAATACATGATTGGTAAAGATCACAGGACAGCACTCATACTTTGTCTGATCAAACATGTACATGTGTGAAATAATAAACCTGTGAAAATTTGAGCTCAATCGGACATCCGAGTCACGAGAAAACGATCTTTCTTATAAAACCTGAAGAATAGTTTACTTTGTTCCAAGAATTGTTGGGATGAACGATCTTTGGAAAAGACACTAAATCTTGATTTCTACTGAAAAACCCAGCATCTGATGAACCAAGATTCCCCATGGTGACTGTTTGCACTGTTTACGAACTGTTGAGTCCATTTTCTGTCTCAAACTCAATAATTTGTTTTTGGAGGCCTTGCAAATCCTATAATTGTGCTCCCATTAATCACATAGCATTTTTGTCAGAATCCTGACTAAGCAATTTGGGGAACTTAAGGTCCAATGAGCTCCAGACTCCAGAGAAGGAGGCTTAATTGTGTTTTGACCACAAAAGCAGCAATAAACCTTCACCCTTCAGTGAAATTATCACATATCATGGCCATTTTGGATTAGAGACTGGATAAATGGTTGTACGCTTGTGAAAAAATAATTGAAAACATCATGTGGCCAGATTCCACAATAGATGTCTTGATGAGGTCAAACTCAATACTATTCAGATATTTTAATCATTGGAGGGAACTATTTGTCCGCACATCTTTTTGGAACAGTACCTATGGGTGCGTGCGTGGACTGCCTAAACAAGAATATTATCCTTACTAAACAAGAGCATGATCCTTGTGATTTGTGAAACATTTTATAATTTTGTTGATTTCCATAACGTGGTTGACTAATAGAATGTCAACTTATAAGGACTTGTTGTTGCAATGCCCATTTTCTTGTGTGACTAGGGTGAATTGTCATTCCTGTATTAACCTTGTTGGATATTTTGCAGCCAGTGCAAGAAGCCCTACAGGAATCACTGAAAATGGAAAGAAAGTCAGAAACAAACAAAAAAGAGGAAAATTTACCATTCTGAGTCAGTGAAACTCACCAGCAGTTACTGTACAATAGTTTAGTCTAAAGGTTCATTACTGAATGCAAGATGCATCCTGAAAGGTAGTATCATACTTTGGTAAGAAACCAAAACAGAAATGTTCACAGATTTACGTATGGCATGTATGGTGGTACAAACATACCATGCATACCGTTAAAAATTTTCTGCTTGAAATGGTGTTTTTTTTTTTTCAGAAATTAGTAAAACAACGACCGAAAATCTTGTTGATCTTTTAAAAGGCCTTCGTGCCCCTTCAAATGTTTCCATAGACATTATGATTTTCCAATGGAAGTGCCCCTTGCAATGGAAAAGTGGCCTTGACCTTTCCACAACCAAATTCAAGGCCTGATAATACTACCTTTAACTGGCAGAGAAAAGAAATCTGGTATGTGTAGCCTAAACTTTCACCTATTTTGAGTTGTGTGAAAAGGTCCTCAAATGACAGTCACCTCTCTTGCCTCAGAAGAATTATTCAGCATGATAGCAGAAACCTCAATACAACAAGCATTGCTGAGCAAAGCTTTTAATAATGGGAGACTTTGGAGAACCGGTCTTCTAGTCAACAGCGCACGCACACGCAAAACAACGCGCGCATGCTCACAATTCCGTGTGTGTGCACTGTTGACTTGAAGACCGGTTCTCCAAAGTCTCCATTATCATCTGAAATCAGTTTTCCAACAGGGGTGATTTATCATGGTGCTTGTTAAAGGTAATATCATACTTTGGTTTTTGTCAAAGAAATACAGATTCATGGGCAAAAATATAAACGAAGATACAGTAATAGTCATCTGTTAAAATTCCAGTCGCATACGTTGCCCACTTTTTGAGAAAACAGAGAAAAACGGCCACAATATTTCTGAAGTCGTTTCTCTTTTATTTTTCGTCTTTGAAAGATCAAAAATAATGTTGGTCACCGATTTTATCCTTTTTAGATAAATGCAGCATTTCAGGCAGAACATTTTTAATGGTATGTTTCTACCATCACCATCTTCATACCCTGTAAGTTATAGGTAAATATGTGGAGATTTCTGTTTCGGTATGCTACCAAAGTATGATACTACCTTTAAGCTTCTCACTCAGGTCCCAGACAGCAAGTTCATTGACCATGTTTTGTGCCGTTAAAAAAACCCCAAAAACCCAAAACGCTGAGGCTTTTGTGACTTCAACTCATACATCTATAGCAGAGTTACCATAGTGAGAGACATCTGGCTTTCCTTCAGGCATTGAAAATCCGGTCTCTCTGGATCTCAAAAGCAGCGTCGTCCTCGTTCAGAATGTATTTTGGCCTTTGCTCCCTCGGGTTATATACACTCTCTGAAGTGCAATTCAATTCATTGGGAAAACATCATTGGTACAATAGTCAGCAGCAGCAGCCATTCCCAGACAGCTACCCAAATATGTTCACCATTGTGCAATTTACAAAGGTGCTCCAATCCATGCTCATGGTTTTTCAATTGTAGAAATTGTAGGATTATTGTAGGTATTCCAATTGTAGGAATACCTAATTATACATGCGTATATGTACCGGTACATGTTCTCTGATTCTCTATACTGTAATTGCAATCATTAGTTTTTGTGATATTTTGTTCTGCAAACTGTCACTTTATTTCATGAATTAGGCATATTACTACACTTGCAGAGAATGTCATCTGCAATGGGTGTGGACTAAGTTTGAAGTGTTTTCTGAATGTGGCAGTCAATTTCTTTAAGTGTCTAGAATTTCTTTTGCTCTGCACATCCAAAGTCCCCATTGGCTTTTGCAATGCCTCAGGCTGTGGCTTCAGATAACTTACACACTTATGGAATCCATTAGCTTAGCCAGTGTAGCCGTTTCCAAAGACTTACAAGTATTCATTTGCAGCCATGTCTAGAGATTCTGGTTGGGAATATTCATAAATGTTTACAATATTGACCTTTAATTTTGATCTTATCAAGCCAAAATGTCTAATTTGTAAGGTATCTCATCAAATAACCACTTGGGAAACTGACTGAAATTAAAGTCATTGAAAAGTGAACAAAGAACAATTGACTGGAGCGGGATTCGAACCGGCGACCTCCTGAAATTGTAAGGTATCTCCTAATTGTTTTTCTATCATTTTCCTCCAACTCTTGATGCAGATATCGCCGTTATCCTGACAGACATGAATTCCTCGGTGAAGTATTCCGACATAAAGCTGATGTACAAGACATGGACATCTCCCCATATGATGAATGTATCCTTGTAAAAATACAGTCCGACCCATACAGTTGGATTGGAAAGGTCAATAACCTGGTCCATTGTCTGAATGACTCTAAAACCTTGTCCGCACTGGACTTTTTTTCCTGGGGGTTTCACCGAGCCGATGGGTAAATGAAAAATGGGCTGAAATATTCCTGGTGTTCGCACTTGGACTTACGACTTGGGTAACTTAACCGTGCACATGAAGAAGAATTACCGAGCTGTCAAAACTAGGGTCATGAGTTTACCTGACTTGCACTGCCCGCACCAGACTTTTTGTCTCGGGTAAAGTGTCTCGGAATTCTTCCTGGGCAGAAGTTGGCTGGTAGAAATGCCCGCGCAGTTCAGGAAAAACAACTGAGAGGAAGACTTCCTTAGACATCCGTACTTGACTTAAAATGGGTAAAGTACCCTGCGTTTTGGTAAATTTGACCCGCAAAAGTCCAGTGTGGACTGAGCTTTTGTCCGTTCATGTTTTTTTTCCAGCGGTTTTCTGGTGTAGACTGCCCTGTGTCATTGCCAACCAGCATGATCCATCCCCATAGCCCAGATATTAGACTTGAAAGAAGTCCATTAATAAGAACTTTGGGCTGACAGGACCTAGGGCTGATTTCAAATTTAAGATTTCTCTTCACTTTGACTTGTTAGTACATGCATTACCTCAGTGATTTGTATTGTGACATCACAATGTCTACTAGCAATTCAAATTGATTCACTATTTCAGGTCTTATTGCTTCGTGAAATTGACCACAGGTTTGGGAAATGAAAATGAAAATAACTTTCAGGTCATTTACTGATACCCATTGTCTTCCTTAATGATCATTGTAACAGACTTAGTGACGGCCTCTAAAGATCGGTCCGTAGGAATTATCAAACTTGGCCTGCCAAACCACGGATGCACGGAATATGGAGAATTCACATGACGAAGGACACTGCACTGCATTCGGCTCCTCTTCAAATTTGTTTTGTTAATTTGTTCCCCCCATATATTTGTTGCCAAGGTAACTGATTATTACAGGGGGAAAAGAAACAAGAAAAGTCATCGGTATATTCCCACAGACATATTTTTGTTACAGCAAGTCGTCAAAAAAGTCTTAACTTTTGAAATTATGAAGTGCAATTTTTATATGTTTTTTCCACACTGTTTCCAAGCCATTTTATAAAAGAAAAGAAAATGAAAATACTACCGATATATTATAGGTAGTATATTATCACCAGGATTCAATTTGCGGGGCTGTTGGAAAGTGATTGTTCCGGTACTGGAAAGCTTGAGATCAGGAATGATGGTCTACTGGGTGCATCTTTGATAGCTACCTGTTTGGAGGATGTTAGTCTGTCTTAATAAACCAGAAGCTGCCATTATTTGTCATTTATTCGACCTTTTTATATTGAGCAGGACATCATAGGGAAGTCATTTGCCTTATTTCCAGTACCACACACCCTCTGTTGACAAGTGAAGTCCCTAGTGTGCAAGGGAACAAAAGACAGCACGGTGTATGCCACAACTTTCAAATTTGTGCTGTAAGCCATGAATCCAATCAAATGACAAGGATCCACTAGTTAAGGTGGCCTGTTTGTTTCAGGCACGAGATCAGTGATCCTGCTGATCCAGATCCCACGTTAGCATATCCTGCATGGGATGTGGGTCTGCAAGATCACTGATCCCGTGCCTGAAACAAATAGGACCATAATCTGTTTTTGTATGGCTCTTATGATGAATTCAATTCAGAATTGAATTCAAGCAGGACCCTGTTCTTACAATATATCGTTTACAACACCTTTTTTTGTCTCGTTGTTTTTTTGTTTGTTTTGTTTAATTTTTTTTTTAGTTTCAAAAAAGATATATTTTGCATAATTGTGGTACAGAATAATTAATGAATTAGAAGGAGAGAATGAAATAGATTTTGTATATATATAAAAAAAACAAAAAACTAAATAATGTAATCAGAAACTCAAAAAACAATCGAACGATTGTACATTTCAAGTGGATTGCCCAAAACTTTTCTGGATTCTGCCTTTTCTACGTCGGTGAAGGACAAATATTTGCATATTTCTATCTCCCCGATGAAAAATCTTTAACATTCATGTATTCTTCTTGTGTTTTTTGTTTTATTTTCCAATCTGTCTCTGTAGATTTGCTAAAAAAAACAACATTGCTATTATTTTTGGGATTTTGAGTAAAATTTACTTTCATATTTGATGCTTGGAGTTAGGAGGGCCTGACACGTTTCGATCCTAGCAGGATCTTTCTCTAAGGCATTCATTAGCCTTTGAGAAAGATCCTGCTAGGATCGAAACGCATCAAGCCGTACTATTTCCAAGCATTTGATATATTTCAGGTCATTTTTTGGCTGATGAGCTGTTTGCAACAGTTTATCACTTGTATTGCCTTCATTTTTTAAACAGAAAATCAAACCAACCAGCCAATCAAAATATGATAACTCATTCATTCTCTTTGTCAGCTTTGTTTGTTCTTAAGGGGAGAGCTGATCTATGCAGAGAGAAGTCCAGTGATAAAGTTTCAACCTTCTTTCCCCCAAATGTTTTCTATCAATTTTCTTCCAATACAGAAACGCACAAAAAAGAAGCCTTCATATTCTTATCATGATTTTCAACTGGTTACTACTCTCGGAGGTTCCATCTCCTAAAATTTACATGTGTATATTTATGAAATGTCAATTGTAATTTCTATTTCTCCAATATAGAATAATAAAAGGAAACACAAACATGAGGATGTTTGTTTATATTTACGTGTTTGTTTTTGCATTTCTGTTATTTAACCTCTGGGACAGATCTGACTCGTATCTGGACTGTCGGAACCCTTCTTTGGTTGGAGGATAAAATTTAAAGTTATAAAAGGTGTACATTATTATATCAAGGAACACCAAGATGACGACGTGAGACTCTCCCGTCTAGACAGAGCATGGTAGCTGAGCATGGCTCGGGGGGCTGGTCACCACCCTAACTGGGACGATGTGTATATGGATCGTGAACAACATTGGTACACCAGACGCATCAAGGAGGCCATCCACATCCGCCTTCATGACAACAACATCAATCGGGACAGCGGCATTGACATCCCGGGATTTTGGCTTCCCACCATCCATCACCACGACCACTGCCTCGCAATGGATGGAACCACCCCAGCTGACCACAGAGTGAACCGTACGACGTCCGCTGGAGTGACCCGTCCACAGTCAACTGACAACGACATTGTGGATGCGGACCGCCTGAGCCAAGCCGTGTCATAAATCTGGACCTACAGGATATAACAGACACTACAGCATCCAGTTATACCAGCAACACGACATCGCATGACTTTGATCACCCTTTTTCCCTTGTGTACATTATTGTGATCCTGGTAAAGATACGTATTCATATACCCGGTAGGCCATGCATTATCTCTTTGGATGCGCAAATACATGCAAAATGTGCAGACCTTCTTCATCAAATTGACATCAAGCACCACAAGACCATCTGATTTCTAACTTGACTCGCTGCCACTGTTGTAGAAAGTCTTGGGTCATGCAAGTGGCACATGATTTAAGCACCAAAAAACCTTGGTAAATAAAATCAGTATGCCAGCCAAAACTCCTTGTTTATGTTATACTCGGCAAACAATGGTTGAATACAAGTCAAAAGCAGTAAACATCACATGAACATTTGGTTAGTAATCCTGTTTGATCAAGGAAGACTTTTCATGGTTTAATGACCCATTTTTGTACTAAAGCAGCTCTATGAAATTGGCCCCGCATTCGAATAGGGACTTAAGGTGGTTCCAAACCTATAACAATCTTGAGAGTTGAAATTATTGCACTAAATTATAAGCACAGTGCATTATTGCACCATTCATTAATTACTGTGACGGAGTAATAAGGCTGTATGTCCACAGTTAAGGTCAAAATCTACACTGCAATGCCATCTTGCAGAAATGTTGCATAGGTTTAAAAAGTTTGAGCAGAAATGTGACTTCTTTAACACATTAAAAGAGGATGTTCAACACTCTACATAACCCGCTTTATTTGTTAGAACTATTATCCTTGAATTACTTGAAATGAGAAAAAAATATTTATCTCACACTGAACACAGAAAGAGGGTCTTTTTGGATGATTTTTCATCTTTCATGCTCAACCTGCAAGCTCCCCAAAATTCAGATTCTCTGAATTTCGTCAATGGGGGCAGCAGACAAATTTGTGTGCTTTTGTGACATCGGATATTGGAGCCTTTTCTTTTGAACAAAAGGGCTGAGAGAAAAATCATAAAAAAAGACTCTCTTTCTGTATTCAATGTGAGATAAATATTTTTTCTCATTTCACATTATTAAGAGGTAATATCATATTTTATGATTAGTTTTGTCAAAGAAATTAGATTATTGGTCAAGGAAGATACAGTAACAGTCATCTGTGAA
The DNA here is from genome assembly GCA_963971285.1 of Astropecten irregularis. NCBI lineage: Eukaryota > Metazoa > Echinodermata > Asteroidea > Paxillosida > Astropectinidae > Astropecten > Astropecten irregularis. Next base: position 29,623,499 of record OZ020244.1, on the reverse strand, counting down.
AAAGTTCAGTCCCATGCGGTGCCCACTTTTTGAGAAAACAGTGAGAAACCGTCACTGTATTTCTTAAGTCTTTTCTCTACTACTTTTGATCTTTTAAAGATCCAAAATACTTTTGGTCACTGGTTTTACTCTTTTCTGGATAAATACAGCATTTCAGGCAGAAAAAAATTAATGGTATGTTTCTACCACCACCATCTTCATACCCTGTAAGTTATACGTAAATCTGTGAAGATTTCTTTTTTGGTATGCTACCGAAGTATGATACTACCATTAAGTCATTAATATTCGGGGCCTCTTCAGCATGGCCGTGTAGTTTGTAGCTACACAAGCTTTCTTGCATGGATGCAGCCAAATACGTGTGAACGTTTCATACAGTTTTGGAAGCCAGAAGATAGAAACATGCTGTGACCTTCGTGTCACCTCTGTGGCAACAGGCGACCCCCTTTCCACATCTTTGTAACCTTCTTCAGGCTGTAACTACCGGTCTTCACAATTCCTGAAAGAGGACAACAGAAAGGTCATGAATCAAAAAGAATGATTTCTTAAAAAAGAAAAAAGGTTAAAAGAGAACTTTGCATGTTCATAGCAAAACTTGTCACCATTCTTAAAGACTTGGAAATCCATGCGAACAATACAAAACGGAGATACTTAGGGAGCAAATTAATCAGTTTTTCCAATTCATTCATTTAACAATTCATCACTGCAGCAACTCATAAGACAGTCTTGGTTCACGACTATGTTAATACTCCAACGTACGAACCGATAAACCGCACGCACGTACGTAGATTATGTACGTAAATGCCTGTCTGAAACAGTCTTGGGAAACCTGTATTAGGGCCGTGATGAGTTGTGTGCACACCTCGTCATGTAGCACGCTACATCGTCTCCATGACACACTGTTGAATATGTATGATTACCTGCACAGGCCTGCGTGCACCGTCATGTACGTGTATGTTAATACGCTGTGCCTGATTCAAAAGTAACGCATGCACAGTGTGTTTCCCCTCGTTTTCGGTGGGAGATTTTACAGGATTCCTAAGACTATGTTTGAGAGAGACCTTTACGTACATGTATGTATGTGCCTGCATGTCAGAACGGGTAATCGGTTTGTACGTTCGAGTAATAATGCTCAAGAGTCCACTGGGCCGGCACCAGTTGGTGCCAGTTCGCGCCTAAGGTATGTGATTGGCGCATACATTCCAGTGGATTCTAATGGGCGGATTGTTTGCGCCATTTGGTGCCACTTGGTGGACAATTCGCGCTGATTGCTTGATGCAAGTGGCGCGACGAAAATTTCAAACATTTTGAAATTTTCTTGCCGCAAAATTCAATTTTTGGCGCCGTTACGGGCCACCACGAGCCAGTTGGGAGGCAGTTTGAGCCACTGTACGCCACTAGGCACCTTATTGGCGACACTAGACGCCACAGCAAATTGCATTGGCGCGAACTGGCACCAACTGGCGCCGGCCCAGTGGACTCCTAGCATAACATAGTCATGAACCAAGACTACTCATAAGACTGAAATCAATCCTGTGTACTATGCAAAAGTATGCATCATACATAATTGCAAAACGATTGGCTATTAAACAGGCTCAATTGCTGGTCTTTGTGTCGAGTCTTATGAAGGCATAAGAAGGCATGAACTAACCAGCTGTCAAGATGCCTTTAATACTCTGTGTTATGCTGGACGTCGTCACAATATCTTTGGCTCCTGTAATGAAACAAATTAAAAAAGGAAACAAAACATCAGAGACTTAACGCCTAACGTGTGTATAGCATTGTGGGACCTAGCGCCCTCGTTTTGAGGCCATGATGAACAAATTCAAATGTCGCAACACATTGAAGACAATCTGTTTTGGGAGTCTAATCTCTTGCCCAAAGTACAAGTGTCCTATGATTTGTAACATTAATCCTTAACACCCATCCCCTCCCATTTTACGATTCACCGCTGCAAAAAAATCATAAAAACCTCCAAAATACTAACCCACTCAGATTAATCAAGACAGAAATTCTGATGAGTTACGAAAAAAAGAAGGCATGGTTGAAAACTTGGATCTCGCACTAATGGAATGAGAAATTATTTGGTCAAAGTAAATCTGTGAAGATTTCTGTTTTGGTCTGTTACCAATGTTATGTCCTTTAATTCTCTGTTATCTGCTGGAAGATATCTGGCTCATTCTGACAGTAAGAAGTCCTGTATTCAATAACTTCTTTCCACCAAACCTTTACCTCTGGCTACAAGATCTGCACATTCTTTCTCCCGTGCTATTCTCTGGAACACCTCCCCGATGTCATGTGACCCACTTCCGGCCAATCGGACGATGTTCTGCTGGAGGTTTTTGGGCAGGCAGGTGAGATGGGAGAGGAGACAAGGGGGACTTCTGTCTTGCTGTGGAGGAAAGATGTAAACAGTGGCTCTAGAATAGAAATAAATAGCCAACAACTCACACAGAAATGTTGAAGGAAATACCCATTGTTATCAAAGTGAAACTGCTAGAAACAATTTGACTGCCAAAATTACAATGATCCAGATAGAATTGTCATAACCCTCGTCATTCACTGATAGATTTGAACCAGTGACCTCCGGAATACCGTACAGGATTCGAACCAGCAACCTCCGGATTACCGTACAGGATTTGAACCAGTGACCTCCGGAATACCGTACAGGATTCGAACCAGCAACATCCGGAATACCGTACAGGATTCAAACCAGTGACCTCCAGTATATAGTATTCCGGAGGCCGCTGGTTTTGAATCCCGCTCCAGTCAATTTTTCTTTGTTCGCATTTCAATGACATTTCAAATGATGTCAGTTTCAATAGCACTCTGCACTTGCGCTAAAAATAGCACACTGGATCTCAGACAAACATTGCAACCATGCAAATGTGTGGTGGGTGTGCTTGTTGTGTGCATGCATGGTGTACACTACGTGTGTGAGACTGAGTCACTGTATGTATAGATCAGTGGTGGTGAGTCAATGTTTGTCTGACATTGCGCGCTGGCCAAATCACTTGTGTGACGTCATTAGTGCGGAGCGCTATTGTGTTATTTGATGATATAAAATATGGATGGATGTTCCAAACTCCAAGCTGATTTGAGTGCAACATTAGAATCTACGTCCGAGTTACCTCAACTGTTTTACTCTCTTGGTTCCAGTAGATGTGCTCTGTGTTACTCAACATGTCATTATACGATGCCCTGAAGCCATCCTGGTTGCCCCTCACAATATTAGCCACTTTGTTCTTATCCTCGCCGAAAACCATCCGAAAATCCCCTGGAGAAAAACAAAACATACCACACTGATCAAAACATTTGGAGAGGGACTAAACAAGCACTTGCTTGAAGATGAAAGAGAAGGATGATGGGCTGTTTATTAAAATAAAAACACTTTTGCAAGTGATAAACTGCTGCAAACTGCGCATCAGCCAAAATGTATTGACCTGAAATTTATAAAATGCTTGGAGCTTATAGGGAGGGCCTGACATTTCAATCCTAGCAGGATTGTTTAAGCCTTGGAGAAAGATCCTGCTGGGATTGAAACGTTAGGCCCTCCTAACTCTTAGCCTTTGAGAAAGATCCTGCCACTATCGAAACATGTCAGGCCCTCCAAAAACTAAGCAAAATGAAAAGCTTCTTGAGGATAATTAAATGAATGACAGCTTCCACATTTATTTTCACTGATTTAGCTCAAGGATTCTAGTCGAGATTACTATAAAAAGAGAAATCAGAAACCAGGGCTGCGTTTGAGCGAGCTACTCGTGTTAACACAAGTATATTCCTGAGTGCTGGAACGGCTGGAGTATGACACTCGGGTCAATGAGAGTATACTCTCTAGATATGGGGAGTATACTCCTGCACTTGAGAGTATTGCGCGCATCATACTCGTGTTTTATGGGAGTAACCGAACGCTGCAGACAGCAGAAAAAAAAGGAAAGCTACTTTGACATCCCAGATGATCATTATAGGACACTTGAAGTGACACCCAGCTCTTACCTCCGTATGACAAGCCTGCAATCTTCAGAAACAGCTCCTCCTCAGTGAAGCTCTCCGGCAGCTGCAATAAGCTGGCATAGAGGGCGCTCTGCAGGTTCCTCCGAATGGCATTGTACAGAGTCCTGCTGCTGCTTCGCTGGACGATGCTTACCTTGAAAAGAGAGAGAAACATGGATGACAACATCACCAGACGAAGCAACAAACTGGTGGCGGAGCAAGGAATGGGGTTGACTGTTTGCCAGCTGCTTACCTTACTTTGACTACAAGGCATCATCAAAAAGCCTAGGTCTTCAAAAAACAATCAATCAGTCAGTGCGTTGACGCATCTACCTTGGAGCGGTACTCCCTTTAGTCTTCTGATGGCCATCCCCCAAGCAGCCACGCGACCCATCCCCATCTCAGCAAAAATAACGATCCATCAGACGTAACCACATGTCATGTGGATGCCCGATCGGGTATTAAAAGAACAGGCAATATACACCTTCACATCCGATAAACCTAAAGCAATTGAAAAGTCAATGCAAGCAAGCCTAACTCTAGATAAAACAGGGAGTGTCTTACCGGCTTATGCAGCCTTCCACTGAGGTAGAGGGTATTCCAATTAATCAGATCACTGACCAGGCTGGACTGGCTAACCACACCGTACTTGATCAGCTGGTGATGAAAATGAGCATTAGTGTCATTTACATGCCTTAATGCTGAAACTAAAGCATGTCAGCGGCCGATTTCACAAAACTCTTCTTATCTTAGGACTTAGGAAGAGTCCCGGCTCTAAGATCGATCTTGGCTATGACGTGTCCTAAGAGCGATTTCACCAAACACGTCTTAAGCAAGATCAGTCTTACGCAGATGACATTACAAAATGCAACGGCTGTCCCATGTTTGATTGAAAATTGGAGCAAATGCATGCAACAGCCGAAGTTTTAAGTGCGCAGCATGAAGTAAATTCAAGTTGGCTGATTAATCTTTTCACAGTTATTTTTTATCTTTTAAAGATCGAAAATATTTTCAGTTGTTTTTACTACAATTTCTTGATAAATACAGCATTTCATGCGGAAAAATTGTAACGGTAAGTTTCTACCAGCACCATCTTTATACCCTGTAAGTTATAAGTAAATCTGTGAACATCTCTTTTGGTTCCCTACCAAAGTATGATACAACCTTTAAGTCACAAGTCATTCTTTGCAAGTCCAAGTCACAAGTCAAAGCTGGTATATTTCCAAGTCGAGTCACATGTCACGAAAATAGTGACTCAGGTCCAAGCCACACGACTCCAGCCAGCTCCTTTATAATGTATTGGATCTTGAAAGGCAATTCTGTTCATTCCATTGTTTTGCTGTACATACCTTATCCTCACATCTGACCAGAGTATTATAGTAAACACCTGCTCCGATGTCCTCTTGGATGGTGGCAATCCTCTTTGCTCCCAAGTATCTCAGAGCGGAGTAATGACCAGGATTCTGCCTCAGGTTCTGCCTGTGCCAATCCGTGGAATTGTTCACCACAAAGACGAAGTCTATCATATTGTCCTGAATGAATGACACACACAAAATTAAAAAAGAAAACCAACATTTTAAAATAACAAATTTTCACAATTTTTCTTAAAGGTAGTATCATACTTTGGTTTTTGTCAAAGAAATACAAATTCATGGACATAAATATCAAAGAAGATACAGTAACAGTCATCTTTTTGAGAAAACAGTGAAAATCGGCCACAGTATTTCTTAAGTCTTTTCTCTTTTATTTTTGATCTTTTAAACATGTTAAAAGATCAACAAGATTTTCAGTTATTGTTTTACTAATTTCTGGATAAATACACCATTTCAGGCGGAAACATTTTAACGCCTTTTTTTTCTACTCGCATCATCTTCATACCCTGAAAGTTATACGTAAATCTGTGAACATTTCTGTTTTGGACTCTTACCAAAGTATGATACTACCTTTAAGGGTTTAGCATAACCTGAAGGAGAAGGAATGAGGAGATTTGTTACAAACTCAAATTTCAAAACAAGCCCTGTCCATTCAAAGTGATTTTGAGAAAACTGAATTGATCTTGCTGTTATTAAAACCACTGATTTCTCATTAATTAGCCCACTGTTTACATTATACTTTACCCTGGCTAAATGAGCAGCATCAGACTAAAATGCCACATATAGGGCCACAAGTCTAAGGCCTAGATCCAATTGGTGTTCGACTTAACACAATCTCCGTATCCAAGCACCATCTTGGTTGAGCTATAAAGGGATCGACTGCCTCACCAACTCGGGTAATTCCAAATTATTGCATCTCCAAGAGTTTGCAACGTGTTGGCTAATGGCTAAAAAACAATACGTAAAATCTGTCAACCCTTTCCAGATGCGCATTTTGTCAACAAATTTCGTGAATTGCAAACTCTTGGTGGCGCACTATTTGGAATTACCCAAATTACAAAGCACTTACAAAAAGAGATAGATGAAAAAACAAACACATAGGCAAGACACATCACATAGGGCCTTTTCAAAACATTGGAGGCTCGGGCACAGGCTCAGGCATCCATAGCTGAAAATATAGGTTGTGAATTTTCATTGAAGCTGAAGATCTGTTTTCCTTTACAAACCAAAGAATCTACTTCTGAACTGCAGCCAAAAGCCTCTATTTTGATCACCTTCATTTTAGAATGGATTCACGAAACAGAGCTGGAGCCGGAGCCGGAGCCGGAGCCTGAGAATCCATTTCGAAAAGCCCCATAATCACTCTCAAGACCTGTCTGCCAAACCTTCCGACCTTCTCACCTTGTTCTTGTTTCCAATTTGCTTGGAGACACCAGAGCCATACGCAAAAGCCATTGCCATGTCTTTGGGAAAGTTGGAGAGGATTCGGGTGAATAGAAACCGGTTTGTCTGACTGGCCGCCATACCTGTTTGTAATTGAAAGACAAGAAAAGAAAATTAATAGACAAGAAAACAATACTATGTCCACACATAGGCTATGTACTGTAATATGTTTCTACCATTACCAGCATTACCAGTTATATGTAAATCTGTTTGGGTATGTTACCAATACTGTACCATACCTTTATTAATGAGAAAGCACATGCAGCTTTAAAATGATGCATCATATGAACTTGAGACTTCGCCCAATGTGGTGTACATGTAGGCCCAACACCTTGCTTTTGCCAATGTTGAGCCATGGAGAAATAAGACACACTCCATGCATGGTTGAGCGCAATTTTGACACCTGCGCAAGTTTCAAACTGGGCCGTGCGCAATTTTGAATTTTAATATTCAATTAAGGTGAGTAGAAGCTGGGTACCAGCTAACCTGAGTGTACTAAACTTTATAGGAACCCCTCATTTCCATTTAGGCCTAGCCCTAGCCTCATTTAGGTTAAAACGTGGGCACAGGCCACACCCTCACACTTTCACAGTTTTTTTCTTTAAAAACAAGTCGAAGTTCAAGTTACTTCGAGCTTCGGACAAACGGTTAAAACATGGAGGAGAGTCTATTTCCTTCATCCATGGTTAAAGATTGCGCAGCAACTCAGTAGCGATGTATCTGGGCCCTGTTTACGGGTCTAAGTTAGTTCAACTCAAGTTGAAAGATTGAGCTAGCCTACCAACTTGCCTGCTGTTACTAGCATGCTGACATAGAGTAGCTGCAGTAACTGTAGCCCAATATTACTCCTGACGTTGTTGTCGTATATAGGGCTACAGGTCAATCAATATGGATATCATCTGTTGAGAATTCCCCACCCCTAAAATGACTGTTATTTAGCGATCTGTGGCATAATGACTCACCCTGGTGTTCCTGATGTCGTGAAGAAGCATTCAGAAGAAACAAAATTCAATTATCATTTCGGATTTCGACAAAACGAGCAATTTTCGGCCCAAATCTCAGTACATACAATTTGACTTGGATTCTGCGGCAAATTTCCCACAGTGCTTTGCGAAATAATATAAGGAAATACATAAGAATTTAACTCTTTCCTAGTACCCTGTCCAGTCTACATTCCATTTACGTGCAATGGAGCGAACGGCACCAGTCTACTCCCTGATCTACACGTGCAGAATTCTCGAGAATTTCTTGAGAATTCCAAGTCATTTTGTATGTACTGAGATTTGGGCCGAAAATTGCTCGTTTTGTCGAAATCCAAAATGATAATTGAATTTTGTTTCTTCTGAATGCTTCTTCACGACATCAGGAACACCAGGGTGAGTCATTATGCCACAGATCGCTAAATAATAGTCATTTTAGGGGTGGGGAATTCTCAACAGATGATATCCATATTGATTGACCTGTAGCCCTATATACGACAACAACGTCAGGAGTAATATTGGGCTACAGTTACTGCAGCTAGACATAGAGTAGACATTGGGATGGCTGAGAAGAACTTCACTGACGGACGGACAATACAGACAAAGCGTTACATCTTTTAAAAGTTAACTTACTGGATGCAAATTATGACGAACTTCAATCTCAGCTAGGTAAAACTGGGGTTGCATATCCGAAAAGTGAGTTTTACGGGGTGTTTTGGGGATATAGCGATGAACTTCGAATGCAGCCGCCGCGCCGGCAGCCATTCTTTTCTCAAACCGCCCTCTGTCGGGCACAAAGGGCCAATTTCATGGAGCTGTTATATTAATAGGTAGTAGGGCCTATCATATACTTTGGTAAAAAACCGAAACAGAAATCTTCACAGATTTACTTTTAACTTACAGGGTATGAAGATGGTGGTGGTAGAAACATACCGTTAAAATGTTTCCGTCTGAAATGGTGTGTTTATCCAGAAATTAGTAAAACAACGACCGAAAATCGTTTTAATCTTTTAAAAGATCAAAAATAAAAGAGAAAAGACTTAAGAAATACTGTGGACATTTTTCACCGTTTTCTCAAAAAGTGGACAACGTATGGGACTAAAATTTTCACTGATGACTGTTACTGTATCTTCCTTGATATTGTTGCCCATAAATCTGTATTTCTTTGATAAAAACCAAAGTATGATACTAACTTTAAAGAGGAAAATGATAGTGATTGTAGAAACGCATGCACCGTTAACAATTTTCTCCCTGAAATGCTGTATTTATCCAGAGAATGCAGGCATCACGATACAGTCTGTATTCTGCATTTTGGTTCCACATATCCAGTAATAATTTGTCCCACAATAGGGGGATGGCTGCATAATAATTATTGACATTCGAAACAGAATTCTCATTGAAACATGATTTGCTTTTACCGGCGGTCTTTTCATAAAACAGGAAAGGAATTTTGGAGGGCCGGGGTAGGGGACAGATTGTCTCTCTCTGTCGAATGAAACAATAGTCTGATTCCAAATACCGGCGTAATTAGCTTATACGGTATTTGTACAGCAAAGGATGAAAGCATCGCGCATTCACCGTGAGCCACAAAAAGACAGGTAGGAAAACAGCTCCCAATTTCAACCGATTGCTGCAGGCATAAAAGATTCTTAATCCAGCGAGACTTATCTCCTTAATAACTCTTACCCGGTACCCTTATAGTTAGACAACGCAGGTCCTATTCATAGCCTATTATTTTTAATTCTCAGAATTGCCATTGCGATACACAATGAAATGTTCATTCTTTCTTCTTCTTTTTTTAACTAGTGACCGTTTAACATCCTCATTATGCATCAAGTCATTTGAATTGGTTCTTTTAAAATTTTCACAACGGAAACATACGGACCCCTCGGCAGATTTCAAAATAGGGCATCGTCAACTTTCAACCAATCGGATGCTTTGAATTCGGACCAACTTCCTTTCTGAATGATCAATCGTTTGGTTAAGACGCAGTTAATGAATATTCATAAATCATAAGGAATCTTGCAAGTTCTATCGGTTTCTATTGGTTGATTGCTATACGGTATAAGTGGCATCGCTAAGATTTACAATCATGCAGGTCAGCCAAATTGGCTGAAACGTACACGTGACCAATCAAGTATCTAAAACAATTCCACCAATTGTGATGCTCGTATTCAAATCAACGAATTTTAATTGGCTCTCTCTGGTCTGCTGAAAGTATTCGGGGCGAAATATAAGAGAGGTTTCCAACTGGCCGTGTTTACCATTAACGGGAATGGTTTCCTGCATGAAATCCTAGTTCCTCGACCTGTACAATTAGTGAGGCAGTACCATGGCCGTGGACATGCAAGTTTTTCTCCGTGTCATGAAGACCATCGTGGGTGTATTGGGCATCACAGGCAACTCCATCGTCTGCTACGTCATCTACAAAGTCCAGTCCATGCACTCGCTGACCAATGCCTTCATCTTTAGCCAGGGGGTGGCGGATCTGTTCGGCTCGCTAGTCATTCTCCTCGGCGCCAACGTCCCCGTCAGCTACCAGGGGCCGCTGGGGGAAGTTCTGTGCTTGTTCTGGACCTCCGAGTTTATCCTGTGGATCTTCTTTTGCACATCCACACTGAATCTGACGGCTCTGACTCTTGAGAGGTACTTTGCCATTGTGTTCCCCTTTCGCTACCAGGCCACGTTCGGACGCACTAAAGCCATCATTGCCATTGTGACTGTCTGGCTTTTGGGTACCATTATAGCAGCATATGTCATAGTTAATGTGAAGAAAGAGGGGGACCAGTGCTATTTCTATTCTATCAGTGGGTCTGAGATACTATCCATGGTCATCAATGTTTTGGTCTTCTTTCTACCGTTGGCGGTTATGCTCGCGTGTTACTCGCACATCGCCGTGACACTGAAGAAGAGCGCCGGGGCGATCGGTCCGCAGCCCGGGCCTCGTGCTGATGGTGATCCCGCTTCGATCACGGAGAGCCATGCCGGTTCCCTCATGCGGGCCAGACGTAACACCTTGAAGACGCTGTTCATCGTCTTCATCGCCTTCGTGGTGTGCTGGACGCCCAGCATTACCATCTTCACCCTCTTCAACTTAGGGCTGTTCATAGATGTTTATGGGCCCCTCTTCATTACCTCTCGGGTATTTTTGGGCTCCAACTCCTGCGTCAACCCCATCATTTACGCCCTGAAGTACCGGTCTTTTCAAGATGGACTGCGGAAGGTATTAGGGCTTCCGCCACGGCAAGAAAGAGGTGACAACCAGGGTACCACCTCAACCTAGTTACAAGTGGACTTACTAAACAAACACAGTGACTTTCCAGCCAAAGAGGACCCACATGATGAGCGTCACTGCTGGCAAGTACATGCACTAAGATAATTGTCACCAATAACAATATTCGGAAACGTGATATTCGATTAGGACTAGGAGAAATTCTAGAAATAAGGGCCTGTTTGTTTCACGCAAAGGATCCGATATTTTGGGATCCACCTCATATGCAGGGTACGCTAAAATGGGATTGGGATCCGGATCCGGATCCGCAGGATTCGTCATAAACAAACAGGCCCTTAGATATCAGAGGGTCACTATAGCGGAAACGTACCCGTATATACCCACAAATTAAACTAAAACAAAGGGTATTTGTCTCTCACAGCAGGCGCGGTTCTACGGGGGCGGGGGTCTAGGGGGAGCTTGAGCCCCCCAAAAATGCAATTGAAAAAAAAAAAAATTCTTGAAAACATTGATCTTTCCAGTTATTCAGCGAATAACCCAGAATACACGAGGTTACACCTTGGCGCCCAACACGTCGGTGAAGGGCAAGCCTAATTTGCATATTATCTTAGATTCTGATCGCAACTTCAAAACGAGACACTATCACGCATGCGCACTTTTCGAAGTGTAAACCCGTGGGTCTTCTAGTAGCCCCCCTCCCCCAAAAGAATAATGTGGCTCTAGAACCGTGCCTGTCTCACAGATTGAATTAGTGTTAGTAACACCGATATCATTTACATCAGCAGTTAAAGGTACTACCATACTGAAACAGGAATCTTCACAGATTTACCTATAACTTATAGGGGTATAAGGGTGGTGATGATAGAAACATACCGTTTAAATTATTTTGTCTGCCTGAAATGGTGTATTCCAGAATATCGTAAGACCAAAACCAATAATTGACCAAAAACAATTTTGATTTAAGGTCAAAACTCCTGTGAAAAGATAACAAAAATGCCGTAAGCGTTTATCACTGTTTTCTCAAAAGGTGGTCACCGTATGGCACTGGGAATTTCACAGATGACTGTCTTTTTTATTTATTTGCCTATGAATCTGCACTTCTTTGATAAAAACCAAAGTATGAGATTACCTTTAAGGGATGGTACAGAATTGGTAAGACAAAATACACTTCAAGATCACAGATTCACATAAAACTTACACAGTATAATGGTGATGATAGGAGAAAACATCCCATGACTATTTTCCGATTGGAATAAATCGCTTCGAATCGTTTTATCATGAACGCATAGTATCATTGAAATGTGTAAACGGGTTTTCACTTTTTTCTCGTGACCCAGATGGCTGATTGACCTCAAACTGTTACAGGTTTGTCAGTTAAGGTATATGATGGATTACATAATGTGCTTTCACTTTCAGCAACGGTTTTGTCGCAAAAACCAGTTCTGTACCATCCCTTTAACTAAACAATTTAACATGTGTACAATATAAATCACTTACTGTCTACTCTTGTTATTTAGGCTCTATTCGGATCACGACTTGTCATGCACTCACTAATGTTTGCATGTGTTGAAAAAATCAAGAGGCATTTATAACAGAAAAAGACATTACTTTTGAACTTTTAGAGATACAGTAGCATTACTCATCACATATACATGCCGGTCGATTTTGATCTGACAGAGAGAACTGACGTAAGGTCAATTGTTCGTTTTCACGAAAGGTCACAGCTATAACAATTGTACTATGAATATTTTCGGCATTCTTTTTAATAATTTATTGTGGTTTTGTGTCAAGTTGTTGTTGATGATCTGGTAGGCATGTGCAAAGGGTTTAGTTTTTAATAGAAAGGAAATTAGGGTTATTCATCTCGGTGGTTATGAAAGGTGATCAAAGTCACGCGATGCCGTCACGTTGCTGGTAGCGACGTTTCGCCAGGACTGCTAACCTTCATCAGGCAATGAAAACAGGCTGCTGTGGCGTCTGTTAAAATCCTAGAGCTGCTTAAGCACCAGAATGCGCTTAGCATGAAAAGTCTTCCTTGATCAAACTAGACTTGGGGCCAAGTCTTTCTTAGTCCGCGCGGTGATTGTCTCTTTTTTTCTCGCAAATCTCGCGAAACCGCGCGAGACTCATGGCTACGGCGAGAGTTCAGCTCTCGGCCCGGGACCGCTTTCTTTTTGAGCCGCGCGGACTAAGAAAGACTTGGCCCCAAGTCTATGATCAAACTGGATTGCCAACCAAATTTTCATGTGATTAAAAAAAATATTTTTTGACATGTATATTCGGCCATTGTTTGCTGAGTATAATAATTCACAAGGAATATTCGCTGGCGTACTGATTGTATTTACAACTTTAGGCTTTTTGTGCTTAAGCAAATTTGGGTGCTTAAGCAGCTCTATGAAATTAGCCCCTGTTCGTTCGCGTCCGTGTTCACCGTCGACACGGCGTGCTTTGATCACATTCTCCCCTTCTTAATGTTTCATGAGTAAAATGAGTTGACTTTCTGATTACACTTTTGTGTAGTACCCAGTAATTTAACTAGAAGCAGCAGAAGATGTACACCCACTTTTCTCATTTTTTCGCTCAGGCATGTACATTGTGCCGAAGTTTCTTGCTGATCGTCAGGCTACAAAATTCCATGCAATTTGGCCAAGTTCACACGGCCTCACGGTCGAGTGTACAGTAGGTTCAGCATGAGTATCAGTCATTTGTGGGTTGAAACCTTGGCAGTATTTGTGTAGACGACCTATGGGTGTACACACATGAATATGATTCACTTCAGGTGCGCATCTCAAGCCGATGTTCGGATAGAATAAAGACTAATGGGAGAATTTATGGAGAACCGCTCTTCAAGTCAACAGCGCACGCGCACGCGCACGCACAACAGCGCACGCGCAAAACAACGTGCGCATGCTCACAATTGCGTGCGCGTGCGCTGTTGACTTGAAGACCGGTTCTCCAAAGTTTCATTGTTTAAATATTGTTTTATACAAATTAAGGCACTGTCACACACTACAGCTGTGGCTCGCCGGAGCTAAACCGTACCGCAAACGTCGAGAGAATCGGTAGATCTCCGTCGAGATAGCACTTCAATGATTAAAGGCAGTATCATACTTTGGTAGCATACAGAAACAGAAATCTTCACAGATTTATAATCTGACAAGGTATAAAAATGGCGATCGTAGAAACATATCGTTCAAGTTTTTCTGCCCGAATTGCTGTATTTATCAAGAAAAGAGTAAATCCAACGACCAAAACAATTTTGATCTTTAAAAGATAAAAAATAACGGTGACAAGATTTAAGAAACACCGTCAGCGTTTTTCACTGTTTTCTCAAAAAGTGGGCACCGTATGGGACTGAATATTTCACAGATGACTGTTATTGTATCTGTCTTGATATTATTGCTCATGAATCTGCATTAATTTCTTTGACATAGACCAAAGTATGATATTACCTTTAAAGCCTGTTACATTCTAGCCGATTTGACTCAGCTGGAGCGATACTGGAGCGCAAATCATTTTGTCGATTTTCGGGAATCATTACCAGAACGGTAGTACTACGGTAGTGCATCGTTAGTGCACCGCGGCAGGATTACGGTATCACATCGGTAATAGTACGGCACACATTGAGGGCACCGAAGAGCCGTTGATCCATTAACGGAGCGGTGCCGGTGCTCTGCCGATGTATGTCATTGCAATACCGTTGCTCGCTCCGGCAGCGCATCGGCAGACATTTTGAGCATGTTCCAAAAATGTTTACCGTCGCCTGCCGTTACCAATTTTGTCGCCGATGTCCTATATCGATGAACTACCGTTCTTACCGATGTGAAACCGTTGTACTAGTATCGATCCCCGAAAATCGACAATTTTGTTCTCCGGTATCGCTCCGGCGAGTCAGATCGGTTAGGTGTGAAAGGCTTTTTATGTATTCGGTTGCAGTGTTTCTATAATTCTGTATATATCGACACGAAAAGGTTCTTTATTAAGTGAATGTTTGCGATACATTTCCAAATGAAATCTTTGGATCTTCAAATTGTGAAAAGGCACACAATCTAATGTGATTAAAAAACACAAATGTGACCATGGAAATAAAGATACAACTCTATGCACAATGATTATTCATAGACAGCGTTCTGACTACTGCAATTATTATTTGTGTGTGCTTGTGTGTCCGTGTATTTCAATTTTTTTTGTATTAGATTTGGTTCGCTATATAGTTTACTTTTCTGTCTGCATGTAAACCATTTACGTACAGTCAGCGCCGCCTCTGCTTACAAAAAAGCTTCGCTTTAAAAAACAGTTCGCTTCGTGAAGTTTGGTCTCACACGTCAAATAGGACTACTTGCAGAAGACATGGAGGGATTTTACACCACCGTGGTAGGTGCCATAGGCGGGGTACCGTCCCCGATACCTCGAAGCCCTCTGCTGGACGCAGTTAACATCATCATCGCCTGCCTGACTGTGTTTGGTAACGGCATGGTTATCACCGTTATGTTACTCAGACGTCGAGTGTTCAGCTCCTTCACAAATCGTCTCATCCTTCACCAGTCCATCATTGACTGCATCTCCGGGCTGGTGTTCTTCCTGTACAAGGTGGTGCGAGGCCCCAGCATCGTCGTCTCGGCCGACGGTTCCCCCTACGATCAGTTCTTCTGTCGACTCATAGCCACGGACTTGCTACTCTGGTGCATGAATCTGACCTCCACGTACAACCTGGTGGTCATCTCGCTGGAGCGGTTCGTGGCCACCTGCCACCCGGTCAGGCATCGTAACACCTTGTCTGGGGCCAAGTTGAAGTATGCCCTGATAGCGCCTTGGCTGATTGGCTTCGCTGTTGGCCTGCACTTAGTGTTCATGTACGAATCCCACCATGGCCGCTGCCGAATGCTATACAGCCAATTGACGACTGGCTTCAAGGTTGTCTACACCGTTATTATGGCAGCAGCAATGTACTTTATCCCCATGGCCATCCTCGTATACACGCACGCCAGTATCCTACTGACGCTGTAGTAACCCGAAATTAGCCACTTTTGTAGCCAATCTGTGAAAAATTTTATGAAAAGGTTTTTCAACTGATTTGAGTAGGTATGGGTGTCAACATTTACCAAAAAAAAGTTAGGTGGGGTAGGGGGTGGGGAAAGTACTTTTTCTTGAGGTCAAAGGTCATTGACCTTTTCTAATAGCACTAACACCTGTAACTAGGCAATAAAATATAGTAAAAGGGTGATATTGGTTTCAAAATGCAGAGAATCACACCGGAAGGAGACCCAAAATAAAAGTTGAAATCTGAGATGAAACCCTGACCCTTCAATTTGAGGTCAAAGGTCATTGGTCATTGACCTCTTGTAATAGCACCGAAAACTGTAATTATGCAATGAAACATAGTACATGAATGAGATTTGTGCCAAAAAACAGGGAATCCTAAACAATCATATTTTGAACTTGCTTCTTAGATGTAGGCCTTACATAATGCCAATACTTAGGCATAAGTGCTGGATAATAACTACTACGCATCAGCTTGTTTCAAGGTCATTCACTAGAAACTGTATCTGAACAGCAATATCTATGTGTACAAACCTCAAAATACACACATGTCATTTGTCCTTTGTACTGTACTAGTGCACAGAACTCTCATTGTCGGCGTTGGCCTCCTTGCTTCTTTATATTCCTATAAGACAATGGATGCACTCTTTGAGAGTCACTGTTAGGTGCTGCATCTCCTGCTGCAGCTGTACGTACAGGCTGATGCAGGAATGACAGTCCGTGTAACAGGATGGGCAGACGAAGGCTGTGGCTGCTCCATGGGTCTATTGAACTTCTACTGGAGGATGGTAATAATGGTTTGTCCCTGCTTCGAACGGCTGACTTCCAGGCTCCATGGTCCTCAGCGAGTCATTCCCATTCCCACACCTCTCAAGTAATTACATTTGCAGGAATCTTTGAAGCGGTGGGGGAAGACCGCGAGCTCACCGTAGAGCAGATTCTTTGGAATGCAAGCGGCAAGCGGCTCTGAGTCAGGAGGGCAAAGATAGATGGCAGTCCTGGGCATATCAATATTAATTGCTAAGCACGATATCACAATGCTAGTTACTATGGAAACGGGTACAACTCATATAAAAAGGTTAATTGTAAATCTTTGTGAAATCGACCACTGCCTGCATGCTCAAGCACTTCGGTGGAGGGGATCCGATCCTGAGGCAGCGAATGTGAAAACTGTTGAGCCTTGATCCTCTCCTGAATTGCATAGGGTGTCTAAGCCTCACTTGAGTAGAGCAGGGTGCTGAGAACGCATGCTCTGTAAACCTGCATCTTGGTGTGGTCAGTCAAGTTGTTGTTCGACCACACCCTCTTTTGGAGCTCGTACATCACCCCCACTGCCTTGGAGATCCTGGCGGTGATCTCTGGCTCCGGCGACAGGTTTGATGCGATCGTTGAGCCGTGGTACTGTAACTGGCTGACTGGGTTCAGGATGTAGTCCCCGATGTGGATGGATGGAGGTGAGTCACTGCCCTGGGTCATCACCTTTGTCTCTAAATTGATGGTGAGACCAAATTCCATTGGGACGATGTGGGTCGCTAGGGTTGCATCATCAGCAAATATGGCTTCCCTAATGGTGACGCTTCGGACCTAGGTCTTTGCCCAGAGTCTGGCGAGGTTGAGGAGGTGCCCATCAGACGTGTGCAGGTTTACACACCATTGTCATTTTTCGAAAGGCATAGGACAGGAACGTGGAGAAGAAGATCCAGAAGAGTGTCGGAGTGAGCACTCAGCCCTGCTTTACTCTACTGCTGATCGTCGGGAAACAGCTCAGATACTGCTCAGTTGAAGAAAACAGTGCTCTTTAAGGATTCCACGATAGAAAGCAGTCTCCGGGGCTGGGGACAGCCAACCTTCTACGGGATGCTGAACAGTCCGCTTCTGCTGACAAGGTAAAAGGCTTTCGTCAGGTCGATGAAGGTGAGGTAGAGAGGCTTGATCCGTTTGCGACATTTCTCCTGTTGTTGTCTTATGGAAAAATATGTGGGTAGTAGATTTTCATGCCCTGAACCCGCACTGTGTCAGACTCAGGGTAGACTCGCACTGGCGGGACCTGCAGTCGGGCCAGGACGACTCTTGCAAAGACTTTGCCGATAATGTTGAGTATGGAGATACCCCTGTAGCTGTTACAACCACTGCAGATGCAATTGTGTTTGTTGAAAGTCACAATCCTGGTGTCATGCATGTCCCTCGGCACAGAGACCTCATCCCTCCAGCACAGGCAGAGCAGCTTATGCTGGTCCTGCAGCAGTGCATCCTTCCCGCTCTTGATGACCTCAAGGGGTATGCTTTCCTCTCCTGGAGCCTGGCCGGTCCAGTCGACAGAGAGTCAATAGCCTTGTTCAGCTCCTCCTCAGTTGGTCTGGCGTCCAGCACTGGCAGCTCTTGGGTGGCATTGAGAGCCTCGTCCGACACGACGTCCCGCGTGGACTAGAGATCAGTGGGTCTCCACTTCAATCTGTCTAACCACATCATATCTGATATGATCTTACAGGGCACTGATTCACTTGGCCACCGCAGAGACTTGGTCCATCTAAGCAGCGAGAAAGTACGGATGAAAACTCTGCGGACATTCAACCCCATGGCCTAAACATCCAGGAAGGAAATTTGAGTAACATAGGGAGCACTCGCCGCTCACCAACATGGCCCGGCCCGGGTTCAATCCTAGTCTTGTCCAAGACGTTATTTATGCGCGAGCCCCTCCAAACAATTACCCACCCACACGCAAACTAAGTGGAACATTCCACCGACCTACGAAAAATAACGTCTTGTTGGTTTGCTCTGGTGTCACGTGACAAAGACTGAGCGTGACCTCTGTGGGCAAATATTGCATATTCATTGAGGTCAACAACGGGGTGCAATGCGCTGTTTTGGTCAGCGTCCAATCCACGCACGTGGTATGGCGTGATATCGTGTGCATATCACGTAATGACGGTCGTTTGAAACTCAGCCGCAACCGTTATTGCCATGGAGCAATAACAACAGATAGCTCCATGGTCATTACCAAAACCATGGCTTGATTATACTTCGATCAACTGTCATGCGGCACAAAAAGATTTCGAGAAATTGTAGGATATGAATAAGCCGTATTTTAGACAGCTTTTTTGGTTATTCTCGGGCTTTTGTTATTCGTTATTTATTGTGTATTTCATGTGTACAGTACTTTTGTATAGTGTTGCCAAAATAAATGAATGAATGAAGGGATGAATGAAATAATTTCACTGAATTATGATACCATGGAGTCTGTTCCCGGGCTCCATGAAGACACGGAATGATTTCGAGGGGCACGGTTAGTAAATTTATTCCATTCCTAAGTTGTCTAAGAGCCTTGTTGTTCTCCGGAAAACTCTCGTATCCCCGACATTTGTGTAATGCAAAATCCAAGGCCTCCAAATTCAATACGATCCGTCCGTCAGCAGCCATGGTACGATATCAATGAATGCCTATATACGGCACATGTAATTTACAAGTACTGTAAATACACGTGTGTATTCGTACTGCATACAATGCTTGCGACGTCGTTGCGGTACTAGACTTCATCCCTATGCAAATTTTCTAAATATATTAATGCAAATAAGGCTACGTCATGATGCGCCGACTTCGCGGGGGGTTATTGCCCGGAATTTTCCGGGCAGTTTGGAGTAAATGGACAAGACGGTATTACAGGCTTGTGTGTGTGGCGTAGACGTTATTTCGGGTCGTTTGTTGTGTTAACACGTACACGTACGTGCGATCTGTTGGCCAGGTACAACTACGTAATACCGTCTTGAACAAGACTAGTTCAATCCCGGCTTGGGTCATATGAAAGTAGAGTTGTGTGTTGGTTCTCTCCTATGCTATAAGGGTTTTTCTCCGGGGTTTTCGGGTTTCCTCCCTTCAAAAAAATGTAACCCTTTTGATCTCAGGCTGTGCTCCGTGATCATATGGGTTGATGTTGCTGGCAGCCAAGGGTACCCAGGAAAGCCCGCTACTCGATCATGTTTATGTCGCATCCTTCGCAATTCAGCACCCCATGCATGACTGCGAGTAAGGACGATTAGCCTCCCAAATTATTATTATTATTAAATTATTTATTTGTTGTCTCCTTTCCATTTGAATTCAAACCCCAAGCGAACTTGTTGGGCGGCACCTCATTCTCCATCTTCCCTAATCCTCTTTCTGATACCCCATAGTTACCTTGTTAATCCCAGTTCCCCAGCCCCATTTCTTCTTGTCCTCTTGTCATTTAGCCTTCGATAAAGATTTATTAGGATCTAAACGATTCAGGCCCTCCTAAACAAGAAGAACGTTCCATTTTACCTATAGAGGAGATCAAACGATTCTTAGGGACAATTACAATCTTGTATGTTTGCATTCTTGCAGTACAATGTTATGCATATGGCATTAATAATCTAAATTTATGTATTTCATCTTCGCGAGCAGAGATGCATGTCTTTTAAATTCACATCAGCTGCACATGAATTTAGTCTGGTTATACACCTATTATATTATTTAACCTTTGACCTCTTAATTGAGGGTCAATGTTAAGTTCATAGTAAAAGTGGACATTCATCATCTTGCGGTACAATGCGGTGCACTTAAGAACATTATGACAAACTTTGAGGTTTGTACACATAGATATTGCTGTTCAGATACAGTTTCTAGTGAATGACCTTGACACAAGCTAATGCGTAGTAGTTATTATCCATCACTTATGCCTAAGTATTGGCATTATGTAAGGCCTACACCTATGAAGCAAGTTCAAAATATGATAGATTGTTTAGGATTCCCTGTTTTTGGCACAAATCTCATTCGTGTACTACGTTTCATTGCATAATTACAGTTTTCGGTGGTATTACAAGAGGTCAATGACCTTTGACCTCAAATTGGAAGGTCAGGGTTTCATCGTAGATTTAAAATTTTATTTTGGGTCTCCTTCCGGTGTGATTCTCTGCATTTTGAAACCAATATCACCCTTATACTATATTTTATTGCCTAGTTACAGGTGTTAGTGCTATTAGAAAAGGTCAATGACCTTTGACCTCGAGAAAAAGTACTTTCCCCACCCCCTACCCCACCTAACTTTTTTTTGGTAAACGTTGACACCCATACCTACTCAAATCAGTTGAAAAACCTTTTCATAAAATTTTTTCACAGATGAACCCTAATATAGGGTTACTATTTAGGTTTTTTGTGCGTAAGCAAATTTGGGTGCTTAAGCAGCTCTATGAAATTAGCCCCTGTTCATTTGCGTCCGTGTTTACCGTCGGCACGGCGTGCTTTGATCACCTTCTAGGCTTCTACCCTTCTTAAGGTTTCATGAGTAAAAGGAGTTGCCTTTCTGATTACACTATTGTGTAGTCCCCAGTAATTTAACTAGCAGCAGCAGAAGATGTACACGCACTTTTCTCATTTTTTCGCTCAGGCATGTACATTGTGCCGAATTTTCTTGCTGATCGTAGCCTTCACAATTCCATGAAATTGGCCGAGTTCACACGGCCTCCGTCGCGTGTACAGTAGGTTCAGCATGAGTATCAGTCATTTGTGGGTTGAAACCTTGGCAGTATTTGTGTAGACGACCTATGGGTGTACACACATGAATATGATTCACTTCAGGTGCGCATCTCAAGCCGATGTTCGGATAGAATAAAGACTAATGAGAGAATTTATGGAGAACCGATCTTCAAGTCAACAGTGCACGCGCACGCACAACAGCGCACGCGCAAAACAACGTGCGCATGCTCACAATTGCGTGCGCGTGCGCTGTTGACTTGAAGACCGGTTCTCCAAAGTTTCATTGTTTAAATATTGTTTTATACAAATTAAGGCACTGTCACACACTACAGCTGTGGCTCGCCGGAGCTAAACCGTACCGCAAACGTCGAGAGAATCGGTAGATCTCCGTCGAGATAGCACTTCAATGATTAAAGGCAGTATCATACTTTGGTAGCATACAGAAACAGAAATCTTCACAGATTTATAATCTGACAAGGTATAAAAATGGCGATCGTAGAAACATATCGTTCAAGTTTTTCTGCCCGAATTGCTGTATTTATCAAGAAAAGAGTAAATCCAACGACCAAAACAATTTTGATCTTTAAAAGATAAAAAATAACGGTGACAAGATTTAAGAAACACCGTCAGCGTTTTTCACTGTTTTCTCAAAAAGTGGGCACCGTATGGGACTGAATATTTCACAGATGACTGTTATTGTATCTGTCTTGATATTATTGCTCATGAATCTGCATTAATTTCTTTGACATAGACCAAAGTATGATATTACCTTTAAAGCCTGTTACATTCTAGCCGATTTGACTCAGCTGGAGCGATACTGGAGCGCAAATCATTCTGTCGATTTTCGGGAATCATTACCAGAACGGTAGTACTACGGTTTCACAACGGTACATCGTTAGTGCATCGCGGCAGGTTTACGGTATCACATCGGTAATAGTACGGCACACATTGAGGGCACCGGAGAGCCGTTGATCCATTAACGGAGCGGTGCCGGTGTCACGAGCTCAGGTGACCGGCGTGCCGAGCTGCCCCACTGCGTGCGGCAGACCAATAAGGAGCTGAAACGTCACACCATGCTTGCGCAAAACAAGACGAACATTTGTCCATTTTATTGGTGTGCTAAGTCTGGTGTGCCCTGGCCTTGGGCCGCTGGAGCAGGAGCATTGGCCAAACTGACCACTTAATTGTGACCTTGTGGTCAATTATCTGATCTGATTGTTGATAGAAAAGATAGTAAGGGGTCTGTAAGCAGCGACAATAAGTTATCCTAGTGTGGTGGTAAAAATATTTTAAGTGGTGATCGTCTTCATTCGCTCAGTTTAGAATATCAAAAGGGATGGATTATGAATAGCTATAAAAGACAATAGGGAAAAGGCAATTGTATTAAGTAAACATCAAAGTTTGAATTTCCTCATTACAATGGAAATTATATTGGAATTAGGCTCACGGAATGAACTGTATAATAAAATCACAGCAAAATAATGCATGGAACACCGAAGGGTCTTGATCTACTGGGCTGACATGCCTAGTAGATCGAGGTTTTTCTTGACAGAGAAAAACATCCCTTGCTCAACTACATCTCCTTATGTAAACAATTCATTGACCAATATGATAAAAGCACCAGTGACGTGGATCACGGGGTGGGGTGTTGAATTTTCATATTTTGTAAATCTTAGCGCAAACGTATAATGAACGTACGACCCCCCCCCCACCCGCAGGTCTGAGGACTTGTCTAAACTGCTGTACAGAACACTGCAGTAGAAAAGACATGCATGACTAGGAAACGATGTCCCTCTTTTCCTACCTCCATGCTCTATAGATCCCTACATTGGAGTTAATCACTCTACCACATGTGTGGCTGTCATGATGTCTATTTACTATTTACACACGCAGCCATTCTGTTTTTAACATTATACTACCGGCCAACTCGGCACGCCGGGCAGTTCAGCCCGTCTTCGTCACATGCCTAGCTGACCGGTTTCATAACTTGCCCGGCCACCTCGGCACGCCGGTCACCTGAGCTCGTGACACCGGTGCTCTGCCGATGTATGTCATTGCAATACCGTTGCTCGCTCCGGCAGCGCATCGGCAGACATTTTTGAGCATGTTCCAAAAATGTTTACAGTCGCCTGCCGTTACAAATCTTGTCGCCAATGTCCTATATCGATGAACTACCGTTCTTACCGATGTGAAACCGTTGTACTAGTATCGATCCCCGAAAATCGACAATTTTGTTCTCCGGTATCGCTCCGGCGAGTCAGATCGGTTAGGTGTGACAGGCTTTTTTATGTATTCGGTTGCAGTGTTTCTATAATTCTGTATATATCGACACGAATAGGTTCTTTATTAAGTTATTGTTTGCGGTAAATTTCCAAATGAAATCTTTGGATCTTTAAATTGTGAAAAGGCACACCTCGAAGATTCTAATGTGATTAAAAAACACAAATGTGACCATGGAAATAAAGATACAACTCTATGCACCATGATTATTCATAGACAGCGTTCTGACTACTGCAATTATTATTTGTGTGTGCTTGTGTGTCCGTGTATTTCAATTTTCTTTGTATTAGATTTGGCTCGCTATATAGTTTACTTTTCTGTCTGCATGTAAACCATTTACGTACAGTCAGCGCCGCCTCTGCTTACAAAAAAGCTTCGCTTTAAAAAACAGTTCGCTTCGTGAAGTTTGGTCTCACACGTCAAATAGGACTACTTGCAGAAGACATGGAGGGATTTTACACCACCGTGGTAGGTGCCATAGGCGGGGTACCGTCCCCGATACCTCGAAGCCCTCTGCTGGACGCAGTTAACATCATCATCGCCTGCCTGACTGTGTTTGGTAACGGCATGGTTATCACCGTTATGTTACTCAGACGTCGAGTGTTCAGCTCCTTCACAAATCGTCTCATCCTTCACCAGTCCATCATTGACTGCATCTCCGGGCTGGTGTTCTTCCTGTACAAGGTGGTGCGAGGCCCCAGCATCGTCGTCTCGGCCGACGGTTCCCCCTACGATCAGTTCTTCTGTCGACTCATAGCCACGGACTTGCTACTCTGGTGCATGAATCTGACCTCCACGTACAACCTGGTGGTCATCTCGCTGGAGCGGTTCGTGGCCACCTGCCACCCGGTCAGGCATCGTAACACCTTGTCTGGGGCCAAGTTGAAGTATGCCCTGATAGCGCCTTGGCTGATTGGCTTCGCTGTTGGCCTGCACTTAGTGTTCATGTACGAATCCCACCATGGCCGCTGCCGAATGCTATACAGCCAATTGACGACTGGCTTCAAGGTTGTCTACACCGTTATTATGGCAGCAGCAATGTACTTTATCCCCATGGCCATCCTCGTATACACGCACGCCAGTATCCTACTGACGCTGGCCAAGAAAGCATCCAAGCCAGTGACGGGCCAGCAGAATGCCTCAATGAGCAAAGCCAAGAAGAACGTGATCACAACGACCATGCTGATTGGAGCCATGTTCGTAGTGTGCTGGACACCAGTGGAAGTGTTGTTCATCTACTCAAAGTCTCTTAACGTGTCAGGCATGTTCTTCAATTGTTATATACCCTTGTCTGCGTTGCTGGCGTGTAACATGCTCGTTAACCCGGTCATCTACTGTTTCATGTACCGGCGTTTTCGCTCTCAACTGAAAGACATCGTATTCAAGGCATGCTGCCGAAACCGAGTACACGCGGCTAGCAATTTGTCAATATCCATTGGATCTACACTGAACACAAATTCAGTAGTCTGACAGTATGTTTTTTTCTTTTCATAAGCCTCATTCTTTCATGACACTGTTGTTAGGTTAATTAATAAATAAGTCAGTTTTGGTGGCACTATAGAGCGGTCAGATAACAGGCTGTTTAACCAGGTCCAGCTGTGAGGGTTATCGGTTCTACTTGTTTGAACCGATGACCACGATTGCTGATCATCCTGGAAGTCAAAATTGGAGTCAAAATCTGCACGCACCTGTATCATGTTTTGTAGAATTATTACTTTTCAATTATAACGCATCAATTACTTGAAAAACGCGCTGTGCAGGCCATAAGTTGCTTTTCTATTTATTATTAAGACACAGGAAGCGAAAATTAGAAGATGACGCCACGTGCGTTGGGTCTATTTGCCTAAGAAAAACAGGGCTCTGGCACCTCGCCTTCCCCATCGTGTGTCATGGCAGTATACTCGACTAAGACCTACTGAAATCTCACAAGACCGAGAAAGATTTCTTACGACTTTAATACATTTATTGTTCTCCGTTTGTTCTGCATGTTAAACCTCTTTTAATTCATTAATATAATTTTTTTCTTTTAATTCATTAATATAATTTTTTTTCCAAATGTTATGATAGTCTTTTTCGCGGCATTTACCAACTCTTTCGCTGCAATATTTATGTACGGAGCTCTAGAGGTGCCATCAGACTTGTTGAGATCCTGAGATAATTTATCACGGGATGACGACATCCTAAATTCAAGATAACGATATCCTGAGAATTATCATGAGATGACAAAATCCTAAATTCAAGATATCGACATGCCCGTGATATGTCGTCATCCCGAGATAATATTAATCTCTGGATCTCAACAAGTTGGATGACACATCTAGAGCTCCGTATTTATGCGTTCACAGTTTTATGGTTTCACGATGCATTAATCTAAGATATCCATAAAATGACGCACAGAGTATTAAAATGAATCTTCTGCAAGTTGCAAAATTTAGTCGTCGTTCGACTTATTTATAAGTCAAAAGGAAATAAAGTAATATCATTTGCTGAACGAAATGAGATTGAAAAAAATTGTCCACGTTCAATTGCTCCACGAAAACCAGTCATGTATCTATCTTTCTACACTCACATATAATACTTATTTACGCAAGTATAGATGAATTGTTCAGATCTAATATTAAATGCACTTCAAGTACAATTCACCGTATTATTCACAATATTACACCACAAGTCACACCACATTTTACCTTGTAATATGTACAGTCGAATTATCGTGCTTTAAACATTAATTGTCTATTTTAATCCATTTATAATAGGTTTAATACGTGCATTCAACTGGCAAGTAAAATTTCAGAATCACTGTTTGTGTTTATACGTAAATGTACGAATATATTTCACCGATTGGATTAAGTTGATGCGATTAAGTATACACTCGATTTCCAAGCCAGTTCTAGAAAATAGTTATTATGATTATACGATTTCCACCAGACTATGACACGCATATAAAAACACGGTTGAAAAAGGTTACGTGGTCTCGTGAGAAGGATCTATAGGAGTGTGCTGTGTGTATGACATCAAGAATTACGTGCGGCAATGAAATTTATCCCGAAAAAAGGGATTTCAGGCTCTTGCTATTATACTTTATCATTATATATTGCTACACGTGCTGTTATTATTATGTGTGATTATCGAACTAATCTGTCAAAATGAACATGTTATCGGGATGGTGTTATAAATCAAGAAGATTTGTTGCAATATTTCGAACTTCTATCCACATAGCTGATGAAACGGTTGTTCATTGTAAGTGCACTGCGCTTTTGAATACAACTAAGTGCGAAAATGCGAAAATTATCATGGACAAATTATACAATACTGTTGAAAATAACAGTAAAAACCCACTACAACGACCAATGAATTTATCAAGGCAGAAGTTGTCTACAAAGGAGTGTCTCACTATTGTTGATGTGGGAATGTGATTTTAACAAACGGTAATTGTCGGGGGCAGATGTAGCTTCCAGGAAAAAATGGGGATATAAAAGTGCCATTTCGAGTCTCAATCTTGAAGAAGGAGGGCCTGAAAAACGAACCGAGAGACGTGTAACGGCTAGTATCAACGGCCTCGAAATTCTCCATTTACAAAACACAAGTTTTATTGGTCGAGATTTTTCTCAAATAAAAGGGCAGAAAATATGGCAAACAATCAAATCACAGGTGTGAACAATTGTTTGAACAATGCACTGGTATAAATAATTTTGGTTAAAGGCTGCCCATTTGTTTCTTTTCTCCATTATGCTGATATGAATAATAACATTGGTTTGCTGCTGAACGGGAAAGGGGGAGGTAGGGGGTTGCAACCCACCCACCTCCCTTCTAGATCCGCAGGGCAATAAGATAAATCAAATGACAGTATAAACTGCAATTTTCTTATCAATATCATTGTTTTGGGAGGATGCTTTGGGTTGAGACGGAGTGACAGACCTTTTCACCATGCTTAAAGAAACTCGTAAGGCTTGCGAGTTTTTCCATCATGCCAGTTGAGAAATCTTACAAAAATGTAATTGCGTTAAAGGACACCAATGCTTGAGTGACCAACGTGACGTCCATGTTGAATCCTTGAAAAATTTCTCAAGCATGAGAACAATTCGCAAGCCTGGCAAGCATCGTGTGAAAAGCCTGTAATAAAGTGAATAGGATGACGTTTATATACTTGAATATGTTCTCCTAGTCTCTCCCGATAATGGTAAAAGCAGTGGCGTCACCAGACTTTTGAGTCTGGGGGGCACAAGGGGGGCACTAGCAATTGTTGGGGGGGGGGGGGGGCACCGCTACAATATATATTATATTTTTTTCACCAACCCAAATCTCAAATGGGGGGGGGGGGGGGGGGGCACGCGGGGGGTACGAGGTTTTCCAGGGGGCACGTGCCCCCCCCCCCCCCCCTGGCCCCCCCTTGGCGACGCCACTGGGTAAAAGTCCTTAGGTCATGAAGTTTGTGGTTGGGATTTTCAGGTTTGCCGAGAAAATAAAGTAGGATCATCACATTTAGAGCAGATATCATTTTCGTCCTCGGATCACCTAAGACTGATTCTGAATTTTGTTGGTTGTTATTTTGGCCTTTATATGTATACTGTACAAAGCAGATTGGGACAAATTGTGCCTTGTACATTGGTACTGACTGAATTAGAGACATTTTTCTCGACATTTTGTTGAGAAAAACAAGACAATTTCCTCAAAATTGATTGTCTTGTTTGGAGAAATTCCAGTTGCCATATTTAATTTGATCATCATTGACTGGAACATTTCAAGTGAAAAATCAACTTTGTCACTGTGTCATAAATTGTGCCTTTATATCAACGTTGGCAGTGGCTGAATTAGAGACATTTTTCTCGACATTTTGTTGAGTAAAAAAAAAGACAATTTCCTCAAAATTGATTGTCTTGTTTGGAGAAATTCCAGTTGCCATATTTAATTTGATCATTGACTGGAACATTTCAAGTGAAATATTCATGCCCCATTATTAAGAAGAATGATCATATGCCAGGTATTTATGTACGCCGAATCTTCATTTCGCAATGTTTAACGGATTTAGTATCGTCTTGTAATGTTTGCCACTGTACATTTTGATAATTAGGCACATTCTCTTGCTTGCTATAGACACCGTTGAGATTGCTCTTGGGCTCACATGTTTTGAACCACCAGCCTGATTGCAGTGACTGGGCGCAGAACTGATCAACGTCATCGTTGTCTTGGTCACTTGTGGAGAAATCCATCCCCGAATTCTCGCTCAGTGAATCACCTGCAGTGCGAGAAGAACGATGTGGGATACAGTGGTGAATTGGGTCAATAATGGCGAATCAAATCATATCATATCATATATAAGGGGATTTCTGACGGGGGGATAGGGTGGCGTGGTAGGTAGTGGTATAGAGCGTGGTAGGTCGTGGTATAAGGCGTGGTAGGTCGTGGTAAAGGGCGTTGTAGGTCGTGGTATGTAGTTGTATAGGGCGTGGTAGGGCGTGGTAGGACTGGGCATTGCAGTTGCAGGGCATTGAAGTGCAGGGACCAATTTCATGGCGCTGCTTAGCACAACAATTTGCTAAGCATGACATTTCAGTCTTAATAAAAACAGGGTTAACAACCAAAATTTCCATTTGCTGTGTGCACTTGAGGTTGTTTGCTGACCATGAACATCAAATGAATTATTTACTGGTGGTTTGTTTTATTGGGCAAGACATGTTTGTGCCCATCAAATTTCTGTGCTTAGCAGCGCCATGAAATTGGCCCCAGGGCATGCAGGGCAGGGCATCGCAGGGCATTGCAGCAGGGCAGGACATTGCATTGCAATGCACTCCAGCTAAAATCGATCGTAAAATCGATCCCAGATGCCTGAGGATTTTGAACTAATCAGGAGAATGGCACAATGCGATCACAGTGTGTACGTATGCCGCTGTGGAGTTTTACCTGCACCATTGTCTTTAGAGCTCTGGACAGTAAGCTTGAATTTTTCTCCGGAAATCTGGAATCCCCCATATTGAGGAGCGAAAGTATGTTCATCGAATTGAGTCAGACTGACGATCAACTCCCAACTACCCTGGCTGGTCAGTAACTTCAGATTCTCATTCCCCAGCCAGAACTCCTTTTCCTTGTCCCCGAAACCTTCGCGGTACTCCTTCCAGGTTCGGTCGAAGTTCTCGGATCCGTCGATGCGCCTTTGGAATACCTGGAGAGGGAGGGGTGACATTGCGAAGTGAATATGTTGTAATGGAGTCTCGGGAGGACTTTTATACGGTATGCTGTGGTCAGAGAGAATGTCCTGCACATGCTCCGAGTGCCTACGATATCAGCCCAACTTTGCGCCCAGCATTTCTTCTTCTTCTTCTTCTTCTTTTTTTTTGGGGGGGGGGGGGCGGATCTAAGCTTTTTGGGTGAATATTTACAAGCATTAATGTACACAATATTGGACAACGGAAGAATCAATGATTGCTAATTAACAATCCTGGTGAAATGGGCATGGTGTCTCAATTACATGAAGCAAACGGCTAGGCGTGTGAGGAGGCAGATGGATTGGTTGAAGCCATATTCGATGACATTTTACTTTTCCTTTCATGGATGTGTGAAGGTTATCTCTCTCATACACCATACAGACTCCGATTATAGACCGATCCCACGGCACGACGTACCCCTCCGCCATTACTGCAGTGTCCCCAGTGAGTGACAACAAAACAACAAAAGAATTTCTGCTCCGCCGCACTCAAACCTGCAGGATGTACATGATGTCTTCTAATACACCGTATGGGCCAATTATATGAATCGCAAGTCGGATTCGTGTATTTCACACAAAAGGCTGGCAGGGACACTTCCGTAATGGCGGATGGTATTTCGTGTCGTCGGATCGGTGTATAGTGTGATATGGCCTAATTGTACTTACAATGTATCCCCCATTGGTATTCATGCTACAGTAAACCTCCATACGCAGAGTCCCAATAAGGATGCTGTATACACCGCTCTCAGTGTAATCGCTTGCATCCAGGATAGCCTGGCAGTCAGAATGATTAGTATGGGTCACACTGGCTGCCATCGTAGGCCCTTAAAGTAAAAAATAAAAGCAATGTCATAATACTTCAGAAAAGCGTCTGTAGAAACAGCAGAGTATTATGTTGCAATATACAGCAGCATCCGCCCCTTTCCACCACATCCACAGTCCAACACACAAAATCGACCACAATAAGCTATTCAGCTGACCGCTTTCCAGCCTGCGGGCCCAGTGGAGAGCCGAGCAGCAAATGACAGTCAGCAAACCGCATGGCCAGCATGCCACCCAGGTGTCCTAGGGAAGCTAGAGAGCCTGCCAGCCATGTGACCAGAGTCAGCAAACCGCATGACCAACATGCCACCTAGGTGTTCTATGGCAGCTAGAGAGCCTGCAAGCCATGTGACCAGAGTCAGCAAACCGCATGACCAACATGCCACCTAGGTGTTCTATGGCAGCTAGAGAGCCTGCAAGCCATGTGACCAGAGTCAGCAAACCGCATGGCCAGCATGCCACCCAGGTGTTCTAGGGCAGCTAGAGAGCCTGCCAGCCATGTGACCAGAGTCAGCAAACCGCATGACCAACATGCAACCTAGGTGTTCTATGGCAGCTAGAGAGCCTGCAAGCCATGTGACCAGAGTCAGCAAACCGCATGGCCAGCATGCCACCCAGGTGTTCTAGGGCAGCTAGAGAGCCTGCCAGCCATGTGACCAGAGTCAGCAAACCGCATGGCCAGCATGCCACCCAGGTGTTCTAGGGCAGCTAGAGAGCCTGCCAGCCATGTGACCAGAGTCAGCAAACCGCATGACCAACATGCCACCTAGGTGTTCTATGGCAGCTAGAGAGCCTGCAAGCCATGTGACCAGAGTCAGCAAACCGCATGGCCAGCATGCCACCCAGGTGTTCTAGGGCAGCTAGAGAGCCTGCCAGCCATGTGACCAGAGTCAGCAAACCGCATGACCAGCATGCCACCCAGGTGTTCTAGGGCAGCTAGAGAGCCTGCCAGCCATTTGACCAGAGTCAGCAAACCACATGACCAACATGCCACCCAGGTGTTCTAGTGCAGCTAGAGAGCCTGCCAGCCATGTGACCAGAGTCAGCAAACCGCATGGCCAGCATGCCACCCAGGTGTTCTATGGCAGCTAGAGAGCCTGCCCGCCATTTGACCAGAGTCAGCAAACCACATGGCCAGCATGCCACCCAGGTGTTCTAGGGCAGCTAGAGAGCCTGCCAGCCATATGACCAGGGATCGATCTCACCAATGTCATCGTAACTTACGATCGATCGGACGGCTTCGTGGCATCGACCCCATTAAGTCGCCGGTGAGAGCAGTGAATACACGGGTTTACACCTTGGCGGCCATCTTAGATTTTGATCGCAACTTCAAAACGAGGCAGTATCACGCATGCGCACTTTTTGAAGTGTAAACCCGTGTATGGGAGACTTTGGAGAACCGGTCTTCAAGTCAACCGCGCACGCACGCGCGAAACAACGCGCGCATGCTCACAATACACGGGTTTACACTTCGAAAAAAGCGCATGCGTGATAGTGCCTCGTTTTGAAGTCGCGATCAAAACCGCTGAAGTGTAAACCCGTGTATTGTCTTCGACAATGGACGGGCTTACACTTGGAAGTGCCTCGTTTTGAAGTTGCGATCAAAATCTAAGATGGCCGCCATGGTTTGCGCGTGCGCTGTTGACACAAGACCGGTTCTCCAAAGTCTCCCATAGCTATCCATCCATCAATCTATCGGCAATTAATGTCGTGAATAATAACGCAGGACAAATTTGTCACTGTGTCATAAAATGACTGTCACGATTGTCTCCGAGACTGACTAAACATTTTACTGCCTGAGTCATGGGGGGGGGTCAGGATGGCGTAGCGGTTCTTTCCTCGCCTTTCACCTCTGTGGACCGGGTTCAAGTCCGGCTCAGTGGTTTACAAGTGGATTGGGTTTTCAGTCCCTACCTGATTCCGTGGGTTTTACTCAGAATATTACTCTGGGGTTTTCCTCCCACCTCTGAAACTGTATATTCTTCTCAGTCATCTTTCCATAACCGGTTTCATCAGGCTTGCGAGCTACAGTGCCCTGGTCACTTTTGAGGAATCCTTACCAGAAATAAATAAATAATAATAATTAATGATTTATTACTCTACCTTGGTTATCCACGCAGTGGAACAGTCGATGGATCTCCTGGACATTCCCCGCAATCAGATAGTGTTTGTCGACGTATCTAGGATTCTCCGGTCTCGGCGGTGCGTGCCTGTTGTGACCGCCAGGGACGATCTCCGTACAGGTGCACGGATCGCCAGGCGGCATGACGGCACGGACCTTGCCACCAGAGGCGGGATCTGGTTCAGTACCAAGGATGCATACTCGGGCTGAGACGGAGTTCACCACTGCATGTAGAAACAAGCTAGATCTTAAACTTTCTGGCAAAACACCTACACAATGATTGATGAATCCAAACATTCGCAAAATATGAAGAAAAAAATATCAGGAGGGTTTCAATCGTATGCCAATTACGCTTACCCTTCACCGACGTAAATAAGCACTGCACTCAGTGCTTTTTGAGTGCATATGAAAATAAATCATGCGCTGGCGCAGGTGGGATTCGACTTTGACCCACGACCTCCTGCATTTGTGGGTTCGAATCCCATCTGGGCGGCGCATGATTTTTTTCCCATTTTTCAAAAAGCAATTATTTGCATAATTCTATCTCCCCGACGTAAAATCATTAATAACAAGGTTTGTTCCTTAAATTACAATAGGCAACAATTTAGTTGTACACTGATAATGTCATTGTCGGCGGGGGTTTGAATTCCCGCCTTTAGTCCTGACTTCGAATTTGACTCCGTTATTG
The DNA here is from genome assembly GCA_963971285.1 of Astropecten irregularis. NCBI lineage: Eukaryota > Metazoa > Echinodermata > Asteroidea > Paxillosida > Astropectinidae > Astropecten > Astropecten irregularis. Next base: position 29,589,840 of record OZ020244.1, on the reverse strand, counting down.
GCATGAGCCGGAAATACAGGTTTCATTTTTCGTATACGCCAAAGCTCCGATGCTTTGGTTATTTCACCAAGTATATAATTTTATTGTTAAAAGTGCCAAAAAGCCTTTGTTTTTGGTACATTTTTCTAAGAGTCGGAGGCGAAGAGGAAGGTGATGTTTCAAAAATGTCCCATGCCTGATCAGGGCATCACGTTGATAGTTTCTGAATGCGAAAATCATTCCTTCGTAAGTCTTTTCTCGTGCCCCTTGATCTAAACGAAATCTTTGCCATCTTTCTCGCGGAAACAAATTTTGAGCAACACGGGTCTGTTACCTTCGTACCTTGGGGTTTTGTCATGCAGAAAAAAATGTACTAAGCATTAAAATACCGAGATATTGGGGGTCTGAGATAAACCTGGGGACTTTTTTGTGGTCCTGCTAAGCACCAACATTTGCTGTCTCAGCTTCATGTCTGTCTTAATAAAAACAGTAACAACCAAATTTCTATGTGTTGTGTATCACTATTATTCTTTGGCTGTAGTTCGCTGACCATGAATATCAAATTGGAATGTTTAATGGTGGTTTGTTTTATTGGGCAAGGCATTTTGTGCTAAGCATTGTTTGTGCTTAACAGCTCAATGAATTGGCCCATCCATGTATGTCAATGTATCGTAACAGACGAAACCAAATTCATAAAGTGGTTTGGTCTTGTCTCGGCAATTTCAAGGATTGTGTTCGGCAATTCTGTCCTATAGGTTCACATCACCTCGTTGTTATCTCGAAAATATAAACACCGACTGTGATAAATTATGTTCACACTACAATTCTAAGATATACTCTTATCCAGACGCGGTTTCTAGAGCCAATTTTCTTTGGGGGGGGGGGGGGGTCTAGAAGAGCTATGTCTTATTAGGGATCGAAAAACATGCACCTATATCATACACTATGCGTTTTTTTATGTAATTGGCACCTAATAACTGAAAAGATCCAGTATTTTCAAGAATTTTTTTTCAGTTGCATTTTTTTTGGGGGGGGGGGGGGGGGGGGGGGGGCCTAGACAAAAATTGTTGGGGGCTACAGCCGCCCCCTAGACCCCCCCCCCCCCCCCGTAGAACCGCGCCTGCTCTTATCCAAAACTAGATTATTAGAATAAAAACAACGCGTTGCACTCAAGGTCAGTATGCACTTCATGAAGTGATGTAGGCATCAGGCGAATACGGTTCATGCCGGATGATGAAATTCTGAGGACAAGGCCTAATATTCGCAAGTCTAGATCAAGGAGCCGCAGATATAATTTCAACGAAAGCCATTCAATATTGGAGGACACATGGTAATGATCATCGATCAAGCAAAAAAAAGGGCTTTGAACAAGTGTACGAAATTGACCTACCGATTATGATGAGAGCTCCAGCGAACACTGTGAATGTCAGCCGACATGAATCCATATCTCGATCGTGTCTATGCTCCTTCTGCATGCATAGTCAAATGGAGTATAGAGGCAATCAATGTTATGGAAATAAGGCATGGGAACACTCTCAATCCATGTATAGTGGACCAGCCAACAAGGATTTAACATGTGACATTACCTGTACATTGTTTATGGAAGGTACTATATTATACTTTGGTATGATATCGCTACAGAAATCTTCACAGATTTACCTGTAACTTACATGGTATAAAATATGGTGATGGTAAAAAAATACCCGTGACGGTTAAACATTGTCTGCTTGCAACGCTCCATTTCTCCAGAAAATAATACAACCGTTAAAAATGGGTCGCAATAGCAGACGAGCAATACGACCCAGCTAGAGGATCAACCCCCCAGGTCTGAGAACCTGTCTACGCCACTGCTATTATATTTTTTGGTGGCGTAAATCTTCACAGATTTACCTATAACTTAAAGGTGAAAAAGAAGGTGATGGTAGAAACACATTTTTCTTCTGTACTTATCCAGACTCAGAGTAAAACCAGAGACCAAAATTATTTTTGATCGTTTAAAGGTAGTATCATACTTTGGTAAGAAAGCAAAACAGAAATGTTCACAAAATTACGTATAACTTACAGGGTATGAAGATGGTGCTGGTAGAAACCTACCGTTAAAATATTTCCGCCTGAAATGGTGTATTTATCCAGAAATTAGTAAAACAAGAACCGAAAATATTTTTGATCTTTTAAAAGATCAGAAATAAAAGAGAAAAGACTTAAGAAATACTGTGGCCGTTTTTCACGATTTTCTCAAAAAGTGGGCACCGTATTGGACTGGAATTTTTACAGATGACTGTGACTGTATCTTCCTTGATATTTTTGCCCATGAATCTGTAGTTCTTTGACAAAAACCAATGTATGATACTACATTTAAAGATCAAAAATAAAGGTGAAAAGATTTGTGAAAAAACCAATGGCGTTTTCACCAACGGTTAATATTCGGCACTGTGTGGGACTGAGAATTCCACAGATAAGACAGTGACTGTATATTTCTCGATATTATTGCCCATGACATAAAAGCTTCAAAGTGCGACCCAAATTACGAAGCACAAAGCTTGTAAAATGAACACTTTAAAAGCCTTGCATCCCTTCGTTGTGGTAACCATCAAACGAAACTAACAGTAGAAAAAAAAAAATTCAAACTCGCAAAATAAATGGCGGTTCAGTGGCTCCAAATTGTCTAATAGTTGACAAGCCTCTAAAATATACATTTAATTCAGAAGATCAGCTTTTCAACAGCAAACTGTGTTGGTATGTTGCACGATTGCTTATGTTTTGCCATTTATTTGCTCAGTAGTATAGCTTTCATGAAGTCGATCCTGTGTATATACGATTCTTCGTAACTCGAGTTACAAAAAATAACCCAGCGTATCATACGTAGGGTTGCAATGCATCATAAGTACTGCGATTGATCGTAAGTTACAATGAGTTTGAAATCTACCCCAGCCTGACCTAGTCATTTAAAGGATAGAGCGTTCAAGTTCTTATTCTTAAGCCATCGCTCAAGCACGAAGTCATTTTTTGTTTTATTAACGACGGCCATGGTCGATTTAATTAGTTTTGTAATTATCAAATAACCAAAAGGAAACTGACTGAATTTTGAAGTCATTGAAAAGTGAACAAAGAAAAATTGACTGGAGTGGGTTTCGAACCGGCGACCTCCCTAATACCGTATACAGGTGCTCTACCAACTAAGCCATCCAGCCCTACGTTGGTGGTGACCCCAATAGTCAATTATCTTTGTTCGTTTGGCAGTTAAAAGCCATGAAACCACGCACACACCGCCATACCCTAAGGATCGTTTCATTGATACACGCAACAATGCTGCAACCTGGGGACGGTAATTAGTTTTGTGATATTATTGTCTCATTATGTGGACATTGTAGACGAATTAAGAATAAAGGATCTTAAATAGTCTCTTTCATGCTGTGAAATCCGTGTCAGTATCATGCGATGTAATGCTTACCATGCATGGTAATTATGAATTTTGTTTTTTAAATTCAACATTCATATCATTTCATGTATCAACCCAGAAACGTACAAGGGGAACAATATTTTCATTGATAAATGACAACTCGTGTGGCTATATAGGAGAATATTCTTACCACTCGGAACCATGGATTCATATCATGCTTAATTGCATTTTGTCAAAGAAACGCAGATTCATGGGCAAAAATATTAAGAAATATACAATAACAGTCATCTGTGAAATTGTCAGTCGCATACGTCTTTTCGCCGTTATTTTTTTTCTTTAAAGATCAATATTGTTTTGGCCATCGGTTTATACTCTTTTCTTGGTAAATACAGAATTTCATGCAGACAAATGAAATACCAAAGTATGATAGTACATGTACCTTTTAATAATATTAGACGAACTATTTACTGTGACGGGGGAATGGTTTGAGTTCTTCCTAGGAAGTAGATCACGGGGGGGGGGTGCACCCCAGGTTTTCACTTTTTTTTTATAATATAATATGTATTTGTGCACAAACGTATATGGAAGTACGACCTAGCTATCATACTTTATAAAAAAAAATATCAAGGAAGATACAGCAACAGTCATGTGAAAAGTATACGGTGTCCAGTCATAATTTTTTATTGCTATCCAGATTTCAGACATGAGGGCCTCATGACTGGAGCGGGATTCGAACCGTCGACCTTCTGAATAAAGTACAGGCGATCTACCAACTGAGCTATCCAGCCCTACGTTGGTGGTGTCCCTAGTATAATAGTCAATATTATCTTCGTTCGTTTGTTCCGTTGAGTAATCCCCCAGTATCGAAAAATTTTTCCTTGTATGGGATATATCAATATGTGAGTGGTTTGCTTCTGACTGCCAAATGAACAACGATACTTTACTTTTAGGGACACCACCAACATAGGGCTGGATAGCTCAGTTGGTAGAGCGCCTGTACGGTATTCAGCCGGTTTGAATCCCGCTCCAGCCAACTTTTTCTTTGTTCACCTTACAGTGACTAAAAAATTATATCATGCTGTGGGTGGACTAAAATAATTGCATTGCATTGTCACAGTTGACCCAGCGTCCGGTTGGTCATTAAATCGAGAATAAGTGTTCTTGATTTTGCAGCGAGCGGCAGTTCATTAACTCCAAGCATCAATATCATTCCCAGGGTTTAATCTAGACCATTGGAACCGGCGTTTATGTCACTCGACAATAAATTCAATTGGATATTGGTCTTGGCCACGCTGCATCGGCCTAACAGATTCATGGGCAAAGATATCAAGGAAGATACAGTCACAGTCATCTGTGAAAATGTCAGTCCCTTACGGTGCCCAATTTTTGAGAAAACAGTGAAAAACAGCCACAGTATTTCTTAAGTCTTTCCTCTTTTATTTTGGATCTTTTAAAAGATAAAAAACATTTTCGGTTGTTGTTTTACTAATTTCTGGATAAATACACCATTTCAGACATCATCAGGTCGAGCGAGCTCGGCATTCATTGGTACAATCCTTCTATCTGTCACTGTCTCTCATCAGTGCTGATAGATCCTCAGATCCCCATTTCAGACGGAACAATTTTTATGGTTGGGTTTCTACCACCACCATCTTCCGACTCTGTAAGTTACACGTAAATCTGTGAACATTTCGGTTTTGGTTTCTTACCAAAGTATGATACTACCTTTAAAGGGCAGAATATACATCTTTTTAGAAGTTGGAAAATTTCCTCGTTTTATGGACCAAACACGGTTTATATTGATGCCTTCGCAGTCAAAGGCGTCATAGCAACGCTTCCATTACCATGGTAACCGTCTCTAGTGATGGGTGTATCGACAGAATTACTCTGGTGAAGATGGGGATCGGGGATACATTGGAAAGGCAAAAGCGATTTGTTTACAGTAGTTGTTTGTTTGTGTAAAAAAACAAAACAAATCGTTTAACACTTGTATAATACATGATTATTAATGGTTACAGAACAGCACCCACACCTTGTCTAATCCAGCATGACTTGTACATAAAATGATAAGCCTGTGAAAATCAGTGAGCTCAATCGGACATCTGAGTCGCGTTAAAAAAGCGAAAAACAACTCCTTATTTCTTATAAAACATAAAGAATGTTTTTGATCTCGCCGAGACCTACATTACTTGTTGTATACCTTTCCTAGCAAATATTGCATTTCAGCAGGGGGTTTCTATTATGTCTATCTTTATAAATCAGTGACCATTGCTGTTTTTTGTTTGTTGTATCAATCCTGAACTGTATCCTTAAGAAGAAAAATATCAACAGAAACAAAACTTCAAATGTTCCTATAAAAGTCCTACATGTACTGTGTTTGTCTATTTTTGTTCGAATAATACAAGGTCTTTTTGGTTACTAATAGTTATCCTTTTACATTATTTCACTCATGGGTGACTGCAATTCAAGTAGAATGCAAGGGAGATCAAACTAATTACACCCTGTGACAAAGAAAACGTACAAATAAAATTTGCATAATTAATAGGCCTACTTATATACGAGCAAAACGTGCAGTCACAAGACTTTAGTTGCTATTCAAATTGATTGCCCCTTGTAGTCCGTGGGCCGTGGCCTTTTATTCGCTCGTTTCGTGACCATCATCACCGAATTTGTTCCCACTTGGCATGGATGTAGATCTGACATTACTGAACAAGAATTGATTTGTTCCCACGTCCAATTTGTGTTCACTAAAGAGAAATTTGCGATAGAAAATCGTCAAATTTTACGTTCAGAAAAAACATAAGAATAAACAGCGCCCTCAATCGGTAGAAAGTAATTATCTACATAATAATACTATAGGAACTGCATACCCGTGCTATTCCCGATGTAAAACCCTTTACATGATTGGAAACTGATCAAACTTCAACGTAATTATTTCTAGGGACATTTTAATTGTCGTTTTAATTAAAAGAAAGTTAGGTGAATGCCTGAATGAAAAATATGACACATGTTTCTGAAGATGTTGCTCATAGCAAACTGCTGTCGCAATTTGGCATTGTTTATGAGAGTCGGTTTTTGAAAACACTGGGAAATTATTCTAATGACTGTTTTGTTTTGAAATATAGAATTTCCACCACGAACAATGATAATTCATTAGGGAAAACAATGGTCTTACACAAAAGACGGGCCCTACACTTGTAAAATTTATAGCATGTTGTTCAATTATTATTGTGACTCTAAATTTGTTCCGAAAAAAGATTTCACCACTTCATTTTGTGATGGGCTCCATACAATAGTCTTACCACTAAACAAACATTGCATTTATGATAAAGAATTAATTATAAATAAAAATATGACTGAAATTCCAACGAAGGATGTTAAAAATGTTTATTTTTAACAATTATGATAATTACATTATCTTGCTCATAACACTAAATATACCCCAAATAATATATTTTCTTAGGATACATTGGCTATGTGTACTTTTGCAATGAGCTGCATGTAGGGTGAAAAGTAAAATAAATGATTGCAAAGGGTAAAAAGAGTACATGTACTTACACTTCACACTGTCACTTTCACTGTCTGATCCATCATGGGTACACATGAAATAATACCCCTGTGAAAGGTTAAGCTTAATCGGCCATATGAGTCTCAAGAGAATATTATTGAAAAACTTAGTGAATTCTTTTCTTATAAAATATAAAGAATACTGTAGTTTTGATCATGCGTGGCAAGATATTTCTGTTAGTGTTTTCTAAAAAAGAAATAATTTATACATCTTATAATTAGCATTTTGGACCAAAATATTTTAACAGCAAAATCATGTGAGATCATACAGTGGGCGTGGCTTGAAATAAAGATTCCTTTGTGGGAATAAAGTCATGTATGCAACTATTGAAGTCTAAACTTCATTGTGATAATTGTTTTGTTTTCTTTGTCATCAAATATTTTTATTGTAATTTTATTTAGATTAAATATTCTGGTAGGTTCAAAACGTCAGGCATTCCCAAGAAAGTTTCAGGTCAACTCAGTCCGTGATTATTTTAGGCTCTTATTTTGGTTGATAAGCAATTTGCAGCAGTTTATTACTTCCTCATCATTTATAAATTTGCTGGGAGAAACATCTTCAAAAACATGTGTCATATTTTCCATCCAGCATTCACCTAATTTTCCCATAATTAAAACAACAAATAAAATGTCCCTAGAAATAATTACGTTGAAGTTTGATCAGTTTCCAATCATGTAAAGGGTTTTACATCGGGAATAAAATTAGCACGGGTATGCAGTTCCTATAGTATTATTATGTAGATAATTACTTTCTACCGATTGAGGGCGCTGTTTATTCTTATGTTTTTTCTGTACGTAAAATTTGACGATTTTCTATCGCAAATTTCTCTTTAGTGAACACAAATTGGACGTGGGAACAAATCAATTCTTGTTCAGTAATGTCAGATCTACATCCATGCCAAGTGGGAACAAATTCGGTGATGATGGTCACGTAACTCAAAAACTAAAGCGAATTTGGCCTCACGGCCCACGGACTATTGGTTTAGTTTGAGTCGGCTATAGAGATCCACCCCATTCTACATAATGAAAATCCACTTGCATACTATACACTGAAGGCCAATTCAACTGTACGAGGCTCAAATGATTGCAGCTATGCGTGCGGCAGGAGAAATCGGCAACAGTGTGCTAAATGCAACTGACCTCCAATCTGGCCAATTTAATAAACTGCGTGTAGCGCGGTTTTTGTTAAGACAAAATTAATTGAGGAATGATTATTGAAGACCCTGTAAGCGTTACCCGGCCAGGAAGCTTAGCTTGTCCTATATATTTTTTTTATTGCGTTGCTGGACTCTGTTAGCAAACAATTATTGTGGAAGTGGCGTTGCCTTGTGTGGAGGTGAGAATTAGGTTAGGAGTGAATAAATAATGAATTCACGAAAATCTATTACATGTATAGCGCGAAATTTCATACGGATATGGTACAAGAAATTGCGGCCAAGGACCATGTGCAAACCAAGGGCTGACTTAGCTGACCTAGTAGCTCAAAGGGATTGCATGGCCGTGGGTAAAAGTAACAGAACAGCAATCTTTATGTGCTAAATAATAAGTCTAAAGGTATAAAGCAGAGTGTACACTGTCAACAATTTCGGTAACATTGTCCGTAATTGCCCAGTTATCGGGCTACACACACCTGGGTAACACGACTTTGGGCCCCGTGTACACCAGCAACATTTGGCCAACATGTTACCGAGATGTTGCTGCGACATGTTACCCAACTCGTTTTGCTCTGTGTACACTGACAACGTTTTTAGCAACAACGTACATGGGCAACATGTTACCGAGATTGTTTACAGTGTACACTCTGCTTAAATGTAGAATCATACTTTGGTTTTTGTCAAAGAAGTACAGATTCATGGTCATGAGGAAGATACAGTCACAGTCATTTTTGAAAATTTCAGTCCAATACGATGCCCACTTTTTGAGAAAATCGTTAAAAACGGCCGCAGTATTTCTTAAGTTTTTTCTCTTTTATTTTTGATCTTTTAAAAGATCAAAAAGATTTTCGGTCGTTGTTTGACTAATTTCTGGATAAATACACCATTTCAGGCGGAAAAATATTAACGGTAGGTTTCTACCAGCACCATCTTCATATCCTGAAAGTTACACGTAAATCTGTGAACATTGCTGTTTTGGTTTCTTACCAAAGTATGATACTACCTTTAATGGTAATTTCATACTTTGTTTTTTTGCCAAAGAAATACAGATTCATGAAGAAATATTAAGGAAGATACAATAAGAGTCATGTGTAAAAATTTCAGTCCCATACGGTGCCCACTTTTTGAGAAAACAGCGACAAACGGCCACTGTACTTCTTAAGTCTTTTCTCTTTTACTTTTGATCTTTAAAAAGAATGTTGTGCCTGGTTTTACTCTTTTCTGAATAAATACAGCATTTTAGGCAGAAAAATATTAACGGTTTGTTTCTACCATCACCATCTTCATACCATGTAACTTAGTAAATCTGTGAAGATTTCTGTTTCGGTATGCTACCAAAGTATGATACTACCTTTAAGGCATTCGGACACCAGAAAGATTTGTTTGTGTTGTGCAAATAAAAAACAAGAATGCCTGAAGTATAGGCCTAAGTTTGATCTTCCAGGGACGTAAACTAGTATGTGTATTACATCAACCCCCTTGAGATATCATTCAAAAATGTCTATATTCCATTTGTACAACTACCATTATTGTAAATATGTCTTCTTTGTTTTCATCGGCAGAAACAACAATAACGTTATTATCCATTAGGCGAAGTAAAAGTAGTTATCCGAATTCAATAAAAAAAATGTAAATGTTTATACATGTAGTTGCGCAGTAAATACTTGTTAGTAAATCCCCAATATTGTTCTACTGTCAGTACTTGGGAAAAATTGCCCGTCACAGTTTCAATCCGCTTACATCTTTATAATTTTACATTAGGAGAAAAAAGGTCCCCCCGAAAAAAAATTATATATATATATAAATAAAAAATAAATAAAATAAAAATAAACAAATAAAATTAATTTTGCGATCACAGCTTGATCGGTTCACTCGTCCTTGAGATGAAAACGATAATAGAAAAATTAAATACCATAAAAGGCTGGTAATTGTTGTGGTCACCGCAATTTAAAAAGCACCCATCTCTTTTTGACATGCTTACATTAAAATACACACAATGGAAGCATTATCAAATTGAACGATGACAACAATAGCTGTTGATTTATAGGGGAGGGATGGTGGGTCGTTAAACAAAATAAGTATGGTAGCGTGATTGCTTGTATCAGTTCCAGTATACATGTACATTTCACGTCTATAAAAATTCAGATTGCGGTTTCTAAAAGGTAATATCATACCTTGGTTTTTATCAAAGAAATACAGATTCATGGGTAAAAATATCAAGACAGATACAGTAACAGTCATCTGTGAAAATTTCAGTCCAATACGGTGCCCACTTTTTGAGAAAACAGTAAAAAAAAACGGTCATAGTATTTCTTAAGCCTTTTCTCTTTTATTTCTGATCAAAAAGATTTCTGGTCGTTGTTTTAATAATTTCTGGATAAATACACCATTTCAGGCGGAAAAAAATTAACGGTATGTTTATACCAGCACCATCTTCATATACCCTGCATGTAAGTAATCTGTGAACATTTCTGTTTTGGTTTCTTACCAAAGTATGATACTACCTTTAAAGGTACAATACAGGCTTGTCAAACAGAAATGTTCACAGATGTACGTATAACTTTCAGGAAGGTGCTGGTAGAAACATGCCGTTAGAATATTTCCGCCTGAAATTTTGTATTTATCCAGATATTAGTAAAACAAAGACCGAAAACAGTTTTGATATCGGGGTAAGATCAATACCATTCTGTTAAAAGAAAACGTGAGTCTGGTTTTCGCTATTTTCTAGTGACTTAGATGCTCAAATTGTCACAGGTTTATCATTTCATGCACATAATTGGATCAGTGCAAGTGCTGTTCTGTGACCTTTACCAATCATGTATTTACCTTTAACAAAGTGAGGGTGTGGATCTTGTGTCATTGAATTAGAATTTGCCGAAAAGTATATAGAGTGCTTGGAGTTAGGAGGGGCCGATGCGTTTTGATCCTAGCAGGTTCTTTTTCAAAGGCTAAATCTAAATCTGACCTTTATGTATACTCATCAAATAACTACAAGGGAAACTGACTGAATTAAAAAAAAAAATGACTGGAGCGTGATTCGAACCGGCGACCTCCTGAATACCGTACAGGCGTGCAGCTATACCAACTGAGCAATCCAGCCCACTCCAGTAAATCTTTCTTTGTTCACTTTTCAATGACTTTAAATAAGGTGGCCCCCTTTAAAAACATTGTTTGAATCGCGTGATTTTTGACCAGTAAATGCCAAGTTTTTGAAATTGAATCCCTACTTTTGATTGTTGAATGCTTATGACACAGACCACGAAATTGTATGAGCTGTGCATTAAATTGCTTGAAAGAAAATTTCAGCAAAGAAGCAATCATTTTAACACGGGGTTCAATTAAGTTCGTTTTAAAATGAATGCTCGTTCACATGGGAATTTGAAAATGGCCGGGGAAACCTAAATTGAAAAACAAACAAACATATTTCTTCTGATGAATCAAGATTTTATGCCTTAAAACGTGAAAGGGTCAAAGTCCCAAAAGATGTTCACAGTATGCCAACTGTTTTTTTTTAAATGAAAGATTTAAACAGAGCACAGAGCGCACTGGTCGAAATGTCGAGAACTTCGGTCCTTCTCAGGGCCACACTCAAATCTAGTCTCTCCACCATGCTAAACTTAAAATCCTACTTAAATGAAAGATGTTCAGCTTATAGGCCTCTATTTTGCTTGCATAAAGTACAGTGAAGAATAGGCCTACTTAGATGAAAAGGCAAACCTAATATGTAACGAATAGTGTTTCACGGTAAAATGGAATTAGTGATCATCAACAGCTGTTGGTATTTGTGCTGCTGCTGTAATTGCTGCTTCTCGTGCAATTGCTGCTAATACTGCTGCAACTACAACTGCCGTTATACCGTTACTGCCTCTGCTGCTATAGATCTTTCTTTCGCAACGTCACAGACCGAGTTTTTGTCAACCAGCATGGCGGAAACTATGGCCAGCCATCAAAGCCAGGCATAAAAAACAACCACATATTTTACCCAATTTGTACACAACGTTTCATAAATATTAAAAGTTATTGTTGAATGTAAAGAATAAAACACAAACAATGCTGGTATGTGTTTTGTACAGATATGGAAAGTTTACAAAAACGTTGAAGTAAGTTGGTCATGCTGTATGTCAAGAAGACGAAATGATTTGCAACCTTTGGACGCCCATTCCAACCACCGGCGGCCAGTGTTTGTAAATAAAAGAAAGGTGTATCAAATGCTACTAATGCTGCTGCCTGCTGGTGTTGCTTCTAAAGCTACAATTGCTGTTGTAAATATTGTTGCTATTGCCGAGCATTGCTACAAGTAAACATGTACTTACTCTTCTTTGAGTTCTTCCCCTCCAGTTGACACACGAAGCGAGGCAGAGTAAGTTGTGGTATCCTTGCACCAATGCGACAACATGAAATAAACGGCAACAGTTACAAGATCACCGGTGCTCCTACTCGCTCGCGCTATATGAGAGTGACTGGCTCGGTGTCTGATCGGCGTGTTGGTGGTGGTGTATTAGGTGGAATACGCGGTAGGCCTACATGTTGCCATGGTAATGGATGGACTGCAAGAGTTGGCTGAAATCGTCATCAGTCAACAGGGAGCGTGTTATTGAATTGTGAGCCGAGCCCAATGAAGTATTGCAATGGGAGACTTTTGAGAACCGGTCTTCAAGTCAACAGCGCACGCGCACGCAATAGCGCTCCGCACTTTCGCTAAAAATAGCACCGGACCTCAGACAAACATTGCAACCATGCACACGTGCGTGGGCGTGCGCGTGCATGTACACTACGTGTGTGAGGCCGTGTCCGAAATTGTTGTCTAGAGCTATGGTCTAGGTCTACAGCTACAGCTACGTCTACGGAAGCGCTTTAGCCATTGGAATTCGGACGTAGCTTCGGCTACGTATTACGCCCTCAAGTGATATTTTAAGTTAATTTTTCTGACGTCATCGAATTATCGTCTGCTCGATCGTTACGGGTCCGCGTTGAGCAAATGTTTGTTTAAAATGGGCGATTGACTTCATCAGGATGGATACTGATATGATGAACTCTTTCCGAGAACAGTAAGTCTGACAGTAAAACCAGAACCTAACAACAGCTCACATTTGTGTGTTTCCGTTGACCCCGAAAAACTCAGCATGATCGGTCGCCATTTTGTTTGCGCGGATCAAGACAACACTTCTTACGGCTAGATTTTGATGACGTTGTAGCCGTAGCTCTAGCTGTAGACAGCATTTCGGACAGCGCTTCAAAATGGCCTCCGTAGACAATAGCCGTAGACCTAGCTCTAGACAGTCGTTTCGGACACGGCCTCAGTCAATGCTTGTCTGACATCCGGGGATTTTGTGACGTCATTATTGCGAGCATGCGCGCGTTGTTTTGCGCCTACGCTGTTGTGCGTGCTCGTGCGCTGTTGTCTTGAATACCGATTATCAAAAGTCTCCCATTAAAATAATGATTACACGATTTCTAGCAGGACTTGCACTTATGACTCTGAATACAGTCCAGGAACAAAATTAACTCTGATCGCCCTGTAGTTAGTGGAGTAGATGCTAATAACAAGACGTCATTGCGTTTGATGGTTGGCTTCAATTAATAGAAAATCAAACAAACAAACAAACAAACGCCCCTAACAAACGACCCTAACACCCCTCCCCCCCAACAAACAAACAAACAAACACTGACAGAAAAAAATCCCTTGGAGTCAACAGCAGGGAAATTATGACGCATTTGCTATGGGTATATAGTCCATACGTTTTATTGCTACCTGCACCTGTGACAATTGTTACATTTTGCTCAAACTCCCGTGACAAATGTTACATTTGGAGAAACCCCTGTGATAAAGGTTACATTTTGAGAAACTCCTGTGACAAATGTTACAATTTGAGAAACTCCTGTGACAAATGTTACATTTGGAGAAACTCCTGTGACAAATGCTACATTTGGAGAAACTCCTGTGATAAATGCTACACTTGGAGAAACTCTTGTGACAAATTTTACATTTTGCCAAACCTTTATTTACATTTTGAATAGCGTCCTTTTGAATTTCGTTCATTTTCACCCTTTCCTTGTCATTTCTCGTAGCTTGTACATTTTTTTTTGTTTACGTTTGAAATGTGAACAGTATTACAGAAACAAAAATTTAAAGAGTTATTCAAAAATTTAAAAATAATTTTAAAAACAGAACAATTCGTTACTGCTCTATTCTACATGTAGCACATCGGGAGTATATGGGGGTGTATTGCGGAGTGGCATTCAAACCGTGGACTGATAACAAAAAGGACAAAACCAATGGAGCTGCTGCCAAAAAAGATTAAGTCCCAACAAATCCCTTGTTTGAGACGAACCCTATATTGATGTTGTTTTCTCTGGTGTTTTGACTGTCTATATAACTGACGTCCATTATAATATTTACCCCTTTTATTTTGTTCCCATTTGTGTCTATTTTGTGCTTAGATTTTGATCTTGTTTTGTTTAATATCTGTTTTGAATGAGGCCGAATAAATTATAATAATATTAGCAATAATCATGATAACAATAGGGCTCCACGAATGCCGGCATGTATGAAGAGGGGGGGGGGGGGGTGGTAACACGAATATTCATAATGCATTGTTGGGAAATCGGATCGTTTGAAAAAACATATTATGGATAGATTACTTGATTATGGACGAGTTAAGATAACACAGATGACGTCATTACTATCTAATTACAAGCACACTGCAAATAACTGACTTAACAATTAAACGCAATTTTGATCACTTTTATGCAACCGCCACGGAAAAAAATACACCATTTTGACAATGTACCAATTTTAAAAGGTAGTATCAAACTTTGGTAGCATACCGAAACAGAAATCTTCACAGTCAGATTTACCTATAAGTTACAGGGTATAAAGATGATGATAGAAACATACTGTGTAAATTTCTCTGCCTGAAATGCTGTATTTATCCAGAAAAGAGTAAAACCAGTGAACAAAATTATGTTTGATCTTTTAAAGATCAACCATAAGACAGAAAAGACTTAAGAAATACGGTGGCCGTTTTTCGCTGTTTTCTCAAAAAGTGAGCACCGCATGAGACTGACATTTTCACAGATGACTGTTGACTGTATCTTCCTTGATAATTTTGCCCATGAATCTGTATTTCTTTGACAAAAAACCAAAGTATGATATTACCTTTTAACTTTTGTTTTTACATGATACAATGAGTTATACTTTTCAATAACACATCTACGCAAAGAAAAATGCTCATGTTCGTCTGCGCATTTGATGCATGCTTACAAAACGCTATAGGCCAAAAAAAGATTAACCATGTTTACCGTTTTCACGATTGTTTGTATATACAATGTTTAAAATGCTCACAAAAATGAATATTAAACAATAACAATATTTAGCGCGCAAACATATATTATAATTAATGTTTTTCAAGGCCATTTGAATGCTCGGATACTTTTCATATTAAAGAATCAGATAAAAGTGATAAAAAACATTGAAATGAATGAATATCATCAAAATATTTACAAGAATTGTATATTAGGGAGACATTCCCCTAGCCTGCTCACGAATTTTACTTCATTTTGTTTTATACACAGCATCCAAACGAATGAACTTGAAACTAATGCTGTGTTCTTTTAAGAGCATTCTCATTCCCATTCTACCATAAAATTATGAAATAATGATAATGTCTCCAAAGATGGAGAATGCAAGATGCGGTGGTCGCCATGACACATGACACTTTGGGCGCACGATACATAATTCACAGCGTGAAATTAACTTTGCATATCATGCGCAAGACGGCAAAGAATGGAGGGACATCGCACATCACAAATATCTGGGAACATTATTTATGATGTTTCATACATCTTACATCACAAATTGACAAATATCTGCCCATATTTTGTGATGTTTGCAAATGCATATAATGACGTGCGATACATCGTACATCAATCTGCGCGCTTTGTCTTTGTGTTTGTTGTTTTTTTTATCATGATTTTTTTTATGAATATTCTTTGTTTGCTTATAGTGAAATGTTCACAAAGAGTTATTAAGCAGCGATAAACTGCCACGACATGCGCGATAACGGGGTGCAGTTAGTGGTTGTGATTTGCCCATAATGTCATATGTCATGGCGGCCACAAAAATGCGTGACGACACTATAAGAGACGCATCGAAATGTCTTCATTATTTCCGATGTATAATAATGTGTTTATTTGTTTAAATGTTTTTTATAACTGTAAATTTCTGTTTATTTTATTTTCATCGGCCCAAAAATATATTAATAGGTATTTATTTTGTGTTGAAGGGGATTTACAGCAGATTTGGCTTTTTCTAATACACTATAAAAACAAAGATTATATTATAATATTAATGATCACCACACGCGTACATTAAAAAATTATTAAACAACTAATGTTGAGTTTGGGCTATAACTACAATTTTTTGTCAATGCACCCGGCTGCATCTTTTAACTTAAGCGCATGCCTGTTTCCGTATATGGCCATCAAAGAGAGGACCGGGTTAAAGGTAGTATCATACTTTGGTAGCATACCGAAACAGAAATCTTCACAGATTTACATATAACTTACAAGGTATAAAGATGGTGATGGTAGAAATATACTGTTAAACCTTTTCTGCCTGAAATGCTGTATTTATCAAGGACTGAGTAAAACCAATGACCTACAGTTAAAAAATAATGGTGAACACATTTTACAAATACTGTTGGCGTTTTTCACTGTTCTGTCAAAAATCGGGCACCATATGAGACTGAAAAATTTCAAAATGTTACTAATACTTTATCTAACTTGATAATTTTGCCCATAAATCTGTGTTTCTTTGACAAAAACCAAAGTATGATATTACCTTTAAATGTTTTCAATTTAAGGTACTGAAAGTCTGCGCTTTGCTAAAGAGAGACCCGCTGCAGCCTCTATACGATTACACGCGACACACTCGAGATGATGGCTGACAACGGTTCACATCCAGCCCATGGACAAGTCACGGCGTCCTGCATCCTCCAGCGTGAGATACCCGGTGACATGAACAGGGCCCAATTTCATGGAATCCGTTACGGCCTATTTTTCGTGCTTACGGCCGGCCACTGCTACGTATGAAATCTATTTCATGGAATCCGTAAGCAAGACTTTCGGTTAGCGAAGAATTTCTCGGGTAACCGTGATCATTTTCTGTCAACGCGCTGTCATATGCATCCTGCAGAAAATTTCTTGCTAACCGTTACTCAATAGGAAACTCTTCCATGAAATACGCTAACCGTAACTAAAAAAAGTGTGCTACCGTAAGCGAAGAATTGTGTTGCTAAACGGTAACGGATTCCATGAAATTGGGCCCTGCTTAGTTCCTTTATGTGGTATAATAGGGTGCCTTATGTGACGGTGAGAATGGCTAGGTACATGATCGTAGTACCGCCGTGCGCTTTATAACTCCATAAGACTGCTTAGATAAGGCCCTTAGGGAGGTGAGAGAATTTTAGAAATGGCAATTTGGTCATGAGCTAGTTTGTAATAAGGCTACGATATGCATACTATCACATTGGGGCAATATCATTAACTTGCATGGAACAAATCCAAATACACCTACTTGGCTCTTCACACTCGATGTACACATGCAGCGAATGACTAATTTGGCCTATATTATTTTTTAACATCAATCAAATTACATAGAATTAAAGTTAAACGATGAAAAAAAAGTGCAAGCTACTAAAAGTGAAAGTAAATAACAGCGGGCCGTTAAAGAGCTTCATTCATTTTGTACTAGACATATATACAAAATGAATATTTCAATTTTGTTATCAATTTCGTTATTAATATTATTGATTTTTCGTCGGGAGATCGAATTATGCAAATAAGGCATGCCCTTATTGGCCTAGTGGTTTGGCATCTGAAAGCAGGAGGTCGTGGGTTCGAGGTTCCAGCTAAGCCAGCCCATGATTTAATAATAATAATAACGGGCATTTATAAAGCGTCTTTCCAAGAAGATCAGAGCGCTGTACATTATTATTATCCCTGGTCATCGTGCAATAATTTACATTCCTGAAACCATCTCAACTCCCTAGGGAGCATACAGCCCCGGCAACCATAGGACGCACAGAGGCTAATCAAACCACAAAGCCATCTCTACCCTGTTCTCAACAGGCACTGAGTATATTCAGTACTCATCGACGTCGGCAAAGGACAAGCTTATATGCAAAATTCTTTTGGGTGAGGAGGGTGGTCGTTTTGCCAGAATAATTGTTTGAAAATTGTACAGTCCTAGCTTATTGTGAGCTAAGATTGAAATAGCGTGTTACAGTCCCGCCACTTATCTGAAAGATGCTATAATTATGCTTTCATTCTTTAAAGACTTTTAATGATGGTAGGCGGGGTGGAGTGCGCCTGTAGATGGTGTGTCTGGGTCTTCAGTCAGATCTGGGATCGATTTGACGAAGCCTTACGATCGATCATAACTCAAGTTACGAAGGATAACCCATCGTATCCTACGTAGGGCTGCAATGCATTATAAGTCATACGATGGACAGTAAGTTACGAATGAGTTTGGTAAAATCGAGCCCTGGTTTGAAGGCCCATTAGACGAGGGATTTGCAAACTGGCGCTGTATCATTGAAATCTACATCTCGATTTCAGCAGCTGAGTGCTGAAATTAGGGAATAAAAAGAAATCACGCCCCAGAAAAGAAAAAAAAAACACCTTAATGGTCAATGTGGTCATGCAACAAGTTAGTGCCGATGTCCAGATTGTCCATTACTATAAAGGCCTAATTCACGGTGCATCCATCTTGTCACCTTCCCTGTATACCCGTTGGGAAAGATAACACCAATTCTAAAACGAATACCAGACTACTTTGAATCCAAGCCTCAGTTTGATTGCAATGCTTCGAATGTTGTATGGATGCACCATGAATAAAGCATACCGTATGTAGGTTTATTTCCAGCCTTCTGTGACCACCGATCGCGGTTTCTAAGTGGTCACCTGGCTCTGAAAGCTTTCAGGGGAATGCTTACTGGGACGGGGTGCGTCTCATCATCATCATTTCACATCCCTTGAGAGACTTCATGTCATGTTCTTCTTCCCACGAGACCCAGCGTATACCCTGATACCCCTCGACTGATTGATTGTGGCTGTGATACACGCCGTTCAGGTTGCTTTTGAGGGGATTACATTTGTTGAACCACCAGCCTCCGCCCAATTCCTCAGCGCAGTTCAGTTCTTGCGAACCAGAGGTGGTGCCAACGTCCCATGTCGAGAAGTGTTTCTTGCGCAGGGAATGACCTGGAATAAGAACAAGTAATATGTCTGTGTGGGAATGTTTGATATACTATCGGTCAACAGGACGAGGACGGGGCTACACTATTCTCCTTCTTGTTTTTTGCTGTCCATAATGTAATTCCCGTCTGGAGTTGTTGGTCCTACACCTCTTCATCCCCCTTTGAGGTCAGTTTATAAACTGCTACAAACTGCAGCAAAATGCTTCTACACCGCTATGTTGCCTTGTAACACTGCAGGTATATAGGAGCCTAGGCTTGGACGTTCCCGATCTCAGCAGGATCTTTCTCAAAGGTTCAATAAAAGATAATGCATGGGAGACTTTGGAGAACCGGTCTTCAAGTCAACAGCGCACGCGCACGCACGCGTACGCATGCGTAAAACAATGCGCGCATGCTCACAATTGCGTGCGCGTGCGCTGTTGACTTGAAGACCGGTTCTCAAAAGTCTCCCATTATTGGATAACATGCATGGAGGATAACAGTTGTATGGAAGCTCTAAAAGGCCCCCCGAAACCTTATAATGTGTACATATAATTTACGTACGTATTTTATCACCGGCTTCAACATTGAAATGCTTGACGTCAAGGGCGTATTCCGATCCCGTCACACTAAATTCATTATATCTGACTTTTGCCTTTTTGTCGTTGAATGCCTCTAGGGTTATTACCAACTCCCACTTCTCATCATTCGTATCTGTCATCTGCTTCAGCATCTCATTTCCCAGCCAGAACTCCCCATGCAGTGACCCGAACCCATCGGCGTACTCCTGCCAGGTCCGGTTAAAGTCTACGCTACCGTTCAGGCGTCTTTGAAACACCTGCATGAAAATTGATAAGTAACAACAGCTACAAGCGTTATGCATGTCAGCTACAAGCGTTATGGATGTTTGATGATTGTGCCTTTTTGTCATAATGATGATACAAGTAATAAACTACTGCAAACTGCTCATCAGCCCAAGACATTTCCTGAAATTATAAGATGCTCAGGATCATCATCACTGAATAACCACAAGGGAAACTGACTGAATTTTGTTTTAAGTCATTGAAAAGTGAACAAAGAAAAATTGACTGAAGCGGGATTCGAACCGGCGACCTCCTGCTCAGGAGTTAGGAGGGCCTGACGCGTTTCGATGTTTCGGAGGATCTTTCTCAGAGCCTTTGCCTTTGAGAAAGATCCTACTAGGATCGGAACGCTTCAGGCCCTACTACGCGTATATAAACTTCAAGCATAAAATGATGAAAGTAATATTTCTACAACCAAATAAGGAGTAACTCGTTATCATCTTGGGGCACATCATGATAGGGATGGAAAGTGGACCAGTGGGGTCATCCCGAGAGCTCGGGTCTAATTTCCGGGCTACCGACAATTTGTGGTTTCTTTGCCAGCCCCCGAGATTCAAGAATTCATGGGTGGATAGAACAATTATCAAGTAAAATGCACTTACAATGTATCCCTGATCGGCGACCATACGACAGTAAACCTCAATAGAATGATCATTATGGTAGATGGTGTACACTCCACTGGTACCGTGTCCTGCATCCATGATCTCCTGGCAATCAACGTACTTAGCAGGCAGAGTTGTGTCGACTTCTGTGGTTGGGTCGGAGACAGTCGTGTCGACTTTGGCTGTCGTGTCGACTGCGGATGTCGACTCTGAAATTAAAATAAGAGCAGAACGTCTGTATAATAAGTAATGCATCATCACTTAACAGAGCTATGAGCGGATACCACGCAGTGTCTTGACGCTATTAGTCACCAACGGGACGAGCTGAAGTGACCCACCCTCTAATGGTAGATTGTACATCAACTGTGCTCCAATGTAGAAGACCCCGGAAAGTCAGCGGACAAATACCATTGCAGACTCTGTCGGTCCCGAGGCTTATAAAGTGCTTTTGAGATTAATCGAACCCGAAAAAAACACCCTTTTCGCTTAAATTAGCCTCAATAGCCTTATTTCAGGCAAACTTGCTCCCTGCTTGCTTGCTTGTTTGCCTGCTTGCTCCCTGTTTGCTTGCTTGTTTGCCTACTTGCTCCCTGCTTGCTTGCTTGTTTGCCTGCTTGCTACCTGCTTGCTTGCTTGTTTGC
Source organism: Astropecten irregularis (assembly GCA_963971285.1). Lineage (NCBI taxonomy): Eukaryota > Metazoa > Echinodermata > Asteroidea > Paxillosida > Astropectinidae > Astropecten > Astropecten irregularis. The sequence continues at coordinate 29,568,394 of OZ020244.1, read as the reverse complement.
CTGCTTACTACCTGCTTGCTTGCTTGTTTGCCTACTTGCTCCCTCCCCGCTTGCTTGTTTGTCTACTTGCTCCCTGCTTGCTTGCTTGTTTGCCTGCTTGCTCCCTGCTTGTTTTCTTTTTGGCCTGTTTGCTCCCCTTTATCCTCTCACTGATTGCTTGCTCTCCTCACATTACATGCAGGTGGTGTGTTGTGGCCCTCCCTTCGGGTAGGCCTACCTTGAGAAGTTTCGACGCAGTAAAAATATCGACGGATACCATCGGCATCCAGAGATCTCAGGCTGCACATGTCAATGTAAGACGGTGGAGTAGGTCTCGGTGGTGCCTGCGTGTTATGTCCGCCCATCCTGACCTCCTGACAGGTACACGGGTCCCCCGGTGGAGTCAGGACGAACTTGACTCTGCCATCGGTTGGATCTGGTTCAGTGCCGAGGACACACACTCGGGCAGAAACAGTGCTCACTAAATAATCATTATTAAGAAGAATACAAGAAGAATTATGGAAAAAATATGTTGATTCTATGAGCAGTCAAGTATACCGAGTGTGGATTTGATATTTGAGCTTACAGCCAAATGTCTAAGTTCTTCGAAGAGATAGGCATTACCGATTGGGCATCTATTACATAGAGACTGCGGTGTGATAATTGAGGACGTGAAAGTCTGGAATAGCGCTCCGCACTTGCGCTAAAAAATAGCCCCGGACCTCAGACAAACATTTCAACCATGCAAACGTGTGTGTGCGCGTGCATGTACACTACATGTGTGAAACAATGTGTCTGACATCCGGGGATTTTATGACGACATTAGTGCGGAGCGCTATTCACTGTGGTCAGACTGTTCCGCATCTCTTTCGAAATCAAATTGGAAGCATTAATTTTGCATTGCATGAACGATAATTTCCGTGTCGTTCCATACAATTTGTCGGCCCATCTCTTGATCTTGCCAACTTCAAAAAAGAGATCAGTTTTATTTCCAAGTGACAGATAATCAACGTGATACATTCTGTATGCATAATCCAATACTAGCGTTCATGCTGTTCCAACTTGAATAACCTCGTTTGTGCCCCATTTTCTGATCTTGCACAGGGGTCGGCGGATAGTGGCCATAATAATTCACGTTGTCACTATTTTCAGCACAAAGAAAGGTGATGGGTCCATTATACCCACTGTATTAAGTGAGCGCAATATGAGGTAGGCATTGGCACCCAAACTCTTGCTTAAAATGTTCCGCAATCAATGGGGCTGAAGCCTAAATCCTTTAACTAATGCCGAACAATCGTAGGCATTCATACAATGTATATCACTGGGAGCAAAATCGTGAGCAAAATAGTTATCATGTAATAGCTAGGCCCACAGTGGTAGCAAAAATTACAATAAACAAAAATTAAACTGCACCTACCTAGAATAGCAAGGAAAATGACAAAAGTCATCAATGAGACAAATGAAGAATCCATGTTTCAAAGTCGCTTCAGCTTAGTCATCTGACAAAGAAGAAATGATACAAATTACCCTGGCAATAATGGACTAGTGTTTATCACAAGTCTCCTAAAACAGTTGAAGCACAGAACCTCCAGGTTGTGATAATTTGTTATAAGCACACAATATAGAGGTTATTCACCGACGTCATAAAAACACGCAATTGGCCGTCAAGCGTCCATGGTTGCGCGTAGGACACTGTACGTTGCATGTGCGCTGAAGCGTGTGTAATCATATTGTGCTTGACGGCCAATGACGTCACGTGAATAACCTCTATACGAACTGCACACCGCCCCCCCAAAAATATGTTTAGAAAGCAGGCCCCTAGTTGAGGGTAAACATTATGCGCAATTATATATATTAGCCTCTTAAAGGTAATATCACACTTTGGTTTTTATCAAAGAAATACAGATTCATGGGCAAAAATATCAAGACAGATATAGTAACAGTCATCTGTGCAAATTTCAGTCCCATACGGTGCCCACCGTTTGAGAAAACAGTGAAAAACAGCCACAGTATTTCTTAAGACTTCTTTCTTTTAATTTTGATCTTTTAAAAGATCAAAAAGATTTTCGGTCGACGTTTTACTTTTACTTTTAAAATGCCACACCTGTGAAAATTTGAGCTTAATCGGACATCTGAGTCACGAGAAAATAGCGAAAACTCCATTTTTTTTTTATAAATAAAATATAGAAAATGGTTTTCATCTTACCCCGAGATCAAAACTTTTTTTGGTCTATTAAATTTCACTAATTTCTGGATAAATACAGCATTTCAAGTGGAAATATTTGAACGGTATGTTTCTATACCAGTATACCATCTTCATATCCTGAAAGTTATACGTAAATCTCTGAACATTTGTTTTGTTATGTTACCAATCCGGTACTGTACCTTTAATATCAACTTAATAACAGTAATCTTTATTGAAGAAACTAAACAGTCTCTTTGTTTTGTCACTGGCCATTCTTATCAAGTATGAACAGTTTCAACACGACAGATTTGAAACTTTGCATGGCGACAATTTGCGGTTTGGGGAAACACCACGTAATATTCTTTCGTACTTTCGCACTTGTTATTTCATTGCACTTCTGGGGAGCTCTCAACGTTTCGCCTAGCCTGCTCTAGTCATCATCAGGAGACCCATCTCAATTTATTTCCATAAAACTGTTGCCCTAATGTAGAAAACAATATTTCATTTAATATCATTATAGTAACACCCCGCTTTTATAAAGCACATGTAATAAAAAAGCAAAATCCCCATACTGGTATTATATACTCTTTGTAATCATAATAAAACACATGCCTTCCCAGACAAATTTCGCTGTTCTGTAACCAAAAACCAATATTTCGTTCAAGAATATCACAGCAAGTTGCATACAATCGATTTCTGCCTGAGATCACAAGAAAAGGCCGTTTGCGCTTTCTAAATACATGTAAATAACCATCACAATACCCACAACTCTATCATTTCTAATTCAAAATATTCCAAGCTTACCAATACAAAATTAGCATCAGAAAAAGGTCCTGCTGGCGTTATATAACACTATTACCATGGTAACCCTTTATCACCCATAGTGAAGATTGGATATAATTTAATCTAAAAATCGACCTCCATCTTCGCGGTATATCGGTCAATACAATCACTGTGGTAATTAAAGTGTTTATGAGTCAGACCTATAATCGGGTGAAAAAACGTAATAGGTAAATCTGAAAACGTGGGCAATAGCTTCATTATGAAATAGAGCCAAGGACAAAACGGTTTACAGCCAAGGTGGTCCGCACGTGGTCCCTGGCTGAGGTGCCGCTAACATTGCAAGCAATGAGTTCTAATTATGAAGCTAATTAATAATCATGACAGCTGGGGGTAAATATAGCCAAGCAAAATTGCTATGCATCAGCTTATTCCATACAGTCTCTTTGGTTTTCCAAATCACAGTGTATTTTGTTATTATTATTATTATTTATTTATTTCTGGTATAATGACACCAAGGATTCCTCAAAAGCGCCTATAGGCACTGTAGCTTGAAAGCCTGATGAAACCTAAAGATGATAAGAAGAAGATACAGTTTAAATGGAAAAACCCCAGAGTAATATTCTGGGTCAAACCCACAGAATCAGGTAGGGACTGAAAACCCAATCCACTTGTGGACCGAGCCGGATTTGAACCCGGTCCGCAGAGGTGAAAGGCGAGGAAAGAACCGGTACGCCAACCTGACTCCGATGAAGTTTACTTGATGATTTTATTATAATATACAACAGTGAGTTGACAGTTTCACTGAACCTGGAATCATATAAAAAAATATTGAGATATTTATGAAGGCTTACCGGCAGAATAGTCTACAGAAAAAAATTCTTTTTTATGAAATGGTACCTAGTGTTTAAAGGTAATATCATACTTTAATTTTTATCAAAGAAATACAGATTCTTGGGCAAAAATATCAAGACAGATACAGTAACAGTCATCTGTGCAAATTCCAGTCCCATACGGTGCCCACTTTTTGATAAAACAGTGAAAAACGGCCACATTATTTCTTAAGTCTTTTCTCTTTTATTTTTGATCTTTAAAAAGATCAAAAAGATTTTCGGTCGTTGTTTTACTAATTTCTGGACAAATACACCATTTCAGGAGGAGAAATGTAAACGGTATGTTTCTACCACCGCTATCTTCATACCCTGTAAGTTATACGTAAATCTATGAACATTATGTTTTGGTTACCAAAGTATGATACTACCTTTAAATCGTAAAATGGAATTCTAGTCGTCAACACACTCTCATCTCGTGTTGAATCTGTTTTTTATTACATTTGCCACATTCATGACAAACACTGTAGCGAGATCCCTTTGTCTTTGGGTAACTCCTCGCCTCAACAAATGAAAAGCCTTGTAGCATAAAAGGTCGAAACATTATGGTAATTTATTTATTTATTTGAGCATCATCATCTTCTTTTCTGCACCGCTTATCTGTTATTTACCAGTCTAACATAAGTGAGTAATGAACAGCTTTCAAAAGGGCATGCTTGCAACGGTGAACAGTATAATTATAAAGTTCTACTGTGTGTGTGTGTGTTTTGAAGGACAATGGGAATGACAAGACCCTTTTATCTCCACAGAACTTTTTTCAGGAAGGAAAAAATTATTGAAAAGGGACATTAATAAAATATTGCTCATTCTTTCTTCTCCGCCGTGAGACGGACAGCGGTGAAATGGTTAATAGATGTTGGCTCGCAAAAGGCTTTTGTGCTGGGACTTATATACTGAATGATTTTTAACCGAATACTCAATGGTGATACCGAATGGTTTATGCTTTAAAATTATGGTGACACTGACAAATATCGTTCTCTTATAAGCTCATTAAAGTACCCCATTGTTCTGATCGTAGCAGAGATACTTCAATAACAGTAAAATTAATTACACAGTTAGTGTTGAAAATGGCGCTTGTGCACTGAACAAAGAAAATGATTTCCAAACATCAAAGCAGACGGTCTGTGTATTCAGAAATTTTCTCCGAAAAGGCACTTACGCGCCAATTGTGGGCAGTTTTGAACACAGCCAAATATTAAAGGTAGTATCATAAGAAACCAAAACAGAAATGTTCACAGATTAACGTATAACTAATACAGGGCATGAAGGAAAGCATACCGTTAAAATGTTTCCGCCTGAAATGGTGTATTACTCCAAAAATTAGAAAAACAACGACCGAAAATCTTTTTGATCTTTAAAATGATCAAAAATAACAGAGAAAAGACTTTTAAAGAAATACTTTGGCCGCTTTTCACTGTTTTCTCACAAAGTGGGCACCGTATGGGACTGAAATTTTTACAGATGACTGTTACTGTATCTGTTTGGATATTTCTGCCCATGGATCTGTATTTCTTTGACAAAAACCAAAGTATGATACTACCTTTAAGGGACTGATTTGTACTTGTGAGTGGGGCGTCATCAACACGGCAGCAAGTCCCATTTTATGCAAAGCGGCACATCAGCCAATCGGATCTCTTTTTAGAACATTTCTGTCAGAATTGTGATGTTCGTGATATACGCGCTCGCCAAACGGTACGATATTAGATGCCCCCTAATTGGTCAAAACTTTGAGAGGTCAGTGCTGGGTTGTTTTGCATAATTAATCAGGAAATCTGCACGCATTGTGATAGAGGCTTGCTCACTGCACGGCGAGTGCGTCTATCACATAGGTAATAGTAGGGTTCCGTGTGAAAGCTCTTATGACCTGGGTCATAGTAGGGTCCCGTGTGAAAGCTCTTACGAGTTACCCGGAAAATCTCACATCAAAGAGTGCATTCGTTTAGCTCCCCGGGTCGACACCAGTCAGCCTCGTCCCCATTCTCTCGCTTGTTTTGTGCAGTAAAACACGACCATTCCCAGAAAGGGCTGACCCGGGTGAGCTAAACGAATGCACCCATGTCAATATTATTCTTTTGCAGGTTTTACGCTTGAAGCCAAAATTTTGACTGGGTGGGGAATGAATTCCGAGGCCATCTGAGCTTTACATAAAAACACAATACCCAGCCGTCACTGACAGAGACAGTGCAATTGTCAAACATCTTTGCTAGACGTCATTACCGTGCTTATTTATGGCCTGGCAGGCTGGCAGTAACAATGAAAGTCGGCTGCAAATTGATCGATAGTCCTTGTATATAATCGTATATACTTGTACATACATTATATACAAGTACATTTTGGAGAACAAAAAGCATAATTGATTTTTGTGACAGAGTTTTGCACTTATCTCACTGCCGCAGAGCTTCCATTAATTTGGTCATTAATCTTATTAATTGGACATGGTTACATTTTTCGAAGTAGTTTATTGCAATCTCTCTCGTTATTTTATCCATTTGCAAAGCTGATAATAAATCTATACATTCAGGTTGAAGGTTTTCGACGAAGTGAGTGAAGTTTATATCGAACTCGGGCTTTCGTGTTCAGGGGACGATTTCACCAAACTCATCGTAACTTTACTATCAATCGTAGGACTTGGAACGCATTGCAGCCCTATGTAGAATACAATGGGTTATCTTTCGTAACTCGAGTTACGATCGATCGTAGGGCTTCGTGAAATCGACACTAGAATACAGAATCGGTGGCTCACTGCAGTGCCGATGTCACGAAACACTTCGATTTATCTTATAACTTTGATCTGTGAATGTTACCTTGTCAAAGAAATGCAGATTCAAGGGCAAAAGTACTAAGAAAGATAAAGTAAAAGGCATTTGTGAAATTTCAAGTCCAATACTGTGCCGACTTTTTGAGTCCAAAACGCCCACGGAATTTCTTAAGTCTTTTCATCGCTATTTTCGGCAGTGCTTCTACTAATTTCTAGATAAATACAGCATATCAGACGGAACAATTTTAACGGTATGTTTGTATATCGGCACCATCTTTATACCCTGTTATAGGTAAAACTGTAAACATGTCTGTTTTGGTTTCCTACCAAAGTATGATACTATTGTGTACCTTTAAAGGTAGTATCATACTTTGGTTTTTGTCAAAGAAGTACAGATTCATGGTTAATAATATCAAGGAAGATACAGTCACAGTCATCTGTGAAAATTTCAGTCGCATATGGTGCCCACTTTTTGAGAAAATCGTGAAAAACGGCCACAGTATTTCTCAAGTCTTTTCTCTTTTATTTTTGATCTTCTAAAAGATCAAAAAGATTTTCGGTCGTTGTTTTACGCTTTTCTGGAGAAATACAGCATTTCGGGCAAAAAGATTTTAACGGTATGTTTTGACCATAACCATCTTTATATCCTGTAAGTTATAGGTAAATCTGTGAAAATGTCTATTTCGGTGTGCTACCAAAGTATGATACTACCTTTAAATGTAATATCATACTTTGGTTTTTGTCAAAGAAATACAAATTCATAATTTCAGTCCCATACTGTGCCCACTTTTTGAGAAAACCGTGAAAAGCAGTCACAGTATTTCTTAAGTCTTTTCTCTTCTTTTTTTAAGAGGAAAATTCTTTTTGATATTTAGAAGATCAAAAATAATTTTGGTCACTGGTTTTACTCTTTTCTGGATAAATACACCATTTCAGGCAGAGAAATTATAACGGTATCTTTCTACCATCACCATCTTTATACCCTGTAAGTTATAGGTAAATATGTGAAGATTTCGTTTTCGGTATGCTACCAAAGTATGATACTACCTTTAAAGCTTCTTCAAACGATAAACGATGGTTATCCATACATACACAAATAAAATGGAAGCATTCGTTTTGCAATAAAACAATTACTTAGCTCAAAGTTGAATTGATGGTGTTTTTTTTAAAGTGGGGGTCAGGTTAGTTGAAATGACATTTGTAATTGGCCAATCATGTTTGTTATTGTTTTTCTTTTTTTGCTTTATGCCACGTAAAAGGGGGTATTTCACGATGTGGATAAATTTGAATTGTTTTTAATTTATAGATTATGAGTAAGGTATTTCATCCAACATACTTGAACCCTACTGATTTGTGCATAACAAGTCGCCCTAGTTTCTGATAATTCTTTTCAATTCTGTAGAATAAATCGGGGAAAGTAATAAAAATCATCCGATCTCGTTCTTTTTTACGCAGTGACAAAGAATGCTGGTTAGAGACGGAAATAAGGCTTACCATTCAAATTAATGCACAAATACATTAAGTCAGCTCAATATAAACGAAACCTGTACAAGCAACCAACTGCTGAAAACTCCTCATCAGCCAAAGTAATGACCAGGAGCCAATTTCATTGAGCTGCTTAGCACAAACAATCGCTAAGCATGACATTTCTGTCTTAATAAAAACAGGATTGCAAATTAGGCTTGCCCTTCACCGACGTGGATGAGCACTGTATATACAGTGCTCATCCACGTCGGTGAAGGGCAAGCCTAATTTGCATATTATCTATTTCCCGACCAAAATCAATTAATATTCATGAAAAACAGGATTAACAACTTGTCCATGTGTTGTGTATCACTTGCAATATATTGTTCTTTGGCTGTTGTTCGCTGACCATGAATATCAAATCGAATTTTTCATGGTGGTCTGTTTTATTGGGCATGCCATTTTTGTGCTGAAGAATCTTTTGTGCTAAGCATCTCTATGAAATTGGCCCCTGATATTTATAAAATGCTTGGAGTTAGGAGGGCTTTTAGCAAAGCAAAATCCGAAAAGCTGCAAGGACCCTTTATTTAGCGTTGATAACGATACAAAGACGCGCAAGCGAGTCAGATTTCGGTTTACATTAATTCCGATATCTGACGTGCTATTAAAGGTGGTATCATACTTTGGTTTTTGTCAAAGAAATACAGATTCATGGGCAAAAATATCAAGGACGATACAGTAACAGTCATCTGTGAAAATTGCAGTCCCATACGGTGCCCACTTTTTGAGAAAACAGTGAAAAACGGCCACAGAATTTCTTAAGTCTTTTCTCTTTTATTTTTGATCTTTTAAAAGATCAAAAAGATTTCCGGTCGTTGTTTTACTAATACCTGGATAAAAACAGCATTTCAGGCGGTAAAATTTGAACGGTATGTTTCTACCACCACCATCCTCATACCCTGTAAGTTATACGTAAATCTATGAACATTTCTGTTTTGGTGTCTTACCAAAGTATGATACTACCTTTAAATGAGATCCTGTTCCCTTTTAAGAAATTCCTTCCATCGCTGCAAAGTTACAAGCCATTAATAAGTTACACTGATCTATTTTTCTTGCGGTGGAAGTGTGCCAAACGATTCGTACAAGGAGTCATTAAATCAGCCATGGCGATGGCTACTATTAATACATTCATATACATGAGTATCCACGTTTTAAACCTGTTTTATTTAACGAAGACTTCGCCAAGGACATCTTAACCATTTGAACTCACTTCTGTATAGGTTTACAATTAACTGCACACTTAAAATACTTATAATACTAATGGAAAGTCAATTACCGTTCTCGTCAGCAGCATCGTCCAGGCGGATCGATAGAGACTAGTTCATGTAGCGACCATAAACAGCAGCAGCAGAACGGTCGTCTGAAAGTCTACCGCAATGATCGCTGAGCCTCAGGTAATCTTAATTTAATGAGCTCGTGCAACACCGACTAAGGCAACCAGGGTACCTTTCACTCATTAATCAGGTGGAGCTCTGGGGGAGGGGGAGGGGAGGGGAGAGGGGGAGGGGAGAGGGGGAGGAGAGAAAACGGTAAGCCATTGTTCATGTAATTTACAGCCCGATTCGCCTATACGCAGTTACTTAGCCTACACAAAATCCAGCGTCATTATTATTTCTTTTTATTATTTGTTGTTCCTATGGTAACGTGATGCTAGTCGTTCAGAGGTATATATACACATGTATATAGACGCATAATATTGGCACACAGGAGTATAATTAGGAAACAGCACTTTATTTAAAGGGATGGTACAGAATTGGTAAGACACTTCAAGATCACAGATTCACATAAAACTTACACAGTATAATGGTGATGATAGGAGAAAACATCCCATGAAATGTTTTTGTATGAAATGCCGAATTAGTTGAGAAATAAATGACACTATTTTCTGATTGGAATAAATCGCTTCGAAGACCAAGATGGGTGATTGACCTCAAACTTCCAGAGGTTTGTCAGTTAAGGTATATGATGGATTACATAATGTGTTTTCACTGTCAGCAACGGTTTTGTCGCAAAAACTAGTTCTATACCATTCCTTTAAGAGAAGATGATCATGCACATGGATCGGTGGGATACTGACCCGTAGCACTGCTTCGGAATTTTGAGTGACCAGCTTCATTTACTTTCAAACACGTTTTCGGGTTGAAATTCAGAAAGCCAGTGTCTGCATTGGGCTTGGCCGAAAAAAAAAATTGTTGTGTTGCTCTCAAGTGGAAAAATTTAAATTTGGGGTATTTTTTTTATTTTGGCCGACTTTCAAACATTTAAGAATAAATACTGCGTCGTTCATATACACAAGGGCTTATAAATCAACTGTCTTGGGTCGTTTTGAGGAGACACGCTTTTTTACTGCTAAATCTGACATTTTCTGTCAAAAATGGTGAGTTTTTATACTTTAGGACTCGGAAAAAAAATCCCGACCCAAAGTTTTGGCATTTTACGGTCGGTCGCTGAGGGCAACACAACAATTGTTTAGGCCTTATATCGATGACTCATTCAGATTCATCGAGTAAAGACATATTGGACTCAGGGTGTCGGCCTTTCAATACAATTCTTTTCCGGGAAGAGAAAGGGACATGGTGTTATTTCAATAAGGCTCGGCCTGAAGATACCGGGTCTTGAGGGCACATTTCCTGGTTTGATATCAAGTTTATCGTCGCCACACAAAACGCAATTTACATGAGTAGGGAATGTGCACGTAAAAAGAAGACTTCATTAAATAATCACAAGGGTTTTCAGGTTGCAGCATTTGTAACGATGCGCGTTTCTTTGATCCTTGTGATGTAGCGATTATATGTGAGTGGTTTCATGGCTTCTGACTGCCAAACGAATAAAGATAATTTATACTATTAGAGACCCAACCAACATAGGGCTGGATTATGGTGGCTTTAAAGGGACATCGCAAACAAATATTGACGTCAATATTGACGCCAATATTCACGACTTTTACCCCAAGTCGCAAATATTGACGCCAATATTGACGCCAATATTGACGACTTGGCCTCATGTCGCAAATATTGACGTCAATATTGACGCCAATATTCACGACTTTGCCTCAAGTCGTAAATATTGACGCCAATATTGACGCCGATATTCACGACTTAGCCTCCAAGTCGTAAATATTGACGCCAATATTGACGCCAATACTTACGACTTGGGCCCCAAGTCGTAAAAATTGACGCCAATATTGACGCCAATATTCACGACTTTTACCCCAAGTCGTAAATATTGACGTCAATATTGACGCCAATATTTACGACATGGCCTAAAGTCGCAAATATTGACGACAATATTGACGCCAATATTCACGACTTGGGCCCCAAGTCGCAAATATTAACGACAATATTGACGCCAATATTCACGACTTGGGCTCCAAGTCGCAAATATTTACGCCAATATTGACGCCAATATTCACGACTTGGACCCCAAGTCGTAAATATTGACGCCAATATTGACGTCAATATTCACGACTTGGGCCCCAAGTCGCAAACCCACTCAGGCGTGAATTTTTGGATTTTTTTAGTAACCTAGGTAGCTCGGTAGGTTATCAAATAGTCTGGTGCACCCGTCTCGCTCGTGGTTGCGTGCACTGATTGCTTTTTATCACTTACTGCATTGGTGTTGTACCAGCTCTATGCATGCTATGCTGTACGCATGCCACTCCGCCTCGCGAAAATGGAGACTGAAAACCGGGTAAATATAATTGTATTTCTTATAATATTAGGCCTACTTTATTTATGTTTGTCATTAAAGTGACCCGAAATGAGTTGTTCCACTTGCGGTTGTCTTCCTGGGGATTCATATTACTAAATTAGGCCCCCAATCCTCGATGTACCGGTTTTCGAGGGTGTAACGTAAGCATTAATTATTCCAAGCAAGACAAAAAGTAACATACAGAAGTTAACTGTTGATGACATGTAGTTTCGGCTTGCGGGGAGCACGTACATATATAAAACAAATCAACTGATTGTATGATACAGGCATTGGAGTCGCTACCAATGATAGGAGGTCAATCCTCAAAAACTTGATACCTCGACAACAGGTACACTGACGATTATAATCATATTTGTAAAAATAGCCCCTCACCTAACTGAACCCATTCCTCACCTTAATTATTATGAAAGCCAGCCCAGTATCATTACTTCCATTCCACCTATCACCCCCCCCCCCCTTATTATGATGAGTTTTAGTAGGACTACCAAAACTATGTTTTTACACATATGTTGTCTTGAAGAATGCTGGTCATGTCACCCCAGCAAACATACCCCCAACAAAGTTTCTGCCAACAAAGTTGGTCCACACAAAAATGCCCTTAACAAATTCACCCTCAAACCAGCTGGTTAGGAGGCGACTTTGTTGGGGGCGACTTCTTGTTGGGGCCGAGCTTGCCTGGGGGAGAGCGGAGGACGACATGACCAGCCCCCGACTTGAATTACTTAAACCCATCAATATGTTTTAGGTTGTTCCATTTTGATCAGTGCAATAAGGTACAGTACTCGTAAGTCATAGTTATGTTTACAATGCTGCTGTTGCTATCTTAGAGATGTACATTGTAAGCACTTTACTTGTATTAAGGCCACATAAAAAATTACTTGTTTAGCGTCCCCGCCCTACCTCCGATATGAGCCCGACCTGCATTATTTTTTTATTTTTTATTTGTCTCAAAAAAAATAAATATTGGGGGAAACAATTATTTCTTGTATGTAAAAGCAGTGTGCGCTAATATCTACAGTCATTTTCGGACTAAACATCATGAAGGCCACCTGGGGTAGAAGCCGCAGCATGCGAAAAATGTACAAATTTAAGCGGAAGGGACATTTGATAATCAACGTTCCGGAAATTTGTACCGATGTGGCGGACTGAAGGAATATCAGCCGAGCGCATGACTAGAACTACCGTAACCCGACTAGAGTCAAGTCCACACTTTTACTTAGGTTTCTCTAGTCTACTGAAATTTCCAATGGTCAGATATCTAGCTTGAAAGCTTCTATGGTCTTCAGTATCTTCCTAACATGTTTTCTGACCATGAATACCATGTATCTTTTCTTCCACAGGCATGTTGCCATTCTATCCTTAAAATAAAAAATAAAAATAAAAACCTCCCTCCCTACCTAGAAAATTAGGAAGAGGTGGACGCTAAACAATTTTTTTTTTATGTGGCCTAATGCTGAAATGTTATTATTTGCAATCCTACAGTTGTTTACTGTTTATATGATTTAATGATGTCAAATCATTGACAGAATTTTAAGATTGTTGTTTAAAAGGCAAATACATTTTAAATGTCACTTAGTGTTGAGTTTGAGTCATACTTGTCAAGTCAGAGTCTCTTGCCTAACATAACTCAAGACTTAAGTCGAGTGCAAGTCAACAAAATTGCAACTTCAGGCCGAGTCCTGGACTCGAGTGACAGTTCCCATGATGAACTAAGTGAAGTATATGTAGTTTTTTACCTCCTATACCCCTCATTTAAAGTACTAACTACAATTCCCCTTTTCAATGGCTTGTGTTCAGCATGTTTACTAAAGATTATGTTTTTCTTAAAGGTGACTTCCTCCATGATTCCTTCTATGTCTGATGATGAGTTGAAATCATTGGGAGTGTTGAAGAGTGGTGATCGCTATGAATTAAAAAGACAGTGCCAAGCTGTAGGTGAGTTTTCATCAAGGAAGAGGGATATTTGACAATACACGGGTTTACACTTCGAAAAGTGCACATGCCTGATAGTGCCTCGTTTTGAAGTTGTGATCAAAATCTGAGATGGCCGCCAAGGTGTAAACCCTTGTTTAGACCCCTTGCATAACCCTTGCATAATGTACAGCACTGCTGGTATGCTGATGTCATGTTCACTTTTTTACACCAGGCAGCTGTGGTTTAGTGTTCTGCTTGTTTTTGCCTCAGTGAGGGCGTTGATTGAGTGTGTGGCATATACAGGTGGTTTATTAATATCATCGTGTTCAAGGTTTCCTGATATGGACAACCATTTGTCAAATGCTTGCTAAAATATTTTTATTTTGGAATAGAACTTAACTACATATTATGTCTTATTAATGTCAATTTCAATTTCAGGCCCTGTATGAAAAGCTGGGTTCGCATATGAATGTCAAATTACAAAAATGATAGGCTATGGGTCAATTTATTACCTGAATTGGAATATTGTAAGCTTTGTCCTTCCGCACTCCATCTACATCAATATTTGCAATCCATGTTAACAGCTTATCGAGACCGACTTTTCTTTTCTTTTCTTTTCTTTTTCTCCACTCATAGCACCGACTTCTCATGCAGTGGCTGATTATGACACGAGGCACGTGCAGTGATAAGGACAGTCCACCAACGAATCGAGGGAGTACAAGAACAAATTACGCTTAGAATTTGATGTGCTGTGTTGCATTAGATTTTTGTCCTGTATGTAGTAATATACCAGCAATGACATTCATTTTCTGTCATTTACGTAAAATACGCACACCATGTGCATGAAAGTACGTACATGTATTCACAAACTGTAGTGATGTACCTTAACATGCTCAATAACAAGTAATGGTTTGGGTTTACATAACATGTATGTTTGAAAGAAGGTAGGTTTGCGGTGACACATGTAATATTTTCTGTGAGAGTGTGTGGCTCTGAGAAGAACCGATGGTATTATCTTGAAACTGTGTGCTCTGTTTATCCTCAGTCACTCTCCTGAGGACGAACAGAGCACACTGTTCTGAACGTCGAGATAACTTCCACCGGTTCAAGTTCTCAGAAACAAACACTCTCGCAGAATAGATTACATGGTGTCACCGCAAACCTACCTTCTTTTAGTACTTCCACCATGCATAGCTTCAAGTCTTATTTATGTATGTTTCATCAATGTACATGTGTACTTAAATGGGTTTGTGTATCTGCAGCTTTTTTGTGATACTTCTCCAGATAAAACTTTCAACTATGCCTCCATAATTAGTTGCAGCCCATCTTTTCTTAGCAGTCTGCAGAATGGGATTGTTTTTAATACTGCAAAACATGCTGTAATGTTTGTGTTGTTACAAACTATTATAGCGACATGTAATACACATAGCTGCGTGTTATTCAAGATGGCTAGTCTTGCTTTATTCAGGTCAGGTAAGGTCATGCAGGCTACTACCGATAGAGGGCGCTATATACTTTATAGCTCATTCATTACATCTCCCCTTTTTTAAAGAAAGGCAAAATAAACACAAAGTATGAATTATCAAAGAGTTCCAGAGTTCTGTGTCCTGTGAGTATCAATTCTTAAAAGTGTCCAGGTTTCTGATCCAATCAGTTCATAAGTTCTTGAAAGAGTTTCTGTGAGGCACAAAACCTTTTTAGCAAGTCCAATTGCACACAGCATGATAATCCAATCCGGCAAATGTAGGCCGTTGCATGTGGCCCTGATATATACACAGAAAATGAGTTTCGTGGGATATCTCTGGGAACAAGGCAAACTTCATTGATTCTTATAGTTTCAAGGGTGGAGATTTCAAAAAAATCTGTTGGCACGTCCAAAAACCTGCAGTTTAAGAGGTATGTGCCATTAAAGGTGCACACCTAAAAATGATCTTTAAATATGTTGAAAAAAATTAGTTCCATGGGATATCTCTTGGAACAAGGCAAACTTCATTAATTCTTATATTTTCAAGGGTGGAGAATTCAAAAATTAATGTTGGCACGTCCAAAAACCTGCAGTTTAAGAGATATGTCCCATTAAAGGTGCACACCTAAAAATGATCTTTAAATATGTTGAAAAAATGAGTTTGGTGGGATATCTCTGGGAACAAGGCAAACTTTATTGATTCTTATAGTTTCAAGGGTGGAGAATTAAATAAAAAATATTTCGGCATGTCCAAAAACCTCCAGTTAAAGAGGTATGTTCCATTAAAGGTGCACAACTAAAGTACAGTATATATATATATTACAAAAATGTATTGTATAAATATATGAATGTATTGTATCTAAATGTAATATAAACTTATTATGGGGTTAATAAAATCATTGGAAACTCAAGACAAAGAATAAAGTTCTCTGAAGAAAATAACATTTATTATAAACCAAGCAACTTTGTCCTCAAAGACACAAAAATACACATGCATACATGTACCTGTAACACTATATCAGGTTCCAAATTTATCTTCAATGTTTTTGTGAAAATAAAAACAACAATATGCTGCTTGAATCTGTATTAATCTTGTTAAAGTTTCCTATACAAAGTAGAGCAATGTTAATTTCTGTGTTTGGCACTCCCTGCACTTATAAATGCTTTCTCAAAGGTGCAAACCCTGTGAAAACGACAAATTAACAACTGTACAAGTTGGGAATCATGCTAATTACAAGTTATAACCATTAGAATAAATGCAGAGGCAATTTACATGTACTGTATCAACTGTTGCACTGAGCAGTTTTGTATAATACACCACTTTCCTTTATAAGGATTGTCTGTTTTTATTTTGTAAAGAATGAGCTACATTCTCCCTGTAGAATATTAGAATATCACAAAATGAGTTGGCTCATACAACACAGTATAGTAAAGTGACAAAAAATAATACACATCATATGCATGCCCTGGGTACCGGTATCCTGAAATGAACTCATCCAGTGTGAACAGTGCTATGTATTTTCAAACTCACTGGGACAACTGTCTCCGCAGCTTTTATGTCTACCTCAGGAGGTGTAGGAGGCCATTCTATATCAAGTCCACTTTGGGATCTCAATTCATTACGCAAAGTCATTGCAGAAGAGTACAAACTATGCAGGTGAGGCTGTAGATGTGAGGCTTGAGCTGACTTGACTGGCGACGCTGACCCAGAGGTAGATGAAGTTTCCTCAGACTCAGAACTGGATGACCACAGAGTTTCGATGTATGGCCCTGCATCAGATTTATTGATGAAGACAAACTCACTCGCTGTCTGCTTTGCTGGACGATGGAAAGACAACTGAGGGTACTTTTCTTGTAATCTATGCTTAAGATAGGCCGTCCTGAAAATGTAAAAAAACAAACCAACAACAATAAGTGATGGCATTATGATAATGCAAAGGACGGAAGGTCTACATCTAATTGAAAAGAATACAGATATTAAGAATGCACCTACCACCTACTCATTCTCTCCATCAATGGCTCCTCCTACTTAATGAAATTGATATTTCCATTGACAATATTGAGGTTTTTTCATGGATGAATTAAAGGGAAGCTGGCATGCTCAATCATGTTATAAATGAAGTTTGTTTTTGGCTGGTAGGGGTGGCAAGGTTAGGAAATTTATGTTTTACATGAAGTCTGCAAATGATCAACATAATGTCCAAATATCTGGACAGACACCAACACAAAATCTTACTTGTAGCTAGATGCATCCTTGAGTTCAGTTGTTTTTGCCACCTGTATGAAGCGCTTCAGCAGGTCACTCATTCTTTTGATGCCGTTACCATGAATGATATCTGGCTGGATAACAGTCTCACAAAATACATCAAAAGACTTGTCAAACATGTGCGTTGTAGTGGACTCTTCAGAATCACTGCAAGGAAAAACAATCAAATCTCTTAAATCACATGTTTCATGTAGTTGGTTATTTCTGGTCATTATTGTACTTATACAAATTTACACAAAAAGCATACAATAAGGACCATTAGGTAAAAACAGCTGGGCCACACAGTAGGCATTCCTTTCTAAAGAACAATGGCACACAATTCCAGGACTGGTGAGTCATTTTTGCAACTTAGCGGTACACATTAAAGATCTATTAGGACTGGATTTCTGTAGAGACTTTAGTACTGAAAACTTACGGATTTGGTTTCCTGGTGTGTTTGTATGCAGGCTTGGTGTAACTCTGATAGCAGTCTCTGTGGTACCTGACTTCAATTGCATTGCATTCCTTTCCTCGGATGTGTAGAAGGATAGACTCATCATCTTTCATTTCAGCAGCTGCTCGGAGCATACCTGCATCGGGAAATCAATTGTTAATTAACACCCTTTATTCAAGCATCTTAATTCCCCTTTTATATGGATACCGGTTGCATGGAGCTAAATCAACCAAATTCATAATTTGTACAAAATATGTTAACAATAACATTGCAATTCCTTTCTTAACAGACTCATATATAATATAAATATCCCTTTGGAAAGAATTCCACTGACGACCATCACTTGTGCACAAACCTATGTGACCGACAGAGGGCGTTATGAGAAAAATGGCTACCGCTGCATGATTCGAGGTGTATAATTGTAGGTAAAAAAAAAAAACCTGAAAATCTCTCTTTTTAAATAAGCTACCCCCGGTTTACACACCTGAGATTGAAGTTCATCATGACTTGCATCAAATAAGTTAACTCTTGGAGGAAATAACCCTGTTTCCGTCATGGCCGTCAGTGGAATTCTTTCCCCAAGGGCACAATGTACAAAGGGCTACAGTGAAAAGCTTTAAAATGAGTAACAAGGAACTGGAAGCACGGTTGGTTGTACATGTAATAAAAAAAAAACTCACCACCATCGATAGTTTCAGCTAGGCAGAGAGTATCAGCAACCCGTTTCCCTCTGCGGGTTACATAGTGTGTCTTGCTCTTGCAAATTATGCACGACTCGGGGAGTGTTGTTCTCGTACTTGCACTTACAGTTGCAGTGGCTGTTGTTCTCGATGGTCGGCTGCGCTTTGGTGGTGGTGGGGGATCCAGGGAAACATCAGGCTGTTCATTTCCCCTCCTTTCACAGCGTTTTTTCGCCCGCTCGATGTTTGATTTGTTAGTGAATCGAGCGTAGCAGGTTCTGTGGTACCCATGTAAAGCCGTGGGTTGTTGTTCTGCGAACAAGGAATCGTTTCTCTTGGCCACCTCTGCGTCTTCACCATCCAGATTGTTCCACTCTGACGAACAGAATTTTGCTCTGATCCAACTTTTCTCAGAGAACGTTGTCAACGGTTCATCGACTGATTTTGAGTAGTGCAATATGCACTGCATAGCCATGGTTAATCAGTGCGGTAACACCGACACGATATCTCTCGCTAGTGCATCGGCATAACGAAGCGCGCGACTTCCATGGGCGCCGCCATCTTTGTTAGTCACCTGACTCAAATCCTCTAACCTGATTGGGTCATATTGCCTAATATATTATGCATACACAGGCTTATGGGAAGGAAAGGTCACAAATCGGAGGTCAATACGGGACAAAAATCGGTGATTTGGGATCAATTTTTCACACAAACTGCAGGGATATGGAGGTGCCAACATGAAAAATGTAATCAACTGTTACACAATCTATCAAACAGGGCAATTTTTTTCTTGTTCCCAGAGATATCCCACGACGCAACAGAATTCGAGGGCACATGCAACGGCCTAATGTGGTTTGTGTAAAGCCTGTCAAGAATTAACATTTTTTTCTTTTTTCTTTTTAACAAGTGACAAAAAACAAGTTAACGAAAGCATTTCTTCTGCTTCTTTGTTTTTCGAAAAAACAACAACAACAAAATATTTACTTTAAAAAAATGAAACTTTGCTTGAGTGAACAGAGGTGGACTACTCTGTCACTAAAGTGACTATACAGGGATTATTCTGCCCTTTGTGTATAATCACAAATCAAGTTTAATGACAGGTTTATGAGTGCGTTTGGGATAGCGGTCTTGTGTCTTCTGGTCGGGATGTGCATTTGGTGCGCGACGCTCATGAGTCTTGAGAGTTTCTGGAGTCTTGAGCAAGTCTCTGCGATTTCGTCGGTAGTGTTGTCCATCGCTCTCCACAATGTATGATCGAGGCTTCTCATGTTGTCCGACTACTGTGGCTGTTTTCCATGATGAGTTGTTTCTGATACGGACATTGGCTCCAGGTTTCAGGGGTTTGAGCGGTTTTGTTCCTCTGTCATAGTACTGTTTCTGTACAGTTTGCTTGTGTTTCAGCGTCTTGGTGATTCCTGGGTGTGTCTTGGGTTTGAGGAGTTTTTCGGATGTAGGCAGCTGTGTCGTTGTTCGGCGACCCATGAGGAGTTGAACTGGGGAGGGGAGACCATCGCGAGGCGTATTGCGATAGTCCAGAAGCGCGAGATGGGGATCCTGGCCATCTTCCTTGGCTTTCTTGAGTAAGTTCTTTGCGATCTGGACTGCCTTTTCTGCTTTCCCATTGGACTGAGGGTACTTCGGTGATGATGTAGTGTGATCAAAACCATACGATTTGCTGAATGCTTTGAACTCTGCAGAAGCATATTGCGGGCCATTGTCAGATACCACTTCACTGGGTATTCCATGTCTCGCGAACTGTTGTTTGAAGTATGTGATCACTGATGCACTCTTGGAACTGGTCAGCTTGTTGATCTCAAAATAACCCGAATAATAGTCAACTATTATCAGGTACTGATGGGAGTCAAATTCAAACAGATCTGTCCCAACTTTCTGCCATGGCCTTGTTGGAATCTGGTGACCAATCATCGGCTCTTTCTGGTTTTGATTCTTGTGGGTGAGACAGGTTGGACACCTGCTAACAGTCTCAGCTATCTGTGATGTCATGCCAGGCCAAAACATGATGTCTCTCGCAAGACGTTTGGTCTTCTCTACTCCTTGATGGCTCTGATGCAGCTTGGCCAACATGTTCTTTCTTAAGCTTGCTGGTATTACGACACGATCATTTTTGAACACCAGCTCTTCTTCTACAAGGATTTCATCTCTGTAATCCCAAAATGGCTTCACTTCAGGATCGAGTTCAGAATTGTTGTTTGGCCATCCATGCTGAACAACTTTCTTGAGTTTGGAGAGAGTTTTGTCTGTGGCTGTTTCATGTTTCAGTTCATGAAGTCTCTCTTTAGACATTGGCAAACATGACACCATGTACATCGGTATCTCGTAGTCTGTGTCTATGTCAGACAGATGATTTCTGCTCAATGCATCGGCAACATACAGCTCTTTTCCTTTCTTGTATGTCAAGGTGAAGCTGTATTTTTGTAGGTTTAGCAGCATTCTCTGCAGTCGTGGAGGTGTTGAGGCGAGTGGCTTTTTCATGATCGCCTCTAGTGGTTTGTGATCATTCTCTATCACAAAATCTTTGCCGTACAGATACTGGTGGAACCTCTCACAACCAAACACCACTGCCGCTAGTTCCTTTTCTATCTGTGCGTATCTGGTTTGTGTTTCTGTGAAAGCTTTCGATGCGAATGCTACAGGATGTCCCTCCTGTAACAGAACGGCACCCACACCCGTGCTTGATGCGTCTACGCTCACTGTGACTGGTTTTGTCACATCAAAGTACTGCAACACAGGTGCTTCTGTTACTAGGCGCTGCAATTCTTCAAAGCTGTGGTCATGCTCTGTGTGCCACTGCCATTCTGCATTTTTCTCTAGCAGCTGTCTCAAGGGCTTTGTGACGTTGCTTAACTGCGGCACGAACTTCCCAAGGTAGTTCACCATTCCGAGAAATTGCTGTAGCTCTTTCTTATTGTGTGGCTTGTGCATTTCTTGCACTGCTCTGACTTTTTTCTCATCTGGTTTCAGTCCAGTAGCTGTGAGTGTGTGGCCAATGTATTTCACTTCACTCACTCCAAACTTACATTTCTTTGGGTTCAGCTTCAAGTTTTGTTCTCGAGCTCGCTTCAGCACTCTCTCAAGGCGTTCATCATGTTGTTTCTGATCAACACCCCACACTAGGATGTCGTCCATGATGACCTCGGTTCCTTCGATGTCATCAAACATCTGCGTCATTACTCTCTGAAATATTTCAGGTGCTGACTTGATACCGAAGGGTAGTCTAGTGTAGCGGTACCTCCCGAACGGACTGTTGAAGGTACACAACTTGGAACTTGCATCGTCAAGTTGCATCTGCCAATACCCACTGCTGGCATCTAAGGTGCTGAATACCTTTGCTTGAGGAAGGTTTGTTACTACCTCCTCTATGGTTTTCATTGGGTATTGTTCCCTTTGTATGGCATCATTGAGGTGCTTTGGATCAAGGCAGATTCTGACTTTGTCTTTTTCTGGTTTGACTACTGTGACCATACTGCTCACCCATGGGCATGGCTCTTCTACCTTGACTATGACACCAAGTTTTTCCATTCTGTGTAGTTCCTGATGTACCTTCGGTCTTATTGCAACAGGAACTTTTCTTGGCGGGTGTACAACTGGCTGTGCATCTGGTTTTAGCTTTATGTGGTGCTCACCCGCAAGTTTCCCAAGGCCTTCAAATACATCTGCGTATTTCTCCACAATTTCTGGACAGTTGTTTTCCATTGTCTCTACACGCTTTATCAGGCGTAGCTGTTCACACGCTCGAAGTCCCAACACCGGTTTGACATTCTCGTCAATGACTTGGAACTCCAACGCATGATATTTCTTTTTGTGTTCACACACCATGGTACATTTGCCACTGGTTTTGATGGTATGTCCAGAGTATGATACGAGCTTTGCCTTTGATTTGCTCACTTTGGTGCACATTTGTTTGTGGATGTCAGCTGGTATTGCGTTGCACTGTGCTCCTGTGTCAAGCTTGAACGTGACAGTTTTCTCTTTTTCACTTCCTTGAAGCTTGAGGTTTACTGACCATTCTGTCCCATTTGAATGGACCGCATCCATGTAGAACTCTGTTTCGGATGAGTCGCTGTCTGACTCTTCATGTACATCATGCACTTTTCGAGATTTAGGCCGCTTGCCATGTCTGCTGGATGCACTCTTCGCTGCAGAATCACTGAAACATTTGTTTGCGAAGTGGTTTTGTTTCCCACACTTCTTACATTCTTTTCCATAGGCAGGACAGTTTCTTGGTGCATGATTTCGGCCACAATGCATACAGTCTTTGATTTCTCTCTTTGTCTGGTGTCGTGGCTGTTGTTTGGATGCTCGCATAGCGTGCAGATCTCTGTTTTCATTCACACTGGGCTTTATGCTGTCAAGCTGTTTGCTAGATGCTTCTGCTGCATGGCATACTTCAATTGCTTTGTCGAGTGTTAGGTCTCTAATGCGCAGAAGTCTTCCTCTGACTGCATCACTAGTGATTCCAACCACTATTCTGTCTTTAATGAGACTATCACACAAGGGCCCAAATTCACACTTTTTTGCTTTGAGTCGGAGATCTGTTATGAACTGGTCTACTGGTTCATCTGCATTCTGTATTCGTGTATTAAACACATGTCGCTCATATGTGACATTTTTCTGTGGTTCAAAGTGTTCAGTGAACTTTTTTAGCAGTGTCTCCAGACTTTCCTTGTTCTCTTGTTCACCAAATGAGAATGTGTTGTATATCTCAAGAGCATCCTCACCTATTACATGCAGTAAGCAGCTACTCTGTACTCTGGCTGCCTTCTTTTCCATGCCACTGGCGGTCATATACAGCTCAAAACGTTGTCGCCATCTCCGCCATTCCTCTGCTAAATTGGTGCTTTCTAGTCTCAAGGCACTGGGGGGTTTCAATCCTTCCATTGTGCACTCTTAATTGGGGTTTTAATCCACTCTGACACCATGTAATGTTTGTGTTGTTACAAACTATTATAGCGACATGTAATACACATAGCTGCGTGTTATTCAAGATGGCTAGTCTTGCTTTATTCAGGTCAGGTAAGGTCATGCAGGCTACTACCGATAGAGGGCGCTATATACTTTATAGCTCATTCATTACACATGCCTGTCTCAAAGTGTTGTTATTGGGATGCTTGTAAAAAACTCAAATAAATACAGTACTTTCAAAGTTTTTGAAAAGCTGCAGATTTATCAGGCTTTTCTGATTTATCAAAATTGAACATTTATTTATTTGATGTTTGTATCGAAATATTGTATTTCAGTTCACTGAGTATATGGAACTTTAAATGATGCCTTTATAATTTAAGTTATGCAACCATCACTCATTGGCAGATAGCAGTTTTACAGCTTACTGACAAGTATGGCTTTGGTGCATATTATTTTGAAGCTACATAAAATGGTACGGTTTAAAACTAATATAAATTTTTGAATGAAAATGTTGAAGCTACATAAAATGGTACGGTTTAAAACTAATAAAAATTTTTGAATGAAAATGTTAAAAGACTTCCCAGTTTCATCTCAGGGAATAATTACACCCTTCAGCTCTGTGCACATATAATGCACATCTACCTTGGAAGTTTAGTTTGAACATGTTTGTATTATTGTACACTGAAACATACACAACATGAATTATGCCATCATACTCAAAAAGGTTAAATTTTTACTGTATATTGTTGTCATGTACTTATTAATGGGACAATAATTATTTAGCAGAAATCAGTACAATACTTGGTTTGATTGTTAAGTAAGGGGGATTATTTTGACATCTTAAACCCAATTTTATGAAAGTGGGATGTATGAGACCTTGCACCGTATGTACGTACGTATTTTCTACCATTAATTATGTCAACGTTGAACATGTTTATTTACTATGCTTGAGTACATGTCATGTACATGTCATGTACATGTATATAGAACTTGTGTTTCAATCACATTAGTTATGCTCGGTCACCCCTTACTTAGCAGGTTGAAAAATTCTGTCATATTAGTGAACACGGGGGGTCAGACAAGTCGACCGGTGGGACAACTCGACTTGAGATAGGTCGACCGGTGAGACAGGTCGACCGGTGAGACAGGTCGACCGGTGAGACAGGTCGACCGGTGAGACAGGTCGACCTGTCTCACCGGTCGACCTGTCTCAACGGTCGACCTGTCTCAACGGTCAACCTGTCTCAACGGTCGACCTGTCTCACCGGTCGACCTGTCTCAAGTCGAGTTGTCCCACCGGTCGACTTGTCTGACATTCTACACAGGTATCATAAGACAAATATCTAGGGCATCTAAGTAGGACAGTTACCTTCATTGCCACTGTAAAGTATAGGCTTGATAGTTTGTTAATAGTGGTATTTTTAAGGTATAATGTTAGTGTACTCAGTTCCTGAAAGAAAAAATAAATACATGCACATTTTATGTGTTACATGATGAGAAATAAAGATTTTGGTGACTATTCTATGCTTGAATTTTTTGTGTCTATATAATTATTATGAAAAAACAAATAATTATAAAAAACAAATCTTTTAGATTGCCTTGCCACACTAATTCAGAAATATTATCAAGAAAAGAAGTCAGTGTTTTCCAACATCTTCATCGATCTTTTATTCAATAATATCTCTTCAAATCATGTTAATTATCAAAACTGGGGAGGCAATCATTAAAATAATCAGATTATTCAGCCAAAAGACTACTAAAGTATTAAGAAGTGGGGTTTTGAGAAGGAAACCCGTACGTTCCTTCTCGATGACTCATGAATGTACTTTACTGATAGTGATACGCTATGAAATTGGTGGCGAAATTCACGGGGGTGAAGTGACTTTGGGCGAAATTTTCATAGAGTGCACGCGAAAAAACATAACTCGCCCCATATGTCCGTGTTTTCGCCCTCAACCTTTTTTGCCGAATTTCTCCCAAACGTGGCACTTTTGCACAAGGGGAACAAGCAAATAATTATATGATCAGCATGTCCTAATGGTGAACTGGTGCAAAATTCAGCCCCTCCCTCGTTGGTGGCCACGAAATCATTTTCTAGAAGACTTTTTGCACTTCGTCCCATAAGATCGGTGGGTCTGGGTGCCAGACGGTGTAGGAAACGGACGCCCCAAGTTGCTGTAAAAAAAATTCACGCCTGAGTGGGTTTACGACTTGGGCTAAGTCGTGAATATTGGCGTCAATATTGGCGTAAATATTTGCGACTTGGGGCCCAAGTCGTGAATATTGGCGTAAATATTGGCGTCAATATTTACGACTTGGAGGCTAAGTCGTGAATATTGTCGTCAATATTGGCGTCAATATTTACGACTTGGGGTAAAAGTCGTGAATATTGGCGTCAATATTGGCGTAAATATTTGCGACTTTGGGGCCAAAGTCGTGAATATTGGCGTCAATATTGGCGTCAATATTAACGACTTGAGGCCAAGTCGTGAATATTGGCGTCAATATTGACGTCAATATTTGCGACTTGAGGCCAAGTCGTAAATATTGGCGTCAATATTGGCGTCAATATTTGCGACTTGGGGTAAAAGTCGTGAATATTGGCGTCAATATTGGCGTCAATATTTGTTTGCGATGTCCCTTTAAAGCCACCATACTGGATAGCTCAGTTGGTAGAGCAACGGTATGGTATTCCGCGGATCACTTGTTCGAATCCCGCTATATACGATTTTTCTTTGTCTATTCAAACTATGACTTTATTAGTTTGGCAGTTCATGTACAGAGCTAGAAGCGTAAGCGATTCACTAACCCTACAAAAACCTCAAGCCACTGTTCTTTTCCTCCCTCCATGATTAAAACAATGGTATTGTAGCCGAGCACGGTACTATAACGCAACCGGGTTGATGCGAGTCTAGGAATGTGCCAGACCTGTCACATGAGGGCGTTCGAGACACAACGAAAGCAACGTGCGCAACATCTAAATTCGCCTGGCCAATCCCCCGCTCAAGTTGCCCGTTCACTAGCGTGGAGTGCCCCCTTTTATCATTAATTTTGTACAGCTGCTCAGCAGAGAAGTTTCCCTCAGAAAATTGTCACTCTTAAATCAATATTCCCTGTATACCTTATGTTTATTTGTTTGTATATATTTATCTTTTATATTATAGTTACGTAGCTTTGTTTGCAAATTTGATTCAGAAGCGTGATGCTCCCAGCCGAATTAGCTGTTCAAACTTGACCGGTTAAAACTTGTTCCGTTATATCAATAGTGTGATTGGGTATAGGCTACTCCACGCACCGGCGCTATCGTAACCCGCTGCAGCAAGCCAGCCAGTAATATTATAGACCTACTATTTGTTGAAGCATCACTCAAGCCCCTGACTGAGTTTTTGGAAAGGGCCATGGGTCGATTTCACGAATCCCTACGATCGATCATAGTTCGAGTGACGAAGAATATAACCCATCGTATCCTACGTATAGGGCCAGGGCTGCAATGCATCACATGTCCTACTATTGATAGTAAGTTACGATGAGATTGGTGAAATCAGCCTCTGGTTTATCACTGCGGCAAAGCGAAGTTCAAGGGTAATAATCAGATACTGATGTTTGCTCGAGCGATCATGATTTAGAATTCAAAGGTCGTTGGGATTAGTTCGCAATTCAACTTTAGAGCTGTAAAATCACATCCATGGACGGTATGCAGCTAGCAAAGGTACGTCTTTCTTATAGCCTTAATTCGATTGAGATCCTGCTAGGATCGAAACGTCAGGCCCTCATAACTCCAAGCATTTGATAAATTTCAGGTCTTAATTGTGGCTGATAAATAGCTGGAAGCAGTTTATTACTTTTAGTACGTTTACGCAAGGTTTTGTTTCTAAATTCATCTGATGTCATGTACTATACCCACCATTTCCCTTTGTGCTTTGTTGATCAAAATGGTATTGCTTCCACTATGCTTTGCCGTTTGATATAGTTTTGCCATCATAACCAACATCACGAATTGTGCTACACATCCAACATAAAGCTGAACAATGTTTTAAAAGTAGTATCACACTTTGGTATTTATCACAGAAATACAGATTCATGGGCAAAAATATCAAGACAGATACAGTAACAGTTTTGAGAAAACAATGAAAAACAGCCACATTATTTATGAAGTCTTTTCTCTTTTATTTTTGATCTTTAAAAGATCAAAAAGATTTTCGGTCGTTGTTTTATTTATTTCTGGATAAATACACCATTTCAGGTGTAAATATTTTAACGGTGTGTTTTTATCGCCACCAGTTTCATACCCTGTAAGTTATACGTAAATCTGTGAACATTTCTGTTTTTGGCTTCTTACCAAAGTATGATACTACCTTTAAGGGTTTCTGTGTTGAAAATAGTAACTTCGTTGTCAGCCTCTTTAACGATTCTCTTTCGGACATGATTTTCTTTGCAGATCTGAATTGACATATTTCAACATTATGAAAGATGGACGCCCAATGGGAGTGGTTCTGTGGCGAGAATTCGTCCTATATGAGCCAGTCGGTAGATTGGTTTGATGACTACCGTAACAATACGTGTTTGATTGACGGTGTAATCACAATCCCCCATACCGTCTTTCTTGTCCTATCGTCCCTCATCTTACTCGTCTTAGGATGCTTCACCAGCTACCGCAAAGTCTGCACCAATTATCTTCTAGTGTACCCAGGGCACAGCCTGAGATGGGTGTTATCGGTGCTACTCCTGGTCATCATTCTAGCCTCTATCGGGGAAGGTATCATGACCGATGAGACCTACCAGGCACGGATGCAGCCCACCCAGCCCCATCTTTACATCCACAGCATAGTAGCCTTCGTTGCAGTGGTGCTATCTCTGGTCTACTATCACCACATGGAGGTCTGGCAGTCACCGGCCATGTCCGTGCCCTTGTTCCTGTATTGGGTTGTCTCATTCTGCATGGAAGGCCTTCGAATGTCCAGCTTAGAGTATCAGAGGCAAATCAGCTTCGATATCATTCTATTTGACGTGACCGTCATCAAACTCGCTATCTACTGCACTTTAGCCATCCTTGAGGCCAACGTCATAAGATATACGGTAAATAAACACTTGCTATCATGTCTGTGGGTTTGTTGTACATATTCAATATTGAGAGTGTATGAATGGTTAAATGTATAAAAACAATCAATCAATCAATCAATAACTGAAAACGAATTTTACGCAAGACTATGTGGTTTCGCATTAATGTGAAACAAATATCTTAGCCCCGTTTCAGACAGGCGTTCCAGCATCGTGCCGAACTAAATAGATTAGGAGGTACGCAATTCAGATTTTGGTTTCAGACAGGCGAATTTATTACACTGGAGTACAAGCAAGCCTACAAACAAACGAACATTACAGCCATAGTAACCAATCTGTGGAAGACTTTTGAGGGCCGTGTTTACGTTTTAGACCATACGTTGTTCATCGACTGCGGTGAGAGAATGGACATTAGGCATAATGTGCTTCTTGACTGTTGCCATCGTACACAATCGTCACGACTGGCATCGTAGCGAGCATGATTGTATTGTTTTACTGTTTAGGCCTACCCCATCTTTCACGTTGCCCTCAAAATCATCAATTTGGTTGTTTGTGTATTCTCGGGCATAGGTCTATTGAAAAGTGCATCCTTATGATGCTACATACATTTGCATTGAGTTCGGCTCATGACTAGAGCGACGTCTGAAACGTTGTCGCTCTAGCACCGTTCTGAACGACCCAGACCGTCGATCTTTCGGTATCAAGCGCGCCTGGTCTCTCCTAATTGTTTCAGACGTCCAACTTTCATGTATTTAATTCAAATCTTGCTTTTCAATTGGTTCGTCGCGATGCTTGAACGCCTGTCTGAAACGGTGGCAAGACACAGTCATTAGTCAGTTTCTCCCGTTGAAGAATAAAAACGAAAACTTTGGCTGGAGGACCATTCCTCTTTCAAAATAATGGTAGACTTTTGTGAATCGGTCTTTAAGTCAACAGCGCACGCGCACGCACAACAGCGCATGCGCACGCACGCGCAAAACAACGCGCGGATGCGCACGCACGCGCAAAACAACGCGCGCATGCGCTGTTGACTTGAAGACCGATTCTCAAAAGTCTTCCATTGGTTCCCTCGAATTGTTAACCATGCCAAACATTTCCATACTCACCTCACACACAGTGTTGCTGCGCCTCGCGAATCCCAAGACTGTCCCCTGACCTGAAACTCCCGGAGATGAAGTGCACGCATTACAACGTGAGCTTCTTCTCATCGGTGATGTACTGGTGGGCCAACTGGGTCCTGGCACTGGGCTACAGGAAGCATCTGGAGCTGAGTGACTTGGGCCTGGTACCGGAGAGGCATCGGGCCAAGACCAACCACGAGAGGTTCAGGAAAGCCTACAAGGAGGAAATGGTAGGAGATATCAGTATAGTCATGAACAAAAGTGCTAAATTTCAGACCCATTCGGTGAAACTGACACTTTGAGTTCAATTTCGAAAACAAAAGGTTTCTATACACAAACGTCTTGGAACCAAAGATGCTAAAGTCAGTCATCTGCTTGCATTGGTAATGGTTTCCCCTTAGGATTAATGCTTGACCACTAGCATGGCATGGCAATGTCTCCTTCGTGTGTGATCGAGTTTGGTCTCATGTAAAGAGAGAAAACACGATGCGTGCTTAAATTGCATACTTCATTCGCCATCTCAGAGCTATCGGCAGAATGATGCTAAAACCGTGCAAAACGCACAACGTACCTATTGTCATCCCTTCTCAATGTGCACTTCCAAGCGTTCTTTATAGGTCAAGTCTAGACGCCGCGCTACTGCCGTGCCGAACTTAAATCGAATGAGTGCAGCAAAAGCACGGCAGTTGCGCTAAACGCCGAACTTAATTGAAAGTGTCGCACCACTGCCGTTCCGAATACCGATAGCGCGGCACACCCTGTCGAACCAAAGAGCTTGCCGTGCCGAACTCAATTTGCCGAGCCAAATTCACGCTAAACGCCGTGCTACTGCCGTGCCAAACTTGAAAATGTACAATTATTTGAGTTCGGCACGGCAGTAGCACGGGGAATAGCCCAGGCCTAAGATACCCCAGCACTCCGAGAAGTAGTCGAGAAGCGCTCGATAAGGGAAACTTAAATTCCACCGGGCATAAACCGCATTCGATCCGTCTGTAACCTTCTTTTCCTTTTCACTCCTTCATGTATCAACCCAGGCCAATGGGGACAGCAGAGGATCGCTCTTCAACGTGTACATGAGAGTCTACGGGCCTCGCATGCTCTTGGGTGGATTTCTTAAAATCATCGGGGAGCTGGCCGGCTTCATCGCCCCGCTAGCGGTCGGTGCGTTGACGGTCTACGTCACTGATTTCCAGTTCCCTGACGAGGATGCCAAAGTAAGTATACCTGGGGTCGATTTCACGAAGCACTAAGATTGATCTTAAGCGTGAATTCATCTTAATTGCTAAGCAACATGTGATGTCACAATACAAATCACTATGGTGATACTGAACAACTCATCTTAAGATTAATCTTAGTGCTTCGTGAAGGTATTGTGTCTTCACGTCATATCAACTTGCACAACCTACATGTTTTATTATTTCACTATCACGGGTGCAATTTGGTTTGATGTGTTTCTTGTTCAAGTTGCACACACGTTGATGTTACTATTTTCTGGAGGGTAACAGGTCAACTCGCCTCCTAGCCGACTCGCCTCTTACCGAATCGCCCCTTACCAACTCGCCCCCTTGCCAACTCGCCTCCTGACCGGTCTGGAAAACAGTCCTAATGTCTAAGTAGTCAAAACTAAGGGTGAAAACGTTTGCTAGCTTTCTGTCAAACAGAAACCGTCACAAGATGGTGCCATGACATGTTGGAATGGACCACGATTATTGTCAACAACAACCAAATGGTATTATTACTTATTGGCACAGTAATACTTTGGTAACATACCAAAACCGAAATGTTCACATTTATCTTTAACTTACAGGGTATAGAGATGGTGATGATAAACATACCGTTAATATTCTTTCTGCCTGAATTGCTGTATGTATCCAGAAAAGAGTAAAACCAATTACCAAAAACAATTTTGATCTAATAAGGATCACAAATAACGGTGGAAAGTTTTTTTTTAATACTCTGGGCGTTTTCACTATTTTCTCAAAAAGTGGGCACCGTGTGGGACAGACAATTTCACTGATGACTGCTAATGTATCTTTCTTGATATGTTTGCACATGAATCTGCATTATTTTCTTTGATAAAAACCAAAGAATGATGTTACCTAATTGAGTTTTATCAATATGACTTGTCATCTTTAAAGGTTGCCCCAGCCCACCGCGTGACAGTGGAGGAGTTCTTTGGAAACGGTTTTGTGCTGGTCATCGTTATGTTCCTAGCTGCCCTATTTACAGCATGCTGTCTGCAGGCACATTATTACATCGGGTTCATAGAAGGAATGAACGCAGGAGCAGCAATACAGGTATACATGATCAGTTCCATGACTTGTTTATACGTACTGGGGCCGATTTCACCAAACTCATCGTAACTTACTATCGCAGGATGGGTTATCCTTCCTAACTCGAGTTACGATCGATCGTAAGGCTTCGTGAAATCGACCTTTGGGGGTCTTTAAGACAAAGAATGTCAACATAAAGCATAATACTAGACGTTCTGTGGACCTGCAAAATGTCAACAGAAGAGAGAAAATATATAATACAAATTTAAGTTAGGCCTAAAATGGGTATTCAGCCGAAATGCCACTATGACTTGAAGAAATGGCTACAATTATTTAAATCAGCAAGTTTGAAAAACAAATGTTATTTTGTTCAATACACGAGGTCAAAGGAAAGCCCGTGTAAGACACATGAATAGTTTGAAAGATAACGAAAACAATGTGTTCAGACTTTAGCCTTTTCGTTTACATGTGATGTCAAAATTATTCCATGACATGCCCTATCGCATTGAGCCTGTATACATTATAGCGTAGCACTCGTACGGTGGTTGGAAACGGACACCACATAATGATGTTATATTATCGCATGATACATGCACATGTACTCACAGATTCTGTGGGGGAACGTATAGGACAACCATACATCCTACGTACAGTATTTGGGACGGGGCCGTCACATATCGTTAATGTCTTTGCACCAGTGCATACTGGGGCCAACTTCATAAAACTGTTAAGCACAAAAATGTGCTTAGCACAAAAATGTCTCGCCCAATAAAACAAACCACCATTGAAAATTTCATTTGATATTCATGGTCAGCGAACAACAGCCAAAGAACAATCACAAGTGATGGTACACAACACGTGGAAATTTGGCTGTTAACCCTGTTTGTATTAATACAGAAATGTCATGCTTAGCCAATTTGTGTGCTTAACAGGTTTATGAAATTGGCCCCAGGTCGCAGCGTCGAATGAAATCTTGGGTTAACTCGATTTAAACACCGTGCGCGTAGTTAGCTGGAGTGGAATGCACCCCTGGGGCCGATTCCATAAAACTTACGAGGCGTCGCAGAGTTAAGACGCATATGCGATGCGTCGCAGCTACGATGCGTCGCAAATCGAGTTGTGAGGCGTCGCGGAGCTTTATGAAATCGGTACCTGGTTTTCTCTCAGATTGTGTTCTGTGTACAAGGAATACATATAGTTATGCCCATGGTGCATCACAAAAGCACAAAACTTCATCTTCATCATGGGGTCTTTCTCAAAGCTCGGCTTCGGCTCCAGCTCCTGTCCCGGCTCCATTTCGTGAATCCACTCTCAAATTACGGGCCTCAAAATAGAGACTTTTGGCTGCGGTTCGGAAGTCTGAATCTCTGGTTTAAAAAAGAATACAGAGCTTCACCTTCAATGAAAAGCCACAATCTATATTTCCAGCATTACAGAGCTTACAGCTGGAGCTTGAGCCGGAGCGGAGCTTTGAAAAAACGCCCCTGGATCCTTGAGGTAGCATACAGTGAATTCGCATTACTGTTTGTTGTTATTTCGTTTCACCTTCAGACCATGGTTTACGAGAAGTCGCTTCGTCTGTCACCTGCAGCGATCTCCAGCGGCAAGATGAACATGGGTCAGCTGACCAACCACATGTCCATAGACCAAGACGCAGTCCAAGCCATGTTTCAGAATATTAACCTTCTGCTTACTGCTCCCTTGCAGGTAAGTATGATACAAATAGAGGAATCCTAGTTTATCCAATATCCATATAGCACTGCAGATGAAACACGTGTCTATGTGGGTCCTGGGGTCGATTTCACCAAACTCATCGTAACTTACTATCAATCGTAGGACATTATGATGCATTGCAGCCCTACGGAGGATACGATGGGTTATCCTTCGTAACTCGAGTTACGATCGATCGTAGGGCTTCGTGAAATCGACCCCAGCCTTTAAGCTACAATACATGATTTGTAATGGTCACAGAACAGCATTACACTTTGTCTAACCCAGCATGTACATAAAATAATGAGTCTGTGAGCTCAATCGGACATCTGAGTCATAAGAAAATAAGGAAAACCCGACTCAATTTGTATTAGTTTCTTGTCATAAACCTACTTCTTATTATAATGTCATGAACCTGCTTTACTTATAGTCAACCGTCACAACTTTGGTCCTAATTTATTGTGATAAACCTGGCCAAGATTGTTGCTAATAACTTGCTCAGTTTCTCTACCTTCGGTCACCTCATACCAACTCAGGGGCAAATTTCATAGTGCTGCTTGGGCAAAAAATGTCCTTGATAAAAAACGATTACCAGCCAAATTGTAATAATGATGTTTACTGCATTTGACTTGTATTCGGCCATTGTTTGAGCATAACATTCACAAGGATGTTTGGTTCTTAAAAGGTCTCTGCAATGGGAATATTATGGCTTGAACATATGCCAACTGTACATGGGGATTGTAATTTAACCCGCTTCCTCAAACTGATTCAGGGTTAAAAACCGGTTTTTTGTTTTGTATGCTAATTAGCATTTCCATATTCATGAGCAAAACTGTGATGTCATCTGGGGAACTGAAAGCAGTAACCCAATTGATTTGTGCACAAAAAGTTGCAGTTGTTTTATAGGTTTTCTGACAGACCTTTTCCTCCTCAATGGTTTTATTTTGCCAAATATGTTCCTTTTACTCAACTGGTGGTGTAATTTTTTTACCAAACCATTTCTGTAGGTCAAGTTTGCCTCTTCATTTCTGATGTTTTTTTCTTTATATTTTGGCTGTTGGTTCCCTACATGAGTATGCGTGAAAATCCCCCATTTTACAAAGCCATTCAAAGGAAAACCAAATGCTGGTTTGAAACCATAATACGACTTGCCATTCATTATTTGTCAGTATATTCTCTGTATGAAGGCAATAAAATAACCTGACTGAAAAAAGCACTGCAGCCGCCCTTTAAGTAAAATGTTGGTGTTTAAGCTGCTCTATGAAATTGGTCCCTGGTTATAATTATCATAAGACATAGTTTACCGCTCAACTGTCAACAACTCGTTCAAATACTACATGC
Organism: Astropecten irregularis; assembly: GCA_963971285.1. Taxonomy (NCBI): domain Eukaryota; kingdom Metazoa; phylum Echinodermata; class Asteroidea; order Paxillosida; family Astropectinidae; genus Astropecten; species Astropecten irregularis. The sequence continues at coordinate 29,533,383 of OZ020244.1, read as the reverse complement.
GGTGAATATGTTCTTGTCTTGTAGGTCGCCATTACCCTGGGCCTATTATATTATATGATTGGATTCTCGGCCCTGATCAGTGCCAGCGTGTTCCTTGTATGCACTCCGTTGCAGCTTTATGTGGCAATATATATGGGCAAACAGCAAAAGAAACTACTGGTAAGAAACTATAAGTTATCACTTTCTTAAAGGGATGGTACAGAACTGGTTTTTGCGACAAAACCGTTGCTGACATTGAAAGCACATTATGTAATCCATCGTATACCTTAACTGACAAACCTGTAGAAGTTTGAGGTCAATCAGTCATCTGGGTCACGAGAAAATAGTGAAAACCCGTTTACACATTTCAACGATATTATGCGTTCATAATAAAACGCTTCGAAGCGATTTATTCCAATCGGAAAATAGTTTCATTTATTTCTCAACGAATATGGCATTTCAGACAAAAACATGGGTATGTTTCTCCTATCATCACCATTATACTGTGTAAGTTTTGTGTGAATCTGTGATCTTGAAGTGTATTTTGTCTTACCAATTCTGTACCATCCCTTTAATATAAGTCGATCGTTTTATGTTTGGTTTATTAGTCAATTCGTCATGCTACGAAATGCTAATAGCAGGCGCGGTTCTAGAGCGAAAATTTTGGGGGGCTAGAAGACCGAATATTTTGGGTTCTTCTAACACTCGCTTCTGCTATGTCTTATTAGGGGTCGAAAAACATGCACATTATAGGCCACACAACGCGTTTTTTATGTAATTGGCGCTTGATAACTGAAAAAAATCCAGTATTTTCAAGAATTGTTTTTTTCACTTGCATTTTTTTGGGGGGCTAGACAAAAGTTTGTTTCCAAGGTTTACTGTACTGTTGATGATCATCACGCTATACATAAACGCGAAAATGGACATGAATTATAAATACCTTTATTTTTCTAGGACAAGCGAATTAGACACTAAGCACTGATAATACATCAGAATTTGACTTAATTAACCAAGTAACAATCTTTGTGGGTTCCTTTGTCTTCAAGGGCTGCTCAGACAAACGTCTGGAAAAAACGAACGAGTTGCTGCAAGGGATTAAACTGCTGAAGATGTACGCCTGGGAGGCATTGTATGGCAAAGCTGTTCTTGCTATGAGAAGGAAAGAGCTCAGCTTCCTCTACAAGATCAACATCGGCTACGTCATTACACGTAATCAAAATTTGATTATGATTAATTTGATTTAAACCTGTATGATCAGATTCGACAGGATTTGATTTGACTTGGTTTGATCCGGTCCGATCTTATGTGATTTCGTTTGATCCAGTGGTTCGATTTGATTCGATTTTGATTTGATTTGATTCTATTTCGATTTAGTTCGATTTGATTTGATTCGATTTTGATTTTGACTTGATTCTGTTTTGATTCGGTTCGATTTGATTTGATTCTGTTTTGATTTGATTTGAACAAGAATAATTGACTATTTGGGACACCACCAACGTGGGCTGAATAGCTTAGTTGGACACCACCAACGTGGGCTGAATAGCTAAGTTGGTAGAACGCCTATACGGTATTCCGGAGGTCGTCGGTGCGAATCCCGCTCCAGTCAATTTTTCTTTGTTCACTTTTCATTGATTTGATTCAACTTGATTTCATTTGGATTTATATCATTCCATTTAGTTATTTTCATTCCGTTTCCTTCTAGCTCCTTCGATCCATTTCTTCTCTTGAATTTGTGTATCATTGTATCTTCCTGTTTTTATAGTTCCTTTTGTTTAGTTTTGTTTCCTCTCATTGAACTTCGTTTCATCTCATTTCAAATAATGAAATCTTTGCGTGGATATGCTTCTTTTTGCATTAGGGTGTTCCATCCAAATTGGAATTAAAAAAAACAAACAAATTGTTACGAATTCGTTTTCGCTCAGAATGTGATCGTTTACGTATAAATACGGATTTTTTTCTCTTGCCTTTTAGTCAGCCTGACGTATGCCACGCCTGTAATGGTGACGATTTTGGTAAGTCCCGATCAAGGTTAGGCATGATGCTTATCAGAATTGATAGATTATTGGTATAGGCCTAATTCCACCAGATTGGGCCATGGTGTGCAATGGTGATTCGTGTTAGATCTATTTTCCCCTACCTACGAATTTGGTTCACGTTTTTGTGTTATTCATCATTATTGTTTGATGATCAAAATGCTGTTTTTTGCATTTGCATGAAAAAAATGCGATAGGTGTAAAAAGGAAGCTATAAGAAGGATACCATTGATTTTAAGGCATTGACCTGTTTGAAAAATAGATAAATAAATGAATATCGAAGTGTATTTTAAGCTTTAAGTTAAAGGTACCTTTATATACTTTGATATACAAAGTCGGGAATTTTTACAGATTTACCTATAACTTACACAGGGTAAAAAGATACTTTTACAATAGTTTTCTACCTGAAATGCATTAATCTAGAAAAAGGCCAAAACAATATTGATATCGCGGTTAGATCAAAACTCCTGTGAATAGATTTGAAAATACTGTGAGAGTTTCTCAATGTTTTTTTGAAAAGTGGGCACCGTAGACTTTTCGGCCAATAAGCCATTTGCGAGTTAAATCTTAATAGTATCTGGTACGCAGACTTCTTTCATTGCATATAAACTCCCCAATTTGAATTTCCCAGACTTAAGACTCTGTTGCTATATCACATGATTTGAGGCAAGCTTTTGCATGATGATACCCATCTCTGGAGTGGTCTGGTTCCTTTGTGCCATTCTTATCCATTATAAACAGTGCATTAGTGCAAGACGTCTGTATGTAACTAAGCAAAAGCTTGCCCCAAATCATGTGATATAGCAACAGAGTCTATAGTCTGGGAAATTCAAACTGGGGTGTTTCTATGCAATGAAAGAAGCCTGTGTACCAGATACTATTCAGATTTATCTCGAAAATGGCTTATTGTATCCTTTTTTTGGGTATATTTGTGGCCCATGAATCTGCAAAAGTATGAAATTACCTTTAATTAAAGGAAAGGGCTACATTTTCATCCAAAATACGAAAGGATAGAATGGAGACTCGTGAGCAATCATTACAATTTTTTAATTCGTATTAAATTAATGATTTGTTTTGATTTCGTCAGGGATTCGGGACGTATAGCCCCCTCACCAATGAGGTACTGACCCCGAGTGTGACCTTCGCAGCTCTGTCTCTCTTCAACATGCTGTTCCTGCCTCTCATCTTGTTTCCAACCTCTCTACTGCTCGTCATTAACGGCGTAGTCAGCACGCGACGAGTGCAGACATTCCTTGAAGCACCGGAGATCGCCGGAGGCGGCAATATTGATCTGGGTCTGGGCCTAGACGACGATGGCCCAAACGGGCCGATGAGGGCGGTGTGTATAATTATAGCGACATTTTGATTATCGAATTATTCTTGCGTCGTATATGTTGCTATTTCATCAATTTGCTCAATGTCCCGGTTATGGTTAGTCTGAGTATCAGCCATTCTACTCCGTGTCAATACGTACGAACGTCTGATACATGCGTGCATGCAAATTTTATGCAATGCGGTACATACATCAGACAATCAGATCTGTTTTGAGAACATTGCCGTCACGATCGTGACGGAGGATGTTGATTGGTCAATTTCTCTTGTCCACGCGGCAGCAGCTATCTTCATGATAGACGCGCTCGCCAAACGGTATGACAGTAGATGCCTTCTGATTGGTCAAAACTTAGAGCGATCAGTGCTGGGTTGGCTTGCATAATTAATCAGGAAATCTGCATGCATTGTGATAGACGCTTGATCTTTGTGCAGCGAGTGCGTCTATCACATATGGCGTTTACGAAACGGAGGCTCGAGCTCCGTCTCAGGCTCCGGATCCATTTCGTGGATCCATTCTAAAATAACGATCATCAAAAGGCCTGTTTGTTTATGGCGAATCCTGCGGATCCGGATCCCGTTTTAGCGTACCCTGCATAGGACGTGGATCCCAAAATCAGGGATCCTTTGCATTAATCAAACAGGCCCAAAATTGAGGCTGTTGACTGCGGTTCGGAAGTAGGTTCTCTGGTTTGAAAAGGAAAACTGGAGCTTCAGGATGAATGAAAAACCACAACCTATATTCTCAGCACATGGATATGACAGTGCTGGAGTCTGATTCGGAGCCTAATCCCTCGTTTCGTAAACGCCCATTGACTAGGTTATGCTATGCACATCCTATAACTTGACGTCCATGTGATTAATTAGGGCCTGTTTGTTTCAGGCACGAGATCAGTGATCTTGCTGATCCGGGTTCCATTTTTAGCACTCCCTGCATGGAATATGGATCTGTAAGATCACCGATCGCGTGCCTGAAACAAACAGGTCCTTATTTTGTGTGTGCAGTCTAATTCCTTCGTTGATGAGGAGATCAAGAACGAACCACAGCCTAACCGATTATCACAAAGCATCACCGAGGAATTCGAGGGGAACGCTTACACGGAGAGGTCCCGGCTCATCGGCTCCAAACACGGCAGATACAACGGGGTCAAGTATGCCAAAAGGTCGGCATATGACATGGCCCCGGCCGCTGCACCGCAGAAACGGACACGGAACTTGCTGAGGCACGGTGTTGCCATCGAGGTGAGTGGCTACTTCAAAGTAGGGACAACAATAATGGGAGACTTTTGAGAACCAGTCTTCAAGTCAACAGCGCACGCGCACGCAATTGTGAGAATGCGCGCGTTGTTTTGCGCCTGCGCTGTTGTGCGTTCTCAAAATAACCAAGTCATATCATAATTTGGGGTTTCAACGACCCTTTCTGGCTTTTCCCCTCAAGTGAACACAAAGCCAGGCTTTCTTGTTATTATCTAAAGGAGTGTCGACCATTTGTTGACCTTAAATAAGCACAGGGAAAATGAAAACTGTCATAAGGAGGATCTGAGAAATAATCTTTATTTCCATCTTTTCTGTGAACGATTGATATTTCTCTCTTTTCGTGTTTAATGCTGCAATTAACTTGACCACGTATGTTTTATTTCCAGATTTCGTCTGGTACCTTCGTCTGGGATCCAGCCTCTGATGTCCCCGTTCTTTCAGATATCAGCGTTGAGATACCAGAAGGTATGATTCTAAGTGGTGACTGAAAATTCAATTTGATGGGGACTTTAAATGGCTGTTATGAGGGACCCTTGCAGACACTCTGTGTGCTCCGAAAACAGGAAAAGCCCCATCCTGTCTTCGGAGAGTGACACTCTGTGGGCTTTTACGAAACCTGGCTTGAGGCTAGGCTTGTTACTTATTTCACTAGCGCCATTTGAGGCCAACAAAACGAAATGAAGGGATTTGGCCGAAGAAAGGCTCCAGCTTCGCCATGTATCTCAAGCCCTTCATTTCATTTAGGAAACAAAATGGCAGTAGCAAAATAAATCCCAAGCCTAGCCTCAAGCCTCATTTCGTAAAGGTCCACATGTGTACACATCCACGTTGAGGTTTGCACGAAACAGAGATTCAGAATTTCTCCAAACGTTTCAAATAGAAGTATAACCAAGTCTCTTCAAGTCTAGTGGTATGGCATCTGCTGTAGTAAGGAGAAGATCGTAGCTTCAAATTCCACCTGAGCCAGCGCATGTTTTTTGTCACGTGCACCCAACAAGCACTCAGTATGTTAAATGCAAAGCTCATCTACGTCAGTGAAGGGCAAGTCAAACTTGTGTGTCTGGAAGACAAATTGGAGCACATGCTCCAATATAAAGAAAGCCTTAACGCAATGTGTGGGTTGATGCTATTATGTATGGCATGCATATCATAAACAATTGTATTCGGTAGAGTCATGAATTTTTCCCCTCAAAGGAAAACTGACGCTAGTTATTGGACAGGTCGGCAGTGGTAAAACCTCCCTGGTGTCGGCCATCTTGGGTGAAATGGCCAGGGTCTCAGGATCACTCCGAACAAGGTATACCTATAATCACGGTAGTGTATAATTTGTGTTGTTTCCCCTCCTGAAGTATTTCGATATCTGCTCCTTCTATCCACGCCCCTTAATCCTATTGTATAGTAACTTATGCTGGTGAGTCTGCAGCTATGCCTACTGCAGGCCTATACTTTGTCATGCACACAACCTGTATGAAAATTGTGCCCAAATAATATCAGCACTCAGTATGAAACATCAGTGATACGTGAACTGCTGACACATTTTTATATCCGACAGGGATGGTTACCAGATTGGCCTAGCAGCACAGAAGCCGTGGCTTATCAATGGCTCTCTTCGAGACAACATTCTCTTCTCTCAGCCATTTGATGCCAAGAGGTAAGAGTCTAGGGTTACTCTCTCTCACACTCTCTGTGTGTCCCACAAACTGGTAGATCGGGATAAGACGACAGTATAGCTGAGGTGATACTTCTCGAAGCAGTGTCCGTCCTTCAGACGCCCTTGAACCTTAGCTCTAAAGTTTCAGGATTGTGCAATTCTTAACAGTGCTTATAAAGGGAAAACGATACTTCCTCCGACTCTCTTTGAAAAAACCAAATACTTCTTTCAAGCACTCCTCCAAGACACTCGACTAACTAAAAAGTCATGGACACACTCACTTACAGACACTGTAAACACTAGCTGTGCTATATAGCAGTACTAGTCTTGTGCCACAGACTTTGAATAAGATGAAATAATAGGGAACTAGACTTGCCACAATCTGTATATTTTTCAATACAGTCTTCTTCTTCTGTCGTGTCCATATTCTAGACTGTGTTGACCCATTGTTGAGCACATCTCTGGGCAGATGGGTTGCAATACAGTGGGATGAAGACATCGTTTAGTCCTCTAACATACCGGTATAGGACTCGTCAGTAGTGTAGACACGTCCTCAGACCTGGGAGGGGGGGGGGGGGTAGTCGTGTAGCTGGGTCGTACTTCCATATACGTTTGTGCACAAAATCATTTTTTATATATATAAAAAGTGAAAACCTGGGGAGGGGGGGGGGGGGTTGCAACCCCCTAGCCCCCCGGGATCTACGCCCATGGGACTCGCAAAGTCCACATGACACCTCGTGGTTGCGTCAAATGGGTCGTTATTTTGCTGAGATGGGGATGGGTCACGTAGCTGCCTGGGGGATGGCCATCAGAAGACCGAAGGAGTACCGCTCGATGGTAGATGCGGCAACGCACTACCGCGGCACATGTTCCCACTGATTGATTGATTGATTAGTCTGAGACTCTTCATGCTGATTCCAGGTACAAACGCGTCATTGAGTCCTGTGCTCTAAAGACCGACATAGACCTCTTGCCGGCCGGTGACCAGACGGAGATTGGAGAGAAGGGTCTCAATCTGAGCGGAGGACAGAAACAACGAGTCAGCGTGGCCAGGGCCTTGTACTCGGGGAGGGACATCATCATTCTGGTAATCATTGTAGTGCTATGATACACTGTTCCAGCAAATTTGTGGAGAGCAGTCACAAGATATGCTTCGTCGTCTTGTGTGCTTTCTGAAACTTGATACAGTTCAGCAATGAAAATACGTGAGAGGAATGGTTGTTTTTTGGACAGAAGCAGTGGTGCATGATAAGGAGCAAGTTTTTTTGAGAAGAAGTTCAAAATAGGATGCCGAACTTGCTTACGCCAATCACCTGCTCTCAATAGAAAAAGCCGGTAATCATTGGGAAGAAGTAGAGTGGCTTGATATAAACCCTTTAGTCGGCAACAATGACGGACTTACCGTTGCACTTACTGCAATTGTAAAAACAAAATGCTCATGGATTGATGATTTTTCCAGGATGATCCACTCTCAGCATTGGACGTTCACGTTGGGAGCCATCTCTTCCAGGAGGGCATCAGGAATTACCTACTGAGTCATCGACAGACCGTGGTATTGGTGACGCATCAACTCCAGTACCTCGGCATGGCTGATCTGGTAAGTCAGATGCATCATGAGTGTGATTTCAGCCGATTTCAGCCGATTTCACAAAATGTTGCGTTACTTACGCAACGTACGAGCGTAAGGCTCGTGAAACGGCCATAACTTGTGCAACCAAGGCAGGAAAATGTTGCGTAAGTTACGCAGCATATCTTTGAAGTTTCGTGAAATCGGCTGCTGGACTCCGCCAACATCAGTCTTTCCATCCCTTGATTTGGACAAACCTTCGTGGTTGACCACTTACCAACGGCTTTATTATCTATTTCACCCGAAGATTATCAAGATGGAGGACGGTAAGATATGCTCACAGGGGGCCCTGGATGACATCATCAGCGGGAACCCTGACGTCTACAACGAGTACGACCAGGCCATGAAACACGCCAGTGAGTCGGCGGCCGAGTTCGAGTCGTCAGGACACGAGTCAGAATCCATGAAGGAAGATCGAATGATTATCCAGGAACAGATCAAGACGCTGGAATACAGATCAAAAGGTGACTGCTTCATCAAAATGTTGGATAGCGATTGGTGTCCTTCGTTTTCTTTTTCTCCTTAGATTTTGAAAAGGGATTCTTGATGACAAATGCGACCGAAGGCTTAGCTTTGGTATCGTCTATTGAAATAATTTTGGTTCAATCACTAACCTCTTACGTCTGAGTCTGATATAGATTCTTACGATTATCTGAGATGATATAAATTACATGTATAGCTAAGCAGTGTATAATAATGACCATATAAAAGCATATGGTGTAGAAATTAATGATCGGTAAGGTGTTACTGTTTTGGGTTAAACTGCACCTAACAAGGGCTACATCATGCGACTGAGATTACAGTCATCATATTTGAAATGCTAACTCGTGGCACTCGTTCAACGTCTCCTCATTGTACGAGATCCTGGTGAACAACACAGAAAACATAAAGGTCGCTACCTGATTCTAGGCTCCTCTGCAGCTAAGTCCTCAAAATGAAAGGATGTGGAAGCTAAGAAGTAGGGCATGTGAACAAAGTAGTACGGCGGAAAGACAAACACGTTGCTATATGGCGTTTACGAAACGGAGGCTCTGGTTTCGTCTCATGCTCCGGCTCCATTTCGTGAATCCATTCTGAAATAACGGGCATCAAAATAGAGGCTTTAGGCTGCGGTTCTGAAGTAGATTCTCTAGTTTGAAAAGGAAAAGTTTGAAAAAGAGCTTCAGCTTCAATGAAAAATCACAACCTACATTTTCAGCACAATTATGGATGTCAGAGGTGGAGCCTGAGCCTGAGCCTGAGCCTGAGCCTGAGCCTGAGCCTGAGCCTGAGCCTGAGCCTGAGCCTGAGCCTGAGCCTCAGTTTCGTAAAGGCCCTTTGATGGTTTGAGCTTACCGTTATACCTTCGTTATAGAGCAAATTCGATCAGCGACTATCTGTCAACCACTGGTCGATTTTGTTTGGTAACCTGTACACCAAAATATTCCACGGGTACCAGGCACAATCAACCAGTGGTTGACATATAGTCGCTGATCGAACTTGCTCAACGTTGTGCGTGGTTGGTTGAATAATTATTTGTTTGTTGTTGCAGCATCCACCAAGACTAAAGAGAGGACTAATGCCACAGGTTCCATCGTAGAGAAAGAGGAGATGGAGAGGGGTTCTGTATCTTACAAGGTGTACCTGTACTACGCAAGGCACTTTGGCCTCGGAGTGGCGATCTTAACCTGCACTTTGTCAGCAATGTTTGCTGGTTTCAACATCGGCGCCAATTTCTGGCTGTCAGGGTGGGCCGAGTCCGGTCTGGACAACAATGCAAGTGTCTTAAGTTAAAAATGTGGTTCCTTTGGAGTCTTAAATTTTAATTTGGGCAAAAAAGGTGCTGATGTCGGAACCATGAGACGTAACCGACATTCGTAAGACAACAACTGCAAGAAAAACTTCGGTTCTCACTCTCAAATCTACTTGCAAATTCACACATTCCAGGCGAACAAAACGAAGGCATACGTTTGTTTCATCAAAGCAATATTTCGGTTGAAATGTTCTTTCGCGCAACGAATCTTATCAAAATCAAGACAATGGTCCTTAATGCATTTGTGGGGATGATTTGGGGCTCAATTTTAATTTGACCAATATGGACACTCTGTTACAAATTAAAATACTGAAATGTTTTGTGCATCCAGATAAAAAAGGTCTAGGAACGGTGTGTGTATAGTGTATTGTTGGTAAGGATGCACCTTCTGCACGTGTAAAGTATTACCACGCTAGGTGCGAGGGCATGGACCACCAAAAATATCTATAGTTAAAGGTTTGTAATCAAATTTACAATGGGGGTAAAAGTGTTTTAGAATTATTGCTTAATGCATAATTAATGACTATATAAATTTATATTTATATGTAAGTGCTTAATGTTGACCCAAACGTTACAAAATCAGTACATGTATGCCCCACCCTCTAAAAAGTCCTCCTTGGAACCGATCCACGCAACAATAACGCGTGACGTCAAATACAGAACTAGTATAGGCTCGCACCACAGTATATACTGCGTGGCGTTCTGCATGTGACGTAAGCAAGGTTTTTCGACGCGAAAAGCTCCGGGGTGCTAAATTATGGATCTAAAAATACCTCGTTTTTCTATATACAATATTTTTTAACACAAACAATGACAGACAGGATGAGTTTTTTTAACAATACACATGTATTTATCTTCATTTGAGTTTAGATTACAGTCAACCTGTAATTATTTGACGTGCTTCCAAATACAGACAAGTGTTGAGACCCAACAGAAGGAGTTCATCGGTGGTTTCATCGCCTTGGAGATGACTTACTTACTGAGCAGAGCGGTAGGCTATGGGATCATCGTCTGGGGTATGTTGAGATCAGCCAAACGACTTCATGAGAATATGATACTAAACATCATCAAGGTCCCTCTAAGGTACGTGTGGGTGTATGTGTGTGAGTTAAGAACAGTCATTCAAATCATGGACTTATTATAACAAAAGGGACAATAGGGCCCATGACTGGAAAACGGTGTTCACGATTGAAAACATGTACAAAACCAATGAATATGCTACATAGAAAGTCAAAACAAAACGATTCACGATCGCAAGCGTCTACACACGTTCCGGTGTGTGGGCAGAAGGCCTTTTGGAGGGGGGGGGGGGGGGGGGGGGGTTGGCTGACAATTGTTGTTGTTGGTTGTTGGTTGGGGTGGGGGGTACGGGGGTACAGCCTCCCCCCCCCCCCCCCAATCCCGCAGAACCGCGTCTGCTTAGATCTATTATTATTTTGACTAAAAGTTTGATTATCATTGATTAGAAGCAGTTTCTGTTCCTCAGAAAACCTGAAAAACAAAGATTTCTTGTTTCAACTCGTAACATCCACAAATCGCGTGACGGGGTGCGTGAGCCGTGATAAGCCCATCACACCACCGATGACACGCTTGCACTTCCTTTGCTCTTTCCGTTAACCAGATTTTTCGACACCGTCCCGATTGGCCGAATCCTAAATCGATTCTCAAACGACACGGGACTGATCGATGTGGTAAGTACCGACTGGTGAAATCCTAAACCGATTATCAACTTAACAAATTGATTTGTAAGTATCGAATAATATGTAAGTATCGATTACTCGAATTTTGAATATTATTCTCAAATGTCTACCGACACCGAACTACAAATGTTTAATAATGTAAGTATCGAATGATTATGTATAAGTATTGATTATGTCGAATTCTAAATAGATTCTCAAACGACAAGGGATTCAATGAAGTGGAATCTTGTATCTCGTCCACTTGTTTTTTGGAAGATGATGAAGCTATAATTATTTCGTGTACATTCAGGATAGTATGTTTGACTTTCAGAAAATGCCGCAGACGATATTGATAGTCATTTCGGCCTTTCTGAACACTACCTCGGCTGTACTCGTCAACACCATTGTTATTCCTGTATTCCTGGCACTCTTCGTTCCCGTCGGAGTGGCATTCTTCTTTCTGCAGAAATTCTTCCTTGAGTCGTCCAGGTAAAAGTGTACAAATATCACATGGTTTGAGGGTGGACAGCCGATTCTAGTTCCCGAGGTGTTGGAAGTTGACAAACTAGTTTATCAACATCCAACACCAAGTGAAGCTGGAATCGACTGTCCAACAGAAATTAACCATGTGATATTTTTGTTCAACTATACCTTATAAATAGTCACAATTTCGTCGAGATCGGTATCAGTAATTGCAGCAAAATGTTCGCGTTCATCAACCGCCATTAACTTCATGTAGGGTGAGGTTCACGCACGCGCGCTGCAAACTTTTGATGTTACATTGTTACAGTAACAGTTCCTTCAGAGATTCCCCGGCATACTCGCTGGTGATCAACAAATATATCCACTAGCACGTGATGGTGAATTGACCAATTGAGATTCGGCTATGTGTCATGAATATTTATGAGGTATAGTAATGATAATTGTAGCATCTTATTTTTTTAATTTGTTGGTGCATCTCAGAGGATCTTTGGATTCAATCAAGAATCCAACGCTTTGTATTGTAACACTATTGCAATACAAGGAACAAATCGCAGAAACATTTGCTATTTTGAGAAAATGCATGTGCGGACATTAAATTATGCATACCGCGCAGGTGCGGCTATTAAACCATTGCGGCTTATACATTAACTTTAAATATTAATTTCCTGATAATTTTTTGCGTGCTGCGGCTTATAATCCACGCGGCCCATATTCCGAAAATCACTGTATTTCTTTTCATGATTATTACTGTTTAAGGTTTGGAAATAATTGAATTTTTTTTCACGTATGTACAGGGAGTTACAACGGCTGAACAGTACCAGCAAATCGCCAGTTTTAGCGCTCTTCAATGAAGTGTTACTGGACTAACAACCATTCGTGCATACAAGTAAACACCAATTAAGAAAGATTTGAGACCAACTGTATTTCAGCATCCACGTTTTAAAAACGAAATCATTCCCTCATCCATATAGTACGCCCTCTGTCGTCTGTGATTGACACAGTGCCTATATACATACTGATTTCTTCTTTTTTTTCTTTCTTTTTTTTTACTCTTACCAGTGCCTGCAACAGATTCTACAATAGAATCACGGATCGTATCAATTCAAACATTGCAGCCTTCATGTATCTGCAGACCGTGGTAAGATGGGTGTGCATTAGACTGGTGAGTTTAAAAATAGCCTAAATGGTTTCTGGGGAACATTGGGCTGTCAATTCTCTTCAACCAAAGCAACCATGGATACGATTACTTAAAAACTAGGCACAGTCCTCAAAATATATCCACACAGTAAGTTTTCGACCTCTTTTATAAAGAGTTTTGGAGTCGATTTCAAGAACACCTACTACGATCGATCGTAATGATCGAGTTACTAAAGCTTATTAAACCCATCGTATCTTGCGCAGGGCTACAATGCGTCATAAGTCTTACGATTGATGAGTTTGATGAAATCGACCCCCAGGCTTGAACGTACACTACAAGTATGGTGTACTATAAAGGACACCTATCTGTTATCGTCGTGCGTGTGGGGAGCTCCGTCGTGCGTGTGAGCAGAGCGTCGTGCGTGTGAGTAAAACCGTCGTGCGTGTGAGCAGCTCCGTCGTGTTTGTGAGCAGAGCGTCGTGCCTGTGAGTAAAACCGTCGTGTTTGTGAGCAGCTCCGTCGTGTTTGTGAGTAAAACCGTCGTGCCTGTGAGTAAAATAATTTACTCACAGGCACGACGGTTTTACTCACAAGCACGACGGTTTTACTCACAGGCACGACGGTTTTACTCACACGCACGACGCTCTGCTCACAAACACGACGGAGCTGCTCACAGGCACGACGGTTTTACTCACACGCACGACGCTCTGCTCACAAACACGACGGAGCTGCTCACAGGCACGACGGTTTTACTCACACGCACGACGCTCTGCTCACAAACACGACGGAGCTGCTCACACGCACGACGATAACAGATAGGTGTCCTTTATAGTACACCATATACAAGTAAACCATTTGAAATTCTGTGGCAAGCGAAACGGCTGACAAGGCAAAGTGTTGAAAAGTGATATCTCGGGATGTCCACATGCCACCCTAATCTTGCCTTGACGAATTGCCTATCCATTCTTTCGTTTTTTTGACAGGACTTTCTGGGCGCAGTGGTGGTTCTAATTGCCGGTATGTCCACGTTGGTGGGTTCGCTGACGATAGGCATTGCCCCGAGTCTTGTCGGTCTAGCCGTCTCCTACACACTCCAGGTACGGGCACCAAATTATAACAAGCGGTAATATCATTTTACATGTCAATGCGTGTACATGTTTATCAAAAGTGAATATGTTGCTGCATGGCTACAAAAAATTACAAAGGGCGCTCAGCGGCAAACATAATAATCGGCATACTCAGGAATAAAGCCAGAAGGTGGATGACCACTGGTTGTGGTTCGCTAAGCAGATCCACTTAGAAGAACAATTAAAGACAAACAAAGCAGATTTATCGGAGGGTAATGCTATATTTGATAATGTTTCTATATCTGCAGGTATCACAATTCTTGAATTACTTGACGAGAATGTTAGCCGAGCTGGAGATGCAGATGAATGCTGTTGAGAGAGTCAAACATTACACAGGAATAGCCAATGAAACCTATCAAGGTATACATTGATCGTTTCTTGTCTCCATGTCTTTTTATATTTTAGTTTCATTTCATATTGACGGATCAGTTCCGGGACATCATGGACACAGGTATAATTACCTGAGAATTTGTCTTTCAATTTATTTCTTCTTATTTTGGGGGCTGAAATACATTGTATAAAAAAATATTATTGCTATACAATATTGCAAGTGATATTAGCCGATATCGTCATTAAAACAAATTTGATTGTTTCGGGTCATTTCTTATGCAACTATATGACTTATTTCATTATGATTTATATCATTTATATTAGGAAATAGCAAACAAAATAAGCAATCGTCTCCAATCCTTATTCCTAGCAATTTTTGTTAGGAGCCCATTCACACGCGAACAATGGTGCATATTGCCAGTGCGCCCCTCTCGAAATGATGGCACTTGTTGTGGGCCATTCTGAATTTCATTTACTCTACCAAATCCTCTCCATCCGACATGCTGCAATCATGAAACTGGGGGTAGGTTCCACGAAGCACCACGATCGATCGTAACTCGAATTACGAAGGATGAGCCATCGTAGGGGGTCTATCCTAAACATAGGACAGCAATGCATCATAAGTGCTACGATTGATAGTAAGTTACGATGATATGCGGAAACATCATGTAATAATCGTTCGTACTTTCGCACTTCTATATCGTATATCGTATCGAATGAAGTTACGATGAGTTTGGTGAAGTCAACCCTAGTTAATTGTTCCAGTGGTTAAATTGAAGGGATTTTGACATTGCCTTTTTTAGGTGAGGACCCTCCGACTGACTGGCCTGTACGTGGTAACATTGCGATAGACCACATCTCTGTAAGATATGCAAAAGATACGGAAACCGTCCTGAGTGACGTCACTGTCGACATCAGAGCGGGCCAAAAGGTAGCATTCAAATGTGTATAATTATTTTCTTATTTCATTTGATCATCAAAAAGCCACAAGGAAAACTGACTGGATTAATTTAAAGTCATTGAAAAGTGACCACAGAAAAACAATTGACTGGAGCGGGATTCGCACCAGCGACCACGTCCGGAACATCGTACAAGCGCTCTATCATCTATTTTAAATCGTCTGTTTACTTTTTACAGTATCAATGGTTTATGGTGCTTGTTAGATTATTAAAAAAACAGACTGGCAATATAATTTATACACACGTGTTTTATACAGTTTTGCACTAAATATTCCAGTCTACCATGTTCAATATTTTTTATTTTTCACTAGGTTGGTATTTGTGGGCGTACTGGGAGTGGAAAGTCTTCACTTACGCTCGCCTTGCTTCGTGTTATTGACATTTTCCAAGGTAACGTACACACCTTTCACCAAACTCTTATGAATGTACTATAATGACACCTTTCCTACAACCTGCCAGTAACCACACAATTAGACACGTGCACGAGATTAATTGCGACATTAATAATACTGACAATCCAATGAGGTTGAAATGAGACGGGAGGTGTAATTAAAGTATGGGGCTATCATGTGGAACTCTTATCTCACGCGAACTTGGAACATAACCTTGAGTCACGACTCCCTCCTCTACAGGGCCTAATACAACCGAGTATATGCTTGAACCCTAACACCCTTGATGGCAGTCTGTCGACCACGGGCCATATATACGCTCTGATCAACTTTCATTGAACTGCTTATATCTCAAAATTTGCTTAAGCGTGAAAAGTCTTCCTTTTAGTCAAACAGGGTTAGTAACCAAATGTTGATGTGATGTTTATACTGCTTTTGACTTGTATCCGGCCATTCAATGCTGAGCATAACATTCACAAGGAATTGTGCCTGGCATGATTTTATTTCACAAGGTTTGTGGTGCTTAAGCAAATTTTGGTGCTTAAAAGCAGCCCTATGAAATTGGCCCCGCGCCTGGTCAAACCGAGGACAATTATGCCACGCTTTTCAAAGTGCATCCTTTGAAAGGTTTCGCTGCACATACTCATGTTTAGGCAAAGGATACAGGTAGTATTTCTCCATTCACATCATCGCCTTTGAGTTGCTACGAAATCCTACACACGTTTTTGATTCTAGTTAGTCAGTAAAGTTCCACTTCTATTTTTCTATTCAACTCACGTGATGAGAGCAGGTTGCGAATCAAAACTGCTTGAAACTTACTTACCGTACTATTAGTAAGCCAACAACCATATAAAACGAAGAAAAACGCGCAAAGACTTCAACAAGCTTCAGACGCTACATATTGATTTAGGGAAATTTGATTGAGACTGAGTTTGTTAAATCACATGGTGATCTTTCTTCTTGTTTTCCTTACAGGGCGTGTATTAATTGATGGCATTGATATCAAGTCTGTTCCCCTGACTACCCTTAGGCGGCACCTGAGTCTTATCCCACAGGACCCTGTCCTTTTTACTGGAACGATACGGTAAAACTATCAATGACGTTAAATTAGATATAAAACCAAATTATCTTGGTCAAAGTGATATGTAACTATTTGGGTAACACGTCATGTTTGAAACAAAGTTAATACCTGTGTTCCATTGTTAACGGCAACGCTGAATTGCATTGGTATAAAACACAATGCAAGTAATGTGACGCCCCTGTAAATATTCGGTAAACAAGAGGCTGCATTTATTCCAGAAATCAAACGGATTAAGTACAAAATCTTGATGCCGATTTGTGTTTTCTTGTGATGGCAACAGCCAATTCTGCAAACTCGTTTAACAAGAAGCTATTTCCACCAGTCTCCTTAAAGCAAAAATTTTATTTGTCATGGAATAAAAACAAATCTGTTAAATTCACAGCTCAATTGGTCATTGGAAACAGCAGAAAACAGCAACAAAAACACCGTTCCAATATTACGCGAAATTGTGAGGTACTTGTTTCACTCATTTCTGGATAACTATACAGCATTTCAGGCAGAACATTCATAACGATATGTTTGTACCACGTCCATCTCTATACCCTATAAGTTATACATAAATCTGTGAAAATTTTGGTTTGTTATTAATCCTGGACAGTAGGGCCTACATTTAAGGAGACATGTATGCGACATGCATGCCTACAGAATTTTGTTCTGCGACTTCACAAATGAAGTGATCCATTTAGATAGACATGCACAATTATCAATGCATCGCTACATGGCTGTGTGTAATTTAAAGTCATGTTGTATGCTTCCTCTGTTTCTTAGTATGAACATGGATCCCCTTAGTCCACCAGAGAGCAGTGATGGGGAGATATGGCACGCCTTAGAGATAGCCCAACTCAAAGATATTGTTTCATCGTTAGAAGGAGGACTTGGTAACTTCATAATTTTTCTTTCAAAATTGTCCAACAAGGATTGTGTACAAATAGAGCAGATATCAAGTAACTTAAAAACATGTTTTATTTGCCGTTGCTTTTAACAGGCTTATATTTTAAAATCTGATAATCAAATAGTGTATCAGGCCCTTTAAATGGATACATCTTCAAAGAGGTTACATCTCTTCAAATATCAATTGATTCATTATTGTTATTCGTCTTGAAAGATTTCCAAGTCAACGAGGGAGGTGAGAATTTCAGCGTGGGTCAGCGTCAGCTGTTCTGCCTGGCCCGAGCCTTCCTGCGCAAGTCCCGTATCCTCATTATGGACGAAGCCACAGCCTCCATGGACCTTGAAACGGTATTAATATTGCCTCCTTACTGTGATATTCGAAACTGATATTTAATTTTCCAAATTTAATTTGCGAAACTGAAACTCTCATCATCGTTTCTTCACACATAATAATAATAATGAAACTGGATTTATAGAGCGCCAAATTGTCAAAGGATACTCAAAGGAAACACTGGCGCTGAAGAAAGAAAGAAGAGAAGAAAAAGAAACAAGAGAAGATAACTAGGCCGTATGTCCGGGGGCCAATTTCATAAAACTGTTAAACACAAAAATTTGCTAAGCACAAAAATGTCTCGCCTAATAAAACAAACCACCATTGGAAATTCCATTTGATATTCATGGTCAGCGAACATTAGCCAAAGAACAATCACAAGTGATACTCAACACATGGACATTTGGTTGTTAGACCTGTTTTATTAAGACAGAAATGTCAGGCTTAGCAAATTTTTGTGCATAACAGTTTTATGAAATTGGGCCCAGCTACCGTGTGTGGACAAAGATGAGTCTTAAGAACCATCTTGAAGAATGGCAAACTGACGGAGTTTCTGATAGGGATGGGTAGACTCTTCCACAATCGAGGAGCAGCAACAGCAAAGGCCCGATCACCTGCGATTTTATTTGTTTTGTTGACAACAAGAGATTTTCCATGAGAAGTTTTCGCTCAGGTTTCAAAGAATACACAAGAGCATGACTAAAGCGTTTCGATGACGCCACATTTCATCATTATATCTTCTCACTAGTATAACTATGAAGTACTGCAGCATATTGTACATATGAATGTTCATATTGTAGAATGTGACTCAGCATTGCATTTAATATCATTGTTTCACAGGACCGGATTTTGCAGAAGGTTGTCGAGAAAGCTTTCGCTGAGCGGACGGTGTTAACCATAGCAGTAAGTATACAGGGTGTCCCCCCAAAAACGCCGCCCAACACTTTGCGTCAGAACTATTATATAACAATTAAACTGTTCATAACTTCAAGATTCAGGTATGTGATTTACAACCATGTCTTGGCTATCATCCTGTAGAATTTACGCGTATTGGGGCTGAAATTGAAGGACTAAAACTAAGACTGAATTACCCAACCTCAAAACCCGATTTTCATCTTTCTTTCATACAAATTATGTGTGTATTGACCACTATGCGTGGTATCCTTGCAAATTTGTTTTAAAGGAATACTTTTTCAATTGGTTACATTTTCGAAAAAGATCTCCAAAAGATCTTGACCAAGGAGGAATAGACAGAAGAAGTTAATCGTCAGAAGATCGGAGTCCCGAACTGGACAATCATTCATTTCTTCTGAATGTCTGAGTTTCCTCTTCTATTTCATTTCGTTGTCAGCATCGCATCACGACCATCCTAAACTCTGATGTCATCCTTGTTCTGGATAAGGGCACTCTGGCCGAGTTTGGAACTCCCGATGAGCTTCTGGCAAATGAAGACGGGATGTTTACCTCGTTCGTTCGCAACAAGGAGTAGCTGCTCTGATGTTCAGAATGTTCATAATTTCAGAATGGCCTACCACGGGAGCAGGTTTTGCTTTATTTTAGGCCAGTATTGTATTTTCGAGAAACAATATACCAAACCCCTCCTTTATACAAACTCTGCCTGACTAAAATTGTTTAAGAAAACTGATCTCAGTTTTTAATTACTGTAATGTGTAAAACTGTCAACCATATCGAAAGCCACGCGTGACACATTGTCCTCCACCCCAGTTATAGGGACCATGATTTACTATAGAGTACGTGCATTCGTTTAGCTCCCCCGGGTCGATACCAGTCAACCTTGTCCCCATTCTCTCGCTTGTTTTGTGCAGTATAGCACGACCCTTCCCAGTAAGGGCTGACCTGTGTTAGCTAAACGAATGCACCCAATATATGAATTCAGGTTAATTAAGCAGTGAAAGTACGATCAAATATTAAGTATTTGGTCAGTGTTTTATGGTGATACCATGATGAGCTTTTGCCCGTGTGTATCGGGGCCGATGGTAATTTGAGCTCAAACCGGACATTGAAGCATGCCTGGTCATCATTCACTGAGTTCGATGAACCTTTAACCATGATGTAGGCTACTCTTTGTCCAGGATTCAAGGTCTGTTTTGTTTGATGGCTGACATCTCTTCCGGACCGGTATACCGAAGGGAGGTAGTCTTCCATACCACGTAGTGGATGACACCGGGGCCCCGTAGACTTTACACGGAGCTACCGTTTGGCAAATGAAGACGGGATGTCTACCTCGTTCGTTCGCAAAAAGAAGTAGCTGCTGTAATATTCTCTCACGTGCTACAAAAATAATGTTCTTAATTCCAAATGGACTAGGCCTATCAGGAAAGCAGGTTTTGTTTCACTTGAGGCCAGGATTGTATACCCGAAAACAAGTTACCCCCCCCCCCCCCCCCAGCTTTACAAACCTGCCTGACTATAAAAATTGTTTAAGGGTACTGATATCAGTTTTTAATTACATGTAATATGTAACACTATATCAACCATATTGAAAGCCAAGCGTAACACATTTATTATAAAATGAAGGTAAGTTTGCGGTGACACCATGTAATCTCTTCTGTGAGAGTGTGTGGTTCTGAGAAGAACCGTAGGTATTAACTTGACGTTCCGAACAGTGTGCTCTGTTCGTCCTCAGGAGAATGACTGGTTGCGTGACTACGATGTTGCAGAATATAAGCTGGAAGGATGCATTGGACCGGAAACTGTTGGATTGCGTAGAATCCCACTGGATGGATGGACACTCAGTGCGAGCATTGGAGCACACTGTTCGGAACGTCGAGTTAATACCTTCGGTTCTTCTCAGAACCACACACTCTCACAGAAGAGATTACATGGTGTCACCGCAAACTTACCTTCATTTTAGAACATCCACCATGCATAGCTTTAAGTCTTACTTACATTTATTATAACAAATCATTTACGCAGCAGTTTTTATTCATTGCAATAATACTGGGTTTCACCCAACATTTCACCACATTTATGTCTTCGTACATGCATGTCTTTATATCATTGTAGGCCTATGTTTTGTTATCATTGTTTCTTTCCATATTTGTAATCTCAAATCATTTGATTTGTCAACCGAAACTAAAAGGCATTACATAGTTCATTATTGTTATAACGTTGTCTACCATGTATTTCCTATTACAGTGTATTCAGATCAAAACTCCCGTAATGTCTTAACTTCTATCTCCTTTCTTGTCTATGGAAAACAAGCTAAATTTCCCGGTATGGCAGTTTCGACGTGTGTGGTTTACTAGAGGAAATCAACCGTTTCTCTTTCAATTTATCCATTTTATTAAGTGTTTTGCAAATTTTAATTTGAATGGACCTGTTTTTAGTACATGTGTATGTTTCAGCCTGTTTCAAGTTATCTAGTAATATGTTGCATCACTCCAGTATGCTTATTTACATAATTATGGCTCGAACTTAAACGATCCATATATCTGCTAGAATCAATAGAAATCATTATCTAGTTATGAATAAACTGTCGGGACTGTACAACGGGACTGTTTTCCTGAAAAAAAAAGAAGACTACTGCATGTTATGGTCAAGTTCCATAGCTTATTATTCATGGTGGCGTAGAATAGATGCGCTGTAGGAGATACTTCATCGAAGCGTTTCAGTTCCGCAGATGACATCACAGTTTTGCTCATGAATATGGAAATGCTAATTAGCATACAAGCCAAAAAACCTGTTTTTAACCCCGACTCAGTGTGAGGAAGTGGGTAAAATCACAATCCCCAAGTATAGTTTTTTTATTGGCACATGTTCAAGCCATAATATTCCCATTGCAGAGACCCTTTAAAGATGTCAAGTGTCATGTATTTTTGCATGCAGGCTAGGCCTGTAGCAGTTAAAGCAAACATTGATTAGGCCTACAATCAATAATGGCGGTCGAATAAGCGGGGAAAATCCACTCATTTTGCAAAACACATCGGGAAATCCAAATTCAAGGAGAAGAACGTTTCATTTTATAAGGACTAGATGTAATGTGATCTTATGCTTTCACTGGATATACATTTGCTGCTTTACGTTCAGTTTCAATTTGATTTTATTTGGAACGTAGGTTCCTTTACCCAGAATGCAACTCGAGAGACACGTAAACATGACAGTAAACATGAGTCACTGAAAAGTTGTGCCTTTAACACCAAAGAGATTGTTTACATGCATGCAATTTGGACTTGGAAACGAGGAAATTCCAGTTTTACCATAGGCCGTGTCCCAATGGGAGACTTTGGAGAACCGGTCTTCAAGTCAACAGCGCACGCACGCGCAAAACAACGCGCGCATGCTCACAATTGCGCAAGCATGGTTTGCGCTTGCGCTCTTGACTCAAGACCGGTTCTCCAAAGTCTCCCATTCTCTTGCTGCGGCTGCAAATTACGCATGTACCGATGGCAGCCACTATAACTATATAGTGACTGCAGCCATTTCCATAGACTTGTATGTTATTTCAACCGGTCGCAGCCAGAGAATAAAAAAAAAAAAAAAAAAATTGGGACACCGCCATACTTTGTACAATGCTTTTCACATTTCAATGGCATAAGAGTGCAGTAAAAAAAAACACTAAAAGGAAATCAGCTGATCCGAGGAAAACACCTCGCTTCCGTTTTCCTCCAAACACTTGACCACGGTACACGGCCGGTCGGAAACCAGTGTACATGTACCTCCAACGGAAGCAAGGAGCAGGTTACTGCCTTGACATTAAAGGGCTTGGTGTCAACTTGGTGCCATCAAATCAACTCATACTCCCCTCCCAAGCCAGGGAATTTTGTAATAAAAACAGAGTCGAAAAGTCGCATTTTAGAGCATTTAAAAACGATATTCAGAAGAATTCACTGCGAAGACTAAAAAAAAACAAGGATCATGTAATATTTCTGTACAATTAACTTGAATGATATTCAACATCGAAATTGGGGGGGGGGGGGGGGATGACAATACACGCCATCCCCCACCTCAAACCCTAACCCTAACCCTTACCCCCGGGATCGACACCCATGGTACAGTTCCTGAAACAACAGCAGCAAGAGCGAGTAATTTACATAAAAAGCACACATTATATAAGCACACAATTAGGCTACCTAACTCACAGCTATCTGAAGTGACCCCTGTCATTTCCTCTTTGTTTTGAAGGTATGTATCTTTCTTCATATTACTGCCCATGAATCTGCATTTTCTTTGACAAAAAAAGGAAGAAATAACCTTTAACCCAAGGGTGATGGGAAAGAGACCATAAGTACATGGAAAGGTTTCTCACGCGGAGACACAGCATACCATGCACGATCGCCACACATTTTATTGGCCCGAACAACCTGTGAAACTATCATTATGATGATGCACCGGTTCGTTGTACACAATGACCCGAGTAGGCAGGAAAGTCCCTTTCCATGTACAACATTAGGCTTATACATGGATTCCAATCACCCCGCTAACCCCAGCTAGCTCGATGGCTTATCGGTATGGCATCTGTACTATAGTAAGCAGGAGGTCGTGGGTTCGAATCCCACCTGAGCAAGCATGTGATTTTTTTCACGTGCTCTCACAAGCACTGAGTACACAGTGCTCATTCACGTCGATGAAAAGCAAGCCTGATTTACATTATACATGCAGTTTATATAGTCGCATTTCTTCGCATTCTGTGAAGTTTTACTTTCTTTTCCGGGTTTTGTTTTATTTTCTTTCCCTCACAATAACAAACACTAGAAATAAGAGGCTTTTGCCTATTTAAAGGTACTTTCATACTTTTGTTTTTGTTAAGGAAATGCAGATTCGTGGGCAACTATATTCAAGAGAGATACAATTACAGTCAACTGTGAAATTCCCAGTGCAATACGGTGCCCACATTTTGAGAAAACAATAAAAACGCCCGCGGTATTTTTAGAATTCTTGACACCGTTATTTTTTTATCTTTAAAAGATCAAAATCATTATCTAGTTATGAATAAACTGTCGGGACTGTACAACGGGACTGTTTTCCTGAAAAAAAGAAGAAGACTACTGCATGTTATGGTCAAGTTCCATAGCTTATTATTCATGGTAACGTAGAATAGATGCGCTGTAGGAGATACTTCATCGAAGCGTTTCAGTTCCGCAGATGACATCACAGTTTTGCTCATGAATATGGAAAAGCTAATTAGCATACAAGCCAAAAAACCTGTTTTTAACCCCGACTCAGTGTGAGGAAGTGGGTAAAATCACAATCCCCAAGTATAGTTTTTTTATTGGCACATGTTCAAGCTATAATATTCCCATTGCAGAGACCCTTTAAAGATGTCAAGTGTCATGTATTTTTGCATGCAGGCTAGGCCTGTAGCAGTTAAAGCAAACATTGATTAGGCCTACAATCAATAATGGCGGTCGAATAAGCGGGGAAAATCCACTCATTTTGCAAAACACATCGGGAAATCCAAATTCAAGGAGAAGAACGTTTCATTTTATATGGACTAGATGTAATGTGATCTTATGCTTTCACTGGATATACATTTGCTGCTTTACGTTCAGTTTCAATTTGATTTTATTTGGAACGTAGGTTCCTTTACCCAGAATGCAACTCGAGAGACACGTAAACATGACAGTAAACATGAGTCACTGTAAAGTTGTGCCTTTAACACCAAAGAGATTGTTTACATGCATGCAATTTGGACTTGGAAACGAGGAAATTCCAGTTTTACCATAGGCCGTGTCCCAATGGGAGACTTTGGAGAACCGGTCTTCAAGTCAACAGCGCACGCACGCGCAAAACAACGCGCGCATGCTCACAATTGCGCAAGCATGGTTTGCGCTTGCGCTCTTGACTCAAGACAGGTTCTCCAAAGTCTCCCATTCTCTTGCTGCGGCTGCAAATTACGCATGTACCGATGGCAGCCACTATAACTATATAGTGACTGCAGCCATTTCCATAGACTTGTATGTTATTTCAACCGGTCGCAGCCAGAGAATAAAAAAAAAAAAAAAAAAAAATTGGGACACCGCCATACTTTGTACAATGCTTTTCACATTTCAATGGCATAAGAGTGCAGTAAAAAAAAACACTAAAAGGAAATCAGCTGATCCGAGGAAAACACCTCGCTTCCGTTTTCCTCCAAACACTTGACCACGGTACACGGCCGGTCGGAAACCAGTGTACATGTACCTCCAACGGAAGCAAGGAGCAGGTTACTGCCTTGACATTAAAGGGCTTGGTGTCAACTTGGTGCCATCAAATCAACTCATACTCCCCTCCCAAGCCAGGGAATTTTGTAATAAAAACAGAGTCGAAAAGTCGCATTTTAGAGCATTAAAAACGATATTCAGAAGAATTCACTGCGAAGACTAAAAAAAAACAAGGATCATGTAATATTTCTGTACAATTAACTTGAATGATATTCAACATCGAAATTGGGGGGGGGGGGGGGGGGGGGTGACAATACACGCCATCCCCCACCTCAAACCCTAACCCTAACCCTTACCCCCGGGATCGACACCCATGGTACAGTTCCTGAAACAACAGCAGTAAGAGCGAGTAATTTACATAAAAAGCACACATTATATAAGCACACAATTAGGCTACCTAACTCACAGCTATCTGAAGTGACCCCTGTCATTTCCTCTTTGTTTTGAAGGTATGTATCTTTCTTCATATTACTGCCCATGAATCTGCATTTTCTTTGACAAAAAAAGGAAGAAATAACCTTTAACCCAAGGGTGATGGGAAAGAGACCATAAGTACATGGACAGGTTTCTCACGCGGAGACACAGCATACCATGCACGATCGCCACACATTTTATTGGCCCGAACAACCTGTGAATTTATCATTATGATGATGCACCGGTTCGTTGTACACAATGACCCGAGAAAGCAGGAAAGTCCCTTTCCATGTACAACATTAGGCCTATACATGGATTCCAATCACCCCGCTAACCCCAGCTAGCTCGATGGCCTAGCGGTATGGCATCTGCACTAGTAAGCAGGAGGTCGTGGGTTCGAATCCCACCTGGGCCAGCATGTGATGTGTTCATGTGCACTCACAAGCACTGAGTACACAGTGCTCATTAACGTCGGTAAAGAGCAAGCCTGATTTGCATTATAGGGGCCTACATGTAGTTTAGAGTCGCACTTCTTCACAGTCTGTGAAGTTTTACTTTCTTTTCCGGGTTTTGTTTTATTTTCTTTCCCTCACAATAACAAACACTAGAAATAAGAGGCTTTTGCCTATTTAAAGGTACTTTCATACTTTTGTTTTTGTTAACGAAATGCAGATTCGTGGGCAACTATATTCAAGAGAGATACAATTACAGTCAACTGTGAAATTCCCAGTCCAATACGGTGCCCACATTTTGAGAAAACAATAAAAACGCCCGCGGTATTTTTAGAATTCTTGACACCGTTATTTTTTTATCTTTAAAAGATCAAAATTGTTTTTGGCCATTGTTTGAATCTTTTCTGGATAAATACAACGAATAATGCAGAAAACCTACAACGGTAAGTTTCTACCATCACCATCTTCATACCCTGTACGTCATTGATCAATCTGTGAAGGTTTCTGTTTCGGTATGCTACCAAAGTATGATAGTAATTAACATTATATTTAACATAATTTTAGCATATAATCTGTCTTTAACATTATTCAGGTAAGGAAATCAATACACAGTCTATCCATATTCCACCTTGATAATTTGATATTTTCAAACCCTTGATAACGAATTATGCATATGCAAAGCATTTTAAGTGCTATGAGTTGAACAACAAAATAATGAATATTATGCAAGGCAAACATTTTCATAGTCTAAAAAAGCGATAACTGTTTTGGGTAATAATTACTTTTAAAATCACTTTTAAGACAAATACTTGAGTATTACGGAAACTCATCAATATTTCTCGATTAAGATATTGATTTCAAAGTCCATAATGAAGAGCTTAAAGGTAATATCATACTTTGGTTTTTATCAAAGAAATACAGATTCATGGGCAAAAATATCAAGAAAGATACAGAAACAGTCATCTGGGAAATTCCCAGTTTCACACGGTGCCGACATTTTGAGAAAACAGTGAAAAACGCTCACGATATTTTTGAAATCTTTTCACCGTATTTTTATCTTTAAAATATCAAAATTGTTTTTGGTCATTTGTTTTACTCCTTTCTGGATAAATACATGTATTTCAGACAGAAAAATGTTAAAGGCATAATGTTACCATCACCATCTTTATACCGTGTAAGGTATTGGTAAATCTGGCTTTTGGCTTTCGGCTTTCGGTATGCTAGTAAAGTATTATACTACCTATAATATAATGTGCTTGCATGAAAAGGTGTAAAATAGTATATTTAAGCATTTTCATCATTCATATGTAATATTAAGTAATTCTCAATCCAATCGCTGTTTGATGTTCCACCATCAAACTGACTTCAACAAATTAAGGTTGATGTGATTGCACCTTTCAATTTAGTACGGTAACTGTTTTGATTAAAGCACTGATTGAGGTATATTGTCCGCACATTAATATTTGTTGTCGTATAGTGATGCTTAAAAGTCAAGTGTCATGTTTGGTTCGGACATTTTAGGTGAATCAAACTAGATTCCCGTGCCACGTTTGTTTCGACAAAAGATGGCTCTTAATTTTCGCATGTGGAACTTTCGGATTTGCCTGTGCATGATAGCGTACAGAAACGGGTTGACTGCCGAGTTGGTGAGGAGCAGATTGGATAGATGGTTCCTTGCTTCTACTCGGGCCTTGCAATCGGAACATTGGGTATCGACTATCAGCACGTAGAACGGGTAGGGCAGGGAAAACACTGCAAAGACACCCATGAGAATAGCAAGCCGTAGGGCCGGTTTGACGTATCGGTTCTGCATGGTCGTTGAGTTGGTCTTGTTGGTCGATTCAGGACTAGGCCTACTACCAAAAACAAAGAAGCGCTTCTTCTTCTCGGCTGGCGATGAGGGTGATTTGGGAGAGTCCTTCCTCCTTTGGACGGAATCACTCTCATCTGAGGTTGCTGCATCCGTTGCCGGCATGGAGTCAGTGCCGTTTGCCATGAGGCCGCTTTCCTCGGGACTTGCAGCTGGGGTCACCTCTCCTTCTTGCTCGGCGGGCTGAGGCTTTGCCGGCTTGGCACGGGGTGGTTGGGGTAACCTTTTACGAAGACGCCTCCGCAGCAGCACCACAAAGCGGAGAGTGCACACGATCATGATGAGGAACGGAACCAGGAATAGGAAGAAGCCGATGACGAGAGAAAAGCGCGGGTCCGTCCTGACTGGCGACCGGCACTCCATGGCGAAATCGATGTACATCTCAGACTCCCGCTCCCCGCCGGCCAGCCAGATGATTGCCTCGGTCGAGCTCATGATGAGAGCCACGGTCCAGGCCCCGGCAATCTGCAGTTTGATGTTACGCAGGGACTGGATACGTAGATAGGAGGAATACTCCCTGGACACGAGCAGCCAACGGTCAATATTTATGGCTGCTAAGGTGTACATGCCACCGGCCACCCCGAGTACCGAGAAGAATGCACCGAAGATGCACACGAACCTCCCAAGCGGCCAACTGCCTAGGCTGTAAGTAATTGCAGCAAATGGTAGACCCGTGACTCCAATCACCAGATCGCTACACGAGAGGCTAAGGATGAGAAGGTTGCTGGTCTTGCTGCGCAGATTACGACTGTCTCGATCTGCGAAGGCCAAAATCGTGGCAATATTCCCAACGATGGCGATGGCGGAGATCACGAAGAGCAGGCAACCCGAGAAAATCTGAGAAACACGGCCCACTTCATCGGGGTAAACCTCGGTCCCCGTCACGTAACTGTCCACGTCGGTAGTCTGATTATCCATGTTGTCAATGACTCGTCTCTCACCAGTCGCGATGTTTGTGTGACACTTACCAATGACACTCCAATGAAATACAATAACGATGTGCAGGTTTTTATACAGGCCCGTGCTGTATAGCGGAAGTACACCCTGCACTTGGGTACATGAACTTGTTCCAGCTCACGATTTCATTGCTTCACTAGTACTGATAAGTTGTTCAGTACGGTGTCAATCTATAAAGTACAGTATAGGTTATATGCTGCCAAGGCCTTGTGGAATAGGAAACAGTTTTCCTGTACACCACATAATAATGATACGGCTCGGTCTGACTCTGACATGACGCAATGTTTAGTCTTTGCTTGGGATATTTAGTGAGAATAACTTGAACTTGAGGGCATGTCTAGTGACAGAACCCATTGGAGCGTGCTTGATCCTTCACAACATACCTTTTATAACTGAGAATGAACGCACGCACAACGTACACGGTCCAATGACGCCAATTCATAGTCAAATTATCCAGGAATAATGTGATCATAATATTGTGTGTACTTCTTTGAATGGGAGAAAAAAAGAAGGCAACTTAACAAAAAAAAATAGTTGGCTGATATCTTTCGTGTTTTTTTTTTTTAGCCATTTCATTATTTTTGATTTTTTTTTTTAAAGAGAGAACAACACATCGTCTCGGCAAATGTGATTCGAATTATTTGAGTTCTTACATTTTTCTACTTCCAACTTTTCTAAAGGTATACGTCAGTACATATTCCTTGCATAATGATTCTTGTTTTTATGTGCGTGGGTATCTCGTTAGGTGAGTTCATTATGATTAGCAATGCACATGCAGCACAATGAAACGAGTGAAATCAATAATGACACTATAGCGAGAACATTTTCGAGACAGTATGAACGACCCATGACACAAACAAAGTGGTCATTAGGTATGAAAATGAAGAAAAACAGCTTCTTGTGAAAATATCCCATCGAGCAATTCAAGGGAACCAACCGATGGAAGATCATAATAATTATATCGGTCTAATACACCAGTCTTATCAAGCTCACTACAAGCAAGGGTGACGCTTTTTACTCAAGGCAGCCGTGCGATCCAGTGCTCTCCCGGTCGTTGGCTTACAATTTTCAAAAACTCGTCGGAACGACGGAATTGTGAGGGGAAAAACGAGAATGTTTACACAATTATGCGTCATTATTGTAGGAATCCTCACAAGTTAATCCAGGGTTGAACTGCAGAGGGCGCCCTTTTTACAGGCCCTCTTCTTAGCGGTACACCACACTGAAATAATAAACTCGCCTTGACCTTAAAGGGAGCATAATAGGATTTGCAAGGTCTAAAAAAGATATTGAGTTTGAGACAGAAAATGGACTCAACAGTTCGGAAACAGTGCAAACAGTCACCATGGGAAATCTTGGTTCATCAGATACTGGGTTTTTTTTTCAAGAAAATCAAGATTTAGTGTCTAAAGAACACCCTCACTTCAGTTGTTTTAGTTATCCCCTTTCACTCAAGGTATGAAGATGGTGCTGGTAGAAACATACCGTTAACATATTTCCACCTGAAATGCTGTATTTATTCAGAAATTAGTAAAACAAAGACCGAAAACAGTTTTGATCTCGGGGTAAGATCAAACCATTCTTCATGTTTTATAAGAAAAACCGAGTTGGGTTTTCGCAATTTCCGCATGACTCAGATGTCCGATTGAGCTCAAATTTTCACAGGTTTATTATTTCATGTACATGTTTGATCAGACAAAGTGTGAGTACTGTCCCGCGACCTTTACCAATCATATATTGTACCTTTAATGTAAAACCCCTCAACTTCACAGTTGAAA
The DNA here is from genome assembly GCA_963971285.1 of Astropecten irregularis. Classification (NCBI taxonomy): domain Eukaryota; kingdom Metazoa; phylum Echinodermata; class Asteroidea; order Paxillosida; family Astropectinidae; genus Astropecten; species Astropecten irregularis. Next base: position 29,502,673 of record OZ020244.1, on the reverse strand, counting down.
AGAAAACCTCACCCATGGGTCGCTCAGATTGTGGTACTAAACTGCAAAAGGAAATTTGAACCCTCATCTACCCAATTCTTTTCAAATCTTATTAGATAGGCGGATTATAGTTTTTTCTAATTGCTCCAAGATAAAAAGCACCCCAAAAAACTACCAATTTGTATGAAGCATGCAACCACCCACGTTCAAAACAATGTTAGGCCACATTTTAAGCCAAACATGCGCAAGTCTCCACAACAGGCTGAAACACTGAACCCCCAATCACACAATAATAATTGCATGACCCTCCAAAAATGCATATTTCCAAAAATTGAGCTATTTAGTTTAGGGGTGCACCACACTAAACAAACCCCACTGACCTTAGTGTAAAAACACTCGACTTCACAGTAAAAAAACAAAACAATAATGAGTCGGTGAGATTTTGATACGATACTGCAAAATGGTACTTTGAACCCCCATCGACCTGATTATTATTATACATTTTTGCCTAGTCATGCAGCCGCTCAGATTTGTTGCTAATTGGATCATTTTGGGAAATAAAACGTCACCGAAAACATAGGGCCCGACGGTTTTCTCGAAGCTATCTCCATATTCAACGCGAATAATTAAAGAAACATGACTATTTACACAATAAGGAAGGGTGACATTATGCTTGTACTTGATGTGATCTTGCTAACTGCTGTGTAGGTGTATTGCTTTCAAAAGTATGAACATGCATTTCAAATGGTTTGAATCTGATTTGTTGATTGGCGTTAAAAAATAAACACCCTTGACTGGTATAATTATGTTGAAACGTGATAAAACGTTTATGAATAAACGCCATGTAGGGGCAAAGACATGGTAAAGTTTTCTTTAAGTGCTATCGGTTTATATACGTGTTGTGGTGTTTATCTCCATAAACACATAGACGCGTTTTTATTAATAATAAACGCCTAAACGTTTATTTCAATATTTTATAACGCCTTAAAGCGTTTATTTAAATGAAATAAAAACGTCTGAACGTGTTAATTTGAATGGTTTAAACGTTTAAACGCGTTTATTATGTGTTATCAAGGAGGCGTTTATTTTAGCGTTAAAACGTAAACACTTGTATTTAGAGTGAATTAAGGCGTCATTTATTAAGCCATCATTTCTCAAGTATCGACAACAGATGAGAGCACTGAACTCTAGGTTAAGAATGTGTTTTTTGTATTTGCAAATCTCTGGGACGCTCTTAACAAGAGCCACCTTGAACTAAACCCTCGTAAGTCTGTACTGTTTAAAACCATCGCAAGGTATAGGTGAGAGTTGAGGGATCAGCAAACTTTAACAACTGATAAACTAAAACAGGTACACTGATAACAAGCTCTGAACAAAATCGCTCTCAAAGTCCTTTCAGTGGGTCAAAGCGCTCAATACATCAGTTAAGTAATACACTTGAGCTCGGTTTAAAGTCTACGCGGTTACAGTTACCTGTGATACTTGTGTGGGTTTTTATTGCACAGTGAATCAAAGTTCTTTTTAGCACGTTCAGACATCCTGAAATATATATTTTTTTTCTACATTGTGGCGTGAGAATAGATAGGGCATATCACTTGCATCTGTAAGGACTCAGGAGCGTCATTAATTTTGTCAGCTTGGATTGCAATACTGTTTGTCAGTTTGTGATTTCAAATGATAACTTCAAGACCGGAATGAATTCTTTCAAGCTGTTTGAAGCTCGCTCCGTTTGTTTTCATCAGAGGTCTGGTGGTATTTAAACCAACAATTCTGTCCAAAATTGGATAAGTCAATGGATTGACTGTGCTTATTTGAGTGTATACAAGCAAAAGTTGGGTTGTATTGGATTAATGCGCTCCTCGTTGAATGCAGTGCTGGTCTTTAATAGAGACTCGCGTTATACAGAACTGAATCATTTCCAGGGGTCGAACCAGAGATGGACGCCCAATGGGAGTGGTTCTGTGGCGAGAATTCGTCCTATATGAGCCAGTCGGTAGATTGGTTTGATGACTACCGTAACAATACGTGTTTGATTGACGGTGTAATCACAATCCCCCATACCGTCTTCCTTGTCCTATCATCCCTCATCTTACTCGTGTTAGGATGCTTCACCAGCTACCGCAAAGTCTCCACCAAGTATCTCCTGCAGTATCCAGGACACAGCCTGAGATGGGTGTTATCGGTGCTACTCCTGGTCATCATCCTGGCGTCTATCGGGGAAGGTATCATGACCGATGAGACCTACCAGGCACGGATGCAGCCCACCCAGCCCCATCTGTACATCCACAGCATCGTAGCCTTCGTTGCAGTGGTGCTCTCTCTAGTCTACTACCATCACATGGAGCTCTGGCAGTCACCAGCCATGTCCGTGCTGCTGTTCTTGTACTGGGCATTTTCCTTCTGCAACGAGTGTGTGACTATGGTGCGCTTGGAATACCAGGGGAATACCGACGTGCACATTCTTCTGTTTGATCTTACTCTCATCAAGCTGGTCATACTATTCCTTCTGATCCTGATCGAGGCAAATGTCATCAGGACAAGGGTGAATATCTCCATTTTGTTTCCTCCATTCTCCACCGAAATCGATTTCCATTCATCACTTTCCTAAATACATTACGTGCTTCTTCATCGGTACGTTTAATCAAGAATAACATGGCACATTGTATTTGTGGGGTAAGTAGTAATGGGCACTTAAAAGCGCCTTTCCAAGAAGATCAAAGCGTTGTACAGACATATTATTATCCCAGGTCATCAGGCCATAATTTACATTCCCAAAACCATCTCTGGGGAGCATACAGCAACGGCTAATGTGTAGGTGTACAGAGGCTAATCAAATCACAAATCCAACTCTACTCTCACAGGTACCCATTTACACCTGGGTGAAGAGGAGAAATATGTGACAAAGCGTCTTGCCCAAGGACGCAAGCAACACTAGCCCATGGCTGGATTCGAACCCACAATCTGTAATTTTACCACAAGATCTTGAGTTCGACACGCTAGACCACAAGGCCACAACACCCCAAATGAATGTCCATCACGAATGGGTGTGGTCTTGCACGACTGCGTAACATCAAAGATCCCTGGAGCCTATATTCTCTGAAGCTTCTTTGTCGCTCTCTTAGATAATAGGGAGTCACAAGCTATTTTTTCCTTCCGTGTTCTTGTGCAGATTTGCTGCAACAGGGGTGGACACATCCCAAGCGACCTGAAACAGCCGGGCATGCTGTACATGCAGTACTATGTCAGCATCTTCTCCGCCCTGTCCTTCTGGTGGGTGAACTGGCTCCTGAGCCTAGGCTACAAGAAGCACTTGGAGCTGAGCGACCTGGGAGTTGTCCCCGAGCGGCATGAGGCCAAGTTCAACCACAAGAGGTTCCGCAGAGCCTTTAGGGAAGAAATGGTAGGTTCACTAGGTGCACCTGCACTGTTAAAGCGTTCCTGCAGTACTTTTGTCAGCCATGTTATTTTATTGCCTGCATACAGTGACTTTACTGACAGATAATGAATGGCAAGTCTTGGTTTCAAACCAGCATTTGGTTTTCCTTTGAATGGCTTTACAAAATATTCTGGAAAAAAAAACATGAAACTTGAAAAGGCAAACTTGATCCACAGAAATGGTTTGGCAAAACAAATTACACCACCAGTTGAGTGAAAGGAACATATTTGGCAAATAAAACCTATTAAAGAGGAAAAGGTCTGTCAGAAAACATATAAAACAACCCAAACTTTTTGTGCACAGTTCAATTGGGTAACTGCTCTCAGTTACCTAGATGACATTGCAGTTTTGCTCATGAATATGGAAATTCTAATTACCATACATACTAAAAACTTGCTGCTAAAGGTAATATCATACATTGGTTTTTATCAAAAGAATACAGATTTATAGGCAAATATATCAAAACAGATACAGTATTAGTCATTTGTGGAAATTTCAGTCCCATACGGTGCCCACTTTTTTAGAAAACAGCGAAAAACAGCCACAGTATTTCTTAAGTCTTTTCTCTTTTATTTTTGATCTTTTAAAAGATCAAAAAGATTTTCGGTCGTTGTTTGACTAATTTCTGGATAAATGAACCATTTCAGGCGGAACATTTTTAACGGTATGTTTCTACCATCACCATCTTCATACCCTGTAAGTTATACGTTAATCTGTGAACATTTCTGTTTTGGTTCCTTACCAAAGTATGATACTACCTTTAACCCTGAAACAGTTGTGGAAGTGGGTAAAATCACAGGCCCTATAAAAACAGGTGCTTTGTTGCACACGTTCAAGCCATAATATTCATATTGCAAAGACCCTTTAAGCATTAATAAGTAGGCCACAACCGTAAAATGTTATCAAGAAACACTTGATATACCGATAAAGCTCGTATAGCAATGTTGAAGATTTGACGCTTTGCATGGTGACAATTGGTATGTGGATCGGTTTGCGGGAAAAATCATGTAAGAATCGTTCGTACTTTCGCACTCCTTATTTCGTCGCACTTCTGCCCTCATCATTGACTCTTATTATGTTAGTTTCAAGGTATCAATATAATGAATTAATAATAGCCCTATTTTCTTCCCCCAAATGATATTTTGTTTCTTCATTTAAAAAATAACTAAACATTTAACAAAGAAAAAACAAAAGCATCTCCATTCTTGGCATCAATAGGCACGTTCACACACACCAAAAAAGCGCGACTATTTGGGTCGCGCTGTAAATCGCGACTCAAATAGTCGCGTTTTTTTGGTGTGTGTAAACGTGCTTAATACGGACACCGACATAGTATTCTTATCATGCTGTGATCTTGTCTCCCTTACATCTAGGCGAGAGCAGAGAAGAGGGGACAGACTGCATCGCTGTACCGGATTTACTTCAAGGTGTACGGCGGGCGGCTGGTGGGTGCCGCTGTGCTGAAACTCGTTGGGGAACTCTTCTTCTTCATCAACCCTCTAGCGGTCGGGGCGCTGACGGCTTATGTCACTACGCTCAAGTACCCCGGAGACGTCGAGGTATGGTCCACCGATCTTCTCACTCTTTCTCACCCGGATGCCTGTATATGCCAGTTGGCCTGTCAGTTGACAGCCTCCGTATTAGTGGTCGCCACTGGGTCATGTCTTGTGCCATGGATATCACTTTGTTGAAACCCTTCTCCTCTTTTTGAGTTGTCTCCTTGATTTGGTCCTCCCATCTCTTCCTTGGTCGTCCGATTGGTCGTTTCTTTTGTGGTTTACACTTACGGTATCCCTTTGACGTCCCCATGGTGTCTGCCATCCTTTGTATGAGGAAAAAACATTTTGTTTGAGGGGGATTTGTATAGTAAAGAAAGATTGGCATCTGGTAGAAACATTACGAAAGAAGGCTTAGGCTCGAGGAGAATCATGTGCACTTCAATGCACGCAGATCAAATCTACCATTGAGCGCTTGGTAAATGAATGTAAACTCAAATAACAACATGAACATGATGTATTGTTCTGTATCAATTATTTTCAGATCCTTCCGGCGCATAATGTTAAGGTGGATGAGTTCTTCCGAAATGGCTTCGTGCTGGTGTTGGTCATGTTCATTGCCTCCATGGTCAATTTCATCTGTCTGCAAACCCACTTTTATATTGCTGTCATTGAGGGGCTGAACGTACGGGCCGCCATCCAGGTATGTAGGCACACACACAGTCGTATCTGGTCGAATCAGTCCGAACAAATCGACTCTCAGACACTGTACCTATTAACTGAATGTTCCCTGAAGGTATCATTAAACTGACTTTCAGTTACTAATATCCTTCGTCAAGACTGACACTTGCGTCCAGAAATTGGGCAGTGTATTTAACAAGATTAGAAGGTCTGTGATGTCAAAATAATGCCAAGACCTAAAAGCTTATGACTGGACGTCCGGTAAAACGAAGTACGAGTCTCGATGAAATCCAATTCATAAGTTGGCATGGAAGTGAGCAGTCCTGCTGTTGATGACTAAAATGGGTCATTGGTACTTTCATTCATGAATGTTGCGATAGAAACTTGATGCACCAACCATGCCAGGGTATTCCATGGAGCTATAAAACAACGATAAAGCATGCAGCATGTATTTTTCTACCAGGACGGGATCTTGTGTATTCAGTCCAAACTGCTATCTCGAAGTAGCACAACAGTTTTGTTGGCCTATTTTAAGATAATGACAATATTATTAAACCACGACACTGGTGCTCATCGCATGCGGATCAAATTGCCAGATTGTTTTGGAATCTAGACACTGTCATCTTTTTATTTTCTTGCTTTCCCAGACCATGGTGTACGAGAAATCACTGCGCTTGTCCACTGTGGCTACGACCGGAGGTCAGATGGACATGGGACAGATAACCAACCACATGTCGGTCGATCCCAATGCAGTGCAGTTCATGTTCCAGTTTATAAATAACCTCTGGGCCGTTCCGATACAGGTAAGTAAATGGTGTATAAAGTCAAGTTAAAAAAATAACCGAATCTACAAATCCACAAACGGGTTCTGATTGAGTTTGTATAGACATCACAGATCAGGATTAATTGTTACCGTATTGTTAATGTTAAATTGAAATTCACGTGAGCCATTGCTGTATCGTTCTGTAGAGTGCCGATGCGTCGATTTGAAAGTCGCAGGTTCGACTCCCGCTTCAGTCAGTAATTTCTCACTCAATTTTGGTGGAGGGTGGTTGTTTCCAAGTTGTTCTCCAGCAGACTCGATATACAACTGATTTGATTTCTTTTCTACCAACCCCAGCTGGCAATAAACCTGGCCTTGTTGTACAACCAAATGGGCTATCCTGCCCTGATAGGGGCATCCGTGTTTCTCCTGGTCAGCCCAATACAGATGAAGATTGCAGCTTCGATTGGAAAACAGCAGAAGAAACTGTTGGTGAGTAAAACAAAGTTCAAGGCGGAGTCATCGAAAAAAAAACCCCAACACATACCCGACTTTCATCCAGCAATTTGTGTACAACATAGTGTACCGTTTAAACAGGAAAGATCCAACTTTATTCTAATTCATCCCAGAAATTCACCAAACAAAATAACGCACCAGTTATTAAACGTTTTTTGTTTTCTCAAGACGGTGCCTTCCAAAATGGAATTAAACAAAATGCATCTCCTTTGGCGACTTTATATTGAAAATTATACAATAACTCCATCTGCCTTAACGTACACTGAAGACGATTAACGATTTTCTTCTCAGTGGTGAACATTCGGTATATTAGCTTATTCCCTTCAATTATATGCCATACACATATTTTGCATTGTAACTCCGAATCGGCAATTACGATGCTTTTCATACGGAATGTTTCATGCAGGCCTACAAGTTTTAGTGCATATTCAAGATGGTTTTATGAACAATTCATTTGACCAGGTTTGTTCCGATGAACGACTTCAGAAGACCAACGAGTTACTGCAGGGGATAAAGCTATTGAAACTTTACGCATGGGAAGGACTGTACGGCAGAGTCATTGAAGTCATCAGAAACAAGGAACTTAGCTACTTGCTCAAGGTCAATGGCGGCTTTATAACCACAGGTATATAATTCCACAAACATCTTGACTTTATTCCCGAGAAGAATCAAACAGAATCGAACTTCTCACACTGTCCAATGCCTTCTGTCTCCTTCCGTCTCGGGAGACGATGGCTGCACCAAGTTTGGTCACTTCTTGTTGCGGCACCTCCTCGATCCAGGAGTGGTAGTCGTTGCTACACAGGCTACAGATGTGGGATATTGCAGCCTGGTATGTGAAGTTGGCCTTGCGGGTGGCTCTCTTCTTCTTCAGGCGTTCCGTGCGCTGTAGGTCGGCTTGTCTTGTCCCTTGTTGAACAGCAGTCCTCCAGTGGTCTCGGGATTGTGCGAGGCTTTCCCAGGACTGAATGTTGATTGCTGCATTCTTCAGATTCGTGTCTTTGTAGCGCAGTCTGGGGCGACCTCTGGAGCACTCAGAGAGTTCTCCATAGAGCAGGTGTTTGGGGATTGGACCATCGTCCATCCGATGCCTTACTAATCAATTAAAAGCCTAAAATTATTGGAGTTAGGAGGGACTGACGCGTTTCGATCCTAGCAGGATCTTTATCAAAGGATGATCAATTTTCAATCAAACTGTCTGCTGTTGTTCAATGACTGAACATTGTTTTTAAACTTGTTTAAGTAGCTTTGATTCTTTTGGTCTATCATCTTTCAATTTTCCTAATTCCTTAGTTCTATTGACGCTGGCTACTCCGGTGCTCGTCACAATAGTGGTAAGTCAACTTTCAAGTTCTAAAAATATATCTAAACCATTTGACTGGACGTAGCTCATCCTATAGGTCTAACGCAATCCCACTACGAGTCAGGCATTCTATACATCTTCAGGTAATCAAAGCAGGAAGGGACATCACTATAACTTCCTGAGAATTTCAGCGCCATTGATGCATTTTAGATTCATATTTCTGGGTGATTCTGCTGTCTTTCATGGTCACCCCCTTACTCCTCCAATCCAGGGATTCGGTACCTACACCGCCCTCACCGGTGATCTCCTGACACCTGACGTCACCTTCTCGGCATTGGCCTTGTTCAACCAGCTGACGATGCCACTGATGATCCTGCCCATGAGTCTGCTGTACTTCATCAACGGCGTAGTCAGCACCAACCGCGTCCAGGCGTTCCTGGCGGCGCCAGAGGTGGAGGACACCAGTGACGACATGGACGTGGAGATCAATGCCGCTGCACACCACACGACAGGCGTACGTTATTATTACATGTACTCAACGAAAATTCAGACTCTTTAACTCTTTAAAAACAAGATCTTTTTAGATCACACAATGGAGGAAGGAAAGACCAGGGGCCGATTTCACTAACGCTTTGCGATCATCGTAAAGCCCAAATCCATCGCTAAACGGGAAATCGTTCGCTACTTTGCATGGCAATTTTCTGTTCAGCGATGGATTTGGGCGTTACGATGATCGCGAAGCGTTAGTGAAATCGGCCCCAGAACTGTAATCTTGCTCCAATGTATGGAGTCTCAATCTACTCCTCATTAAGCGATTTGGGTCAATTTCATTAAACCCATCGTAACTCGAGTTACGATCCATCGTAGGGCCTTTCTGAAATCTACCCCTGCTTTGTATTTGTTTCTGTGCAGTACGGCAATGCAGTAGGATTCCAGAAGCCAGACTACGTGATCATGCCCAGCAGCACCAGCGAGGCAGAGGACCACACCTCAGGCACCGAGCGCTCGGGCTTACTGGCCAACAATGAACGGAAGAAACAGAAGAACGGGGCTGCTCACCTGTACGGAGCGGCGGCCCACCAAGGACACCCGGTTCAGAACGGCCCGTCTCCGTCCAAGAGGTTACCACGTGGAGTCGCAGTCAAGGTAAGCATAGATGTATTCCTGCCATGTGCATGTGAAAATCTCCTCATAGCATCGAAACTATAATCATCTTGATGAGTGATTGATGTTTGATTGATAAGTGCTGTGTATTTATTGATATCAACTCTATAAAGATTTGTAGGCTTTGCATGGTGACAAAAAATTGGTATGTGGATCGGTTTGCGGAAACACCATGTAAGAATCGTTCGTACTTTCGCACTTTTCGATCGCACTTCTCGTAAGGTCTCAATGTTTCGACTAGCCTGCTCTAGTCATCATCAGGAGATTGTTAACTCTATGAGGAAAATTGAAACGTATTTCCTTCCTCAACCAGAATCTGTTGATCTTGCGAATAATGTCGAAAATAGCTAACCGGATGGGCTGTCGGCACTTCTTTAAGGCTCATGGGACAGGCTTTACGGGTGAGGGATCAACTTGTGCCCTTAAGTATGAAATTAATTCACATGTTTTCATGTTCAAAGATATCCGGTGGAAGCTTCGTCTGGGATCCTGACTCGAGTACGCCCATTTTAAGGGACATCGACGTAGAAATACCTGAAGGTAGGCACTGTCTCCAAATACCACACTCTGATAAAATAGGTTCATTTAAGTAGGATTTGAAGCTTTGCATGGTGGAAGTCACATAATAAGGAAAGGTTTGCGGAGACACCATGTATAAACTCTTTATAGATGTGTGGTTATGACAAGAACCGGTGAGAAGTTGGATCTCGACGTTCTGGCCAGTGTTCTCTGACCGTCCTCATGAGAGTGAAGCTGAGACGTCAGTGAGTTATATAGGTTCAATGGGAGACTCTGGAGAACCGGTCTTCAAGTCAACAGCGCACGCGCACGCACAACAGCGCAGGCGCAAAACAACGCGCGCATGCTCACAATTGCGTGCGCGTGCGCTGTTGACTTGAAGACCGGTTCTTCAAAGTCTCCCATTAATTATGTACATATTGCCTAATTTACTCTTGCTTTCCTCGATTCCAGTACTGTTTTATAGAATCAGATGTAAGATATAATTATAGGAGTCTTTCTTTCTCGAAGGTAAACTGACGGTGGTGATCGGACAGGTTGGCAGCGGGAAATCCTCCCTTCTGTCAGCCATCTTGGGGGAAATGACAACTGCATCAGGAACGGTCCACGTCAGGTATATAATAAATTATACTCAATGGGTGCATTCGTTTAGCTCCCCCGGGTCGACACCAGACAACCTCGTCCCCATTCTCTCGCTTGTTTTGTGCAGTAAGGGCCGACCCGTGTTAGCTAAACGAATGCACCCAATATCAAACCAAGACCGTCACTTCGCTATTTATCCGTACAATGTTTTGAAGGTTATGGTAGTTTCTAAGTCAAAGTTCTCGGGAAGATTTAACGCAAATAAACGCAGCTTCACCTTTGACCTGTCGCTGATTATACCTGCTCATAGACTGGAGAGTGTATCAATATTCTTGTTGGATATCATAAGATAAGAAACAAAGGGATATACAATATGTACCACACAAGCAAATGCACTACGAAGCAAAGGTTAAGATAACTTAGCTTGTCGATTTGCTTCCATATAGATATGAAGTCTAAAATTGGATTGTTTTTGTGTACGTGTGTGTTTGTATTTGTTATACCTGTGACAATGACCTTTCATCTTTCAGAGATCGGAACCAGATAGCTCTGGCTGCACAGAAACCATGGCTGCTTAACAGCTCCCTCCAAGAAAATGTACTCTTCTCTCAGCCGCTTGATAACAAAAAGTAAGAAGGCTATAGATGGACCTACATCTAACTTACATTCGGTACATACATCGGTACATTCAAACACAACCTATGGTAAAATCAAATGCATGTTCTCAATTATTGTCCAGCTTCAACACAGTTTATTAAGGTAAAGGTTACTTTGCAAGGGCAAGCAATATTTCTTCTTGTTTCTTGTGATTCCGCTGTTGGATAGGACCGTGAACAAGTTGTCTCAAAAGTAAGTCTTCGTGTCAGCCATACCATTACATAGTGGCCATGCTTTAGAAGACAAACCAGAAGTGTCTTACGGCAGCCATCAAAATGAATGAGCAAAGAAGTTTAAACCTATTCACCAAATGGTGGTCTTCCATAAAGACTTAAATTTATGTTAAGAATATATAATTAATGAAATAAGAAGTAATAGAACAATGAAAAACTTTGAGGAAAAAAATTAAAGTAAAACCAAAAGAGGTCCAAACAAAAGACACTAAAAACTCATTTAAATTAGATTAAAAAAACGTTGGCTTTGTCCAAGACTGAACTTGACATTCAAGTGTTCGTGGACGAACACAGAGCTGTTCAGATTTTATTTGACAAGCTTTGTAAGCTCTAAGCTTTGCATACTTCTGCTTTACAAGCATCAGGAATGTCAGAACAGCTAAATCATTTCTACGATTTGAAACACGCAGATACAAGCGGGTGATCGATGCGTGTGCCCTGAGGCAAGATATCGACATCCTACCAGGCGGTGACCAGACGGAGATTGGTGAGAAGGGAATCAACCTGAGCGGAGGACAGAAACAGCGAGTCAGCGTGGCCAGAGCCTTGTACTCGGGGAGGGACATTGTCATAATGGTATAGCCTTTATTTAAATGTTTGCTGGAAGGTATCTCTGTCCTGGGTACGGGAATACACTCAGTGATGACCTATAAGACAGTACACGTCCATCCTCCACAATGCTCTTTCTCCGCGGTAGTTGTTGAGGAGATGATCGTGACTGACAATGCGCCGCTGTCCAAAAAGTATAACTCAATCTGGACTATATAGGGAATCCAGTGACATGATGACCGAAGGTAATTGAAGTTGGTGATGTGATGTGATGTTCAGTACATGGATAGAATGCCATTTTAAGTATATATATTTTTTTATTTAAAAATGCCTTGGAGAAAGATCCTGCTAGGATCGAAGCGCATCAGGCCCTCCTAACTTCAAGAATTTGATATATATTCAGGGGTCGATTTCACCAAACTCATCGCAACTTACTATCAATCGTAGGACTTATGATGCACTGCAGACCTACGTATAGGATAGGCCACCTACGATGGGTTATCCTTCGTAACTCAAGATACGATCGATCGTATAGGGCTTCGTGAAATCGACCCCAGGACATTTTGGTCGATGAGCAGTTTGCAGCAGTTTATTACTCATATTGGCAGTGGTTATATACATTACAATTCCTGCGACACGTACGATAGACATACTCAAATTGCCTCGTTGTGTTAGGTACAAAGCATCCAGCCTCCAGCATCGACATTCCCACAAGTCTTGTTCCTTGTACCTTGTATGTAGACGTCACTTCCGATAGGTCATTTAGGTACTTTACTGGAAGTCTGACACTGGAATGGCTAAACAAACGCATGAACAATTTGTTAAAGAATATCAAAGTGGACAATTTCCTGCAACAACGGACAGTTGGTTTGGTTTCAATTACACAAGATGTCTCGTTGATTTCAGGATGACCCGCTATCTGCCCTGGATGTCCACGTTGGAAACCACCTCTTCACAAACGGCATCATGAAACTGCTGATCAGCCATCGGCAAACCGTGGTGCTGGTCACACACCAGCTGCAGTACCTCAACAGAGCCGACCTGGTGAGTTCCATACGAGTTGCCATTTATTCATGTATTCAAAATAATATTCATATATTGAAATATTCATTTATTCATGTCGTCCACCTTCAGTTATGGATGAACTGAGTGAAACAATAGATGGACAATAAGACTGATGAAGACTAGTGGCAGAGAAGGATGGAAATGTGAAATGGAAAGTGAGATGGAAGATGGCATTCAATCGTTTAAGCAGGAACATGATGGATAGAAAATAAAAAGGAGTTGTAAATAAATGGTGTCTACACGAGGAAAATGTTCACTGGATAAACATCTCATACCCTTGAGCTTCTCGCTGGGTAGAGGCACAAATTGTAGCATCCAAATGACATCTCCTTCCAGGTCTTGAAACATTGTTGCGTTTGAATGTTGTGTTACAGATCATTGTGATGAAGGACGGTAGGATAACCTCTCAGGGGACCATAGACGACATCGTCCACGCCGACCCGGACATGTACAGCGAGTACAACGAGGCGGTTCAGGCGTTCAGCGAGTCTGAGGTCGAGGCCGAGCTATCCGGCTATGAGTCCGAGTCCACCAAGGAGGAACGACTCCGCCTCCAGCGGCAAGTCAAGACGACAGTCCTGACGAAGCAGGCATCAACAGGTACATCTATGCAAGAGAATTGCCCCTCTCTTAAAGCTGTGGGCGGGAGGGAGTTAATCATAACTTCCCCTTCTCTTTAGGAAGGAGCACAACATGATAACGCTTCAAAATCATTCCCTGTGGGTGCTTTAGTTCTTCCTTCTTTCGTGATATGTCCTTTGCAATCTTGACTGCAAGATCTCAATTCTAGGATTAAATAATAGTCTCCATGATAATCTCTCAGACAGGTGATGAAATTACCTATTGAGAGGAATTGTTTCGAATGGATCGAATCATATCTGCCTCTGAAACTTTGTAATTGACCCATAGGCCTAGGCCCAAGCAGAATATAAAAAAAATCAGACTTGTCGACTTGCCTGAGAGAAGGTCATCTGAACAGTCAGTACGATTTTAGTACTGTATTTGTTGCAGGCCATTGTGTATGAAGCGTTGTAAATCTGTCTTCTGTTTTGGGACTTTAGTAGGAGAGAAGGGAACCCTGATGGAGAAAGAGGAGATTGAGAGAGGATCTGTCTCCATGAACGTGTACTGGTACTACATGAAGAACTTTGGCGTGCTGACTCTGGTCTTCGCCACCCTCTTTTCGGTTCTGTTCACGGGCTTCTCCATAGCCACGAACTTCTGGTTGTCGTACTGGTCCGAATCTGGCCTCGGAAACAGCGTGAGTATAGAATCCTATGCCTCCAGTCCCTTCATTTACGACAAAACTAGACAATAACAGGTAGAGACAGGCTTCACTGTGCAGATCCTACTCTGAATAGTCAATTTGATATGAGTGTTCTTTGCTGGAAAACTGCTGCTCAACAAGGCACAAGACAGGCTGACATACACCGCACTGACCGCTTGAAGAAGAAGAGAGTCACCCGCAAGGCCAGCTTCACTGACCAGGCTGCATGAGCCCACATCTGTTGTTTGTGCGACAAAGACTGCCATTCCCGGATCGGCCTAATCAGCCACACGAGGAGGTGTAGCAACCAGAAATGACGAAACCAGGGGTCGATTTCACCAAACCCGTCGTAACTTACTATCAATCGTAGGACGTATGATGCATTGCAGTCCTACGTAGGATACGATGGGTTATCCGTCGGAAGTCGAGTTACGATCGATCGCAGGGCTTTGTGAAATCGACTCCTGGTGTAGCCATCGTCTACCGACACAGAAGGAGACCGATGACGACGACTTTGTATATCAATAGCCTTGCTGCAGCCTATTCATTGCATCATTTATTTTGATTCACTGAACATTCGAAATGATCTTAACTTGTTGTATCTGTCTCTGTCAAACAGACGGACGTCGATTCACAGTTTGAGGAGTTCTTCGGAGTCTACGTCGCTTTTGCCGTGCTCAACTTGGTGTGCAAGTTGATTTCAACCGTGACGGTTGTCTTCGGCGTCTTGACAGCGGCTAGGAAGCTTCACCAGGGCATGCTGCGGAACATTACCAAGGTACCACTGAGGTGAGGTTAAATATCCTCTCTGTAAATTGTTTGCAATTGTCCAGAATGTTATTTTATGCAAATAATTTATTACCCCTTCACCGACACGGACTCAAGGCTTTGATTGATCAGAAACAAATGGGCGTGGTTTCTCTATTTCCCACCAATATTTGCAATTCATAAAACCAAATAATAGCATTAAATGTACATCCATGTATAAGTAATTAATAATGGCATAATCGGTTCGGTAAAGTTGGCAACAACCGTTCATTATAACGTACTCTTTTCTTAAATCAGAATCAAACTATTAAAAACTTGTATTTGATTTGAATGGTGTAGCCTTTGCGTAGGCCAATGCCTGTAAATGTATGCACTACACGTGTAATGATACAGATATTTCAACCCCCCAATTAACACTGTTTTGCAGATTTTTCGACACAACCCCGATTGGCCGCGTGTTGAATCGATTCTCCAACGACACCCAACTTATTGATATGGTAAGGTGTACATGAAAATAATGACAATTTTCCTTTATAGTATCGCAACAATATTCCCCATTTTTATAACAAACTTACAGTTTACATAGATGTTGACGAATAACGTGTCCTGCAGCCAATTTTACGAAATTTTGCGTAACTTACGCAACGTACAAATGTTGCGTAACTTACGCAACGTACAATGTTGCGTAAGTTTCGTGAAACGGCCATAACTTGTGCAACCAAGGCCGGAAAATGTTGCGTAAGTTACGCAACATTTAAAGTTTCGTGAAATCGACTGCTGGATTTTTCCATTTCCTGCAGAGGATGACACAGACGTTAAACGTCATGATAGGCAGCTTTCTGAATGTGGCATCTGCTGTGGTTGTTAACACCGTTGTTATGCCAATCTTCCTGGCATTCTTCGTGCCCATAGGCATTGCCTACTACTTCCTGCAGCGGTTCTTCCTTGCGTCTTCAAGGTACTGGGCTCTAATGCATTCATTGTACATCGCGAGGGCCGTGGAAATTCAAGAGCAGGTCTTGTGGTGCCCTTTCAAATTGGTCGCGAACCAAAACATCCTGATAGCCGCACCGCCATATAAGCCGCACTAATGTAGTTGCCCCTCTGAAAGTCAGATAAGCCGCAGAAAAATGATGGTACATGTAATGCAATTTGGTTATTGTTGTGCAGGTCAGTGTCGCTTAATACCATTGGTCACTCTTAAGGACCGACTAAGCCTACAAATTCTAACAAGTACATTGCTATAGTGACTGACTCTCAACTGATCTCTAATAGAAGACCTACAGCTAACCAAAGTATTTTCCACAAATACCCACAAGGGAAACTGTACAAGTATAAGTCATTGTAAAGTGAACAAACACAGATTGACTGGGAGGTCACTGGTTCGAATCCCACTCCAGTCAATTTTTCTTTGGTCACTTTTCAATGACTTTAATAGAAATATTTTTTCCGTTTGAGTTGGGGAACATGACTTTATAATCAAACACTTAAGCAAGATAATGATACGAGTTTTCATTTGGACCTACTTACAATATCTATTAAAAGATGCGACATTTTGCATCATAAAATGCAGATAAATCACCCTCCTGTTTCATTTTCCTCTGTATAGAGAGCTGCAGCGACTAGACAGTGTCAGCAAGTCGCCAGTCTTTGCCTATTTCTCCGAGAGTCTAAATGGACTCACTACAATTCGTGCTTACAGGTAAGCATAATTTTTATCAATAACAGGCATCCCCCTTTTTATCAATGCTTACCTATTTAACTCGACAGAATTATCACAGATTTACTGAACAAACAGATTAAATGGATTCTGTTCAAATAGAACTTAACAAAGAATAACGTCCTTCATTACACTTTCTCATTCTGACCGGCACTTGCAGTTGCATCTTCTTTCCTTCAGCTTTCGGCAAGTATAATTAATTCATTATTATTCCTTCAATTCTTCGCTAACATTTTGGTTGATAATCCACCGGTTGACTTCCCTCAGGTGCAACAAGCGCTTCTACAAGACAGTTGTTGAGCGCATCAACGCCAACCTGGTTGCCTTCTTGTACCTACAACTAGTGAATCGGTGGCTGGCAATCAGACTGGTAAGAATCCACACCATCATTGACTCCTTGGGTCGATTTCACCAAGCAAGTGTAGGACCTATGATGTATTGCAGCCCTGTGTAAAAAAAGATGAGTTATCCTTCGTAACTTAAGTTACGATCGATCGTATATGGGGCTTCGTGAAATCGACTTCTGGTGTTCTGCTGACGTTGGGAATCACCTTTGACCATTCAGCGTTTCCTTCATTGATACAAAGATTACCAAGTGGCACAATTTTGAGGTTTACCATCATTTTCAATTTGAACAGCCGTTGCATGCGTCTTTCGAAGAAGTGTGCATTCTTTGGTATGCTATTGACCTCGCCCAACAACGATTCAACCGTTTAACTTTGGAAACGGGAAGCTTTCTATAGTTGAACATGTACATTTCATAAACCAAGTGAAATGAACACCAAGTTTGTGAATGTGTTTGCATCATTACTGTGTATTGTAAATGTTTAGTGGTTTATTTCAGGATTTCCTTGGTGTACTGGTAGTACTTATAGCTGGTATGTCGACACTGATTGGCGCTTTGACAGCAGGCCTGGATCCAAGCCTCGTGGGACTGGCAGTCACTTACACACTGCAGGTTAGGGAAACCAACAACCTCAAAATAATGATTGTATACAATGTAGGCATGTAGCTGTTGTCGGCGGTGCAATGTGGTGGTTGCAGACAATGTTGCTGCTGTAGCTTTAGAACTATGTACTTTAAAGTGTGTTCCTATTACAAGTATTTATAATTATCGTTATAATAATTATCATTACTGTAACAGTTCCTGATATAAATACAAATGGGGCATTAGGGAGACACGTTAGCGTCTAAAAAAGAATTGGACATTAGGGAGATATCGGGACTTAGGGAGACTTTTCGGTAGCAGCTACCTTTTAAAGACATAGATTTACCGTCCATATTTTAATAGAAGACAGAGAATGCTCTCAATATGAATATTATGTCAATTTCAAGTTCATTGGTTTGGAGGATGTTTAGAAAAGGTATGTAAAGGTATGTGCACGACCCTATGGGAAAGTCTACCTAAGCCTAATGTCCCATCCTCGGTTATTACTATCATGGTTCTTATTGTCGTGATTTTGCTGATGTTCTTACTGTCTTGTTGACGAGGGATTTCTTAGAGGTAAACGGTGCATTAATTCATTATTGACAGGTTGCCGGATTCTTGAATTATTTCGTACGGACGGTCACCGAGTTGGAGATGCAGATGAATGCTGCTGAACGTATTAAGTATTACTCGTCCGTTGAGAACGAGCATTATGAAGGTATATGGACACTAAATGATTGACATCCATATAATACGCGTGTTATGTCAAACTGATGCTAGGAGTCCACTGGGCCGGCGCCAGTTGGTGCCAGTTCGCGCCAATGCAATTTGCTGTGCCGCCTAGTGTCGCCAATAAGGTGCCTAGTGGCGTGCAGTGGCTCAAACTGCCTCCCAACTGGCTCGTGGTGGCCCGTATCGGCGCCAAAAATTGAATATGGCGCCAAGAAAATCTCAAAAATAAAGGTTTAAAGGGCCACTTGCATCGAGCAATCAGCGCGAAGTGTCCACCGAGTGGCACCAAATGGCGCAAACAATCCACCTAATGGAATCCACTGGAATGTAATGGCGCGCGCCAAGTTGCGCCACTATGCGCCAATCGCATAATCTTTGGCGCGAACTGGCACCAACTGGCGCCGGCCCAGTGGACTCCTAGCATTTGATATACCACTATGGGGACCTGATGAAGACTAGAGCAGACTAGTCGAAACGTTGAGACCTAATTGAGAGAAGTGCGAACGATATAGAAGTACGAACGATTATTACATGGTGTTTCCGCAAAGCGACCAACATTATACCAATATTGTCACCATGCAAAGTCTCAAAAATCTTTCTTAATACTGTTTACCTCTAGCAAACACAATCGGACTGCATTATGTAATTCATATTGCAAGGAGTAAATAGTGAAAAGGATGACTGAAAGGGAATGAAAAGATTGCCCAAAAAGCTTTGTAAAAAACATTCCGTGTTTTTAAGAATTTCATGAGGAGAGTGACTGGAAAATCACACTGACAAAATGAATCAGACAAAAATGGCAACGTACAATTTATCGGGGATTGTGATAAGACGGGTCCCAAAACTATAAAGGAAAGGGAAACTACTTTTTGATGGTGTTCTCTTCTACATTAATATTAGCAAGGTTAATTTTGTGGAAAGAGGGCAGGACTTTGATTTTTGAGAGAAATTATGGGGTTAAAACGGTAACGAAGATATAACATTTCACAGCCACTCGGACTGCACCATACGAGAATAGTCTGGTTTACACTCTGATATTTTGACGGCTCTTGATCTGTTGGGTCTGGGCACTAGACTAACCAGACCAGACAAAATGGCCCCAAGCTATTGTTTTCAAGTTTGCAAGAAGTGCGAAAGAAAATTGCATTTTTTCACTGAAATGTATCACAAATTTCTTCAAACTAGGCTTTCAAGGACCAGGGAACATTTGCTGAAAGTCAAAAGTATCATTTTTGAGAGGTAGAAGCTATTTAAGAGGTAAAAAGAAATCAATGTGTTTTAGGGATACCGTCTTATCACAATCCCCAATTTATCCGTGGAGGTTTACTTGTTTTTATTTTCAGGCAATGAACCAGCTCTTGACTGGCCCCAGAGAGGCAGGATTCAGCTGGATCAGGTGTCTGTACGATACGCCGCGGACACTGACACCGTACTCCGTGATATCACTATTGATCTGAAAGCTGGAGAAAAGGTTAGAACAGTGTTAAATGAATGTACATTTCTCCCCAAGAACGAAATAGATAGGGACAAATACAATGGGAGACTTTTGGAGAGTCGGTCTTGAGTCAACAGCGCACGCGCACGCACGCGCAATACAACGCGCGCATGCTCACAATTGCACGCGCAAAGCATAGTTTGCGCGTGCGCTGCTGACTCAAGACCGACTCTCCGAAAGTCTCCCATTGATTCTAAACTGAAATTGGAATTACTCCGTATAGATCAGTGGTTCTTAGTCTGATTATTTTTGTTTGGTTCGTCCTTAGATTGGAGTCTGTGGACGTACTGGAGCTGGGAAGTCTTCACTCACACTAGCATTGCTCCGTGTCATAGACATATGCCAAGGTACTCGCTGCTTCGAAACGAATGATAAATCATGCTTGGAAGTTAAATGGGAGAACAGTAGAATCGTTAATTTGCTTAGAGGAGGCCAATACATTGGTCACCAATTTCTTGATGTATAGGGGATGATTCATTCTGTACTTTGATTATCTTCCACAACAGGTCGTATATTAATTGACGGCGTTGACATCACGTCTGTTCCCCTGACTACCTTAAGGAGTAAACTTAGCATAATCCCACAGGATCCAGTCTTGTTCACGGGAACAGTGAGGTAATTATCATTACATCATACTGCCAATTAAGACATGTGTGAACATTTCTTCTTTTTTTCGTGGACTTCATACTTCATACACAATGATTGGGGTTAGGAGGGCCTGCAGCCCCTTTCTTCTCCATGCAATTTGTTGTTGCCTATCTTCGATCTAGCCTACTCCTGACCTTTTTTTTCTAACCACACTTACCCAACCTCCCTACCCCACCCCCTTCGTCCTGATCCTCTCATCCATTTATGTATACCTAGAGCATGTTATCGTCCTCTTGTCATTTCGCCTTCAGTAAAGATCCTGCTAGGATCGAAACGCACTCCTAACCCCAAGCATTTTATATATTTCAGATCATTACTGTGGCTGATGAACACTTTGCAGCAGTTAATTACTTGTATATTGACTTTATTCCATCCACAATTAGAATGAAGTATAGTCTTTTAAGGAATTATCGTCGTTATCAACAGGAAAAACCTGGATCCGATCGGCCTCATTACTACTGATGAGGAGCTGTGGCGAGCCCTGGAAATCGCCCAACTGAAAGACGTTGTGACTTCGCTAGATGGCGGTCTCGGTGAGTCAATAAGACTATTACATTCATGACAGTATACAAATCAGCTGAAGAGCAGACCCATAGCGAGCATCGGCCATAAAGACTTATCTGAGGTGCATTCGTTTAGTTAACACGGGTCAGCCCTTACTGGGAATGGTCGTGCTATACTGCACAAAACAAGCGAGAGAATGGGGACGAGGTTGACTGGTTGACCCGGGGGAGCTAAACGAATGCACTCATAGACCTAGGCTATTCGCCGTGCTACTGCCGTGCTGAACTCAAATCATTTTACATTTTCAAGTTTGGCACGGCAATAGCACGGCGTCTAGCGTGAATTTTGCTCGGCAAATTGAGTTCGGCACGGCAAGCTCTTTGGCTCGACAGGGTCTGTCGCTATCGGTATTCGGAACGGCAGTGGCGCGACAATTTTGATTAAGTTCGGCGTTTATCGCAACTGCCGTGCTACTGCCGTGCTGTTGCTGAACTCGTTTTGATTTAAGTTCGGCACGTCAGTAGCACGGCGTATAGTTTTGGTCTTAGACATGACCCTCTCTGAGTACTACTAACAGAGATGGAAGGTCTTTAATCTAATCTATAAAAACTGCAAAGAGAATTCCAAGAACTAGATGCCAATCTGTTTGTGAATAAAGTATTACATTTTGATGATTTGATGCCAATGTAAGGCAACCGACTCGCCTTTAAGGTAGTGTCTTTTCAGATCTACCTGTAACTTACAGGGTATAAAGATGGCGATGATAGAAACATACCGTTTAAACATTTCTACATATAATGCTGTATTTATTCAGAAAAGAGTTAAACCAGTGACCAAAATAATTTTTGATTAAAGAAGAAAGACTTAAGATATACTGTGGCAGTTTCTTACTGTTTACTCAAAACGTGGGCACCGTATGGGACTGAAATTTTCACAGATTACTTTGACTGTATCTTCCTTGATATTTTTAACCATGAATCTGTATTTCTTTGACAAAAATCAAAGTATGATATTACCTTGAAGAACGCTAAGAGTACATGAGCTTGTAAATTCTTCGCATTTCCAATTCGAGTAGGAAGTTAACACATACGGCTCTCACTGATTTATAGCTTATTTTGTTTTTCAAATGAAGAGTTCATGGTGACCGAGGGCGGTGAGAATTTCAGCGTGGGTCAGCGTCAGCTGTTCTGCCTGGCCCGAGCCTTCCTGCGCAAGTCCCGTATCCTCATCATGGACGAAGCCACCGCCTCCATCGACTTGGAAACGGTAAGATGATGTTATCCCGTCATATTGTTTGGACTTTAAAATTGTTACAAATTTCAAGACATTTTAACAACCAGAATCCAGGGGCCAATTTCATGGAGCTGCTTAGCACAAAAAATTGCTTAGCACAAAAACAGCTTGCCAAATACAACAAACCTCCATTGAAAATTCCATTTGATATTCATGGTCAGCAAACAACAGCCAAGGAACAATTGCTACACAACACACGGAAATTTGGGTGCTAATTTTGTTTTTACTAAGACATAGATTTCATGCTTAGCAAATTGTTGTGCTAAGCAGCTTTATGAAATTGACACCAGGTCTTTCTTTTCACATTATAATGATTGTATGATATTGGGACAACAAAGCACAGTGAATTTAGAAATTTGATTTCAAATCTTTGCTTGATTTCTGCTGGTTTCTTTCAAACATTTAGGATAAAATTCTCCAGACGGTTGTAGCTACAGCCTTCGCAGAACGAACTGTGCTGACCATTGCAGTAAGTATGGCCAATGTGTAACAATGCTCATCTTCTCGTCACAAATAATAAAACATTAATTGACAAAGTGTCTACGCCTTTGACCACTTTTGTGGAAAAGGCGCACTATATAAATCTCGATATTATTATAATATTGTTATTAACACATGCGCATAACACACGTGTGAAATAGCTTGAGTGCTAGCTGCTATGGGCCTGTTTGTTTAAACGCACAAGATCACGGAGTTAACTGATCTGGATCCCATTATAGCGTACCCTGCATAGGACGTGGATCCGCAAATCTGGGATCCCGTGCGTTAAACAAACAGGCCCTATTATTATCATCATTGATAATGTTTGATAGCTCCATCATGGTTATGCACTTCCCACGATTTCAAAAAGACTGGATGCAACAAGCAACTTAAGACACTGATAAAAAAAAAGAACATAGGATTGCATGGTGGATGTAAGGCACTAGCCAGTTACGGTAGAACGTTTTCAGCACAACAGAAACAGTAGACCATATCTTGTCAGCAAGCTTTTGATTCCACTCGTGGCTTGGATTTGCATCTTCTCAAACGAGATTGACAGAGACTACTGCATTATAAACTGCTATACTGGATTTTTTATTCTAATTATTGCGTTCTATTTTTCATCAGCATCGCATAACGACCATCCTGAACTCTGACACCATTCTTGTTCTGGATGAAGGCAAGCTAGTGGAGTATGGAACGCCTGATGAGCTGACGGCTAAAGAAGACGGGATATTCGCCTCCTTCGTTCAAAATAAGGAAATGTGATTTCAATACATGAATATCTCATCATTATCTTTGAAGATAAGAGTGCGGGTAGAACTTGTTCCTGATCAGTAGCTGTAAATACTGCCCCCCAATTTATTTTAATTGATGATAAGTAAAATACGAAGAAAGGGGAAACTAGTGCAAATTATTATGTACGTGTCGTAAGCAAAAGGTATTTGACAAGAAAGCTGGCGGGACTCGAACCCAAGACCAGCAGAAAAACCATACAGCACTTTACGAGCCGATTTATCCAATGACTGCTATGCGTACAGCTCTCTATTCATATTCAGTATTCAGAGCCTACACTTCAAATAAGAAAACCTAATGGTTGTATGCTTTATTATTTTGTATAGGCTGGTATTTACTATTAACCCAAAATGTACTTGAATATACCGGTTTACTTCTAAAAAACAACAACAAATGATCAAAGTTATTGTGATATCTGTGGTCAGTATATCTATATGCATTCCCATGTGAATCCTTTATGCTGCACCTTAACAAAATGAAACCATTCAAAACCATATTATTCGATAATGCAATGATTCAAGTCATCAAATGACGAGTGTAAATTAGATAGTTGACTATTGGGGTCACCACCAACATAGGGCTGGATGGCTCAGTTGGTAGAGCGCCTGTACGGTATTCAGGAAGTCGCCGGTTCGAATCCCGCTCCAGTCAATTTTTCTTTGTTCACTTCTCAATGAGTGTAAATTAAATTAGACTTGAGGAGTCGCTCCAGCTTTTAAAGACAAGAATCAATTGACTTTAAGCCACAAAAGAGTTGCACATTTTTTTCTAATTACGGTAATGTGATTACCGAAGAATTCAATAGGCCTAGTGTTAAATCTCGAGAGAACGTTCACAGTGATGGCAGTGGTTGTAATGAACAGTTTCAGGAACTTATGAAATACGGGTGACATCACAAATTTACCTTGATATGGACAAGGTTCCCACAATCCAGTCATATCTGTAATTTAAAGAAACTATCAGTCTAGATTCGCTGTGAGGACTGAGGAACTTGGTTTTCCATTATAATGTCCATTGTACGGCCAATGTAGAAGCCCCCGCCTTGTACAGCATGTCGAATTGACACTGTGTTGTCGTATTTAAGCTGGAGGAATTCAATTCAGGGATTGAATATCTATAATTCGAACATTCCATTTTTATTTCTGGCTGCCACTAAAATATTATTGCGCCTCCAATATTCACTGTGGCATCTCAATTAATCCCTGTGGCGCCTCAAAAATATTTACTGTGGCGCATCGAAAATTCACCGTGACGCTTTAAATATTCCATGTGACGCCTAAAATATTTACTGTGGCGCCTCAAATATTCACTGTGCCGCCTCAAATATTCCCTGTGACGTCTCAAATATTCACTGTCCCGCCTCAAATATTCCCTGTGGTGCCTCAAATATTCACTGCGCCGCCTCAAATATTCACTGCGCCGCCTCAAATATTCACTGCGCCGCCTCAAATATTCACTGTGACGACTCAAATATTCACTGTGGCACCTCCAATATTTATTGTGGCGCCCTGTGACGCCTAAAATATTCACTTCGGCGCCTCAAATATTCCCGTGGCGCCTCAAATAGTTTAATCACTGTGGCGTCTCATAATTATAGTAAAACCTTTTATTTTATTATTTAGCTTTACTGTACTTTGCAGGAGACAATAATTATTTGACTTGAGGGAGCAGATATGATTTTAAAAATTTTTGTTTCAAATTTTATTCAGTGATCGATGTACTAGCTAGAAAACAAAACAGTAGTTCGCCGAAAAATGACTAAAAATAACCGACTAAAATCGTCCAAACTGCAAATCATTATTTGAAGTAGGTGTAATATTACTACGTTAACAAGATCAAGAGCCGTTTTAGTTTATATCTATAGGCTAAACCTTTCGGGAAGACAACTATAATAACGTCTATATTTTAACAATATTTCACATTTATAATATCGAGATCGAGGCCTGCCATTTTGTTCATGATGAAATATTTAACAAAGGCTGAATATAATTTACGATATTCCAATTTCATTAAAATAATTAAGGGATTCACGGCTTAACGCACTCACCAAATTTTCAATCAGAATTACCTTTTTTGTCGTAGATGAAATTTTTATAATAAAACACAAGATTGTAATTTTTGAACTATACTACAGCCATGATGTGAATTTATTCCTTGTAGACGATTATTATTAAATCATGCTCGGAAACTGCTCGCTACAAAAAAAAATGAAACCAAAAACAAAAGCTAATCACTTTATATTAAGAAATACTGCAATTAAATTGATAGTTTCATCGATTGGTCACTGATAAGAAACTTACACCCAAAATAGTATAAATAATATCACTCACAGGTGATTTATTCCTGATCATTTGAGATGGGAAAATGTCTTCAAGTTGATGAGCACATTTCAAATGATTTAATCATAGTGAAAGTTCTTTAAATTAAAGGTGCACCACTATCACACGTTGGTAGGTAACCAAAACGTTCACAGATTTACGTATAAAGATGGACCTGGTACAAGCATACCTTTAAAATGTTTTTGCCTCAAATGCTGCATTTATCCAGAAATGAGTAAAACAAAATACCTTTAACAGTTTGGATCTCCGAGATCAAAGCCTCACAATCACAATCATCTTACAATTTCGCGTAACAATTGCATTCGTTTTCTTGTCTATTTTCTACTGTTTCCAATGATCAATTGAGCTACAAATTTCACAGGTTTGTTTTTATTCCATGACAAATCAAATTATGAACAGACAGCAGCTGTTCTATCAACTTCACTACCTTTACACATTATAATAGGCCTACTCATCTCACTGAACGCTGAAAACCAATCTGTTATAAAATACATACTGGTGTAAAATCAAGCAAAAGGAAATCAAACGAGATACTCCGATGTCGAGGACTTCAAACCACTGAGAGATGTGTTTATACAAAGATATTTTTCACATGCTATTAATTCGCTGTATAGTATTTCAGGTGGGGCTGCTGACGCCGTGAGAAACATTCCAGACATCAGTTTGTGGCTTCATGAAGCCGTTCTATATACTCGACTCTACTTGTCTTTATCCCTGACGAATGAAGCAAACATGCTACCCTCCCGCTGCATCAGGTTATCGGGCGAGTCAAACTCAGCTACTTTGCCTTCGTCTAGCACCAGTATCTTGTCCGAGTTTAAGATGGTGGCGATACGATGCTAGAAGGGGAAGGATAAACAAAAATGCTAATGAATGAGGAGTGAATGCTCAATCTACAACTTAAATTGCACAATTTGATAAGGGAATAATAATAATGATAATGGACAGTTATAATGCGCCGGTATCCGCCAAGCATGACGCTCATAGCGCAAATTAATTATTACCCATGGTCATTGGGCCATAATTGACATTCCTGAAACCATCTCAACTCCTTGGGGAGTATACAGCTGTGGCTGCCGTATTCAGAGCACATGGGCTAATCAACGAAAAGCCATCTCTACCCTCACATGTACCCATTTACACCTGGGTGAAGGGGAGCAATTATGTTACTAAGCGTCTTGCCCAAGGACAAAAGCACCTTTGACCCATGGCGGGATTCGAACCCACAATCTGTAGATTGACCACAAGACTTTGAGTTCGCCACGCCAGTCCACTAGGTCACAGCACCCAACATAAAGGAATGGTTTCGGAAATTGTACGGAAAGCATCAAATGGTATACATTATAAATAAGATGGAATGAAAAAATTAAAGTATTCATAAGTGTTAGAGTAAATGCAAGTCCGATAAGAGAGGTACACCATTATGTGAAACCTACTGCAATGGTCAAGACGGTTCTATCAGCAAAGGCAGTGGCCACCACTTTCTGGAGCAACTTGTCCTGTGAAATATTACAAAGACAAATACCAAACATCATTATCTTCATAATTTCTGCGATCTTGATGTATGCCTTATTTTCTGCTTTGAAAACATGATGAAAAAAACGTGCCTTTCAGGTCTTTACTTTTGTTTTCTCCGAGAGGCATTCGAAGTAAGATTGCTCACCGTTTCTAAGTCGATGGAGGCGGTGGCTTCGTCCATAATGAGGATACGGGACTTGCGCAGGAAGGCTCGGGCCAGGCAGAACAGCTGACGCTGACCCACGCTGAAATTCTCACCGCCTTCGGTCACCAAAGCGTCTATTACGAAAACAGGACATGACAAACACACACAAATCAGACTAAGATTTCTTGACAAGTTCGGTCGCTTGTCTCTCATTGAGAGTTGAAATAGATTGAACTGTTTATGGACGGACATTATTACCTAGTCCTCCGTCCAACTCGGCCACCACGTTTTTCAGCTGGGCAATCTCCAGTGATTCCCACAGTTTGTCATCAGTCTTCTCGTGTAGTGGATCCAAGTTTCCTCTGTATGCATGATGGGGATTGGGAAAGGATAACTAAGAAGCTACCACACTCGGCCGAGTAGTTTGCACTTGTTAAACTCACATCAACATGCATAGGTGTCGATTTCTGTTCATGATTCTGGGTGGGGGATGATTGGTGATTCGGTGATATGCGAGGGAGCGAAACGACCGAGCGGGGGAGTGGGATACCCCCTCCCAAACCAGGGACTTTTTAATCAAAACGGAGTCGAAAAGTCGCATTTTAGAGCACTTAAAAACGATATTCAGACGAATTAAACATACAGTTGTAGTATAAATTCCCTGCAAAGACTAAAAAAAAAAAAAAAAGGATCATGTAATATTTCTATACAATAAACTTGAATGCCATTCAACCTCAAAATATTGGGGGAGGGGGAGGATGATGCCACGCCCACGTCAAATATTGGGGGGATATAACCCCAAGAACCCACAAATCCACGGGCCAATTTCATAGAGCTGCTTAGCACCCAAAAAAATGCTTAGCACAAAAATAGCTTGCCCAATGAAACAAACCACCATTGACAATTCCATTTGATATTCATGGTCAGCGAACAACAGCCAAAGACCAATTGCAAGTGAAACACAACACACTGGAATTTGGTTGTTAATCCTGTTTTTTACTAAGACAGAAATACCATGCTTAGCGAATTTCTGAGCTAAGCAGCTCTATGAAATTGGCCCCACAACGCTAAAAAATAAGTGTAAAATATTGTTGTGTAAAGGGGTTGGGTAAAGATGTTGAGTAAATTATGACTCAATATTGAGTAAAGACTCATTTTCGTCCTTACACTTCACTTGTGTAAACGCCAAATATCAGCTTACTCCTCCGTGGTGTTAAAAAAATGATCAACAAAAGACTAAAACACGACTTTGACTCAAGTGTTGTTTCAGTATTAAGCAACGCGGTTTAAACTTGACGCCGCGCAGTTTAAGGTTTACTTCAACCTGGGTAATATGGACACATGAATGTACCACTCGCCTTATTGCAATATGGACACCGTCAATGCAACGTTGGAAAGCTGTAGCCTGCAAGAATTAATTCCACTGTTTGAAGGTAATTTCTTGTGACTTTGTATCTCATTTTTCAGTAGTTTTTTTGTTAAATGTTGCAAGATGTTGAATTTGATCGGAAATTTGCAAAATAATTTGTTCAGCACCATGCATGATGCTCGCCATCCCCACTGTGTACAATGTACATATAATTACGTACATACCGCATAGGCTGTAAAGCAGTGTGATATGGGGATATGAATCTGTAGATTTAAAATCTATTTGTCGAAATTGAGATGTAGTTAGATTAAAGAACATAAGTGACAACCATCAATTTGTTTTAGCAGCAGCAAATGTTCATTTTTGTTTTCTCAGGAGGGCACCATGCAGCCTTCAGTACTTCTTGAAGACAGTAGATGCTGCAACCCGCAGTCAACGGTTCATCTCAGTAGCTCCTGGATGTGATTTTACTCATCATTCTGAGTCAGCCCTTCGTAATTCTGAAGAGGGAAGCTTTACCCGTCAAAACATTCATCGCAGCAGTGCACCTTTGCTACAAAACACATCAAGTTCTGGACCTGAAATATGCCCCCATCCTGCAGCAGTGTTTTTCTGGACATTTGTGTATACTCTATGAAGATCACAATCAAGCCTGGATCTGTAAGAACATTTCATTACATTACCATTTCAAGTTCAAGTGGCACTTGTACATTAAAAATGTACAATCATAATTATATACTCATGTTTGCCACTCTTATTAGGTAGTTAGTGCCATAAACTTTCCATTGGTTTTTCTTTTATATTTTATGTGCCCTTTTATTTAACCTTTAAACAAGTCAAAGTGTGCAGAGGTTTTATTCAAGTCAGATTCCATATATTTTAACTCTTTTAGGTTTCTCAGAGCTTTCAGATCCTGCTGTAAACAGGGGGAGAATTTCAAGGAAAGGTTTTTCTGTTCTGAAAGTATAAATTGAAGCATTTAGTGTGTTTATTATTTTTATTTATTGATGTGTATGTTGTTTTGTGGTCGGGATGTGACACGTTTTCGTATGCATCAAAGTGTTTACATAATTTTTCAATTTAAATTTTTGTTTTCCCATGTTTTTTTGCTGCTCTGTCAGTGCACTTTACAATGTTTTAGTCTTATGTTTGATCGGTCAAGTTAGACAAAGATGTAGAATCATATAATCCTTAACCCTTTATAATATACATCTGGAGGATTTTAAATGCAGTTCATTGATTTAAAAATCACTTTTACAGTAAAGTAAAACGTTGTAAAGCAAACTTCTTGGGGTCAATTTTTTTTCAAAGATAGTTGTTGAGGCCTTTAATCCCCCTTTTTGTGAGTGTACTAGACTGCAAATTGAGTCTATTTAAATCTGTCTTACATAGACGGGAAATCCTATAACCACTTTTTAAAAGATACTTTAAAGGAGTGTAGCAGTTAACTCAGTGTATTCAAACCACTTTGGAAGTCATATAAGGAAAAACTTCTTTGTTATGTTTGCATTGTTGTTATCTTTATATATCAATGATTCCAATCAAGATGGCCGTTGTTATGTTAAGTGCTAAATTTACATGATTGAGAGAGGTTTTGTATACAGGGATGCCTGGTGAAAATGACGGAATAAAAATGTACTTCATTCAGAAATAATATTGCTTTTAGTCGAGTTCATTGTCCGTCGACATGAAACAGCCGTTATATTTTTCCCATAATCGAACACAACATTGGGTTAAACTAACACAAGTGCTGTGTCAAATAGTACTCAATATTTATTACACAGCGGATTGGGTAATATGGAATTTGACCTCTTTAATGGGTAAAGAATTTGACACATCTTAAGAGTAAGAAGTTTTACGTCTTTTCCGGGGTAAAAACCTTACCCAACTGCTGAGTAAAACTTGACACAACCCCTGTTGTGTCACGTTTTACCCCGCAAACGTATCTGTTCCCTACTTACTACCCTAAAGTGTAAGATTTTACGCAATATTGAGCACTTTTTTCTTAGAGTGTACGTTTAAGCATGAATCAGAATAAGATTATCTTACCGAATGGTTCCTGTAAACAGCACAGGGTCCTGTGGGATGATAGATAGCTTGCTCCGGAGCGTCCTAAGTGGGATGGCTTTGATGTCAATACCATCAATGAGGATACGACCTAGAGGTAAACAAGAATCAGAAATGTCTTTCAAGAATCACAGCATAAGATCTTTGTACATTATCCTAAACAGACAAGTTGTCGAGTGTAACTTAACTTCAAAGCCTAGGCCTATCTGATTTCTCGCTTTACTAGTCGAAATTGGTGCATCCTAACTGCCTTTCCAAGTTTTATTACCGGTTAGTTCAACTCCAGCCGTTCATGGGTCATTTGGCCAAATGCGACCAATCGTTAAAAGTCAGTGAACAAATCTACAGGCTGAGGTTTATCTTTTAAAGCCAACTTTATCTTTCTCCAGGATTCCAGTTCTAACTCCACTTTTTGATAGGAGTCATTGACAAATAATGATCAGGTAAATTTCACATTCTAAGAGCCATCAACATTCAAAGTTTGGTTGGAATGGAGTGCAACTCTACAGAGAGCCTCTCCCGTTTCTAACTACCAGCCATCACCTCAAAGATGACTCTGAATACCCCCAAGTACTTAAAGATGGACAAGAGATGGTTGTCCGACCTCCGAAAATGTCGATGACACGCAGGAGAGCCAGAGTCAGCGAGGATTTGCCTGCCCCGGTTCGACCGCAGATGCCAACCTGCAAGTAACGAATCAAGATATTCACTGATGGTACAACTTGACATTCAAACATTGGTTTGTGAACAAAAAAAGTGATGTTAAAATGAACGAAATGTGTCAATGAGACTGATATTGCATTTTATTACAGTCACATCTCAGTGATATATGTACGCTTAAAAAGAAGCGAAAATATATATTTTGTACAATATCATAATAATTGTATTTTGTGTTGAGGACATTTGTGAAGACAAAATTGACTATATGACTGATTATATGGCTCAGAATTAGAAAAAAAAACAGGCTTACACATACTTCAGGTTTAAGACTCCGATCTTGGTCGAATGATTTTTTTTTTTACCAAAGATTAAAGAAACTTTAAATGGTTCTGATTCTTTTCTTCTGTATTGATTTGTTTATCGAAAACATGAATGCCTACTTTCTTTTATGCCATGATTGAAACCGAATGTGTAAGGTTTATTTGGAGTTTTTGTGACTACTAAGTTTGCCATAAACTTCTGCTTGGTTCTTGAATTGTCCTGGGTTTAATATCGACGAGCGTTGTAGCGATTGAGTCAACTTGATGGGATCATTCTATGCACAGACCGGATCCTGTTTGGATGGGTCTTTTCTTTGCTCAACTGACCAAAAATCACAAACCAAATCAAGAAAGGGCTTCTTGTTTTGTCTTTGAATCGTAGCCAACCTCGGCAAGAGCTAAAAGGTTCACAGGAGACAGAATCATGGCAGATAGTCTTCAAACAACGAACTTAAGAACTTAATTATTGATATGACTTGTTGAAAATACCGTTAGCAAACATTCTTCGCACTTCGCTTACGTTAGCAGACTTGTCTTGGTTACGGTTAGCGTATTTCACGGAAGAGTTTCCTTTTTGGTAACGGTATCATAAAGCAAGGAATTTGTGCAGAATGCATACGACAGCGCGTTAGCAGGAAATGATCACGGTTAGGGTTACCCTAAATTATTCGTTAAAACGAAAGGTCTTGCTTACGGATAATAAGCAGTAACGGATTCCATGATATTGGGCCCTGGTTTGAAGCCTATACACGTACCTTTTCGCCTGCTGTAACATCAATGGAGACACTACGCAGTACTGGGTCAGTGTCACTGGAGTAGCGTACAGACGCCCTCTCAAACTGAATGCGGCCGTTCTTGGGCCAATCAGCTGGTGGCTCCCGACCTAACAAAATAAGGCCACAGCATAAGAAAAGAATTAAACATATTTGGAGTGTTTTTACAATATTTTTTACTGAAGTGCTGTATTACGAATGGTTACTGGTTGGATTTTAAACACGAAGACTAATATGTTCAGGCACGCTGTTGGACATTGCAAACATGTGGAGTATTGTGGACAAGTCTGGTGTGTCATACTCGAAATCCAGGAATCAGTCTACAGATTGTGGGTTCGAATTCAGCCAAGAGGTGGTTGGTGGTGCTAGGATCCTCGGGATTGCTTCTCTTCAACCAGGAGTAAATTGGGTCCATGTGGAAGTAGAAGCAGCTTTGAGCGTGTTTGATATTGTAGGCCTATACTTCCCTCTGCTTATAGCAGCTGGGGCTATAATGACATGGGTGGTTCAATGAGTATAGAGTGGTCAACTATGGGAAAACGAGCTATGTTACCTTCATAATGCTCGTTGTCCACGTTGGAATAGAATTTGACTCGCTCCACCGAGTTCATCTGCATCTCTGTATCAGCGACTCCACGTACCAATAAATTCAGGAATCCTGCGATCTAGACCAATGACAATACTTTCATTACTCAAGACTCGATCGAGTTAGAACCTTATTCAAATTCTGCACCAATTAATTCTAAATACTGAATAGAAAAAAACCAAAACGAACAATCAGAGACGGACTTAAGGACTCTTGTTGGAGACAGTTACCTGGAATGAGTAGGTGACGGCCAGGCCCACCATACTGGGTTCAAGCCCTAGAGTGAGAGCTCCCACCAAGGTAGTCATACTGGCAATCAACACGATCAAAGAACCGATGAAATCCTGCACCAAAAAACCCAAACAGTATCCTTTCACAATTATTTTGCAAAGATGAGAAATCTTCTGAAGATAGAATTGTATTGTATCATCTCATTATTCTGGGTGTTTTGAATTCAGTTCAGCTCACCAGGCGAACGCCTAACCATCGGTTGGATGTCTGCAGATACAACGTGGCTACTTGATTCTTGTTTATCCGCTCGATGATCGTGTTGAAGAATCGCTTCTGGCTCCTGGAACGAGAAAATGTCCAAGTTTGTTAAAGAAGCAGCTAGGAGCTTCGCAAATAGAGTCAAATTAGTGATCATCAGTTCCATCAGCTGGAAGTACTCGGACATAGGTTGAGGAATGGTCCAGTAAGTCCGTCAGTCATCAACCATTCAGGGAATACTTCATCCATTACCTCAATGCAGCTACACTTCATGAAGGGATAGAGGAAGGACTTACTTGTAAGCACGGATGGTAGTCAGTCCATTCAGAGTTTCAGAGAAGAAGGCGAATATGGGCGATCTGCTGATGTTATCCAGCCGCTGCATCTCCCTATTTCAAAGAGAAAAATAAGTCAGTCTAATTTACACGCATTATGGTCATAACTTCAAAAGCCACTTCAAGATTATAATTAATTAAATACAACTCTTCTCCTCTGAATTGAACAGACATTTTACAAAAATTAATGATTACCTCGCTGTCCGAATTATGAACTGAATCTTCTATAAACCTACTTTTGATTTCCAAATGTTTTACGATTCACGTTTCAGATGAGTAATCAACATCACCTAAGTACTAATTTGCATTGTGTCCCGTTGCTTATAGCAATTCAGATAGATACATGTGCACTCTCAGATCAATCTTATAGCCTTCTGTGAACTCGACCCTTGGGGTCAATTCCATTATAGAGCTGCTCAAGCACCCAAATTTGGTAAGCACCAAAATCTTTTATAAATAAAATCACTATGCCAGCCGAAACCCCTTGTGAATGTCATGCTCAGCAAACAGTGGCCGAATACAAGTTCAAAAGCAGTAAATACCCGCATGGAAATTTGGTTGGTAATCCTGTTTGATCAAGGAAGACTTTTCATGCTTAAGCAAGTTTTCATGCTTAAGCAGTTCTATACAATTTGCCCCTGGTCTTGATTCCAGGCTTTGGAGCTATTGGTCATACATACCTGGACGATGATAAGAAGTAGCTCTGTAGGAAGTAGTACGCGATGGCAATGGGTATGAAGAACAAGATGAAGAAGGGCATGACGATGGTGTTGACAATCACTGCCGAGATGCACGTCATGAAACTACCCATGGTGGAGTTGAACGTCTGGGCGAGTTTCTATCATTTGGATTCAAGATGATTTCAGTAAGAATTTCTTATAGTGCAAGATATTCCATTACTACCAACGTTATCACCTTCTAATCGAATGTATAGAAACTATTAGTAAATACACACGATGAAATCTAGTATGGAAAATATCTAAGTCTTATACCTGCAATCAACAAACTATTTGTATAAAAAAAAAATGTCTTCGCGATAAGATTTCAGGCAGAGCTCCTGAAATGATCAAACTCTACTGAATCTTTTACTACCGATATTGAATGGAATCATTATGACCTGTAGAAGTCTCTGATATTTCTTTTCTTTTACCGAATCAATCATGGTGGTGTCGTTGGAGAATCGGTTCAGGATACGGCCTACTGGGGTTGTGTCGAAGAATCTGGAATCGATACACAAACACAAAAATCAGAGTCACTAAGAATCGTATTTCATTTCTGTCTAATACAAGTCTTGCTCGATGTGAATTTTATCATGACATCAAAAAAAGTATTGGAAGTTCCTGCCTCAACTCCTCTTGTAATCTTTAAAAATCAGGTTTTTCATGTATAATAATTATGTAATGGTACCTTAATTAAATTAGCCATTTGCAAATTCAAGTTTTGACTCCTTTTATTATTAGAAGTTGCACTGAACAACAGAAAAATAACAGGTAATATTATCTTTTTAAGTTGCGTAACATTCGTTTTCATCTCATTATGAAAACAGTTCTCTCAGAGATTAGTTCATGTTCATTTCACTGGTACAAAAGGGATTCTAAGGGCCTGTTTGTTTATGACGAATCCTGCGGTCCGGATCCCATTTTTGCGTACCTTGCATAGGAGGTGGATCCCAAAATATCGGATCCTGTGCGTTAAACAAACAGGCCATATGTAAGACTTGAAGCTATGCATGGTGGAAGTACTAAAAGAAGGTAGGTTTGCGGTGACACCATTTAATCTCTTCTGTGAGAGTGTGTGGTTCTGAGAAGAACCGTTGGTATTATCTCGACGTTCCGAACAGTGTGCTCTGTTCGTCCTCAGGAGAGGACCAACGTTATCTCCATCTAATCTCCATCTAATAGGGATTCTGTTTCGTTTGAACTCGAAAAGTGGCACTGGGTTTTACAGCTACTTAGCAAGAAACAGAGTTAAGCAAATTTGGCACGAGGCTTGGGATAATCCTTAGTGAGCGGCATGCAAAACCTTCGCTTAGCAAGACCTTGTACCATAGCAGATGTGTAAGCAATTATCAGCACCGTGAAGGTAGTTAAACGTACCGGAGAGGAGCCTTGATCATGTTTCGCAACATCTTTTCGTGGATGGCTTTGGCGGCCACCAGAGATGCCGTGATGAGGGTACCCGAGGAGATCAGGCGGATCAGAAGCGAAGCGGCCGACAGTCCAGCATAGCCACCAATGTACTGTTCGTTGGTATTCCCTGTCTGAGGATGAGCCAAAAGGTCAGCCAATCAGTTAATCGGTTAATCAGTTAATCAATTAAAAAATCAATCGATCAATGAATCAATCACAACAGAATTGCTTTAGATGGATTATGTTGGGTAGATAAAAGTCGCATACCTTCCTACCCTGGACACAGAAAGTGGATGTTTGCACTCCCTCGAAGAAGAAACAGCAGGAGCAGCAGCAGCAGCAGCAGCAGCAGCAACAACAACAGCAAAAGCAGCAGCAGCAACAGCAGCAGCAGCAGCAGCAACAGCAACAACAGCAGCAGCAGCAACAACAGCAGCAGCAGCAACAACAGCAACAGCAACAGCAGCAGCAGCAGCAACAGCAAAAAAAGCAGCAGCACCAGCAGCAGCAGAAGCAGCAACAGCAGTACCAACAGTACCAACAACAGCACAAACAACACCAACAACAACAAAAACAACAACAACAACAACAACAACAACAGCAACAACAACAACAACAACAACAACAACAGTGATTGACCCCCCCCCCCCCTTATTATAAAATCATGTGTGCGAAGTTTCACCTCATTGCTGAGGCCGGCCTCTGACCAGGCCGACAGCCAGAAATTGGTGCCGATCTGCAGACCAGACAGCAGGAAGACTGTAAGGAGCACTATGGAGGTCAGCAGGTAACCAACGTTCTTGAAATAGTACAAGTACACGCCAATGGAAATGGATCCTCGCTCCATCTCCTCCTTTTCGATCAGCACGCCAGCTTCTTTCTCATCTGTGAGAAACGAAGTTTGGTTAGAAAAATGGAAGGATTTGTGGAATTGTTGATCCATTTGGATATAGAATTGCAAAGATATAAGCACCTCGGAAAAGTCCGATGCATTTCTGTTTTAAAGTAATATCATAGTCTGGTTTTTGTTTTTTCATGAGCAAAAATATCAAGGAAGATACAGTAAAAGTCATCTGTGGAAAGTTCAGTCCCATACGGTGCCCACTTTTTGAGAAAACAGTGAAAAACGGCCACAGTATTTCTTAAGTCTTATCTCTTTTATTTTTGATCTTTTAAAAGATCAGAATTATTTTCGGTCGTTGTTTTACTAATTTCACGTGGGAAAAAAAAAACCGGTATGTTTCTACCACCACCATCTTCATACCCTGTAAGTTATACGTAAATCTGTGAACATTTCTGTTTTGGTTTCTTACCAAAGTATGATACTACCTTTAACTTGACACCATGTCTCATTCATGCACAAACTCATTTTATTTTATGGTCAGACAGGATATGACGCAAGTAACGCGTTAATGAAAGATATGAAGAACAATTACGGATATTAAAAGCTAGATTTTACTTTACACTGTGGAGACGAACGCAAAATTGGTGTAGTGTAAGTCTTGGTGCTATAGGTGCGGTTGATATTACGACAAAAGCAAAATCTGAGCGTTTTTCATTTTCTTGCCAAAAGGTTGTCTGCCACACAATTCACAACACTGTCAATGTCACAGTTTGACTGCGACAACATCATTCTTATAAATGTCATTGCTCCAGATGACGTATTGATTCAGATTGAAATTGGGAGGTTTTCTATTTATTTAGTACAATTCAACATTAAAATGTATTTTGACAGCATTTGACCGACAAAACATGGCATCATTAAGCGTGCTTCCAAAAATAACTTCATGCTTTTGATATGCAAACGCAAAAGTGATAATGTTCGAAGTTTGAACTTGGGCAAAGAGAGGGGCTATTTTATAGGTTTATCAATAACATAAGACTAAAACTGTCGGTTGACCACTGGACTTGAAACAATTAAACATAGGCCTACCTAGTCCCTCAAGGGTGGGCTTGGTGCCTTTCTGGGCGGAGACCCTCCGTATCATCTGGGCTGATTTGCGGCGGAGTTCGTCCCGTTCCATCTGGGTCTCGGTACCGGACTCGCTGTCTGGTTCTAGGTCGCTCACTGCCTTGACGGCCTGGTCGTACTCGCTGTACATATCGGGGTCGGCTTTGATGATGTCATCCAAGTCGCCCTTGGCGGCTATCCTACCGTCCTTCATCTCAATAATCTGGTTGAAGAGAGGGAAAGAGACCAATGAATGGGAGACTTTGGAGAACCGGTCTTCTAGTCAACAGCGCACGTGCACACACACGCAAAACAACGCGCGCATGCTCACAATTGCGTGCGGAGGCGCTGTTGACTTGAAGACTTGTTCTCTAAAGTCTCCCATTGAAGTCCAATTGCAATTAGAACGTAGTAAAGGATGTTCAGCAATATAATAATTGAGTGAACTATTTCGTTTTAACCCAGTTTTTGTGAAAATGCTAATTAATACCCCAAACTTTGGTAAGTTCATTCCTACCCTTTCACAAATGTGGGCAGTTCCTGTGTTTTTTTTTTACCCCAAACACTTGAATTAGAATTGGTTTTACTCGATTTGGCCAAAAAAGTTTCAATTATTTTGTGACTAGCTTTAATTTTACCAATGTTCTCATTTTACCAGACTATAAACCATGCAGTACGTTGGTTACCATGCAGAGCAATGTTCATCCTTGGCTTAATCATGTCAATTAAGCCAAGGAAGTTTTATTTCTGTCAATAACGCAACGTTGATCAGCCTACCAAGTCTGCTCGCTTGAGGTACTGCAGTTGATGAGTCACCAGGATGACGGTCTTCTTGTGTCCAAGCAACCATTTCACTATACCTTCCTCAAGGAGTGTGCGGCCAACGTGCACATCCAAGGCAGACAGTGGATCATCCTGTCACAAACGAAAGACAATCAAGACGCCATTATAATCAGGATATTCTGTGTGCATGGGTCGATTTCACGAAGAAAGTGAAGAAAAAAAAAGTGGGTACCGTATGGGACTGAAATTTTCACAGATGACTGTTTCTGATTTACTGTATCTGTTTTGATATTTTCCCCCATGAATCTGTATTTCCTTGATAACCAAAATATGATATTACCTTTAAACTGGGGGAAATTTACAGTAAAATGGGAAGCAGAAAGCTGGCAGTAAACCTCATGCTATGGCAAATAATTCATGAAGAATTAACCACAATGATGCACCAGGAGTACACTGCCAAGAGGAAACACCAGTAGTGGACATTATCAGTACCAAAGACAAGACTCAAATAAAGGCTTGTCAGGTAACGGAAATACAATTCCAGAAACAGTCAGCTGTGTGTATAGTTGAGAAATATAAGTTATTGCAATACTAAAATGTCTTTCGGTGGGTATAGTATTATGTCATAGGACGTTTGTAAAAAAATAATAATAATAATAATGACCAAAGACTTAGGGAGTTTTCCAAGTTTGAATTACCAGCACGATGATGCTTTTGGAGGAGTACATGGTCCTGGCAACGCTGACTCGCTGCTTCTGTCCTCCGCTAAGATTGATGCCTTTCTCTCCAATCTCCGTCTGATCACCAGCCGGTAGGATATCCATGTCGGGCTTCAGGGCGCACGACTCAATGACGCGTTTATACCTGATAATAATCAAAGACGATTTTTCTTGAAGTTAGTCGATTTGCATCACAGATAATGATTGCCAGCCTGAGAGTGAGTTAGGGAGTTGGGGAGTCAGGTAAGCGTAGCGGTTCTTTCCTTGCCTTTCACCTCTGGCGGACCGGGTTCAAGTCCGGCTCGGTTTCCAAGTGGTTTGGGTTTTCAGTCCCAACCTGATTCTGTGGGTTTTACCCAGAATGTTACTCTAGGGTTTTCCTCCCACCTCTAAAACTGTATCTTCTTCTCATCATCTATTCATAAAAGGTTTCATCAGGATTTCGAGCTACACTGCCTAGGGCGCTTTTGAGGAATCCTTGGTGTCATTACCAGAAATAAATAGTAATAATAATAATGATAATAATAAATGACGTGTGTCATCCCAAGACTGGTGGTGGTATATTATGGGAATCTAGCAGCAACATACCTGGTTGCATTGTAGGGCTCTGCAAAGAGAATGTTATCCCTCATTGTGGCATTCAGCAGCCAGGCCTTCTGACCGGCATAGGCGATGGACTCTTCCGCCCTGTTAGATCAGATCATAATCGTCATCATATTAATGTTCAATCCTGCAAATGCGGTTTCATTAATAATCATGCAAAATCGTTTTCAACTTGACATTCGCGCACAATCATGGCGATAGGGGGCCTATCTCCATCAAATAACCACAAGGGAAACTGACTGAATTTAAAGTCATTGAAAAGTGAACAAAGACAAATTGACTGCTTCAGTACATTTCTCTTCGTAATTTTTCTTTCTTGGTCACTTTTCAAAGATCTTAATCAATATAACCTAATTATCTTTTTCATTGCAAAGTGAACTAATAAAAATTGAATGAAGCGGGATTCGAACCGGCGACCTCCTGAATACCGTACAGGTCTATCTGGAGCTCTACCAACTGAGCCATCCAACCCTACGTTGGTGGTGACCCCAATAGTCAATCATCTTTGTTCGTTCAATTTTTCTTTGTTCACTTTTCAATGACATTGAATTCAGTCAGTTTCCCTTGTGGTTATTAAATAGTTGTTTATATGTATTATTTTGAATGGATAACTACAAAAAACTGTAAACACTTAGAATCATTTAAAGATGATGAAGGGCGTACCCAATTTGAACGCGTCCGGACACAGTGGTCATCTCACCGAGAATCGAGGCCAGTAGACTGGACTTGCCACTGCCTACTGTGCCCACCACCATGGTCAGTTTACCTGTTGAGATGAGAAGAAGACCAAAGGGGCCGTCCATAAAGTACGTACGCACGAAGGGGGGGGGGGGGGAGGGGGGTTGTTACCGATGCGTACGCCATGCGTACAGGGGGGGAGGGGGGGTTAAGGCCAATGCGTACCGTACGCAAACGAAAAATTTGCATAGCATTATCGAGCGAAAAGAGAGGTAAAAAAACGTGAAAAAGCACCGGGATTGTTTTGTTTTTTTCCCTTTTTTTCTTATTCAACATGAAAAAAAATAGTAAAATCCATCTGTAAATGTATAAAAACCTGTTAAACTTTAGTCATTCATTTCAGAATTTGAAAGTGACGTCCCAATTACGGTACCGGCCCGGATTACGGTGACATTTTAATGATGCTAAAGCAAGGGACCACGAGAAGTGAAAAACCTAATGTGGAATGCGTATGCGTACAGGGGGGAGGGGGGGGGGGGGGTTGGGACCAATGCGTACGCCATGCGTACAGAGGGGGAGGGGGGGTCAAATAAGTCGGCATTTCGTGCGTACGTACTTTATGGACGGCCCCAAAAGGTAAAACCTGGACTTTCATTTCGGACATTCATCTCGTCCATACTGGCCTTCTGTGTACTCGTTACGTCAAAGGCCAGTTTCACTGTCCAGCACATAATTCCAAAGTTCGAGTAGCATTTGTCTTGAGAGCAATGTTAGTAATTAAAGGTACAATACATGATTGGTAAAGGTCACAGGATAGCACTCACACTTTGTCTGATCAAACATGTACATGAAAGAATAAACCTGTGAAAGTTTGAGCTCAATCGGACATCTGAGTCACGAAGAAATAGCGAAAACCAAATCAAATTTTTTATAAAACATGAAGAATGGTTTTGATCTTACCCCGAGATCAAAACTGTTTTTGATCTTATACTCTCTGGATGTATACGGCATTTCAGGTGGAAATATTTTAACGGTATGCTTCTACCAGCATCATCTTCATACCTTGAGTGAAAGGGGATAGCTAAAACAACTCAAGTGAGTGAGTATTTTATGTTTGTTCCAAAAATCTTTGGAAAAGACACTAAATCTTGATTTCCTTGCAAAACCCAGCATCTGATGAACCAAGATTTCCCATGGTGACTGTTTGCACTGTTAACGAACTGTTGAGTCCATTTTCTGTCTCAAACTCAATACATTTCTTTGGAGGCCTTGCAAATCCTATATGCTCCATTTAATAATGATAATAATAGTAACCGAAGAAGGGTACTATAGAGGAGACATTCCCATAAAGAGTCGTGCACAAAACTTTACTTACGTATTTCTAAATATCCCCCAAACCAATGAAGTTGAAATTGACATATGTTCACATTTTATGTCTTTTATCAAAATGTGGACCAAACAAATATGTCCAAGGGAGACATTTCTCACCTTAGGGAGACATCAAAACGTCTCCCTAATTTCCGACGTCTCCCAAAATTCCCTTTCATACGGTAACCTGTGCTAATCTGATATTGATAGTTACCTTTTGGTATCTCCACATCTATGTCACTTAAGCATGGCTGGGAGGCCTCAGGATCCCACAGAAAATTGCCTCTGGAAATCTAAAAGATACAAGATCAAACCGCTCTAAAAGGACGCTAATGCCGTTATAACGAACATGGCAGAATGCACATCGTCCGTTGTAGTGGTCATTCCTTATAGTGACATAAAGAACCGTAATCATTGGGTACTTTGTACACAGAAATTGAGGAGGAGGAGGATGTTCGGTGTACCCAAATGTTCGATATAGCGTTATTCGTTAATAGTGGCGTTGCACTGTATAGGTTATTTTGTCATGTTATCTATACATTAGCTTTATCTTTGAATATTCAAAATACAATGTTGAAAACTACACGGACTTCAAAATAATTAAACGGTACCATTACATGAAATAAGAGAGCAGTTTTGCAGTACACATTTCTTGAGAACCATAAACCAAGCTTGTGCCAAGAACGAAAAGATCTAAAACTACAAAAATCTACATTCATCTAAAGTACCTTGATAGCCACACTGGGATCTAGCGGTTCAGCTTTCTCCAGACCCATTGCCTGCCGCAGTGCTCTGGAGCCGTAGTCTGTCTTCTTGGTAACTTTGGAACCGCCAAGAAGGCCCGTGCTTTCGTCACCTTCCTCGGCCTCGTCCACGCTGCTCGCCTGGTGGAAGTCGTTGCCCAGTCGTGGTGGCTCTACTGGCAATTTCTTGATCTCACCACTCTGGATTATGATTTGAGATACCATGCTTTATGTTTATAATATCAGGTTCGGGTACTAATTTGCTTACACCATTAATACCTTAGTAAACCTCATAAGACACTCACCAAAAATAAACTTAAGCATTTTTACTCTACAAAGAAATAAATCAAGACTGATTTTTTAACTTGATGCTTTATTCCATTCATCATGCATCGATCGGTTTTTTGTTTGATATTTCATTTTTTTAAGTCCAGGAGGGCCCTATACTGAAAAGAGCTGATTTTCTGGAGGAAATACTGCCTAGAAATATATTCAACCTTAAAGAAAATATCAGCAGGGAGCAACATACAAGAAGTGCAGTGAAATGAGATTTTCGGTTGGTATTTAAAACTGTGCTTGCCACACAAATCCTGTATGCAAGCAGCAATGTTTAGGTCATCAATGTCATCATTATGTCACTGGCTCCTAGATCATGTTGTATGGAATCCTTCCATTTTTGTTCGATTATTTTGATTTCTCTTTTACCTTCCAAGTCAGTCAAAAATGCTAAAGAGTGAATTGCCACTCTTTGAAGAGCCATTATGAGGGACAACTCTTTTTCGGGTTGTCTTGCACTCTTTTAGAGTGAAATTTGCGTGACTTTTCACTCTGGCCCAGAGTGAAAATCACTCCAAACGAGTGAAATGTCAACCACTCTTTTTGAAGAGCCATATGGAAGACAACTTGATTCTAAAAGAGTGCCATTTTTCACTCTTTTGCATTTAGAGAGTAATAAAGTACGCGCCAATCACCTCTAGACATTCATCGGCTTCTTCAAGCTCA
This sequence comes from Astropecten irregularis, assembly GCA_963971285.1. Classification (NCBI taxonomy): domain Eukaryota; kingdom Metazoa; phylum Echinodermata; class Asteroidea; order Paxillosida; family Astropectinidae; genus Astropecten; species Astropecten irregularis. The sequence continues at coordinate 29,458,523 of OZ020244.1, read as the reverse complement.
TCTGAGTCCGTTTCCATGCCCTCAACCTCAGGCGCTACGAAGAACTCGGCCAGCCTGCGGGTGCTGACGATGGCATTGACCAGGAGGAAGAGGGAGAATGGAAGGAGGAACAGAGGTACTGCAAGCTGGTTGAAGAGGGACAGTGAGGAGAAAGTGATGTCTGGGGTCAGGGTGTTACCCGTCAGCGGTGTGTAAATACCAAAGGCCTGAAGGAACAAAACAAGAACAATATAAAGACAGCAGTTTGAAGTTCTGATATAGTGGTCGAAGGTTAATCTGAAATCTTGGAGCCCCATTTCCTACACTGAGTCTTTATACATTCATCAGGCAATGGCTTTTAAGTTGTTTTGAGATCTCTCACATCACATCCATGTTAGCATCCCCTGTCATATTACTTGTATTTTGTTGTCAATAAGTTGTCGTTTAAGTTGTGGTAGTTTACTTCAAGTATCTTTTTGTAAAGCGCTCTGTTTAAATGCTTGGAGTTATAGGAGGGCCCGACGCATTTCGATCCTAATAGGATCTTTCTCAAAAACTGAGCACCAAGGCAAACACAAATCCTGATTGTATCTTTCAATTTATATCTCCCCTTTAATTTATTTACCTACCAAAAGAATCATTGTTTCTAACTTAATAGTGTATTTTGATAGCGCTGGAAATTTCATTTTTCCGACTGCAGTGTCAAATAATATCTGACGTTCTTCATAAAATCGAGAACCGACTTTAAGTAGGTTTATTTATATTGTGATAACATAAACACTTCAAATTCGTCACTTTGGATATGAAATTCATGCGACTTACAACGAGCGTGACGACAACCGGAGACCCAGCTGTGAAGAATACTGCAACAAATCAGGAAAATTACATGTGTCATTATGACGTCTGTACAAGCGACTAAAAAGAGGAATCACGGGTTCGAATCCTAGCATGATCATGCAAGAGTGTACGTGATATTTCTTTCTTCTGGACACTCGAAGGCACATATTGTACTTGGTATGCTGATACATGTATATGCCGGTGAAAAATACCAGAGTGACCTTTTAAAGTACAACGGTGAGGATATTGAAATGAAAATCATCTCCTGCCAAAAAGCATTGAACATTATCATATGCATATAAATTGAACAAGGCAAAGTTGCTGAAGTAAAGTTTTGTTCATTATTCATGTGTGAATAAATCTTAATACACAATTATAGATATAAATACACCATTACCAAATACAAACACCTTTCCCCTGTAGTTGCAATCGAAACATACGTATAGGTATGAAAGTCTCGGACAGGCCGTGCTGAATAGCCTATGTGGTGAATTTAACAGTGATGCGCAAGTGAGAAGTTGACCGCGTGGATCCAAGTCCGAGTCGTGTCAAGACCGCCGGACTGGCCAGGCTGACCGTCAGGAAACTTACACGGACTCCAATGAACTTACTGGTGAAGACAAGTCCGGCGCTGACCTTCAGGAGTGACCCGAGCTGTTTGCCGCGAATGATCTCTACCCCTTTGCAGTACAGATCCTCCCAGGCGTACATCTTCAGTAGTTTAATCCCTTGTAGCAGTTCGTTCACCTGCTTCATGCGCTCATCAGAGTGTTTCTGTGGACAGATAATCGAGAGCCAAGGTCTCACGATGAGCAATTGACAGATCCTACTTCATTTAATTAGAATAAAGCAGAGTGTACACTTTCAACGTTTTCGGTAACAATCTCGGTAACATGTTGCCCAGGTACGTTGTTGCTGAAAATGTTATCAGGGTACATAGAGCAAAACGAGTTGGGTAATTACATGTCCCAACAACATCTCGATAAAATGTTGGCCAAAATAATATTGGTAGTGTACACAGGGTCCAAAGTCGTGTTGCCCATGTGATGATGCCCTAACGTTTTAACAGTTTTTACAACTGTACATTCAACTTAAAACTAGGCCTATATCGTATAACTAGGCCTATATATGTTTTTAGGGACACCTGAAATGACCGGTCAGTTGCATGATAATTAAAAGGGCAGACATGTCGGGCCAAAGAGCTTGCCGTGCCGAACTCAATAATACCTAGCCAAATTCACGCTAAACGCCATACTATTTCCGTGCCGAACTTGAAAGTGTCAAATTATTTGAAATCGGCACGACAATTGCACGGAGTATAGCCTAGGCCTCAGATAGCTTTATACAAAACAACCATTCAGCCTTGTCTGGACTATACCAGTTCTGTATGGGGTAAGTACCGCCCAATGACCAATAGGAAGACCCTATTTAGGCTACAAACAAAAGCAGCCAGGATTGTTGCTAATAACTTTGATGACATTCATTCTCAGGGTGATGATATCATGAGAGCAGTTTCTTGACAGACCTTTGAACAAAGGAGGGGCTTTTATTTAGCTTGTAATATGTACAAATGTGTTCATGGTTTAGCCCCTGACAGACTTTGTAATAACATTGAGATGTATTTTGATAGGCATGGGTTAAATACAGGAAACGCCAATTCCCTTAACGTTGTAGTCATCAGAAGTTAATATGGAATGTGTTAAGCAATCTCTCAGCTATTCTAGGGGTATAGTATGGAACAATATACCAGCCAAAGTCCAGAATACATCCTCTTTTGATGGTTATAAACTATAAGAAGCTTTACACCTGCATGTCGTCTCTTACCAGAAGTTCCTTCTGACTTTTGCTGATCACTGTAGCAATCTTAACCTGTATCGGTAGAACGATCAGAAACACTGAGGCGCCGATGAGGGCGGCATAACCCATCTGCACATACAGCAGGATCAGGATGATAATGACCTGATCAACAGACAAAGAAAATAAAGAGAAAATGTTTGAACTGACTTAAACAGAAACAAAGGTATATATACTTGGTTCCGAATTAGCTTCTTCCTTTTCTTTGTTTTATTTACCTTCCTTCATGCATAAAGGTAATATTATACTTTGGTTTTTATCAAAGAAATACAGATTCATTGGCAAAAATATCAAGACAGATACAGTAACAGTCATCTGTGAAAATTTCAGTCCCATACGGTGCCAACTTTTTTTCAGAAAACAGTGAAAATGGCCACAGTATTCCTTAAGTCTTTCCTCTTTTATTTTTGATCTTTTAAAAGATCAAAAAGAGTTTCGGTCGTTGTTTTACTCATTTTCTGGATAAATACACCATTTCAGGCTGAAAATTTTAACGGTATATGTTTCTACCACCACCATCTTCATAACCTGTAAGTTATACGTAAATCTGTGAACATTTCTGTTTTGGTTTCTTACCAAAGCATGATACTACCTTTAAAGATGTCTGCAGTAAAGGTTACCGAATAACTAAATCCTAAACTGATAATAATGATTGTATAGAGACTTAGGCACGCTTCAAACGTCGAATTTCTGCCCTGTCTAATTCAATACATTGCAATGCAACACAAAAGCGACGAAAGTTCGGCAGTTGCCTCAAATGCCGATTTTCTGTTCATGAAAATGTTAAACCTTTAATGCAAATTTCAACATGGCGGACTAAAAAAGATTTATGATATTGCGATATAATTATTCTCATTGCGAGAAGGCGGCGCTCTCTCCCTTAAAGCGGTACGGGTGGAATTCTAACTTGGGACGTTTCAATTAAATTGGACACGGCAGAAAATCGACGTTTGAAGCCGTGCCACTCTTCTGCCGTTAAAAGCGGCATGCCCTGTCGAACCTTCGGTAGAAAGCCGGCAGTTGCTTCAAACGTTCAATTTCTGCCGTGTTCTATTCACATTTGGGACCAATAATGTGAATTAGACATGGCAAAAGTTTGACCTAGATTAGCATAGTTGCTTTGGTTTCTGATGATTAAAGAAACAAAGAACAACAAAACATGAGTATTCGTACTTTCCCAATTCAAATCGCCATTTCTTCTTTTCAAATATTTTAGTCAAAAATCATTCCTTTTTATTTGAGGATTAATTGTTATTGCTCAACTCTGGTTCTCCATAAGAACGTTTAACTGCTTGAAACGATAAGGAGAATATCAGAACTTGCCACCTACCTGCATGGGTATGGACCACATGTAGTTAATAGATTGGAACATGAAGGCAACATTCGTAGCATCCGTGGACATGTGATTGGTGATCTGTCCAACTGTCATCATGCCTCCTGTGGTTGCATAGGTTGACATCCGCAGGGATTTCTCATACACCAGACCCTAAGTGGAAACAAGCAGTCAGCATCTCATATGGCAGATTCGCAAGCGAACGGATACGGTTAGCGCGCCGGATACATCATCAGTATGTGTGTACTTATGACGTCACAGTTATTCCGCTATCCGTATAGCTCTTCGAAACACGGATATCTTACGTGTGTTAAACGCGTAGCGAATAGAAGTATTTTTGTAATTCTTTGTTCACTTTTTTGGTCATGTGCATTAGACAAAAAAGAAAGGATCTGCTGAACACGAATACATCATTTCTGTGTATTTGAAAACTTGAGAATAAGACAAAAATAGCCTCAAAGTCAGGTACAAAAGTGATTATCTTTTTGCGAAACATTGGATCGGCTGTTGACGTTTACGGATAGCTAAACGTACGCATTATGCGTATCCGTTCGCATGCGAAACTTCCCTAGTAACTCAAAGGTGACGTTTAATAACACCCCCAAACCACTCATGTAAGGCAACTGCTGCCTCGTTTAGGATGCATTCTTCCATCACTGTTCCTTCCATATCAGGGGCCAATTTCACAGAGCTACTTAAGCACCAAAAATTTGCTTACGCCCCAAAAACCTTGGTAAATAAAATCAGTATGCCACCCAAAAAATCCTTAGATTTCACTAAAGTTAGATTCTCTGGTTTGAAAAGCAAAATAGAGCTTCAGCTTCAATGAAAACCCACAACCTATATTTTCAGCATAGGATGTCAGAGCCTGAGCCTGAGCCTGAGCCTCAGCCACCGTTTCGTAAACCCCCTTTGATAGGCCTACCTGCAAGGCAGCTCGGACGTTAATGCTCTGTAAGATGGCCCGGTGCATGTGTCCCTGCAGACACACGATCTTGACGCAGTACGCACAGAAGAGAAGGACTACCAGTACAAAGCCATTGCCAAAGAACTCGTCAAATGTCACGCGGTGAGGCATGGGCTTAAATGACGACAGGGAGAGACAGAAAGGTTTAAAAATCTCGAAAGAAAGACAAAGATTTCTTGTGATCAAGATTTTTATATGTGATATACTCGTCTAGAGATATATTACATTGGTGACTAATTTGTAAATTCAAAATTGATACTGGGAGTATCGAAGAGATTGACGAGATCAACAAGATTAGGTCCTAACTAAATCTTGTCACTACCACTTGCAAGTCGCACGTTACAAGCTAATGGCTAGTGAACGAATTCAAAACGTATTCACTAAATTCCAGCGTATTTTAGGGATACAGAGAGTCATACAAGGCTGTGACCACATCCTAATAGCTCACCGGTACTTCGTCTTGTTCATAGGACAGGGCGGTGACGTATTTTGTCAAAGCTCCGATGACTAGCGGACCGACAAAGTCGCAAAAGTCAGATGCCAGCTTCAGGCCTCCTGCCCCGACGAGTTTGAAGCCGTACACCTTGAAGTACAGCTTCCACAGGGATGGTATCGACCCAGGGTTTCTGCCGCACTTTTCCTGTGTATAATGATGAGCCATGAGATGAGTGAAGCAAGTTAATTTCGCATCTATTCGGTGTTATGGAAAATGGTTTAGTATTAATAATTCAGAATGTGTAAACAACATCCGAGAATTAAGTCAAGCAAATTTCAAAAGACCAACATTGCTTGTTTTGTCTGGTTTGGTTCGGAACGTTCCAGTCTGGTCTGTTACCAATCCAGTCCAGTCCAGTCCAGTCCGGTCCAGTCCGGTCCAGTCCGGGTTTATCTGATCTAGGCTGCATGGTCTGGTTACAAGTTCTGGGTTTTTCTAGTTTGACTGGTGTGGGATGGTCTGATCTGGTACAATTTGGTTTGGTCTTATCTTTCTTGAATGGGGTTGGCTTGGATGGGGTTGGTTGGTTGGTCTTGGGGGCTTGACAGCGTTTGTCGGGACTGGGCGGGTTTGGCCTTGGCTGACCTGTTCTGTGCTGGGCTGATGTAATGGGATGTAATGGGAAGGGATGGGAAGTAATGGGATTGGATTGGCTAGGATATGTTAGGATGGGCTAGAACCGTTCCAGCAAATTACACTACAAAACAGTTTTGCTCACCAATTCGACTTTCAATTCCTTCTTGAGCTTGTGATGGTTGAACTTGGCTTCGTGGCGTTCAGGCACTGTCCCCAGATCTTCGAGCTCAAGTGGTCGTTTGTAGCCCAGTGACAACAGCCAACTGATCCACCAGAAGAACTGCTGCGACATGAAGTTGACGTAGTAGTACAAATACTCCATGTCTGGATTCATCAGGTCCTTTGGAAATTCGTCTGGTCTGTGATGGCACAATCTGAACACCTGCAATTGCAACACTTCAGCATTATGATGGGTACTTTACAATGATTTAAATTGCAACGTTTTCAACAATCTTATAATGTATGCATCCAATTCCAATTAGTGTAAGTATTTACCTTAACTCTGATGACGTTGAGGTCGCATAACGTCAGAAAAGCATACGCCAGGATAGACAGAGCACTGAGGTCGAATCGGATGACAGTGACCGTGGCCATGCCTGCTTCGTACAGGTTGATCACACGCAGAAGCTCGGCGAGAAGGCCGAAGATCCAGTAAAAAAGGAGCAAGAAGTCCATTCCAGCCAGCTCCCACAGCTCCATGTGGTGATAATAGACCAGGGATAGGACCGTGGAAATCATTGCGACGGCCGAGCCCAAGTACAGGTGGGGTTGGGTGCCCAGGTCCCAGGCCTGATACGTGGCATCGGACAGGAGTCCTTCACCAATGCCAGCCAGGAGGACGAAGATGAAGAATATAGACACCACCCATCGGATGGTGTGACCGGGGAAACGGAGCAGGTACCTGGTGTTGTAACCCCGGTAGCTGGAACACACAGCGATGGCAAACAGGATGATAGAGGCTATCAATACGAAGGCAAGGTGAGGGATGGTTGCCAACCCATCTACGAAGCAGGTGTTATTCGCTCCTTTGCTGATGACGTCGGGGGAGGAGCCAAGCACGAATGAGGAATTCTTACCGCAGTACCATTCCCAAATCGGATCCATGGTTTACTACAGCGACAGATGACAAAATCATTCAAATTAATCACCATCAGGGTTTTCAAAAAGAACACAATTATGATTCAATAGGCTCAGGGGCCGATATCATAAAACTTACGACGCGGCGCAGAGGACGCATCCTTTTTCTATGGACTCAACGCATAGATGCGACGTGTTGCAGCTAGGACGCCTCGCAAATCGAGTTGCGACGCGTCGCAGAGCTTTATGAAATCGGCCCCTAGAATTATAACAACAAAAGAGGTGACCTATATGAGTTACATCATTACCCAAAATGATACATTGGACTTGTGTGGTGGGCAAAATCGAGTTTTTTTTTTATACCTTTCTAACTAGACATGTTTTCTAACATGGAAAACTTGATTATTGTGATATCGATAATAATGTCAAATACATGCAGTCTCTGTCGATGCTGACTACATGTATGTACAAAGTCAACTATTCCGAAACGTTGACTCCATCGGTTCTCTAGTAAAACCCACACAACAAAAGTTATTCATGGTGTCGAAAAAAAAAAAAAAATCGCAAATCATCCCTGACGTGCTACCTCCATAATAAATAGCCTAAAATATCATTAAATAGTCTTAAAACAAAATACCCAAACTTCGTTACCCTTTTGCGTCGCTTATATTTTTTTTTTATGAAATATACACAGAAAAATATGTTCACATTTAACCCCTTGCCTTATATTCCTTCGTTATCTCTGATGTGGTCAGGCGAAATTGTACTTCGAGTTTGTTTCCATTTTGCTTTTGTAAGCAAACTATTTGTTCTGTTTTCGTAACCTTTGCCATAGACCCACAGTAATCCTGTGTTGGAGTTCCGGTGCGAAGTGTACAATATGGTTCCATGGTGTAACAACAACTTAGTCTTTTAACAAAGGAAAGACGGGCAATAAGTTAAGTATTTTATCTCCACCAGGCAAAGTCCGTTTCTGAAGATGTATCTTATTTTTGGTGTAGTTTGATCATGATAAGCATGACCCTAGCCAACCCAATCCTGTGATTAGCCACATGTATAATTGTATAATTATACAATTTACCATTAGCACTGTAACGTGCCAACGCACTTTCCTGTCTCTGTGTTCCCGTTTTCACTTCGTTTGCTTCTTTCAATGGCTTGATATTTATGTTCCTTCAGCCAGAAGTGGGTCCTTTTTTAAAAAGCTCGGTTCCGGCTCAGGCTCCGGCTGCGTTTCGTGAATCCATTCTAAAATTACGGGAATTAAAATAGAGGCTTTTGGTTGCGTTTCGGAAGTAGATTCTCTTTTTCTAAAAAAAGAGCTTAAGCTTCATTGAAAAACACAACCTTTATTTTCAGCATATGTATTACAGAGACGAAGCCGGAACCTGAGCCGGAGCCGAGCTTTGAGAAAGGCCCCTGATTAACAGTTATTCAAAACGCAGTACATGTAACATACAGCATACATTTAATTTATGTTTCGCATTTTTCACTTGCCGTCTGAGCGAGCATTTTGTTACAACCGAATGACTAAATTAATTATACCAAAATGAACAAAAAAGTCGGAAGTTCTCCTACATTTTGTCAACAATATGGTAGAATTTTGTATTTTAGAAACCGAAAAGTCGCAACATTATAGGGGTGCACCCCAGTTAATAGGTCCTAATCAGTCAGCGAAGCTCATTATGTTGTATATCCTTCAAAATCTTTTTTATAAAATCTGAAGTGAGCCCTACATGGGAAGTCTTGTAGAGAAAATGGATGAAATTCTGTCTCCAGAGCTTGTACTTTCCACTTAGAGCTGTTTGAATGAAATCAGACGCTTTTTAGTCTGGCACCAGTCAAAATTGCCGTTTTCTGGGTATCCTGGATGGACTTTTCTCAAATAGTCATTGATCACCCTATATAGAAACTTGAAAACAAAAATAAAATTGAAGTTTTCGGCTTCATTTTGGTATATAGCTTGGTTGCCTGAAACAAAAACATTTTAAATATTTTTTTGAAAATGGCCATTTAGCATGGGAGCCTATCTGAAATTATTTACTGGGGTGCAACCTTATAGAACCAGCATATGGCCGGTTATACATCAGTGCATACAAATTCTAGATTTCAATATTGATGACTGATGCCTCATAGACCTTGGCACTCCCCACTGGTACATCGGGAAATGAACAAAATGTAACGTCACAGTCCAAATGGCTTAAAGGAATTAGTACTGGCTTTGCAGGTTCATACAGTATAATATGCAGCATGCAGCCATTTTGATTTCAAGCTCTGACATGGTCCAAACCCCATCTCCTACTGTGTCCAAACTATAGCTAGAATTCACCCAAGGCCACTTTCCATTTCTTTCGTTCCCTCTTAATAGTCAGAATTGTAATAAATATGACATGTATAACGTTTTAAATCATTACAAGAAAGCAAGGGATGGATGCACTCTCCTCAATTTCACTCACCCCTGCTGTTAGCTATGTGAAGCTATTTTATGTCCGAAGTCATCCGATTTCAATCGTGGCGGTGGACCTTTCTTCACGTCCAACTAGAGCTTCAGTGGCAGGTATACTCTGCGAACAAGGTATCCAGCCTTTTCCAGTATGGTTAGGGATCTCAAAGCCTATGAAAGGAGGGCTAGCCCTACCTATAGGGCGCTATGAACTACTTAGTCTAGCTTCCGATCAGGGATACGTTGCCGTGTTCTATCTGCGAGTATCGGTTACAAAACTGACCTGGACGGGGTTTGTGCTTATTGCCGCCTCCTAATCAATGCATGGACGCTATACTTTGCTACTTTGGAAGACCGAACTTTGATTTTCTTATCGCGAACAGTACTTGTGTACGTCGAAATGTGATTGATGGTATCAGTTTGAGGTTAACCCTACAGGTAAACTTTACCTTACTTTTGCCTGACTATGATGTGTGCAGTTTATACACTTCGAAATTCGGTCGCATTATATTTCTCAATTATATTGGATTCAGTTTAATTAAATCTGATTTTCACAGTGCGGAAGTTCAACAGTCATTTCGTGATCGGCTTGTGAACCATCCGGGGCCGATTTCATAGAGCTGCTTAGCACAAAAAAATCGCTAAGCATGGCATTTATGTCTTAGTTAAAACAAGGTTAACTACCAAATGTCCGTATTGTGTATCACTTGCAATTGGTCTTTGGCTGTTGTTCGCTGACCATGAATATCAAATGGAATTTTTCAATGGCGGTTTGTTTTAGTTGGGCAAGCTTTTTTTGTGCTAAGCAACATTTTGTGCTAAGAAGCTCTATGAAATTGGCCCTTGTATGTATAGTACAACGTGTAATATGACATCGTGTTATACTCTTGTCGCAAATTATCGTTAAAAAACAAGCCTATAACAGTAGCTAACATTAAAACGAATTATCGAAGAACCATTTCTTTTCAAAGAAAGTGAATAGCAATTTAATTTTAAAACTAAGTGTTAGGAGCGGAAAGTTACAAGAGAGCCCATGCTAGGGTAACCAGAAGGAGTAATAGTTTGTAAAAAAAAAAAAACTTCCAAAGAGAGCGAGATGGGAAAAAATACGGGGTTCGTATATGGACGTTAGTTTACCTCTGTTTAACAATACTACGAAGACAAATACGTAAAATACTATCACATTTTAAGAATGAATATACCATTGATATACATCGTTGTTAAAAGAACTGTCTAGTTCCACAAAAGCAATACAAGCATGCACTTTGTAAACTTTCCGTGGCTAATAAAGCGTCTTCATTACGAGATGAATGCATTTTTGTTAATTGATATAATTATATCAAGCTTATTTTGAGCATTTTGTGAATGAATATCAGTAGAGGAATACACAAAGTACAAACGAAGGATACATGTCCGTCAGATGTTACACTTTGAATATGCCACCATTGATCAGATTATGGGGTTCAAAATTCCAGAGGTCAAGTAATTAAATAACGTACTATTTAATTCAAATACAAGGTCTATGTTTTATCTTATTTAGAATACGCGTGGTAATAAAAAAAGCAGTGCATAAAAAAAATCTCCAATCTTCCCAAGGTATATATTCGCACCAAGTATATAAACAGAAGAACAAAAACATTTTAAATTGTTAACCAAAACCAAACCAATACAATCACCAAATGCAATAAATATGATCATTAACAATTAGGCTCTAATAACAACACACAACGGAATGCAATGTATATGAAGTTCACCTCTAAGGATGTACGGTTTTTAAGCCTGAATTAACTGTACAACACAGGATTGGTAACATACCCAAACAAAAATGTTCACAGATTAATGGAGTATTGATCCAGAAATTAGTAAAACAAAGAGCGAAAACAGTTCTGATCTCGGGGTAAGATCAAAACCATTCTTTACGTATTAAAGAAAAAATTGCGTTGGGTTTTCGCTGTTTTCTCGTGACTCAGATGTCCCAATTGAGGTCCAATTTTCACTGGTGTGTTATTTGATGGGCATGTCGGATTAGTCAAAATGTAAGTACTGTTTTGTGACCAAGTACTAGATGAAAAAACCAACAAAAATGGTACTTTCATTAAAAGATAAGCTGACATTCCTTTCCCATTATTAAACGAGTGGTAGAAGTAAATTTAAACCATTCACTTTAAAGGTTGTATCATACATTGGTTTTTGTCAAAGAAGTACAGATTCATGGGCAAAAATATCAAGGAAGATACAGCACAGTCATCTGTGAAAATGTCAGTCCCATACGGTGCCCACATTTTGAGAAAATCGTTTAAAACGGCCACAGTATTTGTTAAGTCTTTTCTCTTTTATTTTTGATCTTTTAAAAGATCAAAAAGATTTTTGGTCGTTTTACAAATGTCTGGATAAATACACCTTTTCAGGCGGAATAATATTATATTTCTACCACCACTATCTTCATAACCTGTAAGTTATACGTAAATCTGTGAACATTTCTGTTTTGGTCTCTTAGCAAAGTATGATACTACCTTTAAGATATTTCTACATAACTTCTCAATATTGACTGTATGATAATGGGAAGGATAGCGCGGCATCGGCAGCCTGTCCATACCTTGAGCTAATTTCATAGAGCTGATGCTTAAGCACCAAAATTTGCATAAGCACCAAAACACCTTCATCAGTTTGCCAGCTAAAACTCCTTGCGAGTTTTATGCTAAGCAAACAATGGCTGAATACAAGCCGAAAGCAGTAAACATCGCATGGAAATTTGTTTGATATTCCTGTTTGATCAAGAAAGATTTTTCATGCTAAACACGTTTTGTGCTTAATCAGCTCTATGAAATTGACCCCCTGTTTATACAGGTGTTAGCACGCTTAGTCTGATACAACGAGAGTAATGCTTATATTTCAAAGCTGGTGCTGTGTGGAATCTTGCTCTAAAGGTTTCATGGCGAAGTTGACACCATCCCCCAGGGTCTCAACCAATGGTCGGTTAAGAGCATCTGGGAGTGGAATGACTAGCAGCCCAGCTATGACTGATACCACGCTGAACACTATCAGAGGTATGGAACTGTGCTACACATTCTGCAAACAGAAAGAGTCATGCATCTCAGCACACAAAAACTAACCACACCCTTGTTTTTCTATATCTGACAAACGAAAAGGTGGTTAGGATAACATGTATGTTTAGACACGTTTGCAATAAAAACACCAACCACAATTACAACACTCATGGCCTGTTTGTTTAACGCACAGGATCCGATATTTTGGGATCCACCTCCTATGCAGGGTACGCTAAAATGGGATCCGGATCCGCAGGATTCGCCATAAACAAAAAGGCCCTCAGTCTTTTAGCAAGATTTGATTTTTGGTCCACTGCCATTTTTGTTTACATTTTGCAAAAGCGTTTTGGCGCCCTCTCACAGCTATGTTTTTTTATGACGTCAGCAGCACTCTACTGGTAACGTCCGGTAAAACACACCCCCTGTACTTCGAGCTGGGCGTGCAACCGTAACATATCATATTATGTTTACACTTCAACAACTTTATATGAGCATAGTGGATTTTAATATAAAGGATACACACCTGTCTCAGATGGTATGAATGCAGTCGCTAGGCAGGCAACGCCACTTATGAGGGGATGCCGGCGACCAAACCTTTACCAAACCAAATTCATAGAATGTAATCACGGAGTGAATTTCTCTGCTGTCAGAATAATGGAAGTTCCATGGCAGAATAGACTGAACATGTTTTCTCGCGTGGAAATGTGGATGAATTTACTCTGGTAACTCTGGTAAAGCCGGCATTCAATTATTTAGTTACAGTAACACTCTTGAAAAGAAAAGGGTGAAAAATATAACCATTTTAACCCAAAGTTGGTGCAAATGAATACTACAAAATTCAACAGACCCAACGTTTTCAAAGTTAAGTAAGCTTCAATTTCTTTAACCCTTCGTAAATTTCAAATAAACTACAATTATTGCACAAGAAGGTAAAGTTTTCAACTGAGCGCTTTTGTTTCTACTTTCCAGTAAAAAGGTTTCAGGTCTCTCTACTATTTTCTAAGCTGTTTTGATTTCAACCAGTAATATCTAAACTTGTTGTGTTTATCATTTTGAAAAAAAGAACAAATTGTGTGAATTTGATTTATTATTGTATATTATGCATGCTGGACTCGGTCTCCCCCTATGGTCTGGACTCGGACTCGATCTCGGACTCGAACTGACCGGACTTAGACACAACACTGTGCAAATCCCAAACTTAACATAGGCCTATTGGGTAACGATATTTAACTTTTACGCACTGATTCGCCATGTTTCATGTGTCATCAAGTTCCTGTCTTGATATTATTATATTTGAAAAACACAAACTTAGCAAAAATGTGTATTATTCGCTCTTTAACTTTTACGCAATGATTCGCAATGTGTCAAGACTTGTGTCATAATGTTCCCGTTTTGATATTATTACATTTGGAAAACACAAACTTAACATGATGTGTACCGCTCCTTAACTTTAACGCACTGATTCGCAATGTGTCAAGTGTCATAGTGTTCCTGTATGAATATTATTAATTTGAAAAACCCAAACTTAACATGATGTGTACCGCTCTTTAACTTTTACGCACTGATTCGCAATGTGTCAATATTAATTCGCCCGGGCGGAATAGCAGGCCCCTAATGTTTTTTTTTACTCATGTCCTAAATGCACTTCCGTACTCTAAGGCTAGCAAAGTGCAAAAACTATTGTGACTGGCACGACTGGGGCTTGGCTACACCATTACAAGGATACCATTCATTTGCAACGGTATCAAAATCAATCTGGTGTTACTACAGCTCTGCGTGTAGATGGGGCGGGGAGGGTAGAATATATCCCTCATTTTTGACTGGGTGAACCAAAATGATTCCCCTTCCCCTTTTTGTGATGAAAAAAAATATATATATCCGTCATTTTCTCGTTTAAAGGAACAATTGATTTTGTTTTACCCTCTTACTCACTTTTTAGTGTCCATTGATTGTATGCGTGCGCTAAGGGGAGAAACATAGTGTTTTGTACTGTTGTTTGGTATTGAATAATGTTGACTTGCCCGGTTCATCTTCGCCCAACCCCTACCCCTCCCAAGAACTCGAATCCACGCCTTTTTCAGCTGTACACAAATAAAACTGAAGCAAAAGAAGTAAGAGACCACATGAAGGAAAATCAAATGAGAGACAAGCACTGTAGTACGAGGGTTATTCACGTATTATGTTATTCGCAGTTGATCAAGAATGATGCAGTGCAAGTGGCGAGGATTTCTCCTCGTCTGAAGAGCAGCATACTGTGTTTGCTATAAGACAATCTCAAGAAATCAACGAAGAGTGAAATGGAAGGCAGATTCCAGACACTTTATTACCATCTTCGACAGGAATATTCAGCTGCTGGAAATGTTTGATGAATCACAAGATATACTTATAGAATATGACAGAAGCGGACAGAACATTATTGTCAAAATGCCCTGAGTTACTTTATAGCCGCACATGCGTGAAACTTTCAAATTAACTCCGCCGGCGTGACTCCCTAAAAAAGAAGAATGATATAAGTAAGGTCACCGAGCACAAAACAGGATGTTTATTGCAAATTCTCTTTGAATTGTCATCATTTGAAGTGTAACTCAAGGGGTTACATCCTGACTTATTCTATGACCGAAGTAATTTGCAATCATCGTAAAAGATTGTACTACAATAATTGCAGCACTTATAGAAAAAAAACAAAATTGACAGGTGATTCACAAAGACAGACCAAGGCGGCGACAGAGTTGAACAACCCTCCAAAGATCGCGAATAATTGTTTCTTGAAAGCAATTTTGAAACCAAGGATTATTCAAAAGGGCCCGGGGCACTGTAGATCGAAAGTCTCATGGAACACCTTATACAGCTAACGAGAAGATGATACGGTTTTTAGAGATGGGAGAAAAATCCCAGGGTAAAATTCTGCGAAGAAACTACGGAATTGGGGGTTGACACATATTGTTTGAAATGCAGGAAGCGTTTCGTACACAGGCAAGTGCTACAAATTAGTGCTGCTGACACCCTACATCCAGACGTACAACGCAGGTATCTTATATCCATCAAAGGTATAATACATCTGTCATGATTGGTAAAGGCCACAGAACAGCACTCAAACATGTACATGAAATAACCTGTGAACATTTGAGCTCAATCGGACATCCGAGTAACGAGAAAAAGGCAAACACTAAATTTCTCTACCTTATTCCTACTATACATCCACCATGCGTAGCTTTTAGTCTTATTTAACTATTAAGTCATTTAAAAGTGACTGGAACGGGATTCGAAAATAAACAATGGTTTTGATCTTACCCCGAGATCAAAACTGTTTTCGGTCTGTTTCACTAATTTCTGGACAAATACACACGGAAATATTATCATTACATTTCCATCAGCACCATCTTCATACCCTGAAAGTTATAAGTAAATCTGTAAACATTTCTGTTTGGGTATGTCACCAATCATGTACTTATCTATAATTTGTCGATATCCAACTGTGTTTGCAAAGTCTATTTTAAAGTGGACGTATCGCCTTCGCTTTACTGATCAATGATCCCGCTTGCACACTGTTATCGTCTAAACAAGTCCTCCATAAACTTAACATAATGTTTACCGCTCTTTAACTTTTACGGACTGATTCGCAATGTGACGTGTCAAGTGTCATTATGTACCTGTCTTGATATTATTATATGTCGTGTAGTATAGCTAATGTCATATTGCGCTAATATGCATGTATAAATCAATTTTGGGAAACATAATGAGCACCGCTTCTTAACATTTAAGCACCGTGATTTGCGACTCGAAGTATGAGCATCTTTATCGTGTTTCAGCTAATTCTTACAATGACACACTTAATACATTTTGAGAAAATATTCAATGCCGGAACACATTATTTTCACTGCTAAAATGCAGTTAGGGTACGAATTAATTTTGTAAATACACAAGCAAGCTTTTATTACTTTTATTCCTGAGTGGTTACACCATGCCTTAAATCGGCAACAACCAAGCTGCAAACCGGCCAATCGGCAACCTCATTCTGTCAGCTTACTTCTGGGAGAATCTTGGGGCAGCAAAGTGCCACGATATCTTAAAAGTAATATCATACTTTGGTCAAAATAACGTTTTTGTCAAAGAAATGCAGATTCAGTGAGCAAAGATTTCAAGGAAGACACAGTAACATGTCATCTGTGTAATTTTCAGGCCCATACGGTGCCCACGTTTTGAACAAACGCCATCAGTATTATTTTGTTAAATCTTTTCACCGTTAAAATATCAAAATTGTTTTTTGGTCATTGGTTTTATTCTTTTCTGGATATATAGCAATTTAAGCAGAAAAGAATTTAACGGTATATTTCAATACCATCACCACTTTATACCCTGTAAGTTATAGGTAAATCTTTTGAGATTTATATTTCGGTATGCTACAAAAGTATACTACCTTAAAGAGAAAATTATATCCTGACACTCATCGTCTCCGTTCAAGATGGCTCTGTTAAACTAACCAGTTTAAGTTTCATCCAAATAGGCTTTGAGCTTTCGGGAAAAACGACTAATTGATAACGATTTATGTTTTGAGTAAATAAATGCACGTTCCTTAAAGGTAATATCATACTTTGGTTTTTGCCAAAGAAATACTTTATTTTTGGAAAACACAAACTTAACATAATGTGTACCGCTCTTTAACTTTAACGCACTGATTCGCAATGTGTCAAATGTCATAATGTTCCTATCTTGATATAATTACAATTGGAAAACACAAACTTAACATAATGTGTACCGCTCTTTAACTTTTACGCACTGATTCGCAATGTGTCAATTGTCATAATGTTCCTATCTTGATATAATTACATTTGGAAAACACAAAATTAACATGATGTGTACCGCTCTTTATTATGCACAAATTTGCAATGTGTCAAGTGTCATAATGTTCCTATCTTGATATTATTATACTTGGAAAACACAAACTTAACATATCGTGTACGCCTTGTGTATGTCTTAAAGGTATAATACCATGATGATTAGTAAAGGTCTCAGAAAAGCACGCACAATCCAACGTGTACAAAAAAAAATCGCCTACGACAGTTCTGCGTGTAGATTGGGCGGGGAGGGTAAAATATATCCCTCCTTTGACCGGGGTGAACGATAATGATTCCTCCTCCCCGTTTTGTGATGCCAAAAATACTCCCCGGTATTTTCTCGTTTTAAGGAACCATTTCTTTTTAACCCTCTTACACTGTGTCCATTGATTGTATGTGTGCAATAAGGGGAGAAACATAGTGTTTGGTACTGTTGTTTGGTACAACATTTGGCAAGTTGTGAATAATTTTGAATTGCTTGACAATCGACTTGCCCGGTTCATCTTCGCCCCACCCCCGCCCCCTCCCAAGAACTCGAATCCACGCCTTTTTCAGCTGTACAAATCAAAATGAGAGACAAGCAATGTAGTACGAGGGTTATTCACGTATTATGTTATTCGCAGTTGATCAAGAATGATGCAGTGCAAGTGGCGAGGATTTCTCCTCGTCTGAAGAGCAGCATACTGTGTTTGCTATAAGACAATCTCAAGAAATCAACGAAGAGTGAAACGGCAAAGCAGATTCCCCACTCTTTATTACCATCTTCGACAGGACTATTCAGCTGCTGGAAATGTTTGATGAATCACAAGATATACTTATAGAATATGACAGAAGCGGACAGAACATTATTGTCAAAATGCCCTGAGTTACTTTATAGCCGCACATGCGTGAAACTTTCAAATGAACTCAGCCGGCGTGACTCCCTAAAAAAGAAGAATGATATAAGTAAGGTCACCGAGCACAAAACAGGATGTTTATTGCAAATTCTCTTTGAATTGTCATCATTTGAAGTGTAACTCAAGGGGTTACATCCTGACTTATTCTATGACCGAAGTAATTTGCAATCATCGTAAAAGATTGTACTACAATAATTGCAGCACTTATAGAAAAAAACAAAATTGACAGGTGATTCACAAAGACAGACCAAGGCGGCGACAGAGTTGAACAACCCTCCACAGATAATTCTTTATTCAAAGCAATTTTGAAACCAAGGATTATTCAACAGCGCCATGGGCACTGTAGCTCGAAACACTCGTGAAACACCTTATAGCTTGGCAAGATGACAAGAAGATGACGTGATATTTAAAGCCTGTTATTTCCCGTAACTTCCATAACTTGAAAACATCAACTACCATTCAAGTTGAGCGGCCGTTATTCCCACTGAAGACACCATAGCTTGCAAATGGACCCCAAGATGTCAGCTGTTTCTCCCACTATGACTTCGATCGAAGACGGGGATGTAGCAGTATCTGTCTTCGACACCTATCTGGAAAAACAGATCCTGGCGGCCATTTACGGTTTCGTCGCTATAACTGGACTGCTGGGTAACAGCACCGTTCTACTTGCGTTCATTCTGTCCCGTAAGCCTCGCATGACAACTAACGTGTTTGTGGCCAACCTCGCCATCGCAGACCTCACGTCATGCCTGAGTTTGCCCATTATGATACTGGGACTTCTGAGCTCCAGCGAGGAAAAGCTTCTCGTTTCCCACGCTTTGTGTTCACTGGATGGATTCATGGTTACAGTTTGCTTACAGACAAACTTTAATAACTTGGCTTGTATCGCTTTGTACCGAGCCTTGGTCATCCGCCCAGGCAGGAAGTCCAGGCTCTTATTCCTGTTTTCCACACGAGGTAGGACAGTAACTATGGCTGTGGCTACCTGGCTTATTGCTGTTACATTTGCTATAATTCCTGCTGCATCTGGTTTGTCAAAGTACAAATACAATGCTTTATACAGCAGCTGCAGCTTTGTCCCAACGCGCGACAACTCTCGAACCCACGCAAGAGTAATGTTAGGCACGGTTTTTCCTATGCAGATCGGTTGCGTACTCTTGAGCTACGCGTCAATTCTCTTCAGGATCAGGAAAGTGGCTCGCCAAGTTGATTCCCATTCCCTATCCGTGATTGGCGGTGATGTGAACACCTCTGAGCAACAAGGAACGTCTGCTACTGGTCACCGTGCGCGTAGGGTTCCAACTCATCGCAACAACATACCATCTCGTCGAAACCGTGCCGTTACATTCAACATGTTTCTTGTCGTCGTCTGCTACACAGTATTAAGCATACCTTACACCTTGTCACAGTTCTTCCCCAGCAACAAATTCGTCCCCATTTTTGGGAGCTTGTTTCTATTCAACACGACCATCAATCCTTTGATTTACGCTGCCCGTAACCCGGACTTCAAGGAAGTTATGCGCGGCATCTGGTTTTGCAGGCTCTCCAAAATACCCCTAAAATCGAGGTTTCTCCGACGTTTACTCAGCTTACGTGGTAATTAAGATCACAATTTGACCAAAGAGCATAATGTGACTCATGACGCTTGGACTCAAAGTAAAACACAAATCTAAATCTTTCGAATGCCGTTCCTGACCAACACTAAATATCCTTGAATATAGCGACCGTAAGCTGCTATTGTTTTTCTCGAGGATTACAAACAGTTCAATTACAAATTTAACCATCGTTGTCAGGGGACATCACAAAAGTGATTCCATTTTTATACCCTTTCCAGTCTTGCAGTACAACCATATTGCAGATTAACAAAACGCCAAATCTGCTGAAACAATTCGCAGAAACGTCTGTTCCAAAAACGATTTTGAATGACTATACACATGCTGCCAAAAGCCGTTGAGAATTTGAATGCTGTTCGAATGGAATTTTTAATAGAAAGGCAATTCGTTTCAATCACCTGACGTTTGTGAACATTTGCTTGCACATGAAATGAAATCTTTTGAGGTGCCTTGCAGTTTCACGAATCACAGAATGACGCAGCATATAAATTGTCCGCTCATTTGCCGAAAATGACCGGGAAAACCTGTAGTCCGTACTCGGACTCGGTTTTTTGGCCAAGGACTAGGTTAAAAAGAACTCGGACTCGGCCCGTACTTGGCATTGTGGTACTCGGAAAATTCGGTACTCGAATTTTGGAACTCGGCTACAACACTGACTTTTACACACTGATTCGCAATGTGTCAAGTGTCTTATTGTTCAAGTGTCTTGATATTATTATATTTTGAAAACCCAAACGTAACATCACCTGTACCGCTCTTCAAATTTTACGCACTGATTCTCAATGTGTCTAGTGTCATGACGTTCCTATGTTAATATCTTTATATTTGGAAAACCTGAACTTAACACAATGCGTACCTCTCTTTAACTTTTATGCACAGATTCGCAATGTGTCAAAATGTCATAATGTTATAAACCCAAACTTAACGTAATGTGTAGGGCTCTTTAACTTTTATGCACTGATTCCAAATATGTCAAGTGTCATAATGTTCATATCTTGATATTATTATATTTGGGAAACCGAAACTTAAAATTACGTTTTAATGCCGCTCTTTAAAGGTAGTATCATACTTTGGTTTTTGTCGAAGAAGTACAGATTCATGGGCAAAAATACCAAGGAAGATACAGTAACAGTCATCTGTGAAAATTTTAGTTCCATACGGTGCCCACTTTTTGAGAAAATCGTGAAAAACGGCCACAGTATTTCTTAAGTCTTTTCTCTTTTATTTTTGATCTTTTAAAAGATCAAAAAGATTTTTGGTCGTTGTTTTACTGATTTCTTGATAAATACACCATTTCAGGCAGTGTCTTACCAAAGTATGATACAACCTTTAACTTTTATGCACTAATTTGCAATGTGTCAAGTGTCATAACGTTCCTATCTTGATATTATTACATTTGAAAAACACAAACTTAACGTAATGTGTACCTCTCTTTAACCTTTACGCACTGATTTGCAATGTGTCAAGAGTCATAATGTTCCTGTCTTGATATTATTATATTTGAAAACCTCAAATTTTACGCTCTTTCACTTTAACGCACTTTACGCTCTTTAACGCAATGTGTAGGGCTCTTTACCATTTACGCAATGATTCAAAATGTGTCAAGTGACATAATGTTCCTGTCTTGATATTATTATATTTGAAAACCTCAAATGTTACGCTCTTTCACTTAAACGCACTTTACGCTCTTTAACGCAATGTGTAGGGCTCTTTACCATTTACGCAATGATTCGCAATGTGTCAAGTGTCATAATGTTCCTGTCTTGATATTATTATATTTGAAAACCTCAAATTTTACGCTTTCACTTTAACGCACTTTACGCTCTTTAACGTAATGCGTACGGCTCTTTACCTTTTACGCAATGATTCGCAATGTGTCAAGTGTCATAATGTTCCTGTCTTGACTTATAATTGAAAAACACAAACTTAACACAATGAGTATCGCTCTTTAACCTTTACGCACTGATTCGCAATGTGTCAAGTGTCATAATGTTCCTATCTTTATATAATTATATTTGGAAAACGCAAACTTAGCATGATGTGTATTGCTCTTTAAGTTCACGCATTGATTCGCAATATGTCAAGTCTCAAAATGTTCCTATCCTTCTATAATTATATTTGGAAAACGCAAATTTAAAGGAATGTGTATCGCTTTTTAACTTTTACGCATTGATTCGCAATGTGTCAAGTGTCATAATGTTCCTATCTTTCTATCATTATATTTGGGTAACCCAAACTTATTGTATTGTGTACAACTCTTTAACTTTTACACACTGATTCGCAATGTGTCAATTGTCATAATGTTCCTATCTTGAATTCTTGATATCATTATATTTGGAAACCTCAAATTTTACACTTTTTAACTTAAACGCACTTTACGCACTTGAACGTAATATGTACGGCTGTGTACCTTTTACGCAATGTTTCGCAATGTGTCAAGTGTCATGATGTTCCCGTCTAGATTAATTGGAAAACACAAACTTAACGAAATGTGTACCTCTCTCTAACCTTTACGTACTGATGCGTCCAGTGTCATGACGTTCCTGTTTGATATTATTATATTTGAAAAACGCAAACTTAACAAAACGTGTACCTCTCTTTAACTTTTACGCAGTGATTCGCAATGTGTCAAGTGTCATAATGTTCCTATCTTTCTATAATTATATTTGGCAAACCCAAACTTATTGTATTGTGTACCACTCTTTAACTTTTACACACTGATTCGCAATGTGTCAATTGTCATAATGTTCCTATCTTGATATTATTATGTTTGGAAACCTCAAATTTTACGGTCTTTAACTTTAACGCACTTTACGCACTTGAACGTAATGTGTACGGCTCTTTACCATTTACGCACTGATTTGCAATGTGTCGAGTGTCATGATGTTCCCGTCTAGATTAATTGGAAAACACAATTTTAACGTAACGTGTACCTCTCTTTATCTTTTACGCAATGATTCGCAATGTGTCAAGTGTCATCATGTTCATCTCTTTCTATAATTATATCTGGAAAACGCAAACTTAACGGAATGTGTATCGCTCTTTAACTTTTAGGCACTGATTTGCAATGTCTCAAGTGTCATAATGTTCCTATCTCTATATCATTATATTTGGAAAACCCAAACTTAACATAACGTGTATCGCTCTTTGACTTCGCAATGTGTCAAGTGTCATAATGTTCCTATCTTTCTGTAATTATATTTGGAAAACACAAACTTAACGTAATGTGTACCACTCTTTAACTTTTACACACTGATTTGCAATGTGTCAAGTGTCATAGTTTACCTGTCTTGATATTATTATATTTAAAAATCTATAATTATATTTGGAAAACACAAACTTAACGTAATGTGTACCACTCTTTAACTTTTACACACTGATTTGCAATGTGTCGAGTGTCATAGTTTACCTGTCTTGATACTGTTATATTTAAAAATCTATTATTATATTTGGAAAACACAAACTTAACGGGATGTGTACCACTCTTTAACTTTTACACACTGATTTGCAATGTGTCAAGTGTCATAGTTTACCTGTCTTGATATTATTATATTTAAAAATCTATTATTATATTTGGAAAACACAAACTTAACGTAATGTGTACCACTCTTTAACGTTTACACACTCATTCGCAATGTGTCAAGTGTCATAGTTTACCTGTCTTGATATTATTATATTTGGAAAACACAAACGTATAAATGTGAACCTCTCTTTAACGTTTACGCACTGATGAGCAATGTGTCACGTGTCATATTGTTCCTTTCATAATATTATTATATGTCGTGTTGTATAGCTACTGTCATACCGTGCTAATAAGTAATATGCATGCATCAAATTCGGAAAAGCCAAACTTAATTTAATGAGCAATGCTTCTTAACTTTTATGCACCATGATTTTCGACTCGAAGTATAAGCATCTTTATCATGTTTGAGCTACTTCCTACAATCACACACGCAATATAAAATTTCAGGAAATATTCATTCAAATTTCATAAAAAAAATTGTTTTGATCTCACCTCGTGATCGAAACTGTTTTCGGCCTTTGTTTTTACTTTAATTTCTGGAAAAAATACATAATTTCAGACGGAAATATTTTAACGCTATGTTTCTACCAGCACCATCTTCATACCATGAAAGTTATACGTAAATCTTTTCTGTTTCTGTATGTTGTCAATCCCGTACTGTATCTTTAAACCGGCAAGTAGGCAACCTTCTTCAGTCAGGTTACTTCAGAGAGACTCTAGGGCTAGCAAAGTTCCACGATATATTCACGAAGAAAAACTATCGCGACACACACGAGTGGGGCTTGCGTATCAAAATCAATCTGATGTTATCTAGATGATCATGACCCAACATACAATACAAAATCTAACCATAGCTTCAGTTTCATGCACTCCATTGTTAATATCAAACTTTTCATGGAGATGATTTTGTTCGTGGGAAAAGGTTACGTAATCTTCATGCAAACCAACCGCCATATTCTGAGTTTAATAAAATCGCCTACAACATGCCTACATGTTTATAGGGTGAACCATAATAATTTCCCCTCCCCGTTTTGTGATGCCAACAAATCCCAGAGCTCGAATGCAGGCCTTTTTCAGCTGTAAAAAAATAAAACTGAAGCAAAAGAAGTAAGAGACCACATGAAGGAAAATCAAACGAGAGACAAGCACTGTAGTACGAGGGTTATTCGTGAATACGTTATTCGCAGTTGATCAAGAGTGATGCAGTGTAAGTGGCGAGGATTTCCCCTCGTCTGAAGAGCAGCATACTGTGTTTGCTTTAAGACAATCTCAAGAAATCAACGAAGAGTGAAATGGAAGGCAGATTCCAGACACTTTATTACAACCTTGAAGCAGATATATAGTACAGGCGTAATTGCTATCTACGACTTGGACAGGAATATTCAGCTGCTTGAAATGTTTGATGAATCACAAGATATACCTATGACAGAACCCTCCGCGGACAGAAAATTATTGTCAAAATTCCCAGAGTTACTTTATAGCTAAACATGCGTTAAACTTTCAAATTAACTCCGCGTGACTCCCTAAAAAGAAGAAGAATGATATAAGGGCGCCCTTTTTTAGGCTGTGGTTTCTTCTCATTTCTTTTTCACCTTGAGGGAGGGTCGGTCGGTCGGAAAAAAAAAGTTTGGTGGAAAAAAAACCTGGCTGAATACACAAAAACCTAAAGAAAATGATGAGAAATATTAATTGTATTCACTGTAATCTCGTTTGAATATTTTTGTATTATTTCTGTGATAAAAAGAATAAAAATTGTAGACCTATTGGCAAAATTTGTCTCCAGAAATTCTGGGATTTTTTGTTTTTTTATTATGTCATTCTGGACAGGGTCGGCGGCAACTAAAAAAGGTTGTTTGTTTTTCTTCAGTCGGAGCCCAAAATATGGGTCAGTCGGAAATGAGAACCACAGTAATAAAAAGGGGGGCCCTAAGCAATGTCACCGAGCACAAAACAGGATGTTTATTGCAATTTCTCTCTTTGAATTGTCATCATATCATTTAATCAAGGGGATACATCCTGACTTATTCTATAGACAGTATGGACCGAAGCAATTTGCAATCATCGGTAATGATTGTTCTATGATTACAGCATTTATAGAAGCGAACTTTTCCGTATTTTCCGTCTTTGTTTGGCTTATTTCTGGACAAATACTGTGAATCTGTAAACATTTCTGTTTGGGCATGTGTTACCAAATCAAGTACTTATCTTTAATTTGTCGATATCCAACTGTGATTGCAAAGTTTGTTTCAAGAGGACGTACCGTCCTCGCTTATAACTGCTAATGAGTTTTTGCCATTGTGTAAGAGGATCTCAAGGCGAGCCCATAGTAGACTCATTTGGTTTAATAATTTTGTCAGTGATTAAGATGTGCTAATGGAGGTCATTCTGAAGATGAACGTGGAATATGTTCCTTTCACGACATCACCCTCTCCATATGTGATTATACGCGCCTAATTGTCGTCAAAACAAATTATTATTGTTGAAAGCAAGGTTGCATAAGCGAGAAAAGCAATTCTCCATTAATAGCAAACTGAAGGGTCTGTTTAGCCAATACTTGTTTTTTCTCGTGCAAATGAAAACTGTATGATTTCAATTTGTTGTCAGTCATCCAAGGAGGCGGTTTGTCTGTCTATCCCGTAATTGACTGCGTTGATTATAGTGACTGATATGTGAATGTTTGAGGGCTTTGTTTTGTTGGTTTATTTGTCTGCTTATTTCTTTTTTAGTTTTCATCTGCCAAAATGTTGGGGGTAAACAAGGTACATTAAAAAGAAAATCCTACAGGAACGATATAATTTGGATATAAAATTCATTGAAAAGAAAGATGGAAAGGCGTCGCCATTCGCACCCTCAAGTAGTGACAGAGGTAATCTACCTTACCAGAGAATACTACAGTAATATCGGTCATTGGCCACATTTGTTGACGAATCTAATAATATAAGAAATAACATTCCAGTCTGATTCAGCTTCGATCTGGCGTGGGTCGAGTGCGAGTGTCCATGATCAAGTGGGGCAACACCACCGGCTCAACCACGTGTGACTCACGGTGGCCAAGAACCCCAGACAATGGAGCACATACTGAGATGCCCGGCCTTGGAGAGGTCCTGTTCAGTCGGCGATCTGGTGCTAAATTCTCATCAGCGGGCAGAAGAAACAATGAGTTCAACAGTGGATGAATTTGGTGCAAGGACATTCAAGAAGTAAGTACACATTCATTTTTTTATTTATTTTTAATTATTGCGGCAATTAGCTGTCCACTGAACACACCAAGAAGGCACCAGCCTATAATAAATAGATGCAGGAAGCGTTTCGTACACAGGCAAGTGCTACAAATTAGTGCTGCTGACTCCCCTACATGCAGACGTACAACGCAGGTATCTTATATCCATCAAAGGTATAATACATCTGTCATGATTGGTAAAGGCCACAGAACAGCACTCAAACATGTACGAATTAATTTTGTAAATACACAAGCAAGCTTTCATTACTTTTATTCCTGAGTGGTTACACCATGCCTTAAATCGGCAACAACCAAGCTGCAAACCGGCCAATCGGCAACCTCATTCTGTCAGCTTACTTCTGGGAGAATCTTGGGGCAGCAAAGTGCCACGATATCTTAAAAGTAATATCATACTTTGGTCAAAATAACGTTTTTGTCAAAGAAATGCAGATTCAGTGAGCAAAGATTTCAAGGAAGACACAGTAACATGTCATCTGTGTAATTTTCAGGCCCATACGGTGCCCACGTTTTGAGAAAACGCCATCAGTATTATTTTGTTAAATCTTTTCACCGTTAAAATATCAAAATTGTTTTTGGTCATTGGTTTTATTCTTTTCTGGATATATAGCAATTTAAGCAGAAAAAAATTTTACGGTATGTTTCAATACCATCACCACTTTATACCCTGTAAGTTATAGGTAAATCTTTTGAGATTTATATTTCGGTATGCTACAAAAGTATACTACCTTAAAGAGAAAATTATATCGTGACACTCATCGTCTCCGTTCAAGATGGCTCTGTTAAACTAACCAGTTTAAGTTTCATCCAAATAGGCTTTGAGCTTTCGGAAAAAAAGACTAATTGATAACGATTTATGTATTGAGTAAATAAATGCACGTTCCTTAAAGGTAATATCATACTATGGTTTTTGCCAAAGAAATACTTTATTTTAAAAAAACACAAACTTAACATAATGTGTACCGCTCTTTAACTTTAACGCACTGATTCGCAATGTGTCAATTGTCATAATGTTCCTATCTTGATATTATTATTTTTGAAAAACACAAACTTAACATAATGTGTACCGCTCTTTAACTTTGACGCACTGATTCGCAATGTGTCAATTGTCATAATGTTCCTTTCTTGATATTATTATTTTTGAAAAACACAAACTTAACATAATGAATACGGCTCTTTAACTTTTACGCACTGATTCGCAATGTGTCAAGTGTCATAATGTTCCTATCTTGATATGATTACAATTGGAAAACACAAACTTAACATAATGTGTACCGCTCTTTAACTTTTACGCACTGATTTGCAATGTGTCAATTGTCATAATGTTCCTATCTTGATATAATTACATTTGGAAAACACAAAATTAACATGATGTGTACCGCTCTTTATTATGCACAAATTTGCAATGTGTCAAGTGTCATAATGTTCCTATCTTGATATTATTATACTTGGAAAACACAAACTTAACATATCGTGTACGCCTTGTGTATGTCTTAAAGGTATAATACCATGATGATTAGTAAAGGTCTCAGAACAGCACGCACAGTCCAACGTGTACATGAAATGATCAACCTGTGAAAAATGGAAATCAATAGGACATCTGAGTCACGAGAAAATAGGGAAAATCTGACTCAATTTTTCTGATAAAACATAAAAATCTTAACCCAAGATCAAAACTGTTTTCGGTCTCCGTTTTTACTATAATCTCTGGATAAATACACAACAAGAGCAACTCTCAAGTCAGAAACTTTGTAACAAATTGAATTGAATTCGATTAATTTAAAGGTAATATCATACTTTCAATTTTATAAAAGAAATACAGATTCATGGGGAGCAATATCAAGACAGATACAGTAACAGTCATCTGTGAATATTTCAGTCCCATATGGTACCCACTTTTTTTTAAACGTCACACCTATGCAAACTAACCGCCATTATTCTGAGATTAATAAAATCGCCTACGACAGTTCCGCGTGTAGATGGGGCGGGGAGGGTAAAATATATCCCTCCTTTGACCGGGGTGAACCATAATGATTCCCCCTCCCCGTTTTGTGATGCCAAAAATACTCCCCGGTATTTTCTCGTTTTAAGGAACCATTTCTTTTCAACCCTCTTACACTGTGTCCATTGCTTGTATGTGTGCAATAAGGGGAGAAACATAGTGTTTGGTACTGTTGTTTGGTACAACAGTGGTCCTATTATTTGCCAAGTTGTGAATAATTTTGAATTGCTTGACAACCGACTTGCCCGGTTCATCTTCACCCCACCCCCACCCTTTCCCCAGAACTCGAATCCACGCCTTTTTCAGCTGTACACAAATAAGACTGAAGCAAAAGAAGTAAGAGACCACATGAAGGAAAATCAAACGAGAGACAAGCAATGTAGTACGAGGGTTATTCACGTATTATGTTATTCGCAGTTGATCAAGAATGATGCAGTGCAAGTGGCGAGGATTTCTCCTCGTCTGAAGAGCAGCATACTGTGTTTGCTATAAGACAATCTCAAGAAATCAACGAAGAGTGAAATGGCAAAGCAGATTCCCGACGCTTTATTACCATCTTCGACAGGACTATTCAGCTGCTGGAAATGTTTGATGAATCACAAGATATACTTTAGAATATGACAGAAGCGGACAGAACATTATTGTCAAAATGCCCTGAGTTTCTTTATAGCCGGACATGCGTGAAACTTTCAAATGAACTCAGCCGGCGTGACTCCCTAAAAAAGAAGAATGATATAAGTAATGTCACCGAGCACAAAACAGGATGTTTATTGCAAATTCTCTTTGAATTGTCATCATTTGAAGTGTAACTCAAGGGGTTACATCCTGACTTATTCTATGACCGAAGTAATTTGCAATCATCGTAAAAGATTGCACTACAATAATTGCAGCACTTATAGAAGACAGGTGATTCACAAAGACAGACCAAGGCGGCGACAGAGTTGAACAACCCTCCAAAAATCGCGAATAATTGTTTCTTGAAAGCAATTTTGAAACCAAGGATTATTCAAAAGGGCCCGGGGCACTGTAGATCGAAAGTCTCATGGAACACCTTATACAGCTAACGAGAAGATGATACGGTTTTTAGAGATGGGAGAAAAATCCCAGGGTAAAATTCTGCGAAGAAACTACGGAATTGGGGGTTGACACATATTGTTTGAAATGCAGGAAGCGTTTCGTACACAGGCAAGTGCTACAAATTAGTGCTGCTGACACCCTACATCCAGACGTACAACGCAGGTATCTTATATCCATCAAAGGTATAATACATCTGTCATGATTGGTAAAGGCCACAGAACAGCACTCAAACATGTACATGAAATAACCTGTGAACATTTGAGCTCAATCGGACATCCGAGTAACGAGAAAAAGGCAAAAACTAAATTTCTCTACCTTATTCTTACTATACATCCACCATGCGTAAATTTTAGTCTTATTTAACTATTAAGTCATTTAAAAGTGACTGGAACGGGATTCGAAAATAAACAATGGTTTTGATCTTACCCCGAGATCAAAACTGTTTTCGGTCTGTTTCACTAATTTCTGGACAAATACACACGGAAATATTATCATTAGATTTCTATCAGCACCATCTTCATACCCTGAAAGTTATACGTAAATCTGTAAACATTTCTGTTTGGGTATGTCAGCAATCCTGTACTTATCTATAATTTGTCGATATCCAACTGTGTTTGCAAAGTCTGTTTTAAAGTGGACGTATCGCCTTCGCTTTACTGATCAATGATCCCGCTTGCACACTGTTATCGTCTAAACAAGTCCTCCATAGGATTGTCTATTTCCTGTTTCCACTTGACTGACAGGTAATTTCAATGAACGAGATAGGGAGTTGGGGACTTGACTTTTTTTAATTCACAGTATCCGCCAAACGTACGGCAAAGGAAAGTAATACACGGGTTTACACCTTGGGGGCCATCTTAGATTTTGATTGCAACTTCAAAACGAGGCATTTCAACGCATGCGCACTTTACGAAGTGTAAACCCGTGTATTGACGTATTATGTGTTAACATTGCCTACGCAATGCAGTAATGAAGGTGATCTTCATCGGTGATCCGATGTGATATTTAAAGCCTATTATTTACCATAACTTCCATAACTTGAAAACATCACGTACTATTGAAGCTCAACTGGGCTGTCACTTCCGCTGAAGACACCATAGCTTGTAGATGGACCCCAAGATGTTAACTGTTTCTCCCACTATGACTTCGATCGAAGACGGGGATGTAGCAGTATCTGTCTACGACACCTATGTGGAAAAACAGATCCTGGCGGCCATTTACGGTTTCGTCGCTATAACTGGATTGCTGGGCAACAGCACCGTTCTACTCGCGATCATTCTGTCCCGTAAGCCTCGCACGACAACTAACGTGTTTGTGACCAACCTCGCAATCGCAGACCTCACGGCAGGCCTGAGTTTTCCCATTATGATACTGGGACTTCTGAGCTCCAGCGAGGAAAAGCTTCTCGTTTCCCCCACCTTGTGTGCACTCGAGGGATTCTTGATTCTAGTCTGCTTACAGACAAACTTTAATAACTTGGCTTGTATCGCTTTGTACCGAGCCTTGGTCACCCGCCCGGGGCGGAAGTCCAGGCTCTTATTCCTGTTTTCCACACGAGGTAGGACATTTACTATGGCTGTGGTAACCTGGCTTATTGCTGTTACATTTGCTATAATTCCCGCTGCATCTGGTTATGGAGAATACAAATACAATGCTTTATACAACACCTGCAGCTATATCCCAACGGTCGAAAACTCTCGAAACTTTGTTAGAGTGATGATAGGCTTGGTTTTTCCTGTGCAGATCGGTTGCGTACTCTTGAGCTACGCCACAATTCTCTTCAGAATCTGGAAAGTGGCTCGCCAAGTTGATTCCCATTCCGTATCCGTGATTGGCGGTGATGTGAAAACCTCTGAGCAACAAGGAACGTCTGAGAGCGGACCTTCAAGTCAAAGGCGTTTATTCTCAGCCGGTCAGGCCCCTTCATCTGCTGCCACTGGTCATCATGCGCGTAGGGTTCCAACTCATCGCAACAACTTACCATCTCGTCGAAACCGTGCCGTTACATTCAACATGTTCCTTGTCGTCGTCTGCTACACAGTACTTACATCGCCTTACAGTCTGTCCTTCTTTTTCTCCCGCAACAAAATCGTTCCCTTTTTAGGTAGTTTCCTTGCAATCAACACGGCCATCAATCCTTTAATTTACGCTGCCCGTAACCCGGACTTCAAGGAAGTTATGCGCAGCATCTGGCTTTGCAGGCTCTCCAAAATACCCCTAAAATCGAGGTTTCTCCGGCGTGTACTCAGCTTACGTGGCCATTAAAATCAGAATTTGACCAAAGAGTGATTCATGACGCTTTGGCTCAAAGTCTAAAGATCTAAAGAACAAGATTCTATAGCACCTCTGGGGTCCACGGACCGGGACCAAGTTGCAGTTAATGCTATGGTCGACAAAAACCTGGAAATAAATAGCCAGTTTTTACCCATAAACTTCCATTTTTGCCCACTTTTTAAACTCGTGGGGAACAAAAATGTCTGGAGAAAGCACCGAAGTCTGAAGTGCATACTGAGCCCAGAGCGATTGTTGGGCAAACCCAACACAGGCTATCCACTGACGTGCAAGGGCTTAGCACGGAAAATAACAAACGAGTGAAGAAACAAGGCTAGTTACGTTGTCAAAATGAAATAGGGCTAGGGCTACTTCTGTGTCACTAAAGTTGTACGACATCATATTTAAAGAATATATTAAATGAAAAATATCGAAAATCATACCGGCACGTTAAACAGGCACTTTTAGTAACTTACCATAATGTGTGTCACTATGTTCAATATTTATATTACCATATTTGGAATACCTCACTTAACAAGCGGTATCGCTCTTTAACTTTTTTGCACCGACTCTTGACGTGTGACGTGTCAAGTGTCATAATATACCTGTCTTGATATTGGAAAACCCAAACTTAACACAATGTGTACCGATCTTTAACTTTGACGCACTGATTCGCAATGTGTCAAGTGCCATAATGTTCCTGTATTGATATTATTATATTTGAAAAACGCAAACTTAACACAACGTGTACCGCTCTTTAACTTTTACGAATGATTCGCAATGTGTCAAGTGTCATAATGTTCCTGTATTGATATTATTATATTTGGAAAACACAAACTTAACATAATGTGTACCGCTCTTAAACGTTTACGCACTGATTCGCAATGTGTCAAGTGTCATAATGTTCCTGTTTGATATTATTGTATTTGAAAACACAAACTTAACATAATGTTTACCGCTCTTTAACTTTTACGCACTGATTCGCAATGTGTCAAGTGTCATGTTCCTGTTTGATATCATATTTTGAAATCTCAAACTTGATATAATGTGTGTTTTTTAACTTTTACGGACTGATTCGCAATGTGACGTGTCAAGTGTCATAATGTACATGTCTTGATATTATTATATGTCGTGTAGTATAGCTAATGTCATATTGCGCTAATATGCATTTATAAATCAATTTTGGGAAACATAATGAGCACCGCTTCTTAACATTTAAGCACCGTGATTTGCGACTCGAAGTATGAGCATCTTTATCGTGTTTCAGCTAATTCTTACAATGACACACTTAATACATTTTGAGAAAATATTCAATGCTGGAACACATTATTTTCACTGCTAAAATGCAGTTAGGGTACGAATTAATTTTGTAAATACACAAGCAAGCTTTCATTACTTTTATTCCTGAGTGGTTACACCATGCCTTAAATCGGCAACAACCAAGCTGCAAACCGGCCAATCGGCAACCTCATTCTGTCAGCTTACTTCTGGGAGAATCTTGGGGCAGCAAAGTGCCACGATATCTTAAAAGTAATATCATACTTTGGTCAAAATAACGTTTTTGTCAAAGAAATGCAGATTCAGTGAGCAAAGATTTCAAGGAAGACACAGTAACATGTCATCTGTGTAATTTTCAGGCCCATACGGTGCCCACGTTTTGAGAAAACGCCATCAGTATTATTTTGTTAAATCTTTTCACCGTTAAAATATCAAATTTGTTGTTGGTCATTGGTTTTATTCTTTTCTGGATATATAGCAATTTAAGCAGAAAAGAATTTAACGGTATGTTTCAATACCATCACCACTTTAAACCCTGTAAGTTATACGTAAATCTTTTGAGATTTTTATTTCGTTATGCTACAAAAGTCTACTACCTTAAAGAGAAAATTATATCCTGACACTCATCGTCTCCGTTCAAGATGGCTCTGTTAAACTAACCAGTTTAAGTTTCATCCAAATAGGCTTTGAGCTTTCGGGAAAAACGACTTATTGATAACGATTTATGTTTTGAGTAAATAAATGCACGTTCCTTAAAGGTAATATCATACTTTGGTTTTTGCCCAAGAAATACAGATTAGTGGGCAAAAATATCAAGACAGATACAGTAACAGTCATCTGTGAAAATTTCAGTCCCATACGATGTATGCCCACTTTTTGAGAAAACATTAAAAAACGGCTACAGTATTTTCTTAAGTCTTTTCCCTTTTATTTTTGATCTTTTAAAAAATCAAAAAGATTTTCGGGCGCTGTTTTACTAATTTCTGGATAAATACACCATTTCAGGTGGAAATATTTTAACAGTATGTTTCTCCAGCACCATCTTCATACCCTGTAAGTTATAGGTAAATCTGTGAACATTTCTGTTTTGGTTTCTTACCAAAGTATGATATACTACCTTGTGTAAGTGTTTTAAAAATATAGTAACATGTCACCGAGAGCATTCATTCAAATTCCCCCTTTTCAGGTGAGCATGAAGAACAACTAATCTGATTTAATTTTCACAAAAAGATTCAAGTTTGATTTAATGTTTTAAAACAACAAATGTCATTTTGTGTTCTCATGAATGGGATCCTAAAGCACATTTTCAATGACTTTAAATAAAACACAATTCTCAAATTCAATATTCTAAATCAATAGGTTAGGAATTCTTACAGTGCATTAGAAACATCGCAATTGTGTAAGTAAGACTAAGAAAAATATTCCTGTTCATGTTATTCGAATGCTCTTCAGTTAATAAACCACGTAACACTAAAGGAAAGTTCCAGTCTGACTCTGTTTATGTTCCTTATAGAGCAACCGTGCAAAAGATATAGTTGCACTACCGTCAAAATATTAGTCAGGTCAGTGGGTAGGCAATGCATTGCACCCGCTTGAAAAAATAAAATATCTTGGACACTCATTATCGGCGAACAGCAGAGGGATATATATGCTTCTGATGGATTATTGGGTCGTATTCCCTACAGGGACATTGTCACGATACACGTATCATCAAATTACCACATGGGAAACAGTATGAGCCGTTTCCCTTGTGGTTATTTGATGATTATATTTATGAAAATGCCTTTTTGAGTAATCCCCATGTAGTATTTCTCAGATTGTAGCATTGCTGTATCGATAAAATGATCCTTTGGACGTAGCTGTGTGACGTATGTGCATGCTTTTATTGCTTCTGACTGCCAAACGATCAAAGATAACTGACTATTGGGGTCACCACCAACGTACGGCTGGACTAGCTCAGTTGGTAGAGCGTCTTTACGGTATTCAGGAGGTCGCTGGTTCGAATCCCGCTCCATTCAATTTTTATTTGTTCACCTTTCAATGAAAACAAAACTATCCTGACACGCCCGGCGATTGAGCTTGGGGGACACCGTCACAATGAGACAATTCATTGGCAAATGTATCAACATCAATCTCGTGTTAGGCCTATTTGCTACGCGTTCTAGATGATCATGCCCCATTACACAAAACAAAATCTTACCAAAGCATCAGTTTGAGATTCTACATTGTTAATACTAACGTTTTATCTAGATTATTTTGTTGGTGGGAAACAAATGGAGTACGTCATCTACCAAGTCCAATTATGCCAACCAGCGGCCACATTCTGAACTTAAAGGTTTACTGTAATCAAATGTATTGCTTAATACACAATTAATGACAATATAAATTTATATTTTTATGTAAGTGCTTACAAAAAATGTTGGTCAGCACAAGAAAACAGCACATGTACGGCCTATGCCCCGCCCCAAAAAGATAACCCTTGAAACAATGCGTGTGACGTCACCTACAGAACAAGGCATATAGGCTCGCACCCACTGCGTAGCGTTCTGCATTTGACATAAGCAAGGTATTTGTCGCGAAAAGTGGGGGCTAATTATGGGTCTAAAATACCTCCTTTTTCTATATACAATGTGTTTTAGCACAAACTATGATAGACAGGTGGAGTTTCACAACAAAACAAATGTGTTTAACTTCAAATGAGCTTTGATTTCAGTAAACCTTTAATAAGCCGCCCAAAGTTCGGGGCGCAGTTGTGGCGTGGTACTTGGTCGGTGTACTCCCCTATTTTTTTGACCTGGGTGAACCATCATATTAGTTAAATTATTCGTGAATACGTTATTCGCAGCTGATCAAGAGTGATGCAGTGTAAGTGGCGAGGATTTCTCCTCGTCTGAAGAGCAGCATACTGTGTTTGCTATAAGACAATCTCAAGAAATCAACGAAGAGTGAAATGGCAAAGCAGATTCCAGACGCTTTATTACAACCTTGAAGCAGATATATAGTACAGGCGTAATTTGTTACCTACGACTTCGACAGGGATATTCAGCTGCTTGAAACTGTTCATAAATCACAGAATAGGCATGTAAATGAACAAAAAGCCCTCCTCTGTCAAAGCATTGTCAAAATGCCATTGAGAGTTGCTTTATAACCATCCATGAGTGCACGGCATAGACAACATGCTATGTACGCGTTTTACGCATGTACGCATGTAGGTATTTTTTTTAAGAGATTATTTTGTTAGATAGTCTGGAATGATAAAATGAAGTTGCAAACCTGGTCTTTTATTTGAATAGCAGAAAGAAAAAAAAATGGTCAAATTATTATCATTATTATTTATGCGTGTGTATAATACATTTTGCCTTGTACGATTTTTTTCCTCCTATAATGTGTAAAAGATAATTCTTGCTTTTCCTTGTTTAATATATCCCACTCCTCCTCACAGGTTTATCCTACATGTATGATAGTAAAGACCGCCTATTAATATACTTTAAAATGAGATCATTTGTTTTGTGTGTGATTTGCTTCTTATTGGTCGAGTTCGGGCGCCACGTTCTCGGTCGTTCGTGAACAGCTGGAGTTTTGTTCCCGACGGGGAGGTGGTGTGTGATCTTGTTCCGAGAGCAATGTTCTTGGGTTGCGTTCGTGTGGTTCGAGCGCAAGAACGAGGTTCGCGTGTCAAGAACAGACCGCCCGAACTCGACCATTGAGTTGCTGTACTTCATCCATCCAGCATTGCACACAAAGCCCCGCCTTTGGTGTTACGAGAAGTGCAAACAATATAGAAGTGCGAATGTACGAGTTCTCTTGATGATGACTAGAGCAGGCTAGTCGAAACGTTGTGATGAGACCTATTAAATATGAGAAGTGTGAACGAAATAAGAAGTGCGAAAGTACGAACGATTCTTACATGGTGTTTCCGCAAACCGATCCACATCTTAGTGTGCTTAACTCTTAAAGTCTTTGGCTAACTTTTACAGGCAACTTGGAGGAGGCAACCAAGTACACCACATGCAAGAGGAAAATCTTGCTTGTACAAAAGAGTATGGAATCCACAAATAAGCAGTTGTGTAGTAAATTTGAACATTTTAATAAATTAATTTTGCCAGACGAATATTTGAGAATTGCGCTACCTGCTTTCAACATCTACCTTGATTTTCTTATATTGCATCAATATACATGATTCCTGTAACCCTTTTAAATTTGGCAAAAGATTGTTTGACAAAATTTAACTTCCAACAAATTATAGAAGGGTACATTACACTGATCATGAGTACTAAGATACAATGATGGGTGTAAAAGTTAAAAAGATTTCAGAAGGCACTATTTTTAATAGCTGCACTGCTACGGGGCTCTGTCCGAGTTTTGGTTCCACCACCTGGCAATTCAACAGTTATTGCACTCCACTCCCTCTGGTAATTCATCGGCGGCACACCTGAAGCCCAGGTTGGAGGCTGAGCTGTCGGGCGTGTTCTGGCTGCGTGCTGCACAGCGGTATCGGTAACAGTACGACTGAGAGAAAAGAGGAAGAGAGAGGATAACTAGATGTGGGTCTCCGTTGTGCCACATTGGTGCAGTATCTCCTGAAGACCACACAGGGAATACAGACGATTCCAAATAGTGCGCCACCAAGAGTTTGCAATGCGTTGGTCAATCACAAAGTGCAAAATCTGTCAATCTTTTCCAGACATGCATTGGGTCGACGAATTCCGTGAATAATGATTGCTCAGGCAACACGTTGCAAACGACACACATTACCGTATTTGGAATCGCCGGTATAATTCCCAACAATTAATGCCACTTTGGCAATTGTTCAGGTCTTATCATAGTAAGCGTTAAATCAGAAATACCTGAAGAAGGTTTACACTGTGATACAGTAATACATATAATAACCTTAAATATTAGCCGTCTTATGCAGTGGAACGCCGCTATAACGAACATGGTGAGATGCACAGATATTGTCCGTTATAGTTAGGATAGTGGTCCTTCGTTATAGTGATTTAAAGGTACTATCATACTTTGGTCTTTATCAAAGAAATACAGATTCATGGGCAAAAATATCAAGACAGATACAGTAACATTCATCTGTGCAAATTTCAGTCCCATACGATGCCCACTTTTTGAGAAAACAGTGAAAAAACAATTGTTCTTTGGCTGTTGTTCGCTGACCATGAATATCAAATGCAATTTTAAATGGTGGTTTGTTTTATTGGGCAAGCTATTTTTGCGCTAAGTAATTTTTTGTGCTAAGCTGGGGCCAATTTCATAAAACTGTTAAGCACAAAAATTTGCTTAGCACAAATATGTCTCGCCCAATAAAAACAAACCACCATTGAAAATTCCATTTGATATTCATGGTCTGCAAACAACAACCAAAGAACAATCACAAGTGATACACAACACGTGGAAATTTGGTTGTTAACCCTGTTTTTATTAGGACAGAAATGTCATGCTTAGCAAATTTTTGTGCTAAACATTTTTTTTTTTTTTTGGATTAATAAAGAGCGTTTGCTCTATTTAAACATTTTTATGAAATTGGCCCCAGGTCTATGACATTGGCACCTGTTGATGATTTGAGCAAATGCCTCACCTTGTGGCACATGTAGGATCCTCCTTTCTTGACTTTATCCTCGCCATTCTCTGGACCTTTCTACAAATTCAAGCACGTTAAGATACATACACATTAATAATGAGCAGTCTTCCTCAGACCTAACAGGCAAAACAGCAGTGTTGTGGTACTCGTACTCGGTACTCGCACTTGAGTACTACTCGAGTACCATTTTCCAAGTACTCATACTCGTACTCGCACTCGAACGTCCAAATACTCGCACTTGTACTCGGGCTACAAAATACTCGGAACTCGACATCCAAAAATAGTACTCGAGCATCTACATACTCGTACTCGAAAAAGAGTACTCAATTTAAAAAATCTGTTCAGTTAAAGTTTGTGAATCTGAGCATTCTAACAACGACTCGAATCTAGCATATAGAAATTACATGCTTTTGAATAGTTGAGTCTGGAAAATAGACTTCGCCGTTCCTGGCGTTTACATTGTTGTAACGTATTACTGTTGCAACGCATAGCCACGTGTGTTGACCACCATTTTTAGGTCAGCTGTAGGCATGTCGTCCAATTTGGGTTCAAAGAATACCCTGAGAATTTGTGCAGAATCGAGTCAAACGCTACAGTGCAACTTGTTCGTTTTTTTTTGTGGAAGATATGTACTTGTACTCGTACTCGTACTCGGAAGATAAGTACTTGTACTCGTACTTGTACCCAGGCGCACAAGTACTTGTACTCGTCTAGCAAAGTACTCGACCCGTCTTGGTACTCGGTAGTCAAAGTACTCGGCAGTCCTTGGTACTCGGAAAAAAGTACTCGACTACAACACTGCAAAACAGCCAAAAGCATTCTACAAGTCAGACAGTCAGTTATCACTAATTTAAAAAAAAAACTGCAGCTCACCACTTCAATGAACTGCATCACAGACAGATCAAACATGTGCAGTCAAGGTACATTGGAAATTCTAATCTTTGTTTTTACTTTCTATAATTTCTACTTGTCATTCCTTTAAACAATGTGACCATTAAAGGTATAATACATGATTGGTACTGGTTACAGAAACAGCAATCACACTTTGTCTGATCCGGCATGTACATGAAATGATAAACCTGTGAAAATTTTTAGCTCAATCGGAAATCTGACTCACAAGAAAATAGCTCGGAAAAACCAACTTAATTTTTCTTATAAAAACATATAAAGAATGGTTTTGATCTTATCCCGAGGTCAAAAACTGTTTTTGGTCGTTGTTTTACTAATATCTAGATAGATAAATACACCATTTCAGGCGGAAATATTTTAACGGTATGTTTTTACCAGCACCATCTCCATTCTCCCGAAAGTTATACGTAAATCTGTGAGCATTTCTGTTTGGGTATGTTAAGAATCCTGTACTGGACCTTTAATATTACCATATAGTATGACTGTTTGCAAAACCCCTCCACCCCCAAATGTTAACCAGTTATCCAATGCAATGGTAAGTTTTCCTTAATTTGTACAAGCCTGACCCCTTTTTTTTTATCTTTCTCTTCTTATTCCGCAGAGCTCTATCTAAAATAGATAGGACGTAGTAATAACTGAGTATACTGACCGGATTTGTGTGAGGTTCATTACTGTGTGTAGTGGTCCACCAGTCGGACGTCCATTCCCAAGCATTACCGATGGTGTTGTACAATCTGTACGCATTCGGTGGGAATGCCGTCACCTGCATTTTTGAAGATCAAGCAGTGAGTACCTCACCAACATACGGGCCTCATACGCACCATATATTTTGGGTTATTTTCAACAAATTCCAGCTAGTTTGATATGCTGATTTTATATGTCTATTCTCATTGGTGCACTTGGCTAGTCTTACATGAAAGCATGTAGTTAATTTGGTAACCAGTGGCACCATGGTAACCAGTATCACCATGGTAACCGGACCAACCATGATTATAATAAACCAGGGCCACTTTGTCTGGTCATAAAATTATATCTCCCACAATTTTTCTCTGTAAAGCCGGTAAAGGGATAATTGCAAAAATGGTTTTTAATTTCAAAATTAAGGTGAGTGGTGCTGCGAGCCAATCAAACTGTGTACACCAAAGGGGAGGAGGGAAGGGTGCTTTTTGACGTGAGTGTTGTATATGCACGTTTGCATATGAGTAATACCCATAGAGCTATATTAAAAATACTACAGTGCTAGCTCTGCGTTCTCTGTGAGTAGACGTTTTGAAGCCATCTGGGTGCAGTCATTTTTGAATTTGTGTGCGTATCTGTGGAACAAGAACGCTTTGACTGGAATGCCTTTCGAAGAGTGTACTCTATATGCAACGCTCAAGTATGCGCGAAGTGGTACCTAGCGCGTCTTTATGATGCATGCAATCATTGTGTGACTGAAGTGTAGAGCGTTGTGCGCACGGCCCTAAATGAAACGTGCATTTACTGAGGGTGCTTCGGATTTCGGGCGTATTTGGCTTCGATGACGCACCCGTATAGAACACAACGCAGTATGCAAATGAACGTACAAAAAACGTACACAATTGTGGGCTTTCCATAGGTTTGTGCACAAACATGGATGCGCCCAGCAGGCATCACTTTCTACACGGAGCTAGCGCTCTAGTAATTTTAATATAGCTCTATGGTAATACCGCACATGCGCAGTTATGGTTTTTCCGTAAGTTGGCACATGCCCTTGTGCCCTGAATTGATATACAGATTGAGCAATGGAGTGAATAAGAACACCCGATGACCTGAGTTGTCAGACCACTACACGTAGGGCCTGTTTGTTTCGGACGAATCCTGCGGATCCGGATCCCATTTTAGCGTACCCTGCATAGGAGAAGGATCCCAAAATATCGGATCCTTTGTGTGAAACAAACAGGCCCTTAGCCTCCTTGTGTCTGCTTATTTCACATGGATCTTTGATAAGGACATAACAGTGAGAGTAGGAAGTCTGTAATTTGAATGTAACTCACAGGACACGTGCCTTCATAGCCGTCCTCTGCTGTGTTGATGGTGGGGAACTTGCCCTGCCAAATGTTCATCCTATGCTCTCCCTTTGGCAGTTCTTTGTTGCCCCACGGGTGTAGCCTGGACAATCAATGACATAGTAGACAAATACAAAAAAACAACCATGAAAAGTCACAACTTCAAAGCAAAACTTTAGCTATTCTTCATTAAACCACTCTTGTGACATCACTTTATTCAGAAAAGTGTTGGTAAATTTCTAAGAATTTACAGTTAACTGTATATTGTATTTAAAAATGCCCAGTTAAAGGTATAATACATGATTGGTAAAGGTCACAGGACAGCACTCATACTTTGTCTGAGGACAGCACTCATACTTTGTCTGATCAAACATGTACATGAAATAATACGCCTGTGAAAATTTGAGCTCAATCGGACATCTGAGTCATGAGAAAATAGCAAAAATCGGACTCCATTTTTTTTTATCTTACCCCGAGATCAAAACTGTTTTCTGTCTTTGTTTAACTAATTTCTGGATAAATACATATAATTTCAGGTGGAAATATTTTAACGGTGTGTTTCTAACAGCACCATCTTCATACCTTGAGTGAAAGGGGATAACTAAAACAACTAAAGTGAGGGTGTCCTTTATGTTTGTTCCAAAAATCATTCGGACGAACGATCTTTGGAAAAAAACACTAAATCTTGATTTCCTTGAAAAACCTAGCATCTGATGAACCAAGATTTC
Source organism: Astropecten irregularis (assembly GCA_963971285.1). Classification (NCBI taxonomy): domain Eukaryota; kingdom Metazoa; phylum Echinodermata; class Asteroidea; order Paxillosida; family Astropectinidae; genus Astropecten; species Astropecten irregularis. The sequence continues at coordinate 29,415,927 of OZ020244.1, read as the reverse complement.
CCATGGTGACTGTTTGCACTGTTTACGAACTGTTGAGTCCATTTTCTGTCTCAAACTCAATAACTTTTTTTTGGAGGCCTTGCAAATCCTATATGCTCCCTCTAACTGTAAATTCTTAGAAATAATCAACAGCAAGTGTAATAGTTTCAAAAGAAACAGACTATACATGATTTCAGCCATCGGTCAGGCCGAGAAGCTATAAGGCGAGCTCTAGTGATCAATCTTACTGACACTGTATAATATGCACTGTGGAATCCCAAAGACTGTAAAACAACTACAACATGCAGTTGTTACATGTAGTCATGATCAGGGTTTCTCCATAACTTTGTTTACTACTGGCCAACCGGACCAGTTGGCTCATATCTTGACTGGTCCGCCAAGGTTTTGACTGGTCCTCTTTTTGTGTGAGTGAATTCATATATGCAATAGCATTTATCCCTACTTATTAGCAAGATAAATTCTCTTACCATTTCCTTCAGTTCTCAATAGGCACAGTATAATGGAAAGATTTTCAGTTCTCAGTATTGTTACGGATAAATAACTTTCAGGTAAATTTGTCAGGTTCACTAAGTTACAAATAAATGGAACAGTACCAAACATGCCTAAAGAAAAAATCCTCAGTTGTAGCGGTATCATAAATGTGGCATTATGATGGGCAAAGGGGCTGACGTGTGCAATTATTTTGACTGGTCCGCCGGACCACTTCACTTTGACTTGTCCGCAGGCATTTTGACTGGCATTTCGCCACCGAACCAATGTTATGTTCGAACTCTGCATGTAGCAGTTACACAAATTGTGTACAGCAGGGTTACTGTCTGTGTATATTGAGATGTATGGTTGATTAATCCAAGGAGTCAGTTGAGGACTTGGGAGAGGGGATTTGAGGAATGGGGAGGGCCGGGAAAAATACCTTCCGTTGAGTCCCCCTCTCGCTGCGTACTCCCATTCTGCCTCTGTGGGTAGTCTCTTCCCCGCCCATTTGCAAAACTCGGCCGCATCGTTCCAAGAAATGTGGACGGCAGGATGGTTCATTCTGAGGATGTCACATGAAAGAGAGAATTGATAGCCTGATTGACTTGGTCCACGTAATGACAGGCCAAATGATTTACACTGAAGAAGCCAACTTCAATTACCGATCAAACAGTTCAGAGACCCTGGTAGTATTACAATGATAGGGCTCCGCCCTCATGACGTCAGATGTTCGGACAAACAAGTAGCACGTTGTCCAATTATTACCTACACGTAAACATTGTGAAGTTTGTCCGAATATCCGGGTAACTATAGCTGTCGATATAAAGGGCGTATGCTATAAATAGCTCGAGCACGGAGCCCTATTTGATCACTTCGCCAAGTTGGAGACTGTTAAAATAATGGTGTCTTTTGTTTCATAGGTATCTATTGATAATTTATTCAGACATGGTAATATTTTACATCAGTGCAGGGCGGGTCCTAGAAGCTACACAGACCCCGATAAAACTAGGACCACCTTTATAACCAAAGATCCTATAAGCTCTCTAGATAGGACACTTGCCATATAAAGTGAAACCTTTAAGGGCGTCTGCATAGTTTCAAAAACACTTTTATTTGCCAAACGTAAGCAGTGCTTCTCCCCATTAGCCATAGACATACCGGAACTAAGTATCTGTGTACAAACAGATAAGCAGTGTCCTATCTTGTGCTTATGGGATCTTTGTTTTAACTGAGATGGCCCCACCTCAGTGAGATGACCCACCTGTCCTTAATGTCCGAGTCTGGTCCTTCGGGGTGTCTCCAATCGGCTCCTTTCACTGGTAACCACCAAGGTGCGGCGGCAACCTAATTAAGGGAACACATGTATAACAATAGACAGTTAGCTTATAGTCAGATGTACATGTATGTCTGTTCTTGCAAATTAGGCTTGTCCTTCATAGACTTGGATGAGTACTCCCTTGTGGTACTCAATGCTTGTTGAGTGCACTATGCGGTGCCTCAGGTGGGATTCAAACCAACGACCTCCTGCATACTAGTGCAGATGCCATACCAATATTGCGGCAGGTACCGCATGTCTGTTCTTCTTAACATCGAATAACTACACTTCTTCTACCCAGTGCTGCACACAGATCCTTCGGTGGGCAGTCAAGGCTATGAAGTCGCTGTGTAAGCAAGATGTTCTTGAATTCCACATAAGTAAGACTTGATACGAAGCTATGCATGGTGGAAGTACTAAAAGAAGGTAGGTTTGCGGTGACACCATGTAATCTCTTCTATGAGAGTATGTGGTTCTGAGAAGAACTGTTGGTATTATCTCGACGTTCCGAACAGTGTGGTCTGTTCGTCCTCAGGAGAGTGACATTTTTTGAATTCCACATAAATTTAAATATTACACAAAACGCTCATTTCAACTTACTGCTTGTGTAATATCCTTCTTGATATCTTCACTGATTCTGCTTTCAAGTACGAATGAATCTCCAAATCTTTCAGCCTGAAATAAATCATGTCAAAATTACTGTAAACAGTGGACATCAATGTGGTTTGAGGCACCAGTCATTTCGATGGCGTGGGTTCGAAATCCCACTGCTGCCACCACGCCATAAATAGGAATGAGGTTACTCAAGATGAATGAATCGCGACTAAACACTGACTTTAGGAACGAGAGAAACTGCTTTAATATGTCAACAAGACACGAGGAGAATAAAGAAGGCAGCGCCCATGGAGGCACAACAACTCGCCAACAGAGGGCGCCATACCACAACACTGATAACTGGCGCTAATACTTTGAAACCAAAGCTGGGGGAAACATATAACGAAGTTAAAGCCATTTGTGAGTTAAATATGAATAGTATCTGCGTACACAGAACTTCTTCCATTGCATAAACCCCCAAATTTGAATTTCTCAGACTAAAGACTCTGTTGCTATATCACATGATTCAGGGCAAGCTTTTACATAGTGATACCCATCTCTGGAATGGACTGGTTCCTTTCTGCCATTCTTATCCATTATGAACAGTGCATTGGTGCAAGATGTCTGTTATGTACATATATGTATCATGTTATCATGTGATATAGTCTTTAGTCTGGGAAATTCAAACTGGGGTGTTTATATTCAATGAAAGAAGCCTGTGTACATGGTGTACAGATTTAATAATTTGCATGATAATATTATGGCAAATTCATAAATGAACACTTGAAAAACATCGTACAAAATCAACAATGCCAAAACAGCTCCAGTAAAACGATACGGCCCCTGACTTAAGTAGTCTGGGAGCCCAGCGGGTTTTTAATCATAATTTCAAGTGCAAAAGGTTAGTGAAGTTGGGATATGTAGGAAAAGGGCATGGTATGTAATATAAACAATTCCCGTTAGGGTACTGCTAAACTTAATTTGTCTTCCAGTTCTAGCTTCTGAATTCTATAAACTGATACCTGGCTACAATTTTTGTAGTACGCCTACTTTAGCCATTTAACGACCTATGCTCAGAACGGTTGAGTTGCTTTGTGGGTTTGTAAAATCTACAATATTTAGAGGTAATATCATACTAAAACTACTTTGGGTTTTGTCAAAGAAATGCAGATTCATGGGCAGAAATATCAAGGAAGATACAGTTAAAGTCATCTGTGAAAATTTCAGTCCCCTACGGTGCCCACTTTTTGAGAAAACAGTGAAAGACAGCCACAGTATTTCTTATAAGTCTTTTCTCTTTTATTTTTGATCTTTTAAAAGATCAAAAAGATTTTCGGTTGTTGTTTTACTCTTTTCTGGATAAATACAGCATTTCAGGCGGAACAATTTTAACGGTATGTTCTACCACCACCATCTTCATACCCTGTAAGTTATACGTAAATCTGCAAACATTTCTGTTTTGGCTTCTTACCAAAGTATGATACTACACTTTAATAATAATAATATAATATTTAATATTCTGAATAAATGAATACACATTTAAAGCATCCACAAGTATCTTTTTATGACTCCTCCATGCGGTCGGAGAGTACATGTACCCTGTATGTTGGCCATTTAATGAAAAAAAAAATGCTCCATTGATTACAGTTTTTTGAGGGTTTGTAAATATTTTGTGTGGATAATTACACTTTTAGAGCACTGGTCACAAGTGTCTTTTTGTGATTTTCAGTTCAGCAGATTAGGGTCATCGTCATTTTGGGTCGCGCTTTTTGTCTGTGGGAACACAACAAAAAGCACGACTATTAAGGTTGCGATTTGAAGTGCGACCCAAATAGTCACGCTTTTTGGTGTGTGAGAACGTGCCGTATATAACAAAAACATTTCCTGTTGGGTTTGTGCTAAAATTTGATTGTTTTCAGTTCTGAGAAAAGTTTTCCAATGCCCCGCCCTCATTTGTGGGTGTGTGTCATTTCCCTCTTCCAACCAGAAAATCTGTTGGCCATTTAATGAAAAAAAAAATACTCATGATTGTAGAGTCGTTTTGAGGATTTGTAAATATTTTGTGTGGTTAATTACACTTTTAGAGCACCCAGAAGTGTCAGGTGTTTTCAGTGCACAGAAATGAAAATACTATTATTACTTTATACAAAAGGCGATCGTGTTATTTCTTTCATAAAAAGACAACCAGAATGATTGATCTCAATTTTGTTTTGATGTTTATAAAAACAATTTTACTCACACTTTATTGTGTTACTATTATTTGTTTCAAGAACAAAATGCTACAAAGATGACCGATGAAGTGCAGCAAAAAGAAAACACACAGAAAATACACTTTGAACCCTTAAAGGCAATATCATACTTTGGTTTTTATCGAAGAAATAACAATAAATCGGCAAAAATATCAAGGAAGATACAATAACAGTCCTCTTTAAACAAAATTCAGTCCCATACGGTGCCCACTTTTTGTGAAAACAGTGAAAAACGGCAACAGTATTTCTTAAGTCTTTTCACTTTTATTTTTGATCTTTAAAAGATCGAAAATAATTTTAGTCACTGGTTTAAGTTTTTTCTGGATAAATACAGAATTTCAGGCAGAAATATTGTAACGGTATGTTTCTACCATCACCATCTTTATACCCTGTAAGTTAAAGGTAAATCTGTGAACATTTCTGTTTTAGTATGCTGCAAAAGTATGGTAGTACCTTTAAAAGGGAACAAACAAGGGGCTCAGCATATTACATGTATATCACCAGAAAAAAAGTTGTTCATGTAATTGGCCCTGCAGTGTACCACTGTATATCATACCAACAGTTTTCAGTGCGGCGTAGCATAAAATTTCTCATAGACAAGGTGGGCGGGGACACTGCAGTAATGGCGGATATATATCGTGCCGTCGGATTGGTGTATGTGTATACACATTGTTAGGAGTTAAATTCAGGCAGAACAGCAACCAAACCATGGATGGACAACAACTCAACTCTCCCCACCACCACCCAAGCTAGTCCGAGTAACTTGGACCCTAAAAATCGCCTTTTTTAACATTTGGACATGGTCTGGCGATAGTAGGGTCCAAGTACCTTGTTTGCATTTTGGTTGCAAGAGCTCCATTTTGCAATGTTTTGCCTCTACCCTGAGTCAAAATCCTGTGATTTCACCTTCAAAACGATCCTAAAATGTCTCATGCGGCCAGCTATGGACCAAGGGAGAATTGGAGATTCCAATAATGACAAGGTTTACTCACATTTTTTGAAGAAAAGATCATTTTCCCCCTAAAAATGGGCACAGAGACCTCCTATAAAATGAGCACAGTGTCCGTCATGTCCGTTGGGTCGGCCATCTTGGTTTTTCAAATTGTACACTGGTACCCGAAAAAAAAATAGGGAAAATATGATCTTTTCTTTAAAAAATGTGAGTAAACCTTGTCATTATTGGAATCTCCAATTCTCCCTTGGTCCATAGCTGGCCGCATGAGACATTTTAGGATCGTTTTGAAGGTGAAATCACAGGATTTTGACTCGGGGTAGAGGCAAAACATTGAAAAATGGAGCTCTTGCAACCAAAATGCAAACAAGGTACTTGGACCCTATACTATCGCCAGACCATGTCCAAATGTTAAAAAAGGCGATTTTTAGGGTCCAAGTTACTCGGACTACACCCAAGCTATGATTATAATACACTGTTAGATGTTTTATTTTGCAAAATTAATAAAGAATTCTTTGTCATTCATAATTATAACTCCCTACACATTATACAAATTAAATGGATTGGTAATTGCATTACTTGTAAACCCATACATAATGGTATCGTCGAGTTGACGCAGAGTTGACTCCTTTTTCTAGTTGACGCCAAAGTTGACTTAAATTAGAAATGACCGCTTCCTTTGACCTGTTTTGCAGAAACGATTAAAACCTGCTGGGCTCCCGGACTATAACTTAAGCTGATAACAAAAACATTTTGTTTTGATGTTGAAAAACAAATTACCTCAGTTACGTAACCCGTCTTGCTGACAAATAAAGCGTACTCCACATTGCTCGTTTCATAAACATCAAAATAAAACGAACCCAGAGAAACTTTTCTTGCCGGACCTTCGCCATCTCCGAATATGATTGGCTCGTCTGTTCCCATGGTAAACTGTCCACCTCCCAGGAACACCATTTGATTGGTTCTAATGTTAGACACGAATTGTGATTCGTTCTCATGATCTTGGCTATTTATCTTGTTACTGTATTTCATTTTAGCAGAGCTGCCAGTGCCAGTGTGTGCGCTAGCTTCATCATCTGCATTTTTTGGCCGATTCAGCGCGGAACAACCGCAATCTTTTCCAGACTCTTCGCCCTCTTGTAGGGAATCACAACTCTGAACCTCGGCAGTGTCTTTCTCATCGGCGTTAATCAACGATATACACAGTGTGAATATTAATAAACACTTGATCAAAACTTCAAAAAGCAACTTCTCCTTAACCATGTACGGCGCCATTTTGTATGTTGCGTCGTCTGCTTCTTCTTTATAGTCTGGCTACCAATTCTGATCTCTATGACTATACAATTAAAGGAGTCGGGATACCAGGTTCAAATTGCTGGAAAAATTTTTTGGAGGGCGCTCTTCTGCTAAAAATCCTCTCCTTCCGAAAGAAATAGAGCCCCAGGGACTGATTCCAAAACAAATCCTAAAAAACGCAACTTGCACGTCTTTCTGCACCTGTTTTAATTCTGTTGCTCGTTAGAAATTATAGGAAATTTAAGGGATTAATATTTTGCTTATTGTGTGTGGAAATTGCAGCATTTTTAAGTAACTTGCTGTGTCATATCACTCCGCTACAACGGGCGGACGCAGACCTCGACTGGAAATCGTGTGTGTTGTTCGGCACTTCCGGTTTATCACTCTCTGCACACACAGCGCAGTAAAGTACATTTTACACAGCAAGTGGTTGTACACTTCTTAGGTCAAATTTTACGTCAAAAAGAGTAAGTTAGAATGGTGCAATTTTTATGCTGCAGGCACCGGTAGATGGTTAACGTATCTGCCGCTCTTCGAAAGGCAACGACAATTTGGTAAGTTGCATTTCTAGCATTTTAAGGTAACGCGACCATGTCGATGTCCGCAACTTCACTTCACTTCAGTTCAACCTTACGTTAGAACTGCCATGATTGTATAAAGCGCAACTGCAACAGTGCAAGTCTTGCAATGCAACAGTGTGTAAACAAAATAATGAACTCATGGTGCCAGTCAGGTCAAAGTGAGGGCTCGATCAGCTTCCCCCCTACCCCTTGCACTGGTGGGGCTAGCTGCAGTCCGAATCATTTAACAATAGTGAGTGTGATTTAAGTACTGTCTGATTTCACAATTGACAGTTTTTAGCGTCCATGGCCATGCCCATATTATGGTGGATTTTTTTATGCAACGTAACTGTGAGCCTAATGTCAGACCCGTAAACAGAGCACAGTTTACTTACTTTGATCCTTTTGATCTAGGGCCCTGTCGCTGTGTGATGAAAACGCTCTCAAATTTAGTTGTGTCCGGTACTTTTTACCAGTGGAATTTAACAGTTTAACCAGTTCATTGCATACATGGTTAGATTGTGGGACATGAATTTCAATTCCACAGAAAATGTGTAGGGGGGGGGGGGGCTTTGCCATCTTAGAATCTAATCTTGTACAATTCAAACAATTTGATATTGTTACTCCTGACGTTGTTGTCGTATATAGGGCTACAGGAAGATATGGAAATCATCTGTTGAGAATTCCCCACCCCTAAAATGACTGTTATTTAGCGATCTGTGGCATAATGACTCACCCTGGTGTTCCTGATGTCGTGAAGAAGCATTCAGAAGAAACAAAATTCAATTATCATTTCGGATTTCAACAAAACAAGCGATTTTCATCTCGAGAATTCTTCACATGTAGATCAGTGGAATAGACTTGTGCCGTTCGCTCCATTGCACGTAAATCAAATGTAGACTGGACAGGGTACTAGGGTAGAGTTAAATTCTTATGTATTTCCTAAATATTATTTCGCAAAGCACTATGGGCAATTTGTCTCAGAATCCAAGTCATTTTTGTTTGTACTGAGATTTGGGCCGAAAATTGCTCGTTTTAAATAACAGTCATTTTAGGGTGGGGTATTCTCAACGCGTGATTTCCATGTTGACTGACCTGTAGCCCTATATGGGTCATTCCATGAAGTTGGAGAACACCTGGTTATTTTGCACATGTTAAGAAAACGTTGGCGTAAACCACAGGAAGCTAAAATATTTAGGCCGTCTAATTTATATCATCAAGGGATTAGGCACAGAGGTATTATGTAAACATAATTTATTTGTATTTGGAAAAACATTTTTGTCAGAATAATTCATGAAATACTGGTTTCCGGTACCATAAAAATGGTTGTTTTTGTGACATAGTAAATCGTCATTTGATGAATCATATTTCTGGCTTAAGAATCATTGTACAAAATAGCACATTAATTTTTCTTGACATTCAGTGTGAACCCTCTACGATCCCTTTATCGATTTTGTTTATTACCGCTTTCATTTCGAAGGACACCCTATTTTGTAAATGGTTACGGACGTAACAGGTGGTTTCCGTACATTATAAACATGATACGTCCGAAACGGGAGTCGTTTTTTCTTTATTTTAAAAATGATTTCAAATCACAAGAAGCCATTTCGAAAACTATAAATCAGAATTACATTTCCTCAAATTGACATTCCTTGAAGCATTTCGGTAGCAAAGATATAACTCGTTCTTACAAATCTGACAGGATTGGTTTCCGCGATCATTCTGTTGCGTCCGCAACACGTGTCGCTCTATACTATCTTGTGCACGCATTCTTCGTCGAGACTAAACCCGTCCAAGCCACCAAAATGGGGACTTAGAAACCGCTTTACAAATAAGACTTGTCAAAGATCGAACCTGTGTTATTTTAACGCTTGCACGACACGTGGTTTCCAGAAGCTTCCACACAGTACGTCCGCGACCACATTACGTCACCACAAAAGTCTTCGAAGTAAAAGTGGCATTTAAGAGCAGTTCTTGTTCAGTTAAAAGTAGCAAATCATAAAACAAATACATTCTCAAACTTAACGATATTCTACCCGTGGAAATGGTGATTAATTTCCGATTTTTTACCCTTTTCGAGTTTATTCGAGGAAACCCCCAACGGTTTCTAATGTTACGTCCGTATCACTACAAGGATGGCTGTACCATTATTAAGTGATAGGAGGTGCCAAAATCTGTTGTAAGGAATCACACTCTAAACTTGTGAAATAGCTGGTATTGAGCATATGTGCAATCAGAATATATAAAATGCGCATTAAGTAGTTACTTGTGTTAGTGTTTTTGATGACAATCTGGTTATTATTACAGTGTAGTGAAAGAAATAATAAATACAACTATTTTGACACCCCTATCTGAAATGGTATATTCCGAGTTTTTTTTTGCATGGTTGCTAGCTCGCTAGCTGGCTCGTCTAGTTCCACTCGTCCCCCAGTGATTTTCGAGGCGCACAGTTCGCAAGGAACCAGTCTTGACCAAGAAGGCATGATAATATAAATGTTTGATTGAAAACGCGAATATGGTGAATGAAAACATCGTCAATAAAATCATCTGTTCGTCTGTTCCGTGAAAGGCGGAGACTCGTCGTAGTTAAAATTTGACAAATATTCAGTTGGACAAGTGACAGTATCGGAGTCAGGCAGTGTACGGTACGTAGGCCAGTCGAAAAAACCTTGCCTACCTCGGCCTACACCAGTAACGTTAGTACTCACGTTAGCCTACATGTAGTACTGCTCAGAAGTCCTACGTTACTTCAATACTTGTCGTTAAATTTCTCTGTTTTGTAAAAAGATGATGTCCGCTGGCAAGCAACTGTGGAAATGGCCAACTGTTCCAGGTTGCATCTGGTACAAAATGGAGAATGTTCTGTGCAAACTCGTTCCTCCGGCGTCCGGATCTCCCCACATCGCGCGGAATTTACAAATTCACCCAAACAAATGGGTAATCAACAAATGAACCCTACTTATACTAAGTCTACGTGCCACATGGCACTAGCACTGCATACCAAATACACCTGCCTCTGCTCATGCTAAACTGCCATCCAATCTGAGAGCAGTAGGCTTACATGCACAGGTCTATTTACTTGATTCTGTATTGATGTTAAACCAGAGTTTTTTCTGCTGCCTTTTTTAAATAATTGACAGTAGACAGTGCAATATTTGCCAACATTTTAAGATGATATCTTACTTATTATGGATTGCAAAAATCTTGTTTTACATGCAATAAGAAATTAAAAAAATAATACTCTCACTCGAAACTGTTGGAAATACATAAAACATTTCTGTACAAATACATCATTTACATGTGTGTAATTTAAAAAAATCTGCTTTAACAACCAGAAAATCTCATCTTGCTCTTTTTTATGTCACAAATCTGACTGAGTCTGATAAAATCTTTTTCAGTCAAGTTTATAGTGAATCGACTTTTAAAGCAGATGTCTCAAGTGACTATCATGTTGGTTGTTAAATGCCTGGTTCAAGAGCAGCCCAGCCTTGTAGCCCTCAGTGACTTAAGAATGTAAAGGTTGTGAATTACCTACTGAAATACAAGTAGATGGGTGTATGCAATAGTTATGATGCCCATGTAAAGAATTTTGAACATGGTTGAAATTAAGTTACGGATGTAACAGGAATGGTTTCCTGTTACATCCACAACCATTTGAAATGTGACCACTCAAATAACATTGGGATTTATCAGTACATGTATTAATCTGCTGCAAACTTGTCATACTGAAACAGAAAGAGTAAAATGTTGCTACACAGGACAATTCTCATGATTCTGCATTTTTTCTTGTATTGAATATGATTTAGAAGTGACTCCAGAGTACTGGTAAATATTTTGAATTCAAAAGATTCCATTATGTTCATTCAGTTAAGTTGGAAATGAGCAATATTTCTTTACATTTTTAATTACTTATTATAAGTATCCTACCAACATCCAAAATAAATGAATTGAATCCTGATTGCATGTTGTTTCTTTCAGAAATCTTTATTATATTTGAATGTGGTTTCCGGAGTTACATCCACAACCTGCTACATGATGCGTCATTAACAATCGTCATTATTTTCTGGGCTACTTTAGTTTTTGCAAAAGTACTATTAGTTTAGTGAAGTACAATCAATAGTGTATCCAAATTGGATAAAATAATGATATATCACTGAGTTTGAAATTTCAGCTTTTATGTCACACTTTGTTATCAAACTTCATGGAATGACCCACATACGACAACAACGTCAGGAGTAATATTGGGCTACAGTTACTGCAGCTATTGTAACCCTAGGTCTGACATGGGGACTGGGACCTTAGGGTTACAAGAAAGTCAGATAGACAACTTGGGGAAGTTTTTGAGACGTTTGTGCCATAGATTTCCCCTTATTTTTCCACTTTCAAAAATCCAAACATACGCCACTGTGATGCTCGAGCAACTCAATTTTGGCAATTTTGAGCAATAACTTAAATCTTTTTGAGGAAAACAATTTTGAATTTCCTCCATTTTTTTTTATTCAGCTGTGAACTACGTATTAGCACAGTATCCACAGGGGGACTGGATAATAAACTACAAATTACCACACAAACCACATTGTGGTGTGTTGTGGAATTCAGGATACCACAAACTGTGGTATGGAGGTTCAGTGGGTTGGAGTTAAATTGCTTGGAGACAAGACGGAACAGCAAACATGCATGGTGTTAATGATTAAAAAGATTATGCTATAAGGTCCGTCGATATAAAAAAATTTCCGATATCGATATATCGGTAAAAAAATATCTTGAAAACCCGATATATCGGTGTCATTCCCAAACATGCCCATTTCAGCTTCAAGAATAGGCTTTTGTGTACATAAATAATACCTACAAAATCCCGCTTCTTAAGTCAAAGTTTTCCTCCGAACAATGAAAAAATCTTTCTTAATCAGGTGCAAAAATGACGTGACAAGTCTATTTCAATGTTGTTATTCGGTTTAACACGCTCTCATTGTTATGATTGAGTCACAAACTGCGTCCGCGATCGCTCGAATGCGACCATTCCTAACGTAACGTTGCGACCATTACTAACGTTCGTTAGAGTATTGCATTAGGTCATCAACCCCTCCAGGCCACGTGCATCGCGCACATAGCCTAAATACAACCGCATTGAACCCACGCATTACCGGGATAATGCACGCGTACATGCACCCCACTCGTACTTGGCCAACTTTACGTCTGGAAGAAAGACTATCGCAGGGTATTGACATCAGCGCACGTAGCCTAAATTCAACCGCACTGAACGCACACATTACATGCACCCCATTCGTGTTGCCCACATTACGTCTGGAGGAAAGACTAACATGGGGTTACTGCAATTGATGAATTTACACCAACCCCTATGGAGCGTGATGTACATGTGCTTGTATCGTGTGTTTACAATTTTCACGTGGGTTTTTTCGGACGGAATTCGGCATGCCGCCGGTCGTTCCGACCAAGGTCTACTTCACGAGGCCTATTTCATGTTCTAGTGACATAATGATAAATGTATGTCGATACTTAGTGAATTTGGTCGATATATGATGGTTAATATCGAGGAAAAAAAGCAATATCGAAAAAAGTTGATATGTCGATACTTTTTTATTTGTCGATATCGGTATATCTGCAGATTGAAATATCGTGAAAAGTCGATATATCGAAAAACCGACGGACCTTATAATGATCTGCATGTATTTCAGGACTGAGATTGTTTGATCAAAACCAATTTTTGTTTGTGTATTTCACCATCACCTATGTACAGACTCTACATTGTGATGCACAGATGTATGGGTTATTCCACCGAAATGCAAATGTTAGACATGTCGAATGCAGGACAACTCGACTTGAGACAAGTCGACTGCAAAGACAACTCAACTCCAAGAAAGCTTGACAGACCTGTCTCAAAAACAACTTGACTCCGAGACAAGTCGACTCCATCTGCGATGTGCGTGACGTAGCAATGTAAACAAATGTATAAAAACGAGTGTCATCAAAATAGCAGAATCTTTCTTTAAGGTTGAGCCTGAAATAAAATAAGATTCAAAAAGAGAGAAATAAAAAAAATTTAAAAATCAGAATGATTATTCCACGAATAGTGGTTTTTACAAGTTGAAAATAAAGTTAAGCACAACACCGCTTTGCACTAGGCTCCACTGGCCTGCCTGCCACTTTCAACCTGATGCTGCTGGGACAAACTGCTAGTAGGGCTGTCCATTTACGAATAATTTAGTATTTGCAAATCGCGAAAAAAAAAAATGATCGAATATTCCAATATTCAAAAACTCGCAATTCAATGTAAAACATAAGAAAATGAAAATATGAAAGTACGTTGCGTAATGGCTGCTGGTAGCTATCGGGACGCCGCATGCATGCTTAACAAAATAGATCATGAACAGATCCTATCAAAACACCCTGCCTTTTTAGCAGATATTTAATAAGTTACCGTCCGCTATTTCTACCAACACGCCATTGACAGGCCAAGCAAAATTTAGCTCAATTTTTTTTCCGACATCGAGCACCAACATCGAACACACCATGTATATGTAGGCCGTATGCATTGTATGTTGTATCGTTGCGAGATCCCCATAAAAATATTCTGACTACCGTTCTTCTAAAATAGTACTATAAATCGCGTTTTTCTGGTCACCTAAATCTTACTTCAGTTTGGTTATTTTGTCCATCTGGCCAAGTAGAAACACACTTTTCAGTTCACAGACTTAATTCCAAAAACGAACGGTAAAAAGAATCCTCCAAAAGCAACGATTGTATTCATATTGCACACACGCTACATGCACCATGCATGCACATCACGTGCAGCCAGCACAGCCATCGTGCATGACTGGTATCTGCGCGCGTAATAGCGAGAACTTCACAGCACATAGCATGCACCATCGCAAGTCTCAATCACAATGGTCGGCAGGAAGCCTGCACGTACATGTACACGTACATGTGCACAGTACACATCGAATGTACAATGTGTGTATGTCACATGCACGGTGAAATAGCGCTCGGACGGTACTGCAGATCGTGGATGGCTTTAGTACCATGGATCGCGGCCCGCTTCAATGCATTTTGCGGTACAAAATCTGCTTTTGGCATCGCGTGATTTTTTTCTCAAATATTTGAACGGGCAAAATATTATTCGAATATTCGAGGGATGATGGAATATTCGAATACATATTCGATATATTCGAGACAGCCCTAGCTGCTAGTCTATCATTTGCAGACCTTAGACATGTTAGAGCGGCCTTTTGCTTCCAATAAGAACATTATTTTCGGTGACACAGTAGGCCTACATAGTTATTTTATATTCAGATATATATACATTTTTGACATTGCTATGTCACATCGGCAGAGATGGAGTCAACTTGTCTCTGATTTGAGTTGTCTTTGCGGTCGACCTGTCTCGAGTCGAGTTGTCTTTGCAGTCAACTTGTCTCAAGTCGAAATGTCCCGTGGTCGACTTGTTCGGTGTCCATTCCACCATGCTGCCAATTGAGGCAAAATCATGTGATAGTGACAGTGTTAATTGACTTTATACGTCTGTAAACTTTAATACGCATCCATGAATCCTTCTTACGACTGGTAATTAGCATAATTGGTGAAATTTCCAATTGATTTCATTCTAATTTGAAGATCAACTGCAGATTTCATTAATCAAAGGATAAATGGATGCCCAAGTTTACAGACGTCACATTGACACCGTAACAAATGGAAATGGTGCCTCAACCTGGTACATGTAGAATGACCTAGTTATATATTGTACATTACCCAGATATAATTAGCAACCCTAAGGAGAGACAGCGCAGGTTATACCAACGTCACCTGAAATCATAATCCCAAGAGGTAACTATCCTGGCAACTTTCCTGAACTTGCCAAGTTGCCATGTAATCCATCAGAACATGGCACATGCACATTGCCTTTGGCACTTTCTGTTGGACATGGGCCAAGCTAGACCAGGCCTGTAAAATATAATGATAAATTTAAAGGTGGTATCATACTTTGGTAAGAAACCAAATCAGAAATGTTCACAGATTTACGTATAACTATCAGGATATGAAGATGGTGATGGTAGAAACGTACTGTTAAAATTGTTCCGCCTGAAATGGTGTATTTATCCAGAAATTAGTAAAACAACGACCGAAAATCTTTTTGATCTTTTAAAAGATCAAAAATAAAAGAGAAAAGACTTAAGAAAAATTGTGGCTGTTTTTCACTGCTTTCTCAAAAAGTGGGCAACGTATGGGACTGATATTTTCACAGATGACTGTTACTGTATCTGTCTTGTTATTTTTTCCCATGAATCTATATTTCTTTGATAGAAACCAAAGTATGATATTACCTTAAAGGTGTAGGAAAGTAGCGCTTGTACATGTATGCAGCTACAGTATATTATATACACACGCAAACATTTTAAAAAGCTCAGTAGGTAGATCGCCAGCTCTGTATTCAGGGGGGTCGCTGGTTCTAATCCCCCTCCAGTCAACTTTTCTTTGTTTACTTTTCAATGACTTAGAATTAATCCAGTCAGTTTCCCTTGTGGTATTTTTTGATGATTATAAAGTGAGGTTGCTTGGGTTATAAAACCCTAGAAATATATATATTTTGTTCTGGTTGACTTTGAATAAATTACTTTTTTTTTCCAGCAGTTATTAGCTTTTCCGCATAGTTGCGGAAAAGCTAGATACTGTTTGTTAAGAGTTTTTTTCTTTCTTTTTCTTTTTTTTCCCACGGCCCATAGACTTTGCACACGTTTTATTCTACGGGCCACTTTTGCCATTTAACTTTGTTGCACATAGTTCAAAGTTTGTATAGGCATAGTACATACAGCATAGATGTACCCGCGCAAACTACGTCATTATGACGTCATCAGGTGTCATGTGACAAGCTATTTGAATTTAATAATAAAAATCTTTAAAAATCAACAAAAAATCAACCGTTTGAGATATTAAGTTCATTCTTTCACCAAATATCAATGTTAGGCTAGGTCTTTCTTTGTGACACATTGCTTGACCTCTGTGACCTCTACTTCCGGTCAAACAGGAAGTAGCTCCTCATTTAAAAGTGGTAAGAGCTAGCATCATGATTCTTTCACCAAATATCAATGTTAGGCAAGGTCTTTCTTTGTGACATATTGTTTGACCTCTGTGACCTCTACTTCCGGTCAAACAGGAAGTAGCTCCTCATTTAAAAGTGGTAAGAGCTAGCATCATGATTCTTTCACCAAATAGCAATGTTAGGCAAGGTCTATCTTTGTGACACATTGTTTGACCTCTTTGACCTCTACTTCCGGTCAAACAGGAAGTAGCTCCTCATTTAAAAGTGGTAAGAGCTAGGATCATGATTCTTTCACCAAATATCAATGTTAGGCAAGGTCTTAATATCTTTGTGACATATTGTTTGACCTCTGTGACCTCTACTTCCGGTCAAACAGGAAGTAGCTCCTCATTTAAAAGTGGTAAGAGCTAGCATCATGATTCTTTCACCAAATATGAATGTTAGGCAAAGTCTATCTTTGTGACACATTGTTTGACCTCTGCTCTGTGACCTCTACTTCCTGTCAAACAGGAAGTAGCTCCTCATTTAAAAGTGGTAAGAGCTAGGATCATGATTCTTTCAATGTTAGGCAAGGTCTTTCATTGTGACACATACATATTTAGATCTAATGTTGCATGGATTCATAAATTTATTTAAAAACATGGAGCGGAAAAGCTCTATGCTCTGTTGCAGACAGACATAGAATCTCTAGTTCTATTTGTAATTGTATACAAGTTTGTGTTGTGTATTCATTGATTCAGTGATTAGAATTTGAAAGCATTTTATTATTAGAATGCAGATTGCCTTCTTTCAAGTATGAGTCCTTTTGGAAGTTGGAACTCATACATTTATAATGTATTTTATGTTTAAATTCAGTCTGCCACCCACAGGGTACTTTATTGCGTGATCATAATACACTGACTTGAAAATAAGAAGTGTATGTGTGTTGTAGTTAAAATGATTGGCAACAGGCTTTTTTTTCAACCTTGTTTCCAAGATTCCAGTGTGAACATTCTAGATAATAAGGTAAATTATACTACCGGCATTTGAGCCGTTAAATCATCAACATATTGACACAGTTGTAGGCCTAGTGGTTATAAAGTATGGTTTTACTAAAAAACTAAAGCTTGGATTATGAAGTAATCCATTTGTTTTGCAAGCGTTGCAACCCAGATGTTGAATATATGACGCATTTGTGAAACTTTTTGAATTTTCCTTGAATCCAATAGTTCCAAAGAAGACTAAACAAATCCACTGAACTCAAGCAACTTATTGCCAGCTCTCTAGTTGCTTGTGCACTCATATTGGATCTAAAGCCCCTTTTAAACAAGGGGCCCCAACATACAGTTGCGTAGCGTTGCGTGGTGACTACGATGCCCTACTCTGCTCCTACGCTGTTCCTACACTAGTCTACACTGGCTTACGTAACAATACGCCAAGTACGCAGAAGGAGTACGCGACATGTACGCAAACAATTAAATGACGTTCCTTTCTCTACAGCTCCGCATTGACATAGTTTGACATGCGACTCTTTGTTCTTTCCTTTCGTTGCACAGTTGGCTGACGATGTTCCCGTTCGGATTATATTGAGGTATTTTTTGGGCAAGATACTCGCAGATATGAATGAGATGTCGGCAAGCTTCCTACACTTCGGAGACATTGTGTCTCTTTATGCCGAGGGTAGCGTCAATGGCTTCATCAGCACTCTTGGGTAAGCTTCGGACAATAGTGTCCTTAAGCATTTTTGTGGCCGCCATGACGCATGACATTATGGGTGAATCACAACCACTAACTGCATACCGTTTTTATTGTGCTGTTCGTGGCAGTTGATAACTTTTTGATAACTGTTTTAATAACTTTTTTTGTACATTTCACTCGATTTCTAATTATCATAAACTAAAGCAAAAAAAAAGATTTTTCAGAAAAAATCATGCCACTATAAAAACACACAAATCAAAATGTGCTCAGATTTGTGTTGTACGATGTATTGTTATACGTCATTATAATGCACTTGCAAACATCGCCAATGAAATAACGCAGATTTGTGAATTTGTGATGTACGATGTACCAAACATCACAAATATGTGCGAAGATCTTTCTGATGTTCGATGTTCGATGTTCCTCCTGCGCCACCTTTCTTTGCCGTCTTGCACATGATATTCATAGTTAATTTCACACTGTGAGTAATGTAATGAGCGCCCCATGTGTCACGTGTCATGGCGACCACCGCATTTTGCACTGGATACGAAACCACACTATATATATTACAATAATTCTAATGATAATATTGATGATAATACATGTAGGTATCTATAAAGTGCTTTTACAGAAAAGATCAAAGCACTGTACATACAGAATTCTGAAAAAGATTATTATGAAGACGACACTGTACAGAATGACATTGAACAATGGAGTGCTGTGGCCTAGTGGTCTGGTGTGTCGTACTCAAGATCTTGTGAAGTTGTGGTCAATCTACAGAGTGTGGGTTCGAATCCAGCCATGGGCTAATGATGCTTGTATCCTTGGCAAGACACTTTGTCATGTATCTCCATCCAGGTGTAAATGGGTACACTGTGAGGGTAGAGATGGCTTTGTGTGCTTGATTAGCCTTGGTGTGCTTTACAGCAGCCAGGGCTGTATACTCCCCAGGTGAGCTGAGATTGTTTCAGGAATGTAAAATGGGCCCGACCAGGGATAACAAACCTAATGTGTAAAGCGTTGCTGTTATACCACTCTTGTGTAAGAATGCTATATTTTAAAGCCTAAATTATTATTATTATAACAAAAAATACAAAGACAGATCCTCAGAGGTTACAAGAACAAACATGTTTTAAGACACTTCATGAAAATAGTGATTTGTAGACATTTGGCATTCCTGATGTTGATGGGAACAGAGTTTCACAGTTTGGGACTAGCTATAGAAAAATGAAAAATCTCTGAAATATGGTTGAACTTGTACAAATAGAGTCAATAGACAAACACTGCAGGGTTGGGAGAAATGCACGTAGGTATCTAACAAGTAACATAGTATGCAATGCATACTATGCATTGTACATGTAGCTCTATGAAGTGATCTAGGTGTGGGCTCTTGGTGATAAACCTCCCGTGGAGTGAGGAATAAAAGGAGTGGGTTTGTTTACTCAGCACAGGCATAAAGTACATGTACAGGTATACAGTACTGTATGTAATCAATCCTTGTAGACTTATAGAGTACGGTATTACAAATCTAGCTTACCGGTATACTGACATTCATTCAGTGAAGATGGGAATTGGCATTTTTGTTATTGTCCAGTTCATCTTAAAGGTAGTATCATACTTTGGTAAGAGACCAAAAAAGAAATGTTCACAGATGTACGTATAACTTTCAGGGTATGAAGATGATGCTAGTAGAAACATACCGTTACAATTTTTCCGCCTGAAATTGTGTATTTGTCCAGAAATTAGTAATACAACAACCACAATTTTTTTGATCTTTTAAAAGATCAAAAGTAACAGATGACTGTTACTGTATCTACATTTATATTTGTGCCCATGAATCTGTATTTCTTTGATAAAAACCAAAATATGATACTACCTTTAAAGGTAATATGAATGCTTTGGTTTATGTCAAAGAAATACAGATTTATGGGTAGAAATATCAAGACAGATACAGTAACAGTCATCTGTGAAATTTCCAGTCCCATATGGTGTCCACTTTTTGAGAAAACAGTGAAAAACGGCCACAGTATTTTCTCTTTTATTTTTGATCTTTAAAGGTCGGATCAAAAATAATTTTGGTCACTGGTTTTACTCTTTAAATTCTGGATAAATACAGCATTTCAGGCAGAAACATTTTAACGGTTTGTTTCTACCATCACCATCTTTATATCACTGTAAGTTACAGGTAAATATGTGAAGATTTCTGTTTCGGTATACCACCAAAGTATGATAGTACCTTTTCAGGCACATTTGAATACCTGCCCACATACCGTACACACACTGCACAAACACTATTGTTGGGTGTTCAAGTCCCAGACCAGCCAGTTCTTGAGCTGCAGGGAGCAGTTTACATTTTACAAGGCCAATTCGTGAATGGTTCAATGGAAGTAAAATATGATGTATCGCAATTTAAAAGGCTTTTGTCAGGAATCTTTATTGTATGTTCTCCTGATTTCATTTACCATTATGACTGATGCATATTGTACATGTATTTGTTAAAAACTGATATTATTATTTCAGAAATAGAAATGGAAAAAGGTAGTTTCTATAAGACTATTTTGTCACTCTGTTGCCATGTAAACATTTACATAATATTTTCAAATAATTGCTTTTTCTTCTAAGATTGTAATTTACTCCCAAAATGCAAAATATTCCTTTACCCCTGAATTGCTCTTATAGGCAACGTACCTGTAGGATTTACAAGGCCTAAAAAAAATTATTGAGTTTGAGACAGAAAATGGACTCAACAGTTCATAAACAGTGCAAACAGTCACCATTGGAAATCTTGGTTCATCAGATGCTGGGTTTTTCAACATCAAGGATATCAAAATTTAGTGTCTTTTCCAAAGTTCGTCCGAATGATTTTTTGAATAATTTAAAATATTTCCACCTGAAATGCTGTATGTACAATGTATCCAGAAATTAGTAAAACAAAGACCTGAAACAGTTTTGATGACGGGTTAAGATCAACACCATTCTTCATGTTTTATAAGAAAAATTGAGTCGGGTTTTCGCTATTTTCTTGTGACTCAGATGTCCGATTGAGCTCAAACTTTCACAGGTTAATTATTTCATGTACATGTTTGATCAAACAAAGTATGAGTGCTGTCCTGTGACCTTTGCCAATCATGTATTGTACCTTTAAAGGATCTAGGTCGTTTGTGGAATTAATAATGCCAACGAAAAAAATAATGACTGTCAGTTTTCAAGCATTTGACCCACCTGAATTTTTTGCAGACAAATTCAGTACTCCCAGATTTATAAAGGCTGTTCATGACGGAAGAACATAAAGCAATAAGTTTTGCGGTAACACTATGCGACACATATTTATCTCTTTTGTGAATGTGGTGTGACTCTGAAAAAAGCGGGTTAAAGGTAGTATCATACTTTGGTTTTTGTCAAAGAAATACAGATTCATGGGCAAAAATATCAAGGAAGATACAGTAAAAGTCATCTGTGAAAATTTCAATCCCATACGTTGCCCACTTTTTGAGAAAATAGTGAAAAACGACCACAGTATTTCTTAAGTCTTTTCTCTTTATTTTTGATCTTTTAAAAGATCAAAAAGATTTTCAGTCGTTGTTTTACTAATTTCTTTTACTAAATACACCACTTCAGGCGAACAATTTTAACGGTAGGTTTCTACCACCACCATCTTCATACCCTGAAAGTTATACGTAAATTGGCAACTTTCTATTTTGGTCTCTTTCCAAAGTATGATACTACCTTTAACTCAACGTTCCGCTACAGCTGTAAGGTGGAGACTGATTTGTAGTAAATTCAATACCCACCTCACCCACCGTGCTCACCTTTTTTGTTTGCCAATTTCATACCAAGCATTATCCTTTTCGCACTCAGCAAATGCGAAAAGGATAATGTTTGGTATGAAATTGGCAAACATGTACATGTCAGGAACTCGCTATTAATAGAGAAATGATTGAAATAATGAAATTATTTCGTAACCTACCCATAATTTCTTAGGCTGTTGTCATTATCAGAATTTTAAAATTTTTACATGTACTTCTTTTTTTATTAATTTTTTTTGGTCTGCCCTTGAACAGTAGCACCGAGGCAATCAAATTACTGAATCAGTCACGATGTAGATTTCTTGATCATGATGAAAGTAGTACTCCAAGCAGATAACAAAGAAAATTTCTTGTCTTTTGTGGTTGTGACGTAAGAGCTAGGCTTTTCTCGTTAGCATTAAAGGTACAATATATGATTGGTAAAGGTCACAGGACAGCACTCATACTTTATCTGATCAAACATGTACATGAAATAATAAACCTGTGAACATTTGAGCTCAATCGGACACAACTCAAGTGAGGGTGTCCTTAATGTTTGTTCCAAAAATCGTTCGAACGAACGATCTTTGGAAAAGACACTAAATCTTGATTTCCTTGAAAAACCCAGCATCTGATGAACCAAGATTTCCCATGGTGACTGTTTGCACTGTTTACGAACTGTTGAGTCCATTTTCTGTCTCAAACTCAATAATTGTTTTTGGAGGGCAGGCCTTGCAAATCCTATATGCTCCCTTTAACCAGTGTTCATCATTTTTTTCATGTTTTTCTTTGGCAGCCTGGTTGACGACAGGTGTGTTGTACAGCCTGACATGGGCGACTTGAACAACCCTCCCAAAAAGTTCAGAGGTGAGTGACCTCGTTATTAATTTATTTGACAATACTAATAACAGGGTTTTTAATTCCTTTCTTTTTTGGGTCCGTAGCCATTGTAAGTTGTATAGGTGTTTTTACTTGTATTGTAATAGTCTTTTCTCTTATGACATCGTAATTAACAGTTTTATTCCTCCTTTTTATACGGACTTTATATGTATTTCATTTTTTATGTAATTTTTTTTAGATTTTTTTTTTATGTTTACATGTTTTACTTACATGTAGTATTTGTAAGGCGCTTTGAGGTGATGTTTTACATAAGGCACATTTGAATAGTTATTAAAATAACCGAGGATGGGACCTTAGGGAGACTTTCCCATAGGGTCATGCACAAACTTTACTTACCTATTTATAAACATCCTCCAAACCAATGAACTTGAAATTGACATATGTTCATATTGAGAGCATTCTCTGTCTTCTATTAAAATATGGACAATAAAAATATGTGGGAGACATCGAAAAGTCTCCCTAAGTCACGATGTCTCCTAATGTCCACTTTTAGATGCTAATGTGTCTCCCTAATACCCCATTTGTAATTATTATAGGTTTTCCCGGTCATTTTCGGCAAATGAGCGGACAATTTAAACGCTGCGTCATTCCATTTCGCGTAAAACTGCAAGGCACCTCAAAATAGTCATTCGATTTCACTTCATGTGCAAGCAAATGTTCACAAGGGTCAGGCGATTAAATAGAATCGCCTTTCAATTAAAAATTCCATTCGAACAGCATTCAAATTCGCAATGGCTTTTGGCAGCGTGCGCTTAGTCATTCGAATTCGTTTTGGGGCAGGCATTTCTGTGAATTGTTCAGCAAATTTAGCGTTCTGTCTGAAATTATGAATGTACCTTAAGAATAAAAAGGGTATAAAATGGTTCACTTCTTGTATGGAAACCACTTATGTGATATCCCCTGACGACAATTGTTTGTAATTGAAAAATCCTCGAAAATAATGTCAGCTTTCGGTCGCTGTACGAGAGAATATCTAATGTTGACGGTTGATTGATGCATTCGAATGATTTAGATTACACTGAGCTTGCAGTCAATTTGAACATCAAAACCATGATTTTCAATACACATCCATGGCACCAATCCTCTCCTGAGTATAAACAAATAACAAATCAAAGAAATATATAAATTCATGCATGGAAAGGAAAAGTGACACAAGATACAAAGAAATAAACAGGTGTAAAAGGGTTTGCATTTGTTTGCAACGTATTTGAGATCCGGACGAAGAGAGAGGTTGGTCGGAGGAGGGGCTATTCATTTCAAAATGGATGATGAGATGCGACACCATTGCAATACACTGCAATAAAGGGGTTTGCATTTGTTTGCTCATTTTGCGAAATTGGTTGTCTCAAAACGAAAACGTAAGTAACGATCTGGTATAAATCGTTGTTTGCGGTTACTCTGCTAAATTGAATGACGATTTTGCATGGCTAAACTGAACGACAGTTGAATTTAATTGAATGTAATGCTATATAAATACAGATGCATCAAAGTGAAATCGAGTGACGGTTTTAACCGAGGAGGCAAATTCACGTGAACACGAATGCGTGAAAATGAAATTGGCCGCTCATTTGCCGAAAATGACCGGGAAAACCTATATTATTATTATTATTATTATTATCTCACGCTCTAATTTTCTATGCAGATGTAATTGTTTTCTGACTGATATCATACGATATTAAAGAGATATGTGTTTAAATTCAGGCATGCTGTACGAAGTAGTACTTGTATGCAATGCAAACTCGTGCACTCCTTAACAAGCTATCATTTTTAATATTATTATTAATTTTTTGTTTAAATCATATCAAATATGGCTTTTTTCTTCTCATTGTTGACATCAAGCCATCTGTTGTATGTAGGCTCAAAATGAATATTTCTGCCCAGTACCTGGTACTTAATTATAAATTCTGAGCTATGCTTGCATGTATAAATTGTTGGACATCAGGTTATTTTTTTTAGACCCGTTTGTCAGTAGCAACATGTGTGGAATTTATAGCTTCGTATGAACTGAAGAAGTCTGAGTACTGAGGCATTTCTGACGTTGATTTGGGTATTTCAGGTCATTGTAGTTTCATGGTACGCGGCGCAGTTTGTCAGTTTTGTAACAGCATACTGTTCACGGTGTATTTCTATAGCACAATATGCTTAAAGGGAGCATATAGGATTTGCAAGGCCTCCAAAAATATGTTATTGAGTTTGAGACAGAAAATGGACTCAACAGTTCGTAAACAGTGCAAACAGTCACCATGGGAAATCTTGGTTCATCAGATGCTGGGTTTGTCAAGCAAATCAAGATTTTGTGTCTTTTCCAAAGATCGTTCGTCCGAACGATTTTTGGAACAAACATAATGTTAACTATTCTTCATGTTTTATAAGAAAAATCGAGTCGGTTTTTCGCTATTGTCTCGTGACTCAGATGTCCGATTGAGCTCAAATTTTCACAGGTTTATTATTTCATGTACGTGTTTGATCAGACAAAGTATAAGTGCAGTCCTGTGACGTTGACCAATCATGTATTCTACCTTTAAAGACATGTTGGAGTATAGACGGGGCCTGACGTTTCGATCCTAAGCAGGATCTTTCTCAAAAGGTACATGTATAAATAGCCCTTGAGAAAGATCTTTGCCGGATCCTCCTTTAGAAGCATTTTATCAATACAAGTTTTTTTTGCTTTCGATAAAGATCCTGCCAGGATTTCTCCAACCATTTCTAAGCATTTTACAGTATTTCAGGTCATTATCTTGCTTAATTATGTAGGATTTTGCAGCAGTTTATTACTTGTATTAACATAATACACTGTAGTGTATGCATGCGCATTTACATGTAAACCTGACACACAATAAAAAATTGAAATTTAATAGCTGTTAAATTGGTGGAGTCAATTTGGGGGAAATTAGCAGTGGTTGTAAGGCATTGAAGTCAACTTGACTTTTACCATTCTAGTTTATATGTCATTCAGTTCATTGTGCCTCCTTTTTTTTGGTTGCTTTTAGGGTAATTTTTAATTTTATAGAGATCAGTGTGCATTCACTCAGTACAAAATGGTTTACAATGCTTTGTGTACATTGTGCATTGAGTTATTTGATTACTCAAGTTGATATTTAACAGCCAAGTTGACTCTCCTCTCCGGAAAATATTTGGTTTTATATTTTCCTTTTTTTTTTTTTTTTTAAATCTTTTTTTGCCCTAGTGAAATCTAAGGGAAAATATAAGAATTTGATGTAATATAATTTTCTTGATTTGCACAATAGCTGAGTGTTGATGGCCCCTTTTGCTTCCTTTGTGACGCGTTTTGACAACTAATTAACAAATTCAGTTGAAAGTGAAAGCACAGTCTGGGTGTGACATTTGCGTCGTATGTCGTCACTCTCGTTAAGTTGAGAAAGGATGGCATGAATTTTGTGTTTGTGTGTGTGAATGAGAACTTGAGAAGGCAGTCGTGCTAATAATTGCACATGGCTATGTCATTGACTCTTAGTGAGCGGAATAATTTAATCGGACTCTCAAAATAACATCCTAACGCTGAAACATCTGGGTCACGAGAAAATAGCGAAAACCCGACTCAATTTATCTTATAAAACATGAAGAATGGTTTTGATCTAATACCCCGAGATCAAAACTGTTTTCGGTCTTTCTTTTACTAATTTCTGGATAAATAGAGCATTTCAGGTGGAAATAATTTTAACGGTATGTTTCTACCAACACCATCTTCATACCTTGAATGAAAGGGGATAACTCAAAACAACTCAAGTGAGCGTATCCTTTATGTTTGTTCCAAAAATCGTTAGGATGAACAATCTTTGGAAAAGACACTAAATCTTGATTTCCTTGAAAAACCCAGCAATCTGATGAACCAAGATTTCCCATGGTGACTGTTTGCACTGTTTACGAACTGTTGAGTCCATTTTATGTCTCAAACTCAATAGATTTTTTTGGGAGGCCTTGCAAATCCTATATATGCTCCCTTTAAAAGTAGTATCATACTTTGGTAAGTAACCCAAACAGACCTTTTCACAGATTTACCTATAACTTACAGGGTATGAAGATGATGGTGATAGAAACATACCGTTAAAATGTTTCCGCCTGAAATGCTGTATTTTTTCCAGAAATTAGTAAAACAATGACCGAAAATCTTTTTGATCTTTTAAAAGATCAAAAATAAAAGAGAAAACAATAAGAAATACTGTGGCTGTTTTTCGCTGTTTTCTCAAAAAATGGGAAATGCATGGGACTGAAATTTTCACAGATTACTTTTACTGAATTTTTTGCCCAAGAATCTGTATTTCTTTGACAAAAACCAAAGTTTGATACTACCTTTAAATGAAATATTTATCCAGCAAAGAGTAATTTAACCAGTGGCCAAATGTTTTTTGGATCTTTTAACATGTTTAAAGATCAAAATAAAAGAGAAATCCTACCGGAGGATGTCACTCAGTCTAAACCTGATCATTAATGTGTTTTATTTTTCCTCAAATTATGCTTTCTCCCTGCCAACTCCAGGGTGTAATTTGTAAGAAGTTGAATTTTTTCTTCACTGGCTCTATCTACTCTGTGTGGGATCGTGACTCAAGGCACTGATTCTATCTTTGAATTCTCGACTTCAAATAAAAATAAAAGAGCAGAAATGAAGATTGGAGTCTTCCCAATGGCAGAAGTAATCAGTATTCTAGTACATGTGATATCATGATAATCAGAGGTTATTACAAAATACATGTAGTGTACAACCTTATCAACTATTGTAAATTGCAAATATATGGGTTTCAACCAATATGTACATCTAAATGTATGCACATGCACGTACAGGTGTGTCTGCAACTGTATGTTGATTTTCCTTGTTATACAACCACTTCTACTTGTTTCTGTGAAATCCATGAAAATGTGTTTGATCTTTTAAAGATCAAAAATAATTTTAGTCACTGGTTTTACTCTTTTGGATAAATACAGCATTTCAGGCAGAAATAATTATAACGATACACATGTACATGTATGTTTCTACCATCACCACCTTTATACCCTGTAAGTTATAGGTAAATCTGTGAAAATTCCTGTTTTGGTATGCTACCAAGTATGATACTGTACTACCTTTAATGAATTAGGAAAATCCTTTCCCACATGTTACCTGTGTTGACATGGTTGAAAGTCGCACGTTTGAACCACTGATTGATAGCATCATCTTTTATAATGAAGCTGTCACTTGTACTCTCCTAATGAATTTCACTCAGGAGAAGACAGCAATACACATGTGTAATAATTGTACATGTACATGTACATGTATATAGACCAGCAGAGTACTTTAAGATGACACTGGGCAAGTTTCCGACAGCTTAAAATTGTAATCATTATACAGGGTGTCCCAGAAAAAAATGCAACACTGTGTCAGGAACCATTATAATATTAAAATTATGTTAAAACTGTTTATCACAAGATTCAGTTATGATGCAACCATGTCTTGGCTATCACCATGTAGAATTTAAGCATATTGGGGCTGAAATTGGCGAAAATATGACCAATTGAAAGACTACTCCTTTGAAACAAATTTGCAAGAATAACACGCATAGTGGTCAATACACACATAATGTGTATGAAAGAAAGATGAAAATCGGGTGTTTGAGGTTGGGTGATTCAGTCTTAGTTTTTGTCCTCAATTTCAGCCCCATTTTGCTCAAATTCTACATGGTGATAGCCAAGACATAGTTGTATCACATCTGAATCTTGAAGTGATAAACAGTTAAATTTTCATATAATAGTTCTCGACACAAAGTGTTGAAGTTTTTTGGGAATACCCTGTATAATATACAAGCACTACCCATGCTAGCTAATTTTTGCTTGAATGTAATATCGCACAGCATAGTAATTTCAGTTATTGCCTAGTTGTTGTTTTTTTCCCATTGTACAATGCACACAATTGAAGCGTACAGTATGTTGGATGATATTGAGTCAGTACAAGCACAGTCGCACCGTGATTGAACACCTTGCCGTCGGCCACTACCAATAATAGTATTACAGATTTGTAATACTGCAGCATATTGTCCCATAAGGGATGCAATTTTCTATACTGCAATTTGTTATGTTTTTTGTGTGTGTAATTTTCATAATTTTTGTATCAATTTCATATTTTTTTGTAGACTGCCTGTTCAAGATATGTCCGATGAATCGCTACACAGCCCAGAAGCAGTTCTGGAAGTCGGCCAAGCCGAATGTCTCATCGGCCACCGACGCTGTTCTCCTGAAGAAACTTCAGGTAAGATTAACAGGTCTCTGGACTGTGTTACATGCCAACTTCCTGTTCTGCCCCAGGAACCCCCACTTCTTCACCCCCTCCCTTCTTCAACAAAGACCCCCTCCCCCCCCACCCACCCCCAGGGTCACAAGGAGCAAGTTTTACTGAGCGGGCTGTCAAAGATGCAAAGTGTTCCACAAGAAAACAAAATGGCATGAATATCACCAAGAAAGTTTTGAAGCTTTGCATGGTGACAATTAGTCTAAGTATCACCCATTCTACTCCGTGTCACTACGTACAAACGTCTGATACATGCATGCATGCAAATTTTATGCAGTTTGGCACATCAGCCAATCAGATCTGTTTTGAGAACATTTCTGTCAGGATCGTGACGGAGGATGTTGATTGGTCACTTTCGCGCGTCCGCACGGCAGCAGCTATCTACGTGATAGACGCGCTCACCAATCGGTATGATAATAGATGCCCCCTGATTGGTCAAAACGTAGGGCGGTCAGTGCTGGGTTGGTTTGCATAATTAATCAGGGATTCTGCACGCATGTGATAGCTTGTTTGCTGTACGGCGAGTGCGTGTATCACATAGACTAGGTGACAATTGTTACATGTATGTGGATCGGTTTGCGGAAACACCATGTAAGAATCGTTCGTAACTTTTGTCTGATGATGACTAGAGCAAGCTAGTTGAAACGTTGAGACCTTACCAGACGTGCAACATTATAAGAAAATGTACTAAAGTACAAATGTATGAATATTACATGGTTTTTCCGCAAAACGATCCATCACTTTTTAAGATTGTCACATAGATTTACTCTGAGCACAGAAACAAATACATGTATATTTTTGTTATTGGACATTCAATGGCTGTTTATAAATAACAACCTTAATCCTCTACAGTGCGTATTGACTCGATAATGGGTTTATTTTTGTGCAGGCAGCTATTTCGAGGTGGTTTGATGAAGCAAAAATAAAAATTTAAAAATTAATTTAAAATATTCTTGAAAGGGTTGCCTTTTAATATGACCTTAGAAAATAGTAATGATATTACAATGACAAATGAATAAAGTAAGTTATTAAAAAAATAATGATAAAATATTAATTTGTCATTAATAGATTGTAAAATTTAATGATAAATTATGAAACTAATTAAAATTATATTGTTGATAATATACTAAAAAGAAAAAGGAAAGTGATGAAATGGAATTAATTAAGAGTTAACAGATTAAAGGTAATATCATACTTTGGTATTGTCAAAGAAATACAGATTCATGGGCAAAAATATCAACACAGATACAGTAACAGTCATCTGTGAAAATTTCAGTCCCATACGGTGCCCACTTTTTGGGAAAACAGTGAAAATGGCCACAGTATTTCTTAAGTCTTTTCTCTTTTATTTTTGATCTTTAAAAGATCAAAAATAATTTTGGTCACTGGTTTTACTCTTTTCTGGATAAATACACCATTTCAGACAGAAATATTTTAACGGTATGCTTTTACCACCACCGTCTTTATACATATACCCTTAACGTTATGTAGGTAAATCTGTGAAGATTTTTGTTTCGGTATGCTATCAAAGTATGATACTACCTTTAAAATGTTTCCGCCTGAAATGCCATATTTATCCAGTAAATTAGTCAAACCAATTGACCTTGGAAGAAGATCAACAATCCTGTGAAAAGAAAAAAATACTGTTGCCGTTTTTCACTGTTTTCTAAAAAAGTGGGCACTGCATGGGACTGATATTTTCACAGATGACTGTCTTGATATTTTTGCCCATAAATCTGCTGCAATCACTGGATCTTTCTGTGTAGGAGGCCTTTCCTCACTCATGAATCCATGAATCTTCATGGAAGAATAATTTATCAAATTGTTGGGATTTTTTTTCCATTACAAATATCATAATTTGCCAACCTGCTACATGTACATATGTACAATTGCAATCATTCTAATAGATGCATGTACACACACAGTGGAATCAATTGAAAGATTTCTGCAAATGGCTTTGAAGATTCAATCCTACACTTCTTTTTCCCTATTTAATAAAATCCAATGGAATAGCGCAGATGACGGCCGCTCGATGCCATTGTTGACGAATACAAGCACCGCATTTTTTTTTTCCTCCTGAACTTATTTCCCTTTCCGCTCCGTTCTCCCACACACACCTGAATATAATTCACTTATCTACGCCACGGCAGGCAAGCTCACTGCAGTCGTTAAGATACAATCACACCGGGCACCGCAGGTGTGTACGTATCGATAGTGGCACTGTATGGCACTGATTCATATTATACACAATGTTATATGGAACTGACAGTACTCCAGAAAGCATGTGGGTGGACATGTACTTGTACATGTACCGTACGTTTGATTGTGACTGCGCTATAAATACGCATTACATGTGTACTCCCACACCCCCATATATTCTGTGCTGCACAATTTTCTGTCCACAGCAGTGATACGATGACTAGAATCTCCGCAGGGCTCTGTAACGTCACTCTCTATGGAGTGTGCTTTCCCACAGGAAACACTGGGAATCTACCTCAAACTCTGTAACACATAGATTTAGGTGTATATATCACCAATTTCCTGTGAAATTAAAAATGCTAGTTCTGTGCATTTTTTTTAAATACTGTGTACACAGCCATGCTTCATTACTGTGTGTCATTCGCTGTTCTAGAGTCAATTTTCTTTTCTTTTCTTTTTTGGGGGGGGGGTGCTAGAAGAGCCATTATTTGTTTTTTTTTGTTTGTTTTTTGGGGGGGGCTAGAAGACCCAATATTTTGGGAGCTACACCTTTCTTCTATATGTTACACTTGCTTATTCTAATTTCTATGTATTATTAGGAGTAGAAAAACATGCACCTATAGCCTACACAACATGTAATTGGCGCTTAATAACTGAAAAGATCTAGTATTTTCCAAAATCTTTTCTTTCTGTTTTTCAATTGCCTTGTTTTTTCGGGGGGGAGAGGGGGGCTACACACAATTTTTTTGAGGGGGCTTAAGCCCCCCTAGCCCCCCTAGTTCCCCTGTAGAACCGAGCCTGCTGTGTGTTGAGAATAACATTCGCTGGTAAAAGTGATCATAAAATTCTTTGTTATATGGACTATGGAGAAAAAAAATTTGTAGTGACAAAGAAATTATGCAAAATATAATTCCTCAGCCGTGCACGTACAGGTTCATGGATTGCATATTGTTAATTCTCCTACGGTACGTGTAAATACAGTGTGTGCTTTGTGTCTATATAGTATACATTATCAGTGACAGTTAGCCTGGGGCAATATATCATGTTTATATACGTATTCTGTATCACACCAAAATTATATTTGGAATTTGTTTTGTTTCTGACGAATTTTTAATTTTGTTTGATAAATGTTTACTACATACTATGTAGTAAATTTGATGTAATTTCATTGAACAGTTGTAGAGAAAATGCACTTCTTGTGACCGTAACGGACATGACACTATGATATATGTCACTGATAGTTAAATGTGTCTGATAAGCCTAATTAAAATTGTTTGCAAACTGCCAATCCTACTTTGTGATCCTCTGAATAAGGCAAAAACTATGTGATTATCATATCCGTTACGCTGGAATTGCCCACATGCCCCTCCATGTCCACCATTACCAAGGACCAAGCCAAAGTCTTGCTGGTTTAACGTGAGAAGGGTTAATGCTATACTGTGCTGGATTTCACGAAACTTTAAGATTAATCTTAGGATGAGATGTCAGTGTATGATTTGCATTGTGACATCATACTTTGCTTAATAGCAATGGGAGACTTTTGAGAATCGGTCTTCATGTCAACAGCGCACGCGCGCGCACGCAATTGTGCGCAAGGGCGCGCATGCTCACAATTGCATGCGCGTGCGCTGTTGACATGAATACCGATTCTCAAAAGTTTCCCACTGAGATTGGTTTATGATTTAAGATTGATCTTAGTGCTTGGTGAAATCGACCCCTAGTAAACTAAAGCGATGCTTATCACAATCCTTCATCAACTCAGACTACATGTAAATAGCAAGGAATGCCACAGAAATTCACTTTAAGCTTTTCAATACCAAACGGAACTTTTCCGTTGGCGAATATTATTAATCAAACAAATATGATCTCTCCATTGGGTGGTGGAAATATGGTAAGAATGTCGAGGAGAGCTGCCAGCTGATATATTTAGAAGGGAATATAAACAAGACTGGAATTCAAGACTTGAAATATGTATTTATTTTTCCGCCATGAGTATTTGACTGTAGACACTGTGTCGACGGAGTACACAGCACACACTAACGTCAAGTTATAAAAAAAACATAAGGCTGAGTCATCTCGGGATTTTTTTGTTCCGGAACCCGACCGAGTTTTTTCGGTCGGGATCCGGTGTTCCGATAAATTAATTCACGAAAAAATGACGTACTTTGGTGACCCCCAAAATAAAGAAAAACATAAACAATTCCGACATCGAACACGTGCAAAAAACACGGTTGGAGTATTACGCCGATTTACGCTTGTAATTTATTTGCGAGATCCCTGTAAAATATTCCTTCCGAAATTCCGAAGTATCAAAAATCGCGTTTTCCTGAGCAGCTAAATCTTACTTGAATTTCAATCAGTCATTTTTGTCCTATTGGCCGAGTAGAAACATCGTTAAATCTTTCCGAAATCAACGGTCGCACTGCGAGTATTTCTTCCATGGTATAAGACGTAAACAATCATCTCGCACGCCATGCCATTGCATTTCCCATGCATGAATACTGGTACTCCGCGCAAAGTGCACCAGCGCAGCGAAAGTCTCAACCACGTGCGTCGGCAGGAAGCTTTCCGTACATGTACACATCATGTACATCAACATGTGTACAGTACACAACGTGCGTACGATGTGTGTATGTGGCATGCACGGTGAAGTAGCGCTCGGACGGACCGTGGACCACGATCGGGGGTCGGCAGCGGTGCATTATTATGCGGTGGTGGTAGGCCTACGCGTACTATCCGATCGACAGGACTTTTGACATCGCTAGTTTTTCGCTACAGAAACTTTAACTTTACGATTGGTAAGATTGAATAAAAGAAACGTGATTTTTATTCAGATTTGAAGAAGAAAGTTAAGAAAAAGTATTTCTTATGTGTTTTATTGTTTCATCGGAACACCGGAACGAAAAATCGGAAACGGAATCCGATCGCATCGGTCGGAAATCGGCATTCCGACCGTTCCGACTCAGCCTTAAAAAAACAAAATTGAAAATAATTACAAAAAAGAAAATATCAGATTAATTTTCCATGGCAGACCTGAAAGGTCATAGACGTAAAATGTCTGAACAAACATTGCATGTATCAAACAACGTGTGTGCATCTGCTAGTAATTATATGGTTGTTTAACTTTTGATGGTTTTATTACTTTTATCAGAACGAAATACACAGACAGAGCCTTAGTACAGGTATAGTTTAGATTTCATACATTATGATGTTGGTAACGTATGGGTTTTAAAGTCAATATTTTCAAAAAGGCTGCACTCAAATTGAATCCACCCAATTCAATTCTTTGGTAAACAGAATGATGCATACGTGTACAAATAGAGGTGGCGGTGGCGGCATTTAATTGCTTTGCTGTGGACAGGGTACACCTTCCAATCAACAGTACGTGCAGGCAGCAGTACACATTGTGTCATTCCACAAAAACAATAAATTGGGGAATTTTGCTGTCATGAGTACATTGTATACCTTTTTTTTACCATTTAAAAGTTCACTGTAATAAAAACACATCTGAAGTTACAAATACATCTGTATTGTTATAAAACTCAACCTGTCTATCATTGTTAACGCTAAGAAATATTGTATTATTTATTTTAGAAAAAGGAGGTATTCATTCTAGACCCATAATTGAGCACCCTACTTTTTGCGACAATAAACCTCACTTACGTCACATGCAGAACATAACACAATATACTGCGGTGCGAGCCTACATATGTATACTAGTGCTCTAGATAACTTCACAAGCTATTGTTGCGTGGGTCGGTTCTAAGGGGGACTTCTTTGAGGGGCGGGTCATACATACATGTATATCGATTTTAAAACTGTTTTCGTCAAAATTAAGCACTTACATACAAATATTAATTTATATTGTCATTAATCATGTATTAAGCAATAATTAAGTAAGCACTTTCATCCCTTTCTCTAGTTTGATTACAGTAATCCTTTAAGAGACCATCAGTATTGTTTCAGTGTTCATGTACAGTTATAGGAGAAAAGGGAACAATTTGACACTTGCTGCAATGCTTTTCTACTAACTGTGACAGAAATTTTTTTTCTCAAAGTACAAATTGGCCTATGGGGAATCCCTCCAAAATCACAGGGGTGGAGGCAGTAACAGCCTAGCCTGTGGACTAGGGGCATTTAAACAATTGAGGCTCAGGCTCCGGCTCCAGGTTGAAATAAAGGGTTTTGGCTGCGGTTTGGAGGAAGATTCTCTGGTTTGAAAAGGAAAACAGAGCTTCAGCTTCAGTGAAATACCACAACCGATATTTTTCAGCATATGGATGACAAAGCCGGAGCTTGAGCCTGAGCCTCCATTTTGTAAACCCCATATGAGGTAACCTTTCCAGTCTTAAGTTATTTGATCTATGAAGAGAACATCAGTCTTGATTCAGTGTGAGGGACTGGTTTCTCCAAACCACAGGTGGTGGCATCTTCTGCCTTGTGTACGGACTTCTATAACCCTTTTCAAGTTATACAACCCAGGCCCAATGGATAGGACTCACCATGTGTTTTTTATATGGCTCTCTTTTGAGTGTCCAATTGGCCTTGTGTGGGCGGACTGACATGAAATGAAAATAAAAGCCTACAATTTTGTCCTCTTCACCCTACTGATTCTGTACAATGCTTAGGTACTGTACATTGTCTCTAGTGGTACATGTATATCTGGTAAACAGGTTGGGAACTTCTGTAAATAAGGCAAAGTATGGGAATCTGTAAATTTCTGGCATTCAAAATTGTTTGTCAAATGCCATTGTTTATGCTGCGTGTATACAAACAATCCATTACTTGACTCAGGCTGCACTATGTGCACATTCCCACTGTCCAAACATTTTTGACATTGAATCATTATTAAAAGGTTTTCTTTCTGTGTTTCCTGTGAAAATAGTGGAGAGTTGGGTTTTCCAGAAATAAATAAATCATGTGACCTGACATCAACCACAATGATAGCAGGAAGTCTCTGACATGTGACCGGTTGGTCCCAGATTATTATATAAATCAAAGGCATTGACTGTATTGATGCATCCAGGGTATTCAAAAGTCCTGAATTGTATCCAGGGGCCAATTTCATAGAGTAGCTTAAAGGGTACCTGAAATAAAAACTCATATGAAGTTAAATACATTGTCATAAAACTCAATATGTGTGTCATTGTTTGTGCTAAAAAAAATATTGTAAGTGAAAAAGAGGTATTTTACACCCATAATTTAGCACCCGACTTTTTGCGACGAAAAACCTTGCTACGTCACCGGCAGAATGCCACACAGTATACCAGTCGCAAAACTACCGACCCCACGGTTTTGTTCAAATCGCAGAGCAAAATCCTTTATATAATGTGCACGAGCCAGCAAGAGATACTGCGGTGCGAGCCTACTTGTTCTGCCGATGACGTCACAAGCATTGTTGCGTGGATCAGTTCCGAGGGTGATTTTTTGGGGGCGGGGCATACATGTACTGATTTTCTTTAACTTTTGGACCAAATGAAGCACTTGCATAAAAATTAGAATTTATATAGTTATTAATTATGCATTAAGCAATATCCTGAAAGCACTTTCACCCCTATTTCAGGTAACCTTTAAGCAAAAAGTTTGCTTAAAGGTGGTATCATACATTGGTTTTTGTCAAAGAAATACAGATTCATGGGCAAAAATATCAAGACGGATACAGTAATAGTCATGATAGTCATCTGTGAA
The DNA here is from genome assembly GCA_963971285.1 of Astropecten irregularis. Taxonomy (NCBI): domain Eukaryota; kingdom Metazoa; phylum Echinodermata; class Asteroidea; order Paxillosida; family Astropectinidae; genus Astropecten; species Astropecten irregularis. The sequence continues at coordinate 29,378,909 of OZ020244.1, read as the reverse complement.
AATTTCAGTCCCATGCATACTGTGCCCACTTTTTGAGAAAACAGTGAAAAACGGCCACAGTATTTCTTAAGTCTTTTCTCTTTTATTTTTGATCTTTTAAAAGATCTAAAAGATTTTCGGTCGTTGTTTTACTAATTTCTGGATAAATACACCATTTCAGGCGGAAACATTTTAACAGTATGTTTCTACCACCACCATCTTCATACCCTGTAAGTTATACGTAAATCTGTGAACATTTCTGTTATGGTGTCTTACCAAAGTATGATGCTACTTTTGAATGACCAACTATCAATAAAAGTACGGTACACATCATTCACAATGTAAGTTATACACGTATGGCGAGTCCCCAGCTGAATTCAGATGAAAAAAAAAAACAAAGAAGAAAGAAGAAAAGAATTCCATTGGGAAATCGATCCTTTGTATTGCTGAGAGAAGCTCTCAGTTGGCTTTAGGTGTACATGTAAGAACATAAGAGTGCATGCTCTTCAAGGCCACCTGACTTGTACAAGAAGATTAAAGCACTTAATCTGTCCCGGGTACATCGTGTAATATGCTCAATTACAGGTGTACTTCCTCCAAACATGTCAGAATTATCAATCAAACAACTACCATCGACAAGATAAAAACAACACAATAAACGTGCATGTTTATACCTGCATTAATCCTTATTGATTTTCTGCCTGTTTTTCGTCTCTATCGTCGATGCTGTATAGTGCCGTTGAACTTGAAGCTCCTAGTGGCTTATGTTGTCTGTAATTTGATTATTTGATCAACATCGGTCGTTGTCTGCGGACGGACAGATGACTAAAGTAGCATTGACCTAATGGCTAATGCCCATTGTCCCATGGATGGCTTGAAGCGTAATGATTATTACTATGATTATTTATTAATATGGATTATAATGCCACACGTATTGAAGCCATCAGCTGAATTGCACGTTGGTTTACAACATTAAACAAGTAAAAAAATACATTTGAAAGAAATATACATGCATATATTTATTTATACATTTAAATAAGAAACAATGAGAGACTTTTGAGAATCGGTCTTCAAGTCAACAGCGCACGCACACACAATTGTGCACACGCGCTCACAATTGCGTGCGCGTGCGCTGTTGACTTGAAGACCGATTCTCATAAGTCTCCCATTGTCGAGGTATGAGCATATAGGATAACATTTTAAAACGTCCAACATCACACAGATTCACAAAAATATTTTGACCTAAAACAACTAAGAAGCATCATAACACGTGGATATTGGAAAGATGATGATGAGAAGAGAGATGCTTTATAGATCCATAGTGCTGATTACTCAAAGTAGGGCAGTTCCGTACTTGCGGACGTGCATTTCAGAGAATTTGAAAACCCAGATCTTCAAATTTATTGAGGCTTTTGGATTTTGAGCAGTTGCATTTTAAGTATCTCCGATAGAAGTATAAAACCTGAACATTTTATTCCAATCCCATTCTCGGTTTGCGCAGCACATCACAAAAACACCCCCGTTGCGGATGTATTCACCGAAAGTGTACTTTTCATGTGCTTGCGTTTTCATCACAATTGCTCTGAAGTGTACAGACCTTTGATCGAAACTGATAGAGTTTTGTTTGGAAGAGGAACCAAACTAAAGAAAACCAGCAGAGAAATTAACCTCAACCTTTACTTTCAGGTTAGAATTCTCAATGTTCATTGTTGCGGACGTACGTTGCGGATGTGCACAGTGAAAATATTCAATTTGTACGTCAGCAACGATAAAATGACATCATTTCTGAATACTGAATAGGGGGTAGAAAGTAAAGACATATCAAACATAGACACTCAAAAACCTTTCAAAAAATGTAAAGTTTATTTGTTTGAAATAAAAAGATGACGCTGAGCAAGGTCATTGAACTTGGAATTTTTGGGAGTGTACATCCGCAACAAAAATCTTAAATGTACTTTTTGCTCAAAAAAGTGGTATTTTGACTCATTTTGAGTCATTACAGCCTCAAAAATGAGAAAACATGAATGTTTGATAAAAACGCATATAATTATAAGAAACTAGATGCTTTGACCTTCAATATGATTTAAAATTAAGGTATTTTAACGGTTTTTGAATTTTGACCATTTGGTTGACATAATTACGGAACTGCCCAGTACTAGCTCATCGGCCGACATGTCCTAATCCCAAAATGGACTCAAGGAAATAGATATTATTCCTAATAAAATAAAACAAGAATAACCAACAAAGGAATGAATGATTAAAGGTACAATACATGATTGGTAAAGGTCACAGGACTGCACTCATACTTTGTCTGATCAAACATGTACATGAAATAATAAACCTGTGAAAATTTGAGCTCAATCGGACATCTGAGTCACGAGAAATTAGCGAAAACCAGACTCGTTTTTTCTTATAAAACATGAAGAATAGTTTACTTTATGTTTGTTCCAAAAATCGTTCGGACGAACGATCTTTGTAAAAGACATTAAGAACCAATTAAGAACCATCAGAAGAACCAAGATTTCCCATGGTGACTGTTTGCACTGTTTACGAACTGTTGAGTCCATTTTCTGTCTCAAACTCAATAATTTTTTTGGAGACCTTGCAAATCCTATATGCTCCCTTTAATGGATTGGTAACAAATCAAAACAAGAATCTTCACAGATTTACCTATAACTTACATAGTATAAAGATGGACATGATAGAATTTTTCAATTTTTTTCCCATAGACATAACACAGGGTTTTTCTACAAGTCACTTCTACCATTATGCGAATTCTGATCATACTTCTGACTTCATACTTGGCACATAGTTAGACCACCACCCCGAATAGTGTCCCGCGTATGTACGTCATTGTGACGTCATCACGTGCACAATTACGTCATCATAAAAGTGCAAATTTTAAGGCTCTTTATCTCAGGAACGGCAAGTCCGATGCAGCTCAAACTTGGTATGCAACTATATGGGGACATGTTATAGGCAAAAATTGCAGTCACGTGTTGATGACGTCATCGTGTGATTTTATACAAATTATTCAATTTTTGGACCTTTTCATTATATCTCATGGACGACAAGTCGTATTTTCGAAATTCTTTGGGCAAAATGTTTGTTAGGCTATAGGCACATACCACAAAATAACAAAAAGTTGTGACGTCATGATGACGTCATCAAAAAGCCGATTTTCAGATTCACACATAAGGGAATATCCGATGGTAATGAAACTTGGTGGGTAGGTAGGGAATGGCACTAGTATCCTACATGTGAAGTAACGTCACGATGACGTCATCGGCTGATTTGTTATTGATTTTTGAATATTTAATTTTGCCATTTTTTCCCAGAAACACATATAAGCGAATATCCGATTGTACTGAAACTTGGTGGGTAGGTAGGAAATGGTGTAAGTATCACAAATGTGAAGTGACATCACGATGACGTCATTGCCTGATATTTTATTGATTTTTTTTTTTGAATATGCGTTCATATTATTTATAAAAACATACGCGAAACAGCTCAGTGTTTGTCAACAAACACATCTAGTTTTCTCTCAAGTGGTTAGAACTTTTCAGGCGACCCGTACTTGCTGATATCGTATCTCGGGTAGACTGGGATTGCAGATTCATAGGGGGTTTTCAAAACGGTGGCTCGGGCTCCAGCTCTGTCATCCATATGCTGAAAATATAGATTGTGTTTTTTCATTGAAGCTGAAGCTCTGTTTTCCTTTCCAAACCAGAGAATCTACTTCTGAACCGCAGCCAAAAGCCTCTATTTTGATACCGTTATGTCAGAATGGATTTCATTAAATGGAGCCGGAGCATGAGACGGAGCCTGAGCCTCCGTTTCGTAAACGCCCATAGTGATAATGTGGCCTTGTTTTTGTTTACATTTTCTGGTTTTCATGAATATTAAATGATTTTGGTCTGTTTTTGTTTTTATTTTGTTAGCATGCAGCGGAGATGGAGAAAAAACAGAACGAGACGGAGAACAAGAAACTAATGGGGAGCGTCATCGTCTATGGAAATGTCATCCAGGTAGATATAGATATTGACCTATCGGTTATTTATGTGTAGGTCAAAGGTCACGGCAGGATTTGTGCTAAGTGTCTTCCTAAACGCCTTATTCACGTAAAATCCATTCAATCAATCAAACCGGGGCCTGGATTCAAAATAGTCTGGTACCTGTTTTCCTTTTGGAAATGGTGCTATCTTTTCCATGTGGTATACAAGGAAGGTGACAAGATGGATGCACCATGAATAAGGCCTATGATGTGGATTGGGGCTGTTATTATTAGCCAGGCACTTCGTGCAATCGTGCATGACATCACGACCCAAGAGCCGCTGCGGCAGTTCCCAATTACGAAGGCCCAATTGGCACCAGTAAGACCCTAGGGATTCTCAATTCTGAACTCATACATGGACTTCACATACGGGCTTTTCACACTATTCAAAATCTCAGGGTTGGAACCGGATCGAACCCCGAGATTTTGTTCAACCCTTTTCACACTTGAACACTTTCAACCCCGAGCCAACCCGGGTAGGACGGTCTAGCCGGATCGAAATCAACCCTGGTAGGGAGCAGGGTTGAAAATCTCAACCCGGTTCCAAACTGCATTTTGCACCGTGATCTGTGTTGTATGAGCTGGTTCACCATTAACGTAGTGTGAACATTGCGTCTTTCCGATCCAGTTCAAAAATTGGCCGGGCTGAACTGGGGCGGATCTGGGTTGATTTACAAACGGATTGAAAAGGAGATGGTGTGAAAAGGCCTATAGAGTCTGCACCACCAATGACGTCAGTGCCTGGCGTGCTATCCACACTCGTAATATAGGCAAATGTACCCTTCGTTCTTTTATTTAGTCACTTCAACTCCCTATTAAGGTGCAGAGATTAAGATTTTCAGTTTTATCGAAAGAAGAAACAAATTTGCAAATTTGCACCAAAAATGAAATAATGATCAGAGATTGAAGAGATTAACATCCAATCCTTGCATGACATTTGTTGAGGGAAAAGCCATTTAAAAAGATCCTTCTCATATCCAAACTTAGCTTTGAGCATCTTTTAGTTTCATTTATTTATTGATCTCAAATGCCAATAGGGCTCTGCGCTCGAGCTATTTATAGAATACGTCCTTTATATCGACAGCTATATTTACCCGGATGTTCGGACAAACTTCACAACGTTTACGTGTAAGATAATTTGGCAACGTGCGACTTGTTTGTCCGAACATCTGAATGCGACTGTCACAAGCGCGGAGCCCTATTACAGCATGTATACGGAGATATATGAACAATATATGTTTGAGGTCATAATTTTTGTTGATGAGTAGTCTGCAGCAGTATATCGACTTCATAGATGTGACATCTATTCTCCTTAGAAGGAGGCCACCTTTAAGGTAGTATCATACTTTGGTTTTTGTCAAAGAAGTACAGATTCCTGGGCGAAAATATCAAGGAAGATACAGTCACAGTCATCTGTGAAAATTTCAGTCCAATACTGTGCACACTTTTTGAGAAAATCGTGAAAAACAGCCACAGTATTTCTTAAGTCTTTTCTCTTTAAATTTGGATCTTTTAAAAGATCAAAAAAAATTTCAGTCATTGTTTTACTAATTTCTGGATAAATACACCATTTCAGGCGGAACGATTTTAACGGTAGGTTTCTACCACCACCATCTTCATACCCTGTAAGTTATACGTAAATCTGTGAACATTTCTGTTTTGGTCTCTTACCAAAGTATGATACTACCTTTAAACCTTCCCCCTAAATGATATAAGAACCCACACATGTCCAATTTCATGTCTGTCTGTTTTGCTGTTTTTGTGTACTGTTTGTGTGGAGAGCATTTGTCCTAATCCTGGTAAGCGTCTCACAATTTGAAAACAACAAAAACAAATATTCCCATGGACTAGATCCTCACGAGACATTGACTATTCAAAAACAAGCATCCTGTCCAGTGTCCATTGAATCTTCTGTCACAACAAGATGTCCCCGAGGTGTCTCACTGTATGTATGTCCATCCAACAGACTTTAAAGTGCAAAACTGGGTACTTAGAGCAAGCACCGCCGGCCTGACTTGCAACTCGATCCCTTTTCTTCCTTCATTGTTTGCAAGCTATAAATAATCCCAGACCGATTCACAGTGAAGTATTAACAACAGTGATAGTCTTTGTTTGGCCCATTCCAACGTTATTTGTTGTTAAAGTGTGGCTGCAATTTTTCTTTAATTTATATTGATGGAATAATGTCTTTATAAAAACGCAGTTGTGTGGCTGTTGTAGTTTTAGCCTCCCTTGTGTTGGTGTTAAAATCATTTTATTAACTGGGAGGGGGAACGCCCCGCCCCACCTACAAATTGCCATCCCGTCGTGACGGCATCTCGGGAACCTAAGCTGGTTCCCGCGTCACTGACGGCAATCACAATCCCGTACTAGGGGGTGGGGGGGGGGGTGGAAAAAAATGCTAATGAGGAGCGGTTTATTTCGAGAAAAAACAATACCAGATGCAGGGGGAAAAAAAAAAAAATCAAATTTAATATATTTTAAACAAGTTAATTAAATTATTTCTGTGGATATTATTGCAGCCACCATTTAAAGGGAGCATATAGGATTTGCATGGCCTCCAAAAAGAATTATTGAGTTTGAGACAAAATGGATTCAACAGTTCGTAAACAGTGCAAACAGTCACCATGGAAAATCTTGGTTCATCAGATGATGGGTTTTTCAAGGAAATCAAGATTTAATGTCTTTTCCAAAGATCGTTCGTCCAAACGATTTTTGGAACAAACATAAAGGACACCCTCACTTGAGTTGTTTTAGTTATCCCCTTTCACTCAAGGTATGAAGATGGTGCTGGTAGAAACATACCGTAAAAATATTTCCACCTGAAAAGCTGTATTTATCCAGAAATTAGTCAAACAAAGACCGAAAACAGTTTTGATCTCGGGGTAAGATCAAAACCATTCTTCGTGTTTTAAAAGAAAAAATGAGTCAGGTTTTTGCTATTTTCTCATGACTCAGATTGAGCTCAGATTTTCACAGGTTTATTATTTCATGTACATGATTGATCAGACAAAGTATAAGTGCAGTCCTGTGACCTTTACCAATCATGTATTGTACCTGTAAGCCTCCCCGTTAGGAGCTTTCAGAAATTCCCTTTCCTGTTCCTACAATCTGGATACATATACACCAAAATTATTATTTTGTTTTGTTCTCGTCTTGCCCCGACAGCTACTCCACATCAAGAGCCACAAATATCTGACAGTCAACAAGAGGTTACCGGCTCTCCTGGAGAAGAACGCCATGAGAGTAACCCTAGACTCGTCCGGCAACGAGGGATCCTGGTTCTACATTGTGCCCTTCTACAAGCTGCGATCCGCCGGGGATAACGTGAGTGACCGGGATGATTGTTTGGCCATTATTGTTTGGCAACTTGCAGCAGTTGTGAATCTGATATCTAAAACCCTCTACAGATATGACAGACTCATCGTGTGGGAGGTTTACTGAGCTTGTATTGTGAAAAACAATTTTTTTTTCCAGGGATTCTCATTTTAAAGGTAGTATGATACTTTGGTTTTTGTCAAAGAAATACAGATTCATGGGCAAAAATATCAAGGCAGATACATTAACAGTCATCTGTGAAAATTTCAGTCCCATACGTTGCCCACTTTTTGAGAAAATAGTGAAAAACGACCACAGTATTTCTTAAGTCTTTTCTCTTTTATTTTTGATCTTTTAAAAGATCAAAAAGATATTCGGTCATTGTTTTACTAATTTCTGGAAAAATACACCACTTCGGGCAAAAATATTTAAACAGTAGGTTTCTACCAGCACCATCTTCATACCCTGAAAGTTATACGTAAATCTGTGAACATTTCTGTTTTGGTCTTTTTTTTTTTCTTCTTTTTTTATGAAAAATCGCCAATCACAAGGCCCAAAGTAGGCCACTCAAGGTGAACAGGAGAAAAGGCTCTTACCAAAGTATGATACTACCTTTAAAGAGGGAACATTTGAAATGGGAAAACACATCAAGGAAAGCCCCTCAATTGTCTGTTATAGCGAGGCAGTTAGAAACAGAATCTGATTTGGAGGTGTCAGGTAACAGCAGTCTAGTCTTGAGTACGTGCTTCAGCAACACACAATCTGCTGTTTGTTTTTGCTCAAATTCTCAGAGGAATCCGAGTTGTTTCATTAGTAATTCAAATGAGGATGTCTGAAGCTTGTGCCAGCCTTTTTTCAGTCGTCAGAAATATGACAGCATTTGCAACAATAAACCTTTTGCATCAGTTCAATGTTAGCACAATGAATACCTTGAATGAGCTTTTTTATCAGTCAGGAGCATCAAATGACACCTTACCTTACTTTTTTTTCTGCTTTGCTCTTTAAAAAGTCAAATGTGACTTTATGCATTTAAATTGCCCTAAATTCTGGCGGTGTGTCAGACTGAAAAATGACAAAAAACTTGGCTCATTTGTTAGAGTCAAGCAGCTATAATCAAAAATCTGTTTCAGTTACGCCATAACCATCTGTTTTTAGAAATACAGTGGAACTCTGCTATGACGAACACCGCTATACACCTATCCGATGGCATGAAATACCATCCACCATTACTGCGGTGTCCCCGCCCGCCTTTTGTGCCGTATAATACCTGAATCCGACTTGCGATTCATGTAATTGGCTCTGCGGTGTATCAGGGGACATACACCCTGTAGTATAGAGTGCAGCGGAACGGATATTCTATTGTTGCCACTCAGTGGACACAAAAGGCGGAAGGGGACACCATAGTAATGGCGGACGATAATTTATGTTGTGCTCGAATTGATCTATACCAAACATTTGGCCAAATAGAACACTATCCTTGGCTCCCAGTTTTAATGCACAATGTATAGGCCTGCTGAACATTGTTCACTATAACAAACAACCACTGGGCAATAAGCCATTGGCGAGATAAATCTGAATAGTATCAGGGGCCGACTTCACTAACGCTTTGCGATCATCGTAATGCCCAAATCCATCGCTAAACAGGAAATTGCTATGCAAAGTAGCGATTGATTTTTCTGTTTAGCGATGGATTTGGGCTTTACGATGATTGCAAAGCGTTAGTGAAATCAGCCCCTGGTACACCGACTTCTTTCATTAAATATAAACACCCAGACTAAAGACCATGTTGCTATATCACATGATTCGGGGCAAGCTTTCGCTTTTAGTTACATAACAGACGTCTTGCACCAATGCACTGCTCATAATGGATAAGAATGGCACAAAGGAACCAGTCCATTCCAGAGATGGGTATCGTTATGCAAAAGCTTGCCCTGAATCACGTGATATAGCAACAGAGTCTTTAGTCTGGGAAATTCAAATTGGGGTGTTTATATGCAATGAAAGAAGTCTGTGTACCATATAATATTCAGATTTAACTCGCAAATGGCTTATTCCATGGTAATGTTAGTTACCTTTTAAGTGACTTTGACCTATTCCTTGATCAATCATTCTTGAAAGACTCTTATTTAAAATTGTTTTATTGGAATCAGCAAGTATACCACTTACATGTATATGGTTCCTTGAAATGCATGCAAATATGCAAAAAAGAGCTAACTTTATTTACAAAATGTCCCCAAACCATGGAAATGCCCTACTATAACGAACAATTTATGTGCATCACAGCATGTTCGTTATAGTAGCGTTCCACTGTATATATATGTACATGTAGGTATTTTTTTAACTTGTGTTTGTTTGTTGATTTTGTTTGTCTAATCCAGGTTGTGGTTGGAGATAAGGTTGTTTTAAACCCGGTTAATGCCGGTCAGCCTCTGCATGCCAGTAACTATGAACTGATTGATAATCCTGGTTGTAAAGAGGTACGTATCATCCAGCGTTATATATTATCCAAACATGCCAAAGGATTCTTTCTTATTTGGGTTGAGAAATTGACCTTAGATGGACAATCTACACATGCCTGCTCAGAAACTTCTTATCCTGATATAAAGAAAGAGATCTTTTAGAATGTCATTTTCAGTTCAAAAATAAAAGACTTAAGAAATACTGTGGCTGTTTTTCACTGTTTTCTCAAAAGTGGGCACTGTATGGGACTGACATTTTCACAGATGACTGTTACTGTATCTGTCTTGATATTACCCTTAATCTTCAACAAGGCCATTGGAGGAGAGAGTGAATTATGGATTTAGGCTTCAAGGATTTGTCATCTTGAGTCCCCTTGACATTTCTTGGCAGTGTATTGGGCTCATTGTAGCACCGAAAAGGAAAAGAAATTGGAGTTGCTACATTTTCAGAATGATTCAAAATTTCAGAGGCGTGATTTCATGCTGTCTGTTCCATTGACCAATACATCATGACTGGTTTTATCAGGCTTGCGAGCTACAGTGCCTTGGTCACTTTTGAGGAATCCTTGGTGTCATTACCAGAAATAAATAATAATAATAATAATAATAATAATAGGGTTTTGAAGAAGTCCCAGATCAATGGGCTTTAGAGCCGTTTCTTGATTATTGTAATTTTTACGAATATTATGATGACTACTTATTGAAGGAATGCTGAAAAGGGGAAAGTGCTTAAAACATTACCATGAATATCAAATCATTGATTCATGAACTGAACTTTAAGCATTAAAACATTCAAATTTATTAGCCATTAAGAACATTTTTTAAGGATGTATTCCTCTATTTCCCTATCAAATATCATTGGAACTCATCTTCGGAAATTGGAAAAAAAAAATTTAAAAAAATGTAAAAGCATAAAAAAAAATTAAAAAACGCGTTTGTATTAAAAGCAGCTGTGCTCGGGTAATAATGAGTTGTCATGGCAACTGCCTCTAGGCAGCTCCACTTTTTTTATTGCAATTCTCGAGACAGTTTAATGCTTGTATGATATTTTATTGACATGTGCCAAAAAAAAATCCATGCAAGAGATTGGGTTATGATATTGTGTATATTAATCCACATACATAGTTGGCAACGACCTTCTATCATTGAAATGTATGGAGGCAAAATATAAAGATGAAATTCCATTCCAAGATTTTGTTATACTCAAAGGATTGATGGCTGTTCATGGCTTTGCTCTATTTAGCATATTTACAAACGGGTCACTTTGAAGGTAAAATCATACTTTGGTTTTTGTCAAAGAAATGCAGATTCATGTGCAAAAATATCAAGGAAGATACAGTAACAGTCATGTGTGAAAATTTCAGTCCCATACGGTGCCCACTTTGTGAGAAAACAGTGAAAAAGGGCCTCAGTATTTCTTAAGTCTTTTCTCTTTTATTTTTGATCTTTAAAAGATCAAAAATTATTTTGGTGACTGGTTTTACTCTATTCTGGATAAATACAGCATTTCAGGCAAAAGATTGTTAACAGTATATTTGTACCATCACCATCTTTATACTCTGTAAGTTATATGTAAATCTGTAAACATTTCTGTTTCGGTATGCTACCAAAGTATGATACTACCTTTAAAGTGTTCCCGCAGTGCTTTTTTCAGTCACGTTATTTTATTGCCTTCATACAGAGAATATACTAACAGATAATGAATGACAAGTCTTATTTTGGTTTCAAACCAGCATTTGGTTTTCCTTTGAATGGCTTTGTAAAACAGGGGATTTTCACGCATACTCATATAGGGAAACCAACAACGAAAATATAATGAAAAAACATAAAAAATGAAGAGGCAAACTTGACCTACAGAAATGGTTTGGTAAATAAAATACACCACCAGTTGAGTGAAAAGAACATATTTGGCAAAATAAAACCCATTGAGGAGGAAAAGGTCTGTCAGAAAACCTATAAAACAACCATAACTTTTTGTGCACAAATCAATAGCGCTCCGCACTAATGACGTCACAAAATCCCCGGCTGTCAGACAAACATTGTCTAACACGCGTAGTGTACATGGACGCGTATCAGTGGCACACCACACACGTGCATGGTTGCAATGTTTGTCAGAGATCCGGTGCTATTTTTAGCGTAAGTGCGGAGCGCTATTGGGTTACTGCTCTCAGTTCCCCAGAAGACATCACAGTTTTGCTCATGAATATGAAAATTCTAATTAGCATACAAACGAAAAAAACTGTTTTTAACCCTGAATCAGTGTGAGGAAGTGGGGAAAATCACAGTCCCCGTGCACAGTTTTTTTATTGGCACATGTTCAAGCCATAATATTCTCATTGCAGAGACCCTTTAAAGAGGATCTTCAACACTCAACGAACCTCGCTTTATTTGTTAGAACTATAATCATTAAATTACTTGACATGAGAAAAAAAAAATTATCTCACACTGAACACAGAAAGAGAGTCTTTTTGATGACTTTTCTCTCCACATGCTCAACCCGCAAGCTAACCCAAAATTGAAACTGTCTGAATTTCGTCAATGGGGGCAGCAGACATTTCATGAAAAGGCTCCGTACTATGACGTCATGAGCTATTCATTTAGTGTGAGATAATTTTTTTTTTTCTCATGTCAAGTAATTTAATGATTATAGTTCTAACAAATAAAGCGAGGTTTGTTGAGTGTTGAAGATCCTCTTTAATGTTTGATTCAATTGTTAATGGGCTTCAACTGCATGTAGCGACGAGCCTCAGTTGCAGATTGACCCTGTTCAAGAAGACATTAACATTCAACATTATCAGATCATCAAACGAGATAATGAATTGAAATATCCTGTGCCGCTTGCCTGTCTCCAACCACTAGAAGCAGATGGTATACAATGTACCATCAGTCTGGTACAATTTATCTATAACAGTACACTGTAAATCATTATGCATGTAGGGTTCATTGTTTGCATAGATGCTGTTTTAATACACATTATTCGTTGACATTATCATTTTGCAAAACCAATGGGAGACTTTTGAGACATTGGCGGCAGCAGACCGAATTCTCTTTTTTGCTAGCTCTGAGCATGTGCGCGCAATGGACCTTTTCCATGAAATATGCTAATGAGATACGCGCACGCGCAAATGCATCACTGATTGGCAAGCTACATGCCCTCTGCCTAATGTAGCTGCAACTTTCTTGCCAAACAGTAGTGCATTTGCGTGTGCACGTATCTAATTAGCATATTTCATGGGAAAGGTCCATTGTGAGCATGTGCGCATTGTTGTACACGTGTGTACGTGTGCGCTATCAAGTTGAAGACCCATCTACAAAGTCTCCCATTTGCATAAACCTTATTCTGACAGACTGTGACATGAATTTGACAGGTAGTATATTTTTTAAAGACTGTTTCTCAGGTTGCAGCTTTGCTTGCACGTATCTTCAATGATCCTTGGGACATTGCAGTATGTGCGTGGTTTCGTGGCGTCTGACTGCCAAATGAACAATGATATTTGACTATTATGGACACTACCAACTTACATGTAGGGCTGGATAGCTCAGTTGGTTGAGTGCCGGTACAGTGTTCCGAGGGTCGCAGGTTCAAATCTTGCTCTAGTCAATTTTATAATTAATCCAGTCGGTTTCCCTCATGGTTATTTGATGATAAGGTTTTAATGACAAATGTCTCAATTTAGAAAAGTCAAACCGCCATTGGCCATGTAGTTATTTGCCTTGGTTTTTACGGATGAGTATGACCGATATCCCAACTTGAGTTTTTTCTCTTTACCACAACTATAGATACATGTGGAATCCAACACCATGTACAAATTTCTCTATAACCGAATATACCACATGAAAGGAAAAAAAAAGAAAGAAACATGTTTTGCCTTTCGCCTTTTCTTTATAAAAAAGAGTGTGTAGTCTGCGGCCATAGATCTCATACGATGAAGTGGCATTTGAAACTATCGTATCATGAAAGATTTTAGAGAATGGACGTGATACGGTTTCAATCTCATCCGTATGTGTTTGCGTTGCACTTTTTGAGGAGAAAAGAAACAAGATTGACCAGTCAATACATCTACATAATGGTCAGCCATTTTATACACAAGATACAGGATGTCGTACTCTATGTCAATTCACGTGTGGGTGTATAATATGAATAGCGTATTCTATAGTCTCTGCTTGTTCCTTTCAGTTCTTGTTTTCCACTCAAAACTGCCTCGCAGACATAAACACGGACCACAGAGCATGAAACAGTACAATATGTTCCGATTTTGCGTAAAACATTTTATTCCCAAATTGTTCAATTGTTAATGGTGGCTCTCAAAACAGGTAATGGCAAAATATAATTTGTTCGTGTATGACCACATTATCATTTAAAATTGGGGAAAAAGATCTGTGGGTTTTTTTTATCATAAAATACAATAGAGCCTAGCTTGTAAATTATTTTCTTTGTTTTCATCATTGTCATTGTTGTTGCCATTGTCAATATCATTATTGTTGTTGTTGCCATTGTCAATGTCATTGTTGTTGCCATTGGCAATGTTGTTGCCATTGTCAATGTCATTGTTGTTGTCATTGCCATTGTCATTGTTGTTGCCATTGTCAATGCCGTTGTCGTTGCCATTGTCATTGTTGTTGCAATTGTCGTTGTCGTTGTCGCCATTGTCAATGTCATTGTTGTTGCCATTGCCGTTGTCGCCATTGTCAATGTCATTGTTGTTGCCATTGCCATTGTCGTTGTCGCCATTGTCAATGTCATTGTTGTTGCCATTGTCATTGTTGCCATTGTTGTTGTCATTGTCATTGCTGTTGTCAATGTCATTGATGTTGCCATTGTCAATGTCATTGTTGTTGTAATTGTTATTGTTGTTTTCTGATCATCAGCTTACTACATGTACATACTGTACATAGTACCACCATCTATCCCATTTCCTTTATTGTCTTTATGCCTTTAACTAGAAATCCTTTTTACACTTTGTATTTTTAATTCGGCAGTCAAATTTTTGTTTTCAATTTTGTCATTCAATCACAATGCCGTTTGTTCCGTTCTCAGGTGAATTCAGTCAATTGCAACACCTGTTGGAAGGTCTCCCTCTTCATGGAACATAAGGAGAATCTGGACGAGGTTCTGAAAGGGGTGAGTTATAGTAATGGTTGCTCTTTGTCAAATCGTTCATGGGGGGATAGATCATTTTTAGTTGCAGCTCCTCGCCTATGGAACCAACTACCTTTACATGTATTTGAAGTTCTCCATTTCTTCCTTTGAGACATCCCTGAATACCCATCTCATGGCTAAGGCATTCAGTTAGTGTTTCATTCTTCTTTCTTCATGGTTATGTAAGACTAAGTCTTGTACGTGTTCAGTATAAATGCATTTTTTTTACTTTTTCTCTCATTAGACTCGTTCTCACACACGAAAAAAGCGCGACTATTTGGGTTGCGATTTGCAGCGCGACCCAAATAGTCGCGCTTATTTGTGTGGGGACACAAATAATTGCGATTTGGAGCATCTCACTAGTAGTGCGTCTTTTTGCAAATAGTCGCGATTGTTTGCTGTGTGAACGATGCACCAAAAAATACCATTTTTTTATATCCTATCATGCAAGGCAGGCCCGCGAGTTTAGCACAGGATGCATGCCAACTTCACGTTTCACTGCGTACGCACTGTTTGATAGAAATCGTTCTGGTGCGATTTGGGTTGCGCTTTTTTGCCTGTGTGGACACAACTAAAAGCGCGACCATTTGGGTCGAGTTTTGGAGCGCGACCCAAATAGTCGCGCTTTTTGGTGTGTGAGAATGTGCCTATTATATATATTTTGTTCGGAAGGTCAAGATAATACCACCGGTTCTTCTCAGAACCACACTCTCTCTTTTATTCATACATGTAGCTTCAAGTCTTATTTATATTTGTTGTTATTCCTCTGTGTATCTAGCGCCTTGAGCGCCTTTCATTATATGGATATGTGCACTTTACATTTTTATGATTATTTGCATGTTCATAAAAAAACATCTCCATCATAGTCCACCAACTGACATTTCAACGAATTTTTGTACTTGATCAAATATTTGTCCAAATTTTCTTTTGTGTTCATTTGCCCGGCACTGTGTTCAAATATCTCAAACAAGTTCTGTTTGTGTGAGACTGGCTGATATTCTCAGTGATGATACTCTATAATCCTGTTGATCAGAGTTTTCAGTCCTCTTGTGGCTGTACGCCAGTGGGATTCCCTTGTTGTTTGCCATGTGGGCAGTTGTCTTTTTGTAATCTTAAACCCTTTTCACACGACGCCCAAAAAAACTCTCAACCATTGAGAAATTCTCTCATGGTTGCGAAATCTTACAAAAGTGTCATCGTGTGAAAGGACACCGATGCTTTAGAGTGACCGACGTCCCTGGTGAATCCTTGAGAGATTTTGACCGAGGTCCAGACCTACGACAAAATTTCTCAAGGGTCCCTTGCGAAGTGCTTTGCAATGCGCATGCGTGTGTTTTCTATGTGTTTCATGGCCCGCACTCCATCCCGCGTGCTTCACGCGCTACCTCAGCGTTGTGATGGTACTAGCAGCATTTTACATCCATACAATGCATAGTTTATTGATAACCCGCGTTCTGTCTCAAGGGAGGCTTGCAAAATGTTACACTGTGCCGTGTCAAAGGACGCAAAAGCGGCCAGCGTAAAACCTTTTTGTAAGATTTTGCAACCATGAGAAAATGTCTCAATGGTTGAGAGTTTTTGTTAGCTTCGTGTGAAAAGGCCTTTTGAGAGTGGACAGACCCAGACAGAAAGGGATCATTATGCACGAGACATGAATGAAATTTAAATTTCAATTACAGTTTGAACAAATGAAGCAGCCTTCCAGGTATATTGAATAATTCCATTGTACATGAAGTAAGGTGTGGGTTTCTCTCAGCGCAGGGAAAATGGCACCCGGGACAAACGATAAAATTTCGCCCCAATTCTAATTTGGATGCCAGTAAAAAAGAAAATTGGCAATTTGAAATGGGAGACTTTGGAGAACCGGTCTTCAAGTCAACAGCGTACGCGCAAGCAAAGCGCACATTGTTTTGCCCATGCGTACACGTACCGTATGTACGCGTGGGCTGTTGACTTGAAGACCGGTTCTCCAAAGTCTCCCACTGGATTCCTTCGTTGTTTGTGCATAGGATAGTTAGATTTCCAATAACTTCAAAAGTGCAGCTACCTGTTTTCTTGTTTTTTTCTCAATTTTGTTCTGCCTTTGTGTATTTGTTTTTGCCGTCGCCTAAATAGTGGCTCCTGTCAGTGCCTGTGAGGATTTTAGTATGAAGATAATTAATAATGCCATCTAGTACTTAGTGCATGTCAATATAGTCTGTGAAATATAATCTCACTTTAATGCATCATCTGTCAGCAGGTACTCTGAGGTCTGACAGAAGTCTTCGCTTAATTTCCTGCCGACTCTTTTACATCTCCGTTACCTTGGTTACGCTCACTAATTGCCAAAGATGATAAAAATCCACCGTCTTTACGTCAGTCTTCAATTTGTCTTTGAATTATTTGCACCTTTCATTTTTATGAGGGTGAAACAGTGGATCTTAAGGCCTTTCCACACGACGCTTAAATAAAAACTCTCAACCATTGAGACATTTTCTCATGGTTGCGAAATCTTACAAAACGGTTTACGCTGGCCGTTTTTGCGTCCTTTCACACGGCTCAGTGTAACATTTGAGACGGAACACGGGTAATCTATAAACTATGCATTTTATGAATGTAAACGCTGCTAGTACCATCATAACGCATGAGGTTACGCGTGAAGCGCGCGGTCTGAAAAAAGGCCATGTAGCACATAGAAAACACACGCCTGCGCATTGCAAAGCACTTCGCAAGGGACCCTTGAGATATTTTGTTGTAGGTCTGGACCTTGGTCAAAATCTCTCAAGGATTCACCAGGGACGTCGGTCACTCTCAAGCATTGGTGTCCTTTCACACGATGACACTTTTGTAAGATTTCGCAACCGTGAGAGAATTTCTCAATGGTTGAGAGTTTTTTTAGCGTCGTGTGAATAGGCCTATAGCTGTCTTATCACTGGTTGCTAAAAAAAACTCAAAAGGCTTTCATGTTTTTTCAAGGGTTCATCATGGACGTCAGTCACTCTCAAGCATTGGTGTCCTTTCACATGATGACACTATTGTAAGATTTATCAAGTGCTTTTAAAATGGGACCAATTTCACGGCCCTGCTTAGCACAAAAAAATTGCTAACCATGAAATTTCTGTATAATAATAAAAACAGGATTAACAACCAAATTTCCACGTGTTGTGTATCACTTGTAATTGTTCTTTGGCTGTTGTTCGCTGACCATGAATATCAAATGGAAGTTTTAATTGTGGTTTGTTTTATTGGGCAAGCCATTTGTGTGCTAAGCAAATTGTTGTGCTTAGCAGCTCCATGAAATTGGCCCCTGATCTTGCAAGCTTTATTTTCTGGTCTCTACAGGGTGATGTTGTCCGCCTCTTCCATGCTGAGCAGGAGAAGTTCCTGACATGCGACGAGTACAAGAAGAAAAGCTACATCTTCCTGCGAACGACCGGACGAGTGTCCGCCACGGCTGCCACCAGCTCAAAGGCATTGTGGGAAACAGAGGTCAGAGTTCATTCTTTTATTGAGATATTGAGAGGGGGGGGGTTAGTTGTACGAAAATGCTGAGTTTTTCTTTTTCTTTTTAATGGGAGTTGGTGAATGTTGACGGTGGTAGACTTGAATGTGCAAGATCCTGAATATATGTGGAGTATTAGTAGTTTGCTTTATAACACACCATGTATGGATTCCGTCTCGTGATTGGTTGAGAGCGCATTTAGAGTGCGATCCCCTGAGCGTTCTATTTTCCTGAGGGTGTGCCTTGGGAAAATAAAATGCGCAGGGGATCACCTCGGGTATCATAGATTTAACCATCGCTCTCGAAGCAGTCAATATTTGTATGCTATCCCTTCTTTACTCATGCAAACAACTTTTCAAGAACATTGTACAGCAGATATTAGGACACAAGGATCCCTGGCTAGGATCATTCTTTCTCCCTTTAAAAAAACCTCTCAATCAATCAATCCCTTGGCAGCTGTTGACTGCTGTGAATTAAAGGTACTATCATACTTTGTTTTTTATCAAAGAAATACAGATTCATGGTCAAAAATATCAAGTAAGATACAGTAACAGTCATCTGTGAAAATTTCAGTCCCATACGGTGCCCACTTTTTGAGAAAATCGTGAAAAACGGCCACAGTATTTCTTAAGTCTTTTTTCTTTTATTTTTGATCTTTTAAAAGATCAAAAAGATTTCCGGTCGTTGTTTTACTCATTTCTGGATAAATACACCATTTCAGACAGAAATATTTTAATGGTATGTTTCTACCACCACCATCTTCATAACCTGAAAGTTATACGTAAATCTGTGAACATTTCTGTTTGGGTATTTTACCGATCCTGTACTGTCATGACTGAACCTTTAAAAAAAAATTTGTCAATCCCGTGGCCGCTGTTGACTAAACTGTGAACTGAGTGAAGTACATGTAAGGCCCGCTTCAAACGTCAAACTTCTGCCGTTTCTAATTCAAATATTGGCCCAAGTTTGAATTAGACACGGCAGAAATTCGACGTTTGAAGCAACTGCCGGTTTTCTGTTGAAAGACAGGGCTTGCCGCTTTTAACGGCAGAAGAGTGGCACGGCTTCAAACGTTGATTTTTTGCCGTGTCTAATTCCATTGAAACGTGCCAAATCGGAGTTCCACACCCTACCATTTTAAAAAAGAAAGCGCCGCCTAGAAGAATATAATACAATATCATAAGTCTCTCTTGGTCTGCCATATTGAAATTTGCATTATGGTTAACAGAACACCGGCGTTTGAAACAACTGCCGAACTTCCGCCGCTTTGATGTCGATTGCAATGTTTTGCATTAGACACGGCAGAAGTTTGACATTTGAAGCTGGCCTAAGATCAGCATTTGCTAGATTCTAATTCTAGGAAACTTGTTTTTTTTATAATCAGAGGGGGTCAGGAAAAAGGGAGGTGGCTCGGCAACGAGTCAGATTCTGACAAGGAGTTTTCAAAGTTGAGTTGATGCCACCTGTCAGCCCTTAGGAAGTAACACAATTTCCAGATGGGGTTGCGATAACAGATCAAGCTTAGCTGGCTTGGCATGGCTGTATCCAGGGTATTTTAAAGGATATGTGTGCTGATACTAGCTAGGGATCATGTGCAACCTCAAGATCCTAGCTTGAAACCAAAGTGGAAATTTGTGTAATTCCCAATAGTAAATCCTCTAATGTAATAAGTGCCACTGGAAAAGGGCGAAAAAGATCTTTTCTAAAAACGTATTCGTGTACCTAGTACATTATACCCGGTACATGCCATTACATGTATATGACATACACAGTGCCGTTTTTCTTGTGTCTGTTGAAATCCAACCCAGTTCTTGCATTTTTTTGTCTTCCTGTTTAAAAGGGATGGTACAGAATTGGTAAGACAAAATACACTTCAAGGTCACAGATTCACATAAAACTTGAACAGTATAATGGTGATGATAGGAGAAACATCCCATGCAATGTTTTTGTCTGAGATGCCATATTCGTTGGGAAATAAATGAAACTATTTTCCGATTGGAATAAATTGCTTCGAAGCGTTTTATTGTGAATGCATAATATCGTTGAAATGTGTAAACAGGTTTTCACTATTTTCTCGTGACCCAGATGTCTGATTGACCTCAAACTTCTACAGGTTTGTCAGTTAAGGTATATGATGGATTACATAATGTGCTTTCACTGTCAGCAACGGTTTTGTCATAAAAACCAGCTCTGTACCATTCCTTTTAAAGAAATGTTTTAAAGTCAAGAATTAGGAAAACGGCTCGGTCACATACATTGTACATATGCATGTGTTTAACCCCTGGGGGAATTGAGTGCTCTCTGAGCTCGGGCGATACAACATGGGAATGATTAACTGTAGGGGGGGGGGGAATTGTGCACCCATGGATGGCGGATGTTACTGGGTGCAGCCTGTCCCTCTTATACGTCCGCAGGAAGCTGTCTTGCTGTCTAGGAACATTCAGTCAATCCATGAAAATGACAGCATAGAGGAGAGAACCTGTGTTCTGTAATGCAGTACCCATCAGGAAGATATTAGAGATAGTATCATACTTTGGTAAGAAACCAAAACAGAAATGTTCACAGATTTACGTATATAACTTACAGGGTATGAAGATGGTGGTGGTAGAAACATACCGTTCAAATTTTCCGCCTGAAATGGTGTATTTATCCAGAAATTAGTAAAACAATGACCGAAAATCTTTTTGATCTTTTTAAAAGATCAAAAATAAAAGAGAAAAGACTTAAGAAATACTGTGGCTGTTTTTGACTGTTTTCTCAAAAAGTGGGCACCGTATGGGACTCACATTTCCACAGATGACTGTTACTGTATCTGTCTTGATATTTTTGCCCATGAATCTGTATTTCTTTGATAAAAACCAAAGTATGATATTACCTTTGACCTGAGCTTTATTGACGTAAATAACAGGAATGTGACATGTAAATGTACCAGCCCGAGATTACCATCTTTCAGGTGGGCGGTGTCTTTGGCTTTTGGTATCATCATCATCCCCGAAAAAACACACAGATCAAATAAGCCGAACGACTTCTAAAGCGAGTAAGATTTCGACTTACTTTCAAACCACGAAGGCATACCAGGGATTTGGTCGGCTTCACAAGATCCTCATTAGTATACTGATCCTGAAATGCTAGCAAATAATCAAATTTCGTCATAAATATGCAAAAAGCCGTCTGTTTATTGAAGACAACGACAGGATATTTCAAAAGAAAGGAAAAGAAAAATATATTTATTTATATTCTTGAAACGCAGAAGTAACATCCTGAACGTGAATATTTAAAGGTTTCTGGGATCTCCGGGGATTATGCCTTCATTTGTGTCGGTGTTGACAATCAAGAGAATGTTCAAACTAATCAGAAGTGGATGTAAAACAAATCCCGCAACCGGATAGGGAAAACATGAGGATTGTTGATCCACCGGAAAGAACAAACAAAATTGTTCGCAGGATATTTGTCGTGTTTGATCGTATTTGACATTTTACTCGATAGTTGAAGCGGAGAGAAAAGATTTCCTTTTCAAACGTTGCATAGATCATGGTTCCTTGTGTGTACAGTGTACATTATGTATGATGAATAATTTGTTCTCATCAATTCTGATTTCTCAGAGAATTTGGCAAACAAATATCATGGGAAAAATAATTCCCTCATTAATCTGAGAATATGTGCTACATCCATGCCTCTGAAAATAAAAAAACTAAAACTCCAGGAAATCTTTCATTACATCTCGAATTTGTACATTAAAAGTAAATATTAGAATGAATCATGGGCGTAGATCCCGGGGGGGCTAGGGGGGTTGCAACCCCCCCCCCCCCCCCCAGGTTTTCACTTTTTATACATATAAACAATTTTTTTTGCACAAACGTATATGGAAGAACAATCCAGCTACACGATCAACCCCCCAAGGTCTGAGGACGTGTCTACACTACTGGAATGAATTAGTGAAATGGAATATTACCATGGATACCACACAATCCTTTTTTAACATTTTATTACGTTTAAGTCAAGCAGACCTAATTTAGAGACAAATGTTCAATTGAAGGATCATGTGTTTTCTTGGATGACTATGATTGGTCTTTGGCACTCTTTAATAGTTGGATTGGGTCAGCACACATTTTTATTCCATTCTAAAGATCTCAAGGCTGAAATGCAAATGCGAAAATGTTTATCAAGGCACCCGGTATTTTTCATTTGGTGTAAAACGGAAATTAGAAGTGAAGCATTTCTGATTGAATGGGAGAAGTGTGTGGCTAGTGGTAATCCGTCATGTACATGTATTTCCTCCAGTGCTGTTCTTGAAGGAGGTCTCCTAATGCTGCTTCAGTGACTTCTTCAGCGGGCTTTTCATCCAATAGGAATAGGTGAACTCTTCAAGAGCACGTGTGGATTGTTGTACGAGGGCATTGTCTCCCGCTCTCCAAACCCATGTCATCCACTCTCCTGGAGTAAAATCCTGGAGTCAGGAACCACTCTCGCTACTTGCTCAGGCAACCCTCTACCCACCCACCCACTAACTCCCCCACCTGGGTGTGGATCGAGAGAATAAAACTGTGACATCACAGGGCTCGAAATATTCACTAGACCGTGGGCCTAGTCTAGTGATTTCACTGACGGTCTAGTAAAGTGTGTACTTTCACTAGCCTGGCTGTCTAGTGATTTTATTTTCCTGGTTCCTTAATTGATGATTTTTGACACAATATTGCATACAATTATGGTTTTCCTATGTACAAGAATGCCACAAGTCTAGTGAAAAGGTTGAAGTCTAGTAAAATGCTTGAATTACTAGACCTGCTGTCCAGTGCTTTTTTTTTCCCACGAAATTCGAGCCCTGCATCAGACGGCATGCTACTATCAGCTCTATCACCGAAACCCCTCAGTATCATATAGGTAGAGCACTGACATTTAGGAGCTACAGGAGTCAGTTCAGGTTATCTGAGTGTATGGTAACCCTTACGGGACAGTAACTATAGAAGTTCATCCCTCATCTAAAAGCAGAGGCAAAAACCAGAGGTTGAAGGAAGTCTCGATAGAAGGACAATCAGAGACCTTCCTTGGTTCCCCTGGATGACATGTAGAGCCACTGATTTTCCATTTCAGAAAAGTGCAAATTCCATTCCCCAAATCCTTGGATTCCGTTTAAGGCTGAAAAATCTGGTTTCAGACTGAACAAATCTGTTTTGTGCTATACGCGGGTTTACACTTCGGCGGCCATCTTAGTTTTTGATCGCAACTTCAAAACGAGGCACTTCCACACATGCGCACTTTTCGAAGTGTAACCCCTGTGTTGAGAAATTACAATACACGGGTTTACACTTCGGCGGTATTGATCGCAACTTCAAAATGAGGCACCATCACGCATGCGCACTTTTCGAAGTGTAAACAAAAAGTTGAATAACATGTGAATCGCATACTGTACTGACTGTGTGGGCATGCACTGGAAAAGTGTCGTAACTTTTGCACAGTGAAGACTAACTTGTCAGACTGTGTTTTGTCACCAAAAAAAACCCAGTCAACTATTGCAAGACCAAACCATGATTCAGTTAGTCTAGGAAATGTATAGGAATCAGATCACATAAATGATGCATTTTTTGAATGAATTTAATTGGGTTTTTTTTTAGTTCCGTTTCAAAAATGGAATTCTGTTTCAAGAAGCACATTCTGTGAATTTCGTCCGTTTTCCGTTTTTGCGGATTATCAGCGGCCATAGACATGCAAATTCTCCATTCCATCAGCGTCAAATTTTATACGACAGAATTCCATTTTTTAGGTTCCACACACTCTACTTTCCTGGGATTCTAATATTCTGTCAAATTTTTGTTTTGTTCTATGAATATTGATCTCTTCCTGTGAGTCCGTTCGTTTTTCAGAGAAAGTTTTATATTCCGCTGGAAATGTCAGGGGAGACGGGATGATGCACAGGAAGTAGCAACAACAAGGGGGGAGAGGGGGGAGGCTTGTGTTGACCCAGAAACACTCTCAGTTTTGTTGTTGCTTGTATTCACAGTCCTGATCATGTCAGACACCGGAAAGGTCAAGACATTTTGGGAGGAGCATTCTTAAAGGTACAATACATGATTGGTAAAGGTCACAGGACTGCACTCATACTTCATCTGATCAAACATGTACATGAAATAATAAACCTGTGAAAATTTGAGCTCAATCGGACATCTGAGTCACGAGAAAATAGTGATAACCCGATTCGGGTTTTCTTATAAAAGAAAGTTTGTTCCAAAAATCGTTCGGACGAACGATCTTTGGAAAAGACACTATAAAATCTTGATTTGCTTGAAAAACCCAGCATCTGATGAACCAAGATTTCCCATGGTGACTGTTTGCACTGTTTACGATCTGTTGAGTCCATTTTCTGTCTCAAACTCAATAATATTTTTGGGGAGGCCTTGCAAATCCTATATGCTCCCTTTAAAGCTCTTCGGGCCACAGATTTACATTGCACTTGCTTAGAATTTTCTGCCGTCAGGGCATCGTGCTCGACTCTTCTGACAGCAGTCAGTCAACAAGTCCTGAAGTAATCAATTGAGCATATAGCATGTCCTGGACATTTCTTAGATTGTTGAAGAGTAGAGTGCTTTCTTCTTCATTTTCCAGGTATTTATTTTATTTATTAGGAAAAGAAACTTTAATTCTGCTCTGGCCTAGCTGTTCAAAAGCCTGGCAAGTCCTGGGTCTTCTGGTCCGAAATCCTTCTTACATCAGCCCAGGCCCCAGGGGTCGATTTCACCAAACTCATCATAATTTACTATCCATCAAAGGACTTATGATGCATTGCAGCCCTACATAGAAGTCGCATATGATATGATGGGTTATCCGACTGGTAACTCGACTTACGACTGAAAGTAGGGCTTCGTGAAATTCGTGAAAAATATTAGAAGTAACGGTGAAAAGATTTGTTTGAAACCTTGGTGTTTTTCACTGTTTTCTCAAAAAGTGGGCAGCATATGGGACTGGAAATTTCATAGATGACTGCTGCTGTATCATTCCATACTTTCCCTTATTTCCTTTAAGTTTTCTCATCTAAAAAGTACACAAAAATGCTTTTCCCAGAGAAATCTGTGTCCTCTTTTTCCAACACACTGAACGTTCTTGATAAAACAAGACAAAATTGCTCTCAAATGTCACTCTCAATTCTCGAAAGGAAAAGAGAGCCTGACAAGGACCACGGCTTCCGAGGAAATTAGATTTTCCCTTTGCGGCGTGGCTGCTTAATTTCATGATTTGGTGAAAAAAGTGAGAGACCATGTGTTGCGGGCGGAGAGGGGGGGATGAGGGGGTAGAGGGGTTGAGAAGAAATGTAAATATGGACTAGGAATGACGAGGCATTTTGGATCACTTCTACTCTCCGGGGGCGTGAAGTCATGAGCCAGGTGTGCTGTGTATTTATAACAGAATTGTTTGCTTGAATGTTCACGCTTTTAGTTCGAGAATGTTCCATGTGTCTGCAATGAATAGATTTCTGCAGTGAATTTTGTCGGTTGCCCTTGGGGTTTTTTGGAGGAAAATCTGTCTCCAGATTACATATTGGGCCATGCAATCGTACGAAGATTCCATCTGTATTTGTTTCTAAAATTATACAGCCCTGGCCTCTTTGGCATTCAAGGTTCTTATTAGCTCCTCTACAAACGATTGTCCTTGATCAATCAAAGATTGACTATGTGGAAGTTTTAGTATTTAAAGGCAGCGTACGGGATTTCCAAGACCTCCAAATTTTGTTTTATTGAAATTGAGACAGACTCAAATGGAAATGGACTCAACAGTTTGTAAACAGTGCAAACAGTCACCATGGGAAATCTTGGTTCATCAGATTCTGGGTTTTTCAAGGAAATCAAGATTTGATGTCTTTTCCAAAGATCATTCTTCTGATTGAATCTTTAGCATTCGAAAGCGTGGTGTATAAACCGTGAAGGATTCTGAGGGGGTCAAGATTATTTCGAACGCTATCACGATGAACAAAGCTTAAAAAAGTGACATAAAACAATGTCTGTAAGGAAGTTTAAGACCTTCACTTCTGTTGAAGTACCAAATTCAGCCAAAACGCACATCTCTGCAAATCCTATGTGCTCCCTTTAATGAAGAGCTGACTCAGAGTTCTTCCTGTACTTTATGTAGGCCTTCATGTACTTGTTGTTGGATAAGCTTTCTTGATTACTTTTTCCTTAACAAGTTTCTTAAACGAAATTGATTGTTGTGATAATCTTATTCTGAAACCAAAGCCTCAAAGTCAGTTTGGTATTACCATAAAAATGAAATTAGACAATATTCTTTTCACGATGAGCCACTTTGCCCACCTGGGCGTTGAAACATAGTTTTGAGAAAATCGGCTTTGAAGTTTGTTCCTTTTTAAGTTTTAGAAGACATGTTGATTAATTTTTCATGATACCAATTTTAAGCTGAAGACTTTCCCTCACATGACATACTAATTAAGAGTTGATAGAGCTAATGATTGCGGAGTAATTAACGTTCAAAGAAATTCGCCCCTTCGTGAAAACTTTTTTTCCGGACAAATTGGATGTGATCCAGAACTCTCTCCATACAAACGTGCACAAATTTGTCCCTTAAAAATAGCGTGCGCGCGCTGGAATTCGCCTCTTCGTGAAAACGTAAATTCACATTTTCGCTGAAAGTGCCTCCATAGAACAATGGGCATTTTTTATAATTCGCCCCTTCGTGAAACTGACATGAAGCTGCACCTTTGGTGAAATTCGCCCTTTACTAATTTTCATGATCTAATTGATTTAATTTGATTTGGCCAAAATAATTTCACCAAGATGTCTGTTACAATACTCCTAATCGATTTTGGCAAAAAAAAAAAAAACATTTCAAAAAAATCTTGATTTTTGCCAAATTCGCCCCTTCGTGAAAACGTCGACGATATTTTCCTCTTTTTCTGCCACTGCAACTTGAATTCGAATCCCAAACTGACCGGCACGTGATGAATTAGTTTTTCGCTTTCAGTACATAGTTCCAGTATTAGAGAAATCATTCACCAAATAAAGATTACCGGTAATAAAAGATGCTTCCTCGCCTCTCAGTTTGAGTCGCACATTGCCTATTTTTCCCTGTTTGCAAGAAACCTAATTGTAACCTTATTATATCCCAAGAAGAAGGATTTGTCCTGCTCCCAAGACCCTTGGTCTTCCTTAAAGACAATGTCATTCTACGAAGGTTTTTCAACAGTTTATCAGGCATGCAACCTTTCCTCTGATCAGCAGATTTTCTCATTGCCATTGAAAACAGAAAAACACAGCACAAAATCTTGTAAAGATTGGATGTCTGAGTTGCGTGCCTGGTATAGGTATTGATTGAAAAGCCACGTCCTCTTTGAGTGAACCCCCATGTACTGTTACTCAGGTTGTGTCATTGCTAAATGTTGAGATATAGAGGTACATGTATGTTCATGGTTTCATGGCTTTTTACTGGCAAATAGCGCTCCGCACTGGTGCTAGAAATAGCACACTGGATGTCAGACAAACATTGCAAACGTGTGTGGGTGTGCTTGTGTGCATGCATGCATGAAGTTTGTCCGATATCCGGGGATTTTGTATATATGCGCACGCTGGCCAAATCACTCATGTGACGTCATTAGTGCGAAGCGCTATTAACAAAGACACTTGACAATTTGGGCCACCACCAATATAGGACTGGATGGCTCGGTTGATAGAGAACCAGTACAGTATATCCAAGGGTCGCAGGTTCAAATCCCGCACCAGTCGATGTTTCTTTATTCACCTTTCAATGAGTACAGGTTTCAATTAGAGTGTGACTGTTGACATTTCACTCCTTAGGGTGTGCCTTATTTAAGCAAATTTCCCGAAGTTCAATTAATAGCCGTCATAAATTTGTCAGATGTACTGCTTTCTTAACAGCTATTGAGCAATTCCAACGGGATTGTTCTTTTCTCTTTTCCTTTTTTTATTTTTCCTGGCATTGATCTGTCAAAATCTCTCCCTCTCTTGCCCAGAATGCCCTTGCAAGCAATCAAATCATCCCTCCCTGCATTTGGAGGAAGACCTTAAGAGAATGGGGGCAATCTGAAACAATTCCCCGGGACATTAAAATCAGACCTCAGGCCCGCTGAGCAGATTATCACTTCCTCTTTTCCTATCCAATTCCCCTTATCCAAAATATCATCAGTCTTTTGGTCTGACGCACAGACATTACAGTCTCAATAAACACAGTCCAACCTCCTCCCCCTCCCTCCTTCCCCCTCCCCCTCTCCCTCCCCCCTCCGACAGTGGGTTGGTTATTTTCCGGCGTGGCGTCCCTAACGTGGAGTTGAGTTGAAAAGGGGAGTCACAGGAGTTTGTGTGGGGGTGAGAACCCCCTCCCCACACTAATGTTGACTGGGAGTTTATTTGTTCAAGGATGTATCCATGGCAATGTGATCTTTTGCAAAGATTCATGACCGGAGGAAAAATGCGTCTAGAGACGTCAGAAGTCAAATGTGTTTCGTGTTTATCTGTCCGTTACTTAGGCAGTCTTTGTTTTAGGGTGTGGTTATTATTATTTCATTGTATTTGACATTAGGGCGACGTTTTTATGGAAAAAAGCTCCGTTATGGGGACAGGCCACATTTTGTTTATAGCTTTGTGTAGCCATAATATTTTTTCTCGAAAGTTAGAAAGAATTTTACCGTCAGAAATGTAGTATCATACTTTGGTAACATACTGATACAGAACTCTTCACAGATTTACCTATAACTTACAGGGTATAAAGATGGTGATGGTAGAAACATACCGTAAAAATGTTTCTGCTTGAAATGCTGTATTTATCCAGAAAAGAGTGAAACCAGTGACCAAAATTATTCTTGATCTTTTAAAGATCAAAAATAAAAGAGAAAAGACTTAAGAAATACGTTGGCCGTTTTTCACTGTTTTCTTAGAAAGTGGGCACCGTATGGGACTGAAATGACCAAAAACACTTTTGATCTTTTACAGATTACAAAATTACTATACTGTCCGAAGCTTTCCCTTTTAAAGGGAGCATATAGGATTTGCAAAAATGTGCGTTTTGGCTGAATTTGGTACTTAAACAGAAGTGAAGGTCTTAAACTTCCTTACAGATCTTGATTCATGTACCTTTTTACGCTTTGTTCATCTGGATAGCAGAAATACGGCCAAAATAATCTTGCCCCCCTCCGAATCCTTCACGGTTACACCACGCTTTCGAAATGCTAGAAAAAATCATTCGGACGAACGATCTTTTTAAAAGACCCTAAATCTTAATATCCTTGAAAAACCCAGCATCTGATGAACCAAGATTTCCCATGGTGACTGTTTGCACTGTTTACAAACTGTCTCCAACTCAATAATTTTGTTTGGAGGCCTTGCAAATCCTGTACACTACCTCTAATAGAGAGGAAATTTGAAGCCCCTGGGACCCCTTGGAATGACCTGTCCACTTTTCATCAACGGATACATCAGTCAATACATCTGGGTATGAAATGATGACATAATTTATAAAGATTGTTAAGCTGTAAGCTGTTGTGCAAACTAAAGAAACAGCGGATATGGTTTACTGTATTAGGCAAATGTGTGGTCAGTCCTTAGAGGCCAAACTGAGATTTCCTGGACCATGATATGCTTCTTAAAGGTAATATCATACTTTGTTTTTTGTCAAAGAAATTACAGATTCATGGGCAAAAATATCAAGACAGATACAGTAACAGTCATCTGTGAAAATTTCAGTCCCATACGGTGCCCACCTTTTGAGAAAACATTGAAAAATGGCTGCAGTATTTCTTAAGTCTTTTCTCTTTTGTTTTTTATTTTTAAGAGATCAAAAATATATTTTTGCTGGTTTTACTCTTTTCTGGATAAATACAGCATTTCAGGCAGAAATATTTTAACGGTATATGTTTCTACCATCACCATCTTTATACCCTGTAAGTTATAGGTAAATCTATGATTTCTGAAGATTTCTGAAGTATGATTCTACCTTTGAATAAACAAGATTCACAAGATTTCATTCCATATTTTTGCTAAACCTGTTTGAAATGGCTAAGTAACAGACGAGTTGTTATTTGCATTTAACATGTGAATTGACACAGACACAGCAAGTGATTTGAATCAACCCTACAATATACCCATCACAGAATTGACGAAGATTAAGATTTTGTTCATGGAAAGAACACCATTGTTTAATACAAGTAGCTCAATAGAGCTGGAAATAAGGTTTGGTGAGGGCAAGGCCACTTTTCCATTGCAATGTCTATGGAAACATTTGAAGGCACCAAGGCCAAGAACACCATAGCCTCTGTGGCCTCCGTTTATTTCCAGGCTTGGCTCAATCTAGGTGAAATAAGATTAGAAGTCAGTGTTCAAAAAAGCGACAGCCCAGTTAATTAAAACAGTTTCTATAATTAACAACTATATAATTACTACAACATGCAATTATTATACAGTCAATAAAATGTAGTGAGAATTTGCAAAAGAAATTATTATATCCATATCACACTTGAAAATGAATGGCTTTATGATGAAACGTCAAAAGCCACATGAAAACCAAATAAATATAACATGCCCATCCAAATATTAAGCCTGTTTTGGATTTGTTAAATTGTTTGGCAAATGTGAAATTTTGCAGCTGAAATATCAGTAGAAAAGGGTAAGAAAGAAGTTTATGGTGGACTTTTCATAAAAAAATTCCAGAATATTCAATCTTGAATATCTTATGTATTTTTCAAAATAAAATTATTCAGTCTAATTTGGAGAAAAGGACGCCCAAACCCAAGGCAAAAAAACAAAACATCAAACATGATTTATTGTCAGCTATTTTGTAATGTGACGTAAATGCACTGTATAATGTGCGCAAAGAAATGATAATATTAAGAAACGAAGCCACTTTTGCAAAATATTTTCTCTCAAAACTTAAAAAAAAAAATTCATGAATTGCCTAGTATTAGAGGTAAAGAGATGTTGTTGTTTTTGTAGCGGGAGCGTGTCATGTATTACCATCATAATGATCTATTATGTCACTGGTACTACATTGGTTAATGTCGGATAAGAGCCTGCCAAATGGGCCGGTTACCACCTTGCAATCAGTCCATGACTGCCTCATCACATTTCAGATGCACTCATTCAAGTCTTTAAATAAAAAGTCATCCACTCGGGCATATCAATCACGCAGACGGCCATTTGTGAGTGGTTCCGACAAAATGAGTCATAAGTGTGTTTTTTTTTAAAGGCTGTGCATGGTGTGATGTAGGCCTACGGATGGAAAAGGTTTTACTAGTCAGCATGGAAAAAATGTCTTGGTTGAGTTGCTTGGTTCTGAAAGAGAACCGGATGTTAAAGGTAGTTTCATACTTAATTGGTATTAAAGAAACCAAAACAGAAATGTTCACAGATTTATGTATAACTTACAGGGTATGAAGATTGTGGTGGTAGAAACATACCGTTACAATTTTTCCGCCTGAAATGGTGTATTTATCCAGAAATGAGTAAAACAACAACCGAAAATCTGTTTGATCTTTTAAAAGATCAATAAAAATAAAAGAGAAAAGACTTAAGAAATACTGTGGCTGTTTTTCACTGTTTTCTTAGACTAGCAGGCTAGTTGTTGTAAGTCGCGTTGATCGTCTCTTCTTTCACGCAACTCTCGCGAAACCGCGCAAGACTCATGGCTACGGCGAGAGTTCGGCTCTCGGCGTGGGACCACTCGAAAACAACGACTAGACAAACACGATTTCAGTTTGTACACGGCCTATGGGCTCTTTAGCCGAAATCGTACGGACGCGTCTGATTGGCAAATCTTTATTAAACAATGAATATTAAATAGGCCTATGTAGGCCTACGCTACATCGTGCAGCCCAGCTGCACATGATTGTACTGATTCACGTTGAATAGGCATCGCACGTCTAGCTAGCCATAATAGTATGACCTTGACAGTGATACTTTTAACTCTAGTGCATCTTGAATTTACATGTGTATATTTTGTTTTTATCTTCTTCGTGCAGATAAAGAAATAAGTTATAAGTCCATCTTACTAACTGATGTAGTTATAGTGTAGACCACTTGCTATAGAGAAATCATTTACATGCATTTGCCATGGACATTATTCATTTTTATGAAGTAATTCACACATTTTAAACTGATAGATATTACTTTTGTTCCAGTTTACTACAGAAAATTATTTATTAAATCATTCAACTTAAAAAGGAATCGAACAAATACCGTTTGAAAATGCAGTCTAATGTAAATACATGTGTAACTACAGTATAATACTGTTACCTTATTTGAAATTGTATATCACCCTCAAATAAAATGGACTCATCTTAACGGCCGTCTCTATGGCAACCACGATGCAAAGCACGCCCGTACGTGAATAAATGAATAATGTCTAAATCGTGTTTGGCTAGTCGTTATTTTCAAGTGGTCCCTTGCCGAGAGCCAAACTCTCGCCGTAGCCATGAGTCTCGCGAGAAAGTAGAGCAGTTTCACGAGAGTAGCATGAAAGAAGAGACGATCAACGCGACTTACAATGACTAGCCTGCTAGTCTACTGTTTTCTCAAAAAGTGGGCACCGTATGGGACTGTGAAATTTTCACAGATGATCGACTGTTACTGTATCGTCTTGATATTTTTGCCCATAAATATGTATTTCTTTGATAAAAGCCAAAGTATTTGGAAAAATGTTAACGGTATGTTTCTACCACCACCATCTTCATACCTTGTGAGTTATACGTAAATCTGTGAACATTTCTGTTTCGGTCTCTTACCAAAGTATGATACTACCTTTAAAGGCCAAGACAGAGAGATATGAAGTGAGTTTGATTGCATCTGTCATCCTGGTACAGCCTTTGCCAGTCAGCCTGCCGGCTCATTTTTTTTTGTTGGGGAGGGGGGGGGGGGGTTAGAGAGGTGGGGCTGTGTTTAACAGCGATGTTTCTGTTTTCGGCAGTTTACCTGTAGCGCAGTTGTGTCATTACAGGAATGGTATATGACACACAGGAATTGAGGCAAGCAGGTCCATAAGGAGTGGCTATAAATACAAGAATCAATTTCTGTCGTTTAAAACATACGGCATGTCATTGGAAGATAAAAAGGTTCTTTTTTTTGGTCAGGGAGAAGAACTTCCTGTTTTTGCTCGAGCAAAAACGCTGTTGCCTTTTGAAGGATGTGTTTGTTTGTTAGTTTTATAGGGAGGAAATCTGCGACCTTAAAAATGATACATCATGTTCTGTATCCCAGTATTAGTCATTTTACTGGGAAATAGAAACCATGGTGTAATACTACAGCAGCTTACGTACAGCTAGGCAGTTTTTGTATTAACATGGCATAATGTCCACACATTAGTTAAACTTAAATAATGAAATGTCAGAGACATTAAATTCAATCACGGTGAAATTGCTAGATAAAAGTTATTGCAGCAGTGGTTGTTTCGTAATACTGTTATATGAATTATGTTTACAGTTGCTTCACTATACATGTACTTGTTAAAGGCAATATAACTGTGGGGCCACAAACATATGGTGTCTGTGTAACATCAGCACTTAAACTTAAACCATTAAATATACTATCATACTTCGGTAGCATACCGAAACAGAAATCTCAAGTTCACAGATTTACCTATAACTTTAATACAGGGTTTAAAGATGGTGATAAAGATGGTAGAAACATACCGTTTAAAACTTGTTTCTGCCTGAAATGCTGTATTTATCCAGAAAAGCATATAATCTATGAATAAAAACAATGTTGATCTTTTAAAGATAAAAATTAATGTTGAAAAGATTTTTAAAATACCGATGGGATTTTCACAAATGTTTGTTTTTATTCCATGACAAATCAAATTATGAACAGTCAGCAGCTGTTCTGTCACCTTTACCAGTAATGTATTATGCCTTCAGGTAATATCATACTTTGGTTTTTGTCAAAGAAATACAGATTCATGGGCAAAATATCAAGACAGATACAGCAACAGTCATCTGTGCAATTTTCAGTCCCATATGGTGGCCACTTTTTGAGAAAACAGTGAAAAATGCCTACAGTATTTTAAAACAAATTTCACCGTTACTTTTTATTTTCAAAAGATCAAATTGTTTTTGGTCATTGGTTTGACTCTTTTCTGGATGATTGCAGCATTTCAGGCAGAATAATGTTAACGTTAATATATTTTTACCATCACCATCTTTTTATCCTGTAAGTTATAGGTAAATCTGTGAAGATTTTTGTTTTGATATGCTACCAAAGTATGGCAGTACCTTCTAGAATTTACAGAAGGTTAATTATCATTAGGGCGCCCCTTTTTATAACTGTGGTTCTCATTTCTTTTTCACCTTGAGGGAGGGTCGGTCGGTCGAAAAAAAAAAGTTTGGCGAAAAAAGAAATCTGGCTGAATACACAAAAACCTAAAGAAAATGATGAGAAATGTTAATTGTATTCATTGTAATCTCGTTTGAATATTTTTGTATTATTTCTGTGATAGAAAGTATAGAAAATGTAGGCCTATTGGCAAAATTTGTCTCCAGAAATTCTGGGAATATTTTATTTATTTTTTTTTTAAATATTATGTCAGTCTGGACAGGGTCGGCTGCAGAAAAAAGAGGGTTTTTTTTCTTTGGTCGGAGCCCAAAATATGGGTCGGTCGGAAATGAGAACCACAGTAAACAAAAAAGGGGCGCCCTTATTAGACTTCCTGTGGCATAAAACATCCAGAATTCACAGAGAATCTCTACCTCATGTTTTTTGTTTTTCTATTTAATATTTGTTATTATTATTTTGGGAGGTTAATTTTCATATTCTCTTTGTCTCCAATTTTGATTTTTGTTTTTGATGACTAGGTCGTTCAGCATGATCCGTGCAGAGGAGGCGCCGGCCATTGGAACAGCCTCTTCAGATTCAAACACCTAGCCACTGGCCAATACATGGCCGCCGAGGTATGAAATGGGAGACTTTTTGAGCGGGCTGTCGATAGAGGGCACAAAACACTATGCTGTTTGCCGTCCCGAATTCTAATGCCCGAAAACACAAAGTGAGGTGAAATTCTTATGTTTGGCAAGGAATAATGTGCTCAGGTCTCGCTTGCTAAAGTAAAAACTTAGTGCACAAAACACTATGCTGTTTGCCGTCCCGGATTCTAATGCCCGAAAACACAAAGTGAGGTGAAATTCTTATGTTTGGCGAGGAATAATGTGCTCAGGTCTTGCTTGCCAAAGTAAAAACTTTGTGCACAAAACACTATGCTGTTTGCCGTCGGCCACCACGATCGTTTTAAAACTCATCCTTTTGATGGCCAATCTCCACAGATTCTGCATAATTTGTTTGTTCTTGGGAAACTCATGTCCTCCCTTGCCAACAAAACCGGTCACTGCACAGCATGTACCAGGCATTTTCATGCGATTATTTACTCCGGTTGTGTTTACGGTGAATATTCTTGCACAAAAGCAATGACAACAAAATCAACACACTTTTCTTGAGAGGGGCCGTCCATAAAGACCGTACACACGAAATGCCGACTTTGTTTACCCCCCCTCCACCTCTGTACGCAAGGCGTACGCAGTGGTCCCAACCCCCCCTCCCCCATGTACGCATACGCATTCCACATTAGGTTTTTCACTTCTCGTGGTACCTTGCTTAAGCATTATAAAAAATGTCACAGTAATCCGGGCCGGTACCGTTATTGGGACGTCACTTTCAAATTCTGAAATGAATGGCTAAAGTAAACTTGGATTTACACATTTACAGGCTATGTCTTTTACTATTTTTTATTATGATGAATAAAAAAAAAAAGGAAAAAACAAAACAATCCCAGTTCTTTTTTCTAGTTTTTTACCTCTCTTTTTGCGCGATATGGCTATGGAAATTTTTTCGTTTGCATTCGGTACACATTGGCCTCAATCCCCCCTCCCCCATGTACGCATTGCGTACGCATCAGTAACAACCCCCCCCCTCCCCCCTTCTTGCGTACATACTTTATGGACAGCCCCAGACTGATGAAGCGCGCCCTCTTTAGATAAACAGTGGTTAGTCAATAGTCTCCCATTGATTTTCATCTCCAAAGACGCTTTCCCTTTCTTAGTTCTCATCTCTTCCTTCCTTTTCCTCCCTTGATTCAATTAGAAATGATTCAATTCCATCGTCCGCCGAGTTTATTTTAGTACTCCTGCAAGGTTGTTGTTTCATATTGTCCTCGCCGAGGGCATTTTGTTGGTGTGTGCCTAGTCGGAGCCGAGACACAATGGATACTGGATTGATTGTTGGAGTTGTAAACATTCCAGTGTGTGTCTTGTGCGAATGACGCACTTGCTTGATTTGATTTGATATCATCGATCCATACGCATACATGATTTACATTCAGGAGATGAAAGACACAATTTCAGGATGAGGAAATGTTATACGGGTAAAATTATTTGATTCAATGGACCTTTCCCATGAAATATGTTAATTAGATACGCGCACGCGCAAATGCACCACTGGTTGGCAAGCTACATGCCCTCTGCGTTGTATGTGGTACGTACATGCCTAATGGAGCTACAACTTTCTTGCCAACCAGTAGGGCATTTGCGCGTGCGCGTATCTAATTAGCATATTTCATGGGAAAGGTCCATTCGTATACCTGCCAAAGGTGATGATATATTGCAATATTCAATGGATCTTTGTAGCTCCAAAATGTCTTTGTTTTTCTTGATCATGATATTGGGCCCGCTATCCCCAATGGGAGACTTTTGAGAATAGGTCCTCAAGTCAACAGCGCACGTGCACGCACAACAGTGCAGGCGCAAAACAACACGTGCATGCTCAAGAATATTACATGAACATCTTACAGATGAATAGTATTTCTTCAGAGAGGCTGATTGCCAGTAAATTGCCTCGTGTGACATGGCCTGGGGTTCATTTTGGAAGGATTCAGTCACATGTGAATTATACTAGAACCACCACAAGCATGAATTTCCACCTGGAAAAAAAAAAATGTTTGAATAAGCTCACAGAAACAGCCCTGTTACTTGCTACACGTGTATTGATAAGGCTGGTCTCTTTTAGTGGCTATGCTTGGAGCTACGGCTGAGGCTTGGTTTGCATGTCTGACTGCAATAGGGCAAAGGCTGCTTCTTGTGTATTTAACACCCTTTAATAGCCGTAGCTGGGCAGTTCCGTAATTATGTCAACCAAATGGTCAAAATCTAAAAATCGTTAAAATTCCTTAATTTTAAATCATATTGAAGGTCAAAGCATCTAGTTTGGTATAATTATATGCGTTTTTATCAAACATTCATGTTTTCTCATTTTTGAGGCTGTAAAGACTCAAAATTTGTCAAAATACCAATTTTTTGAGCAAAAAGTACATATCATATTTTTGTTGCGGATGTACACTCCCAAAACTTCCAAGTTCAATGACCTTGCTCAGAGTCTTCTTTTTTTTTTTTCAAACAAATATTAAAAGTTTACATTTTTTGAAAGGTGGTAACTGAGTGTCTCTGTTTGATATGTCTTTACTTTCCACCCCCCTATTCAGTATTCAGAAATGATGTAATTTTATCGTTGCGGACGTACAAATTTAATATTTTCACAGTGCACATCTGCAACGTACATCCGCAACAATAACATTGAGAAATTCTATCCTGAAGGTAAAGGTTGAGGTTAATTTCTCTGCTGGTTTTCTTTAGTTTGGTTCCTCTTCCAAACAAAACTCTATCAGTTTCGATCAAAGGTCTGTACACTTCAGAGCAATTGTGATGAAAACGCAAGGACATGAAATGCACACTTTCTGTGAATACGTCCGCAACGGGGGTGTTTTTGTGATGTGCTGCGCAAACCGAGAATGGGATTGGAATAAAATGTTCAGGTTTTATACTTCTATCAGAGATACTTAAAATGCAACTGCTCAAAATCCAAAAGCCTCAATAAATTTGAAGTTCTGGGTTCTCAAATTCTCTGAAATGCACGTCCGCAACTACGGAACTGCCCAGCTGTTAAGTCTGATCTTGTCATGTTATGTACAATATATAGGAGGAAGGGTTTTCCCTTCTTTAATCCCCACCCTCCCTCCCCCTTGCGGCATTGGATTACCGGGTCCCAGTCTACGACCAGCCAATCCCTTAATCCCTTACACTTCCTGTTTATCATCCCCCATTCCCTAGCAACTGCAAGTTTATAGTATGGCGTCATGGCAACCGCTGAACATTGCCTGTTGCCCACTTTGAGGCAGTGCGCATGGAAAGTTAAATTGTCACACTATTAGATAGGCATGTTCACGAGCAGTATGATAACCTACATGCTAGTGTTGGGCAAAATCGGGTACCGTGATTCCATATCCGGTTACTGATTGCAAAAAAAATCAGGTTAACTGTTAACCCATTTAATCACGTGCGAAAACATGCGTGGCATGTGCGATTTATGGTATACACGTCTTCTTTAATGTGATTGTCGCTTTCAGAAAGCTTTTTACGATGTTTTTTTTTTTAGATCAAGCATTTAGATCCAGTACATGCAGTTTGTGAAAAGCATGTTTCTACTTGGCAAAATGGACAAAAAAACTGACTGAAAATCTATAGTCTACACTTTTTGGGTTGTTGAGCATAAGCCAACCGTTGGTCTCTGTTTTTTCCCCTTTCAGTGACCTATATTCAGACAGCTCTCTCAAATTGAGACACTATCCTATCCCAGCCTCCACTTTGATTCTTCTGTACAGCCTCAAAATGCTACCATAAATGAATCAGTTGCTTCCCACTATACAGGAAATGTCCTTCTCAAAAGAAGAAGAGATGGTTTTCGCTATAAAAAAAGGTGTGACTTAATGGCACTCTGTGAGAGAACATGATGGATAACAGATAGACCTATTCCTGTCACCAGCCAAATCATGTGCCACACTTCCCTGTTTAAAATCCATTATGCCCATTATCCGTACAGCGGCCGGCGTTTTTTTTCATCATGCCCATTTGTGCTACTACACCCGTATGAGAACTAGATCTGATTATTACCCACAAGCAGATCTACAAGGCAATATTTAAAAGGCTCGCAAAGTGAGGTGTTAACAATTTCTCCAGTGAAATCTAGACAGACTCTGCCTGAAAAGTGTCCATTGCAGTAAAAATGCGTGGAAACTGCATTAGACCTCCATTTTAAGTGGAGTGATATTATTAAAGCGATGGTGACAATGATGTGGAACCCAAAAGGGAGAACCCTCTCATGCGACCTCATGAGGTCAAATGGCACCTTCACTGTGGTCTGATGCAGACTTAACATTGGCTGAGGGTTATACATGTATGTGTGTTAATATAAAAGTGAGCAAGTTTCTGTTTATTGACTTCAACAACAAGTGAACCCAGTGCAGGGTTTAATAAGACGACCATAGATTTGTACCAGACCCAATGTCACAGAGCCGCTTAGTAGGAAATACTGCTAAGCAGGCTATTTCTGCTAACCCCAAAAACCTGCTGAGGACCTGTCTTTTATGACATGTATGAAGTATAGAGCCCTGATCTATCAATTGTGTCGGAGGAATTTAAGTCTAAATCCAAGAACAAATTATCAAGTATCATGTCATGTTTTCGTTTTTTGTTCTGTTGCCAGGCCGACAATGACACGGCAAAGGACCACACAAGGGAGAAGCTGCGTGGTCCCCACGGCGGCACCGTGTATCAGATGACCCCGATCACCCATGGCAACGACATTGCTTCCATATTTGAATTGGACCCCACAACCTTGCAAGGAGGTGACTCCATGGTGCCAAGGTATGAAATTAAAAAGTCCCCACCGCTGAAAACCCGCAAAAAGAAAACTACTGGCCGTGATCATTTAAGCGTCTCTGTGATTTCATGGTTCAGGAAAAGTTAGGTGTCTATGAGTCCACCATGATTTCATTCTCTTTGAGTGATTCTCCATGTACAGTTTTGATAAAATGATCCTTGGGATAAAGCGGTATGTGCGTGGTTTCATGGTATCTCACTGCCAAACGAACAAAGATAATTGATTAGGTACATCACCAACATAGGGCTGGATAGCTCAGTTGGTAGAGCGCCTGTACGGTATATAGGAGGCCACCAGTTCGAATCCCGCTCCAGTCAATTTTTCTTTGTTCACCTTTCAATACACTAAGTTTCTGTTAAACATGAGAGCTAGGCCAAACTCTTTGTATCACTCGGATAAAATAGCTTTTAACAAAAATGATTTCCTATCGTCCTTATACAGGAATTCCTATGTCCGTCTTCGTCACCTTTGCACGAATACGTGGGTCCACAGCACTTCCATACCACTGGACAAAGGAGAGGACAAACCGGTTATGCTCAAGGTACGTCCATCGTTGTTATTTTCATTCCTTGCAAGTAATATACTGCACTGCAAACTGGGGCCAATTTCATAGAGCTGCCGAACAAAAAATCGCTAAGCATGATATTTCTGCCTTTAATAAAAACAGGATTAACAACCAAATTTCCATGTGTTGTTTATCACTTGCAACTGTTCTTTGGCTGTTTGTTTGACTAATTTCTGGATAAATACAGCATTTCAGGTGGAAATATTTTAGCAGTATGTTTCTACCACCACCATCTTCATACCCTGTAAGTTATACGTAAATCTGTGAACATTTCTGTGTGGGTGTATAAGTTCCAATCCTGTACTGTACCATTATCTACAGGAATTTGGGACATTATTGTAAAAAGGTCATAGGTTTTGATTTGCTTGTTTCTGATTTGGTTCTCAGGTGGGCACGGCTCAGATCCGCGAGGATCGCGAGGCATTTGCCATCATTCCCGTCTCTCCAACCGAGGTGCGGGATCTGGACTTTGCCAATGACGCCAATAAGGTCCTGTCTGCTATTGCCTCTAAGCTGGAGAAGAGCTCCATCACGCAGAACGAAAGAAGGTCAGTCCAAAACCATAGAGCTATATTCAAATTACTAGAGCGCTAGCTTTGTGTACAGAGTGATGCCTGCTGGGCGCATCCATGTTTGTGCACAAACCTATGGAAAGAAAACAATTTTGTATGTCTATTTGCATATCTGCGTTTGTTTTCTATACAGGCGTTATCGAAGCCCAACCTTTGGACGCTCCTCCAACGCCCCTTCATTAATGCGTGTTTCGTTTTGCGCAGATCATGCATACGCTCTGCACTTCAGTCACGCAATGATTGCATCAAGACGCGTTACCGGTATTGTTTGCGCGGATTTACACATTGCATAAAGAGTACACTTTTCGAAAGGCATTCCAGTCAAAGTTTTCTTGTTCCACAGACACGCACATAAATTCAAAATGACTGAGCCCAGGACGGCTTCAAAGCATCTACGCACGGAGAACGCGGAGCTAGCACTCTAATAATTTTAATATAGCTCTATGGTCCAAACTAAGTCGTTGCTGTCCGGTTCTCTTTAAATAATACCAAAATTGCCAATTTATTTACTAGAAAACTCTCCATTGATAATAAGCAGAGACCAGTACGGAAGTCGGTCATTACAAAGTACTTGTGTTTCACATCCTTTTTATAGGTCATTTATGGCATGTTAATGACCATGTACAAACGCCAGATTTTTATATTTGGTTCCCCCAATTAAACTGACAGGTTTGTGACTCAGCTGTTGACTGACCTGGTTTACTTTGTGTCCATGCTGCCCAACAACGGAGGGGAAGCCTTGAACGTGGTGGTGCAGAACCCTGACAGGGATAGACAGAAGCTCATGAGAGAGCAGGATATTCTCAAACAGGTACGAGCACCTGTCCGTGTCCTTGGCATACCTCCCCCCACTCCCAGCCAGGAATGAGTTGCAAGCTCAACCCCAAATTGACAAATGGGGAGATTTCATTCAGGAACTTTGATTTCTCATCATGGCAATAATGATATGATATGTATTGCAGTCAATTTCTTTGTTCAGTTTTTTAATGACTCAAAATTAATCCAGTCAGATTCCCTTGTGGTTATTTGATGATTAAAGACAATATTGGCAGCCCTGTTTCTGTCTATATGAGTGTGGCCAGAAGGTTCGGGGATAAAGGTCATTGGGGTTATGTGATGTCAAACATACATGAACTTAGTCATTTTGTATTAAGAGAAAACGTTGTACAGAACATCTTTGCTCCCACCGATTTGAAGCACCCATCTGTAAAATTGCAGTCACCTTCCTGTGTTGCATTAGTGATGGACCTTTTATTCCTCTTGCCTTCTTTTACTCCCAGATTTTCAAGATCTTGAAGGCTCCCTTTACGGACAACGGAGATGGTGCCATGCTGAAGATGGAGGAGCTTGCTGACCCTCGGCACGCTCCTTATCGTCACATATGCCGGATATGTTATCGCATTCTCAGACTTTCCCAGCAGGCCTACAGGAAGAACCAGGTGAGTACATCAAGCACAAGTCCCATCACATCTTCCTCTCTCTCTCTTTCTCTCCTTTCGCTGGTTTCTGGACCTAAACTCTGATCTGCTAGCCTTCATAATTTACGTCCTTCAGAAGAAAGCTGGTGCTCGGCGCATGAAGTTATGGCTTGGTATAACAAGGCTGTTGGGACCAGCCAAATTATCATGCTGTAAAAGAGGTCTACATTATGTAATGACTGGAGAAAAGTCAAACGATAAATTCATTCAATATGCAAATTAGGCTTGCCCTTCACTGATATGGATGAGCACTGTATACTCAGTGCTTGTGAGTGCACATAAAAAAAAATCACTAGCCGGCTCAGGTGGGATTTGAACCCACGACCTCCTGCTCACTAGTGCAGATGCCATACCGCTAGCTGGGGTCAGCGGGGTGAATTCAATCCAATATCCCGGCGGGTGCAGTGGCCGATAGCTCGGTGGCCTAGCAGTATGGCATCTGCACTAGTATAAGCAGGAGGTTGTGGGTTCGAATCCCACCTGAGACAGCACCTGCTCATCCACGTCGGTGAAGGGCAAGCCTAATTTGCATATTATCTATCTCCCGGCCAAAATCGTTTCATATTCAAAATTCATTCAAGATTTAATACTTTCCAAGTATTTTTGTAGACAGATTGTGAAATAGTGGTGTAGTCTCCTTGAGCAAGACACTTAGAAGGAGTTGAATTGATGTTTTAAAAAGCCCACTTGTGCTGTATTGTTGAAATGATCCTAAGAATGCTTCCAGGGTTTGATGGACAAGTTTGATGTTCGTGTCTTAAAGGTAATATCATACTTTGGTTTTTGTCAAAGAAATACAGATTCGTGGGCAAAAATATCAAGGAAGATACAGTAACAGTCATCTGTGAAAATTTCAGTCCCGAACAGTGCCCACTTTTTGAGAAAACAGTGAAAAACAGCCGCGGTATTTCTTAAGTCTTTTCTCTTTTATTTTTGATCTTTAAAAAAGATCAAAAAGATTTTTGGTCGTTGTTTCACAAATTTCTGGATAAATACACCATTTCGGGCGGAAAAATGTTAACGGTATGTTTCTACCACCACCATCTTCATACCCTGTAAGTTATACGTAAATCTGTGATCATTTCTGTTTATGTTTCTTACCAAAGTATGATACTACCTTTAATGATGCATTCTTTTATACATTACTCTCATCCTCATTCATGTCCTTCCTTCTCTCGGATGCCCTTTACAGGAGTACATTGCCAAGCAGTTTGGCTTCATGCAGAAGCAGATCGGCTATGATGTCTTGGCGGAGGACACCATCACTGCCCTCCTGCACAACAACCGCAAACTCCTGGAGAAGCACATCACCGCGACGGAGATAGAGACCTTTGTCAACCTGGTCCGCAAGAATGGAGAGTGCAGGTATGCTTTTAAAGGCACTATCATACTTTGGTAGCATACCGAAACAGAAATCTTCACAGATTTACCTATAACTTATAGGGTATAAAGATGGTGAAGGTAGAAACACACCGTTAAATTTTTTTGCCTGAAATGCTGTATTTATCCAGAAAAGAATATCGGGGGTAAAACCAACGGCCAAAAACAATTTTGATCTTTTAAAGATAAAAAATAACTGTGAAAAGAATTGAAAAATACTGTGGCCATTTTTCACTGTTTTCTAAAAAAGTGGGCACCATATGGGGTTGAAATTTTCACAGATGACTGTTACTATATCTTCCATGATATTTTTGCCCATGAATCTGCATTTCTGTGACAAAAGGCAAAGTATGATTACCTTTATTAAAAGCAAAGGTTCAAAGAAAAACCATCTTCTAAAGCAAGTAAGTACGAGATATCCCATCCTCTGCTTTTGAGATCCTTCAAGGACTTTTTCCCCCTTTCTGAAGCATTTTTACGATGTTCTGACCTCAGATTTCTGGAGTATC
Source organism: Astropecten irregularis (assembly GCA_963971285.1). Taxonomy (NCBI): domain Eukaryota; kingdom Metazoa; phylum Echinodermata; class Asteroidea; order Paxillosida; family Astropectinidae; genus Astropecten; species Astropecten irregularis. Next base: position 29,334,279 of record OZ020244.1, on the reverse strand, counting down.
TGTCCGATCTGTGCGTGTCGAACAACCAGGCAATTCCCGTCACCCAGGAGCTCATCTGCAAGTCGGTACTCGTTGAGAGGAACTCGGACATACTCATAGAAACCAAGTGAGTATCGACAACAACTCGCTAGACATTCTAGACCTGTGTGGCAGACCAAATCTTTGGTTAAAGTTGGACTCTAGTAGCCATAGATCTGTAGAGGACAGGGCCGAATTTCATGGAATCTGTTACTGTTTAATTAAATTCTTCGCTTACGGTACCAGAATTGTTTGCTTATGGTTAGCGTATTTCACGGGAGAGTTTTCTTTTTGGTAACGGTAAGCAAGGTATTTCTGCAGAATGCATATGACAGCGTGTTAGCAGAAAATAATCAAGGTTACACTAGAAATTCTTTGCTAACCGAAAGTCTTGTTTACGGATTCCATGAAATAGATTTCATGCGTAGCAGTACCCGTAAGCACAAAAATAGGCCGTAACGGATTCCATGAAATTGGGCCCAGATTTGTTTAAGTAATAAACTGCTGCAAACTGCTCGTCAGCCAAAAATTACCTGAAATATATCAAATGCTTGGAGTAATAGGAGGGCCTGACACGTTTCGATCTTAGCAGTATCTTTCTCATAGGCTAAAAAGCAGTATAAAATACTTATAATACTTATGAAGTGTATTTGTAGCAGGGAAGGCCGTAACGTTCAAGAGTTGCTTGTCTATTTACATCCAAGGTTGGTGAGGACTCAGATGGAAGTTGAGATGGAGGTTGAAGCGGACGACGGCACCACGGAGCCAGTCTACACCATCGAGGAGGAGGAAGAGGTTGTCCTCTTCTGGAAGAAGGGCTCCAAGTCCAAGAGCGTCCGTGAGCTGGCCATGGGTGCTGCGGAGAATGTCAAAGAGGACAGCAGTGTCCTGAAATACTACAGGTGAGAAGACGGTGGAGCCAATGGCATCCAGCATGTACAAGTTAGCTTATTGCCGGTTACCGGTCAAAATAACATGTTATGTGTATTGGTCTTAACTGGTTCTCAAGAAAAATTTGGGTGTTTTTTTTTTTTTTTTTATAGAAAAAGGCATTTGGACCCAGGTGTTGACCAGTGCTGACTGATTTTGTTTGTGGGGGTTTATTTGTGTGGGGATGGGATGGCAAGTAATTGGGTCAAATATCTGAAGCTGTCTGACTTTATCGGTTCATTTAGATAGTAGTGCATAGTTTTTTTTAGTAAGATGGCCGCCGGTGGACTCAGTCGATACAAGAGCATTACAAGCCCAGATTTTGTAAGATGGCGTCCATAAATATGATAATTACCTGAATGAGGCTTTTTGGAGACAAGATATAAACGCGTATTTTGTCTGTCTTTATTGATTAACTCAACGAGTGACCATAGTATTCATACACCCCTCCACCGCGAAAAGAGTAATTTTCCTATTGCGCCTATGTACAATAATTAGCGGTCCATAATATCCATATTCACCCTAGCGCGTTGAACGCGTAACTTGAACGCATACATAATGCGTTCAACGCGTAACTTAACTTCAACGCATAGGGCCTTACTTCACGTTGAACGAGTTGAAACCATAGATAGCGGAAATTATTCTAGTTATGTTTTATTTTTCCGATATCTATGGTTGAACTTGGTTACACGTTTCTTGCTCCTATTCCTATGCACCAGAAAGAGTTGAACAGGTAATAACAATAATATTGACTGGCCTTACTTTCGGGAGATACCACATATATTTCCCAAACTAGTCTCATATTGCCCCAAGTCGAACCCCCAAGGCCATTCAATATTATATAACTATTCCCACAGAGCGGTTCACAGATATATAAACTCTCTTCCGTTGCTTGATATCCAGATACCAGCTGGATCTCTTCTCCCAGATGTGCCTTGACCGGCAGTACCTGGCCATCAACCAGATCGGACCCCAGCTGGACATAGACCTGATCCTGCGCTGCATGTCGGACGAATCTCTCCCCTATGACCTCCGGGCCTCCTTCACCCGCCTCATGCTGCACATGCACGTTGACCGGGATCCCCAGGAGCAGGTCACGCCAGTCAAGTACGCCAGACTGTGGTCTGAGATCCCCACCCAGATCACCATTGATGAGTGAGTGGCCATTTTGGATTTGTTTGTTTGTTTGTTTGTTTGTTTATTTATTCCTTAAAGGTAATATCATACTTTGGTTTTTGTCAAAGAAGCACAGATTCATGGGCAAAAATATCAATGAAGATACAGTAGCAGTCATCTGTGAAAATTTCAGTCCCATACGGTGCCCACTTTTTGAGAAAACAGTGAAAAACGGCCACAGTATTTCTTCAGTCTTTTCTCTTTTGTTTTAGATCTTTTAAAAGATCAAAAAGATTTTTGGTTGTTGTTTTACTAATTTCTGGATACATACACTGTTTCAGGCAGAAAAATTTTAACAGCATGTTTCTACCACCACCATATTCATACCCTGTAAGTTATAGGTACATCTGTGAACATTTCTGTTTTGGTTTCTTACCAAAGTATGATAGTACCTGTGACTCTAGTGTTTTGCCAAAAGATCAGTTTTCAATTTTTCATAACCCTGTGGATGATTTATTGTCAAGTCTATATTTTGTTATATTTTATTGTATGAAATTTCTTTAATACTCAGTTATGACGGCTCCAATAACATCAACCACACGGGCAAGGAGGACACCCAGCCTAAGTTCTCCCTGACCATCAAGTTTGTGGAGGACTACCTGTGCAATGTGGTGTCTGCGTCCTGGTCATTCACGGACAAGGAGCAGAATAAGCTTACGTTTGAGGTAGGTTGACGACTCATGTTAAGCGTCTTGTGACTTACTCTGGACTCGTTCCATCTTTAATCTCCAACCTTCAATCTAACTTGTTGAAGGCTTGCTTGGAGTTTGGAGGATCCTTGGAGGATCTTTATCGAAGGCTAAATGACAAGAGGACATGGTTATGCAAGTAAAGATACACATAAATGGATATCTTTACTTATGTTCTTGTCCTCTTTATCATTTAGCTTTCTTAAAAGATCCTGGTAGGATCGAAACACGTCAGGCCCGCCTATAAACTCCAAGCATCTAATAAATTTCAGGTCATTATTTTGGCTGATGGGCAGTTTGCAGCAGTTTATTACTTGTATTGTTAAAGGCTTCTTTGTTTGAAGAAAAGAAGATGACCATTGATGCCTGAACATTGCTGCTTTCTTCTCTCAGGTGGTCAACTTGGCCAAGCACCTGATCTACTTTGGCTTCTACAGCTTCAGCGAGCTCCTGCGACTGACCAAGACCCTGCTGTCCATCCTAGACTGCACTCCGGCCACCGGACTCCCGCTGGGCAAACTGGACCCCAAAGCTGACATAGGTTAGTGCCCAATTGACAAAATACGATTTTGCTCTTTGTTCACGCAGCTCACTATTATTAAGACATCAGTTGTGTGGTGTTTGACGGTTTGTATCTTTCTGTAGATAGTGTTTTTCTTTCTGTTTTGTGCCGATTCGTATTTGACTTTGTACTAAACGTCGCGTAGCAAGTTTATCTCAAATTTTCCAATGCACTCTCCAAATTCTGATTTATTTACATGTTTTCTTGTCGCTGTATTTGAATTTGAATTTGAATTTTGAGAAAGGCATGATGTTGCTTTATTTCAGTGTTTTCACTAAAAATTACGTCGTTTGTCTGTGGTTATGAATGACAATAAGTGTGTTTTTTATTACATTATTGTTTGTTTTATAAAACCAATGAAGATTACAATGATAATCAAAACAAAGAACTTTTTAATTGGTAATCCTCTTCTTTTTTTCAAGTAATCCGATTAAATTCTTTCATGCATTATCCAATGACTTGCATATCTATGCGATAATTAATATACTTCGGACAGTATAACATTAATAAAATGTTAATAATTTAATACCAGAAACCAATTATCATTTGAGGTCAGACGATTTGACACAATGGAAGACTTTGGAGAACCAGTCTTCTAGTCAACAGCGCATGCGCACGCACGCTCAAAACAATGCGCGCATGCTCACAATTGCGCAAGCATGGTTTGCGCGTGCGCTGTTGACTCAAGACCGGTTCTCCAAAGTCTCCAGTTGAAGACACAGCTATTTATATGCTGCTTGGACAGCATGAAGTGAAAGTCACATGATAGCATGCAGGTTTTTTATATGTTGTCAAAAGTATGCAAATGCAGTGAATTCAACACTTTTCAGCATGTTCAGGTTTTTTTTTCTTTTAATGATGCAATATTTTCCGAGCTTTATAACATTTCTCTTGACAGTTATTCAATGTGGGTTCGGGAAAATTATTTGTGTATATTCTGTCACTCTAGTGTAGCACTTTTTGACATTTTGAACTTGGTTAAAGGTAGTATCATACTTTGGTAAGAAACCAACACAGAAATGTTCACAGATTTACGTATAACTTACAGGGTATGAAGAATTAAGTAAAACAACGACCGAAAATCTTGTTGATCTTTTAAAAGATCAGAAATAAACGAGAAAAGACTTAAGTAATACAGTGGCTGTTTTTCCACTGTTTTCTCAAAAGGTGGGCACCGTATGATATTACCTTTAAACAGAGCAATTTAAATATGACATTTGCATTTTTTTATTTTCTTTGATAATATTCCAATTCTAGTTTGCATGATAGTCACTCTTGTGCCTTATACATGTTTAATTTTATGCAAAGCTAAAAAATATATATATTTTTCATATTCATATATGCTTCATATAATCAATATAATATTACCGTTTGCTTGTGCGGCAAATTCTGGCCCCAAAAGTAAAATGCATGTAGTTGCAAAACAATATTTTCAAAACTCGATATCAAAACAAATATTTATTTTGCTGTTTTTTTATTTCTGTTGGAGATTGCAAAATAATGATTTGAAAAATTAATTTTTGCAAAAATAATTTGAATTGCCAGTTATTTTGTAGCACTTTTTTGTGCCTTTTCTTTTGGCTCAGAAGCCCACACAAGCCAACATTGAATCTTATAATATTCTTTGATCTAATTTTCTGTGAAAATGAGTGCAGTGCAAAATGGATACTAGTGAGCCAGAGAATACATTTGAAATTTTTGCCAAAAATGTGTAATGTTTGTCATTAATGATGGATTACAACCGTTTAATAGCAAAGAAAAAATGAAATGTGAGTTTCTCAAATTCTTTTACTCTTCATCACTGGACATGCAGGAGGGTTTCCAGGTTTGAGTTTTATGTGCCTTTTCGGGTCGAATGAAATTATATTCATCCAAGATTTCGAAATTAACTTTCTGAAAATGTAACGGTCTTCACTAGATGTCTCGAGGCTCACGTATTGGCCTCTGTATGTAGACAGATGTATGTATTCAACACTGCCTCAGGTGTGCTGTTACTCATTTTCACAGGTCGGATTTGACATCACAAAATGGCTGGGAATTAAGTTCCTCTAGTTAGTTCTTCAAACTAGAGAGATGAATTTTTACTCCCATTCAGAACGAGCAAGATAGGAACTTGGCCAGCTCGGAGATATCCTTGTGTGCCATTGTCTCCTTCCTGCTGCTGTTTTTATATAGCTCCATGTTAAACCCAAGACAGGTCTGACGAACTTTATGTCAACAAAATACTGGGAGGCACTATTTACACTCGGGCATCGTGAAGCCTCAACATGGCTGGAGTGTATTATTAGCCGGAATGACAAGTTATTAATCCTGATTCCTTCTGAGAGCTACCTCTTTTCCCAAAGCACTCTTATCCAAACGTTGTTAGCCTGACAATGTTATAATAATAATAATAATAATAACTGGCATTTGAAACGCTCATTTAATAGTCAACTAAATCACATCGCTTTACAATTATTATTATTATCCCTGGTCATCGGGCCCCATAAACATTCCTGAAACAATCTCAACTCCCTGGGGAGTATACAGACAGCCCCGGGCTGCCTGCAAAACACACAAGGGCTAATCAAGCACACAAAGCCATCTCTACCCTCACAGGTACCCATTTACACCTGTGTGAAGAGGAGCAATATGTGATAAAAATAAAGTGTCTTGCACAAGGACGCAAGCATCACTAGCCCATGGCTGAATTCGAACCCATGATCTGTAGATTGACCACAAGATTTTGAGTACGACACGCCAGACCACGATGCCACGGCACCCCACATATAATATTTTTCTAATGAATGTTGTCCTGATCTGACACAAGGCCAAGAAATACAACATGAGGACAAGCAAAAGCCAAACAGACACAAAATACGTACAAGACTCGAATGTAGGTGAAGGACAAGGATTCCTCCCCCCAAAAAAATCTTCAATACTGTAGTGACATTCCTGTCATTTTTGTGATGTCAAGACCGATTTTTGATTGTCTTTCTCTCTCTAATTCGGACACTCTCATGTCCGACTAACTAGCACCTTAACTCTCATGTCTTCTTCTCGCTTCACTCTTGTATCCACAGAGCCTCCCAAACAAGGTAGAGTACACGGTCCACATCCCTCCTACTTCTTTTCTGCGCTGTGTCCTTTTTTTTATAAAACCCAAAATCTTGTCTGCCGTTATAACCCATGCATGCTGCCCTGCATGACAAGTGCATGAAACCTGTGGCGTTAACAGTTGTACGTAGTTGCTTCCAAGGTGTGGCCAGTCTTTAGTTATCCCAACAGGTTGGTATGTTTGTCTATAGTTAACATTATAACTATGGGTTTATGATGTTGATTTTATTTATTTATTTGTTTTGTTTTGTTGGTTTAAAAAACAAAATGTGTTTTGTTTATGGGTTAAAGCTGAAGGTATCTCCCTGCCAAAAGACTGTGTTTTGTTTGGTTTACGTTACAACATAGCCAGAATAGCCGTTGTTTTTGCTCCGTTTTATTGAGGGGGTGGGTGCTTTTCATTCGTTGTTTTTGTTTTGTTTTTCTTGTTGCCAAGAATGCCGAAGACAAAGCACGTACTTGTTTTTGACAAGACTCTGGTCACTGAACAATCTCTGAATTTGGCCTAGCTTAAACACTGTGAGCAGAGTTGTGCCATGAAGAGTGATGTCATGATGACATCAGAATGGTTTCAAATTGTCCTTTTAGTGACGTTGTCTGCTGTTATCACCGTGCCAGCCACAAATACTTAAAATGAAATGTTTGATTTTCCCTTTAATAACATATCAGTTGAGTTTGTGGAATCAGGCATTGTGAATCACAATGTAACAACTGTTCAATCTTGTTCCAAAACTTTCTTCAATTCACGTTCCTAGGACAAGGTCTGTCACCAAAACAAAAATAACTGTTGTGATGCTTAAAGGGAGCGTACAGGATTTGCAAGGTCTCCAAAAAAATATTATAGAGTTTGAGACAGAAAATGGACTCAACAGTTTGTAAACAGTGCAAACAGTCACCATGGGAAAACCTTGGTTCATCAGATGCTGGGTTTTTCAAGAAAATCAAGATTCAGTGTCTTTTCCAAAGATCGTTCGTCCGAACGATTTTTGGAACAAACATAAAGTAAACGTCATGTTTTATAAGAAAAATCGAGCCGAGTTTGTGCTATTTTCTCGTGACTCAGATGTCCGATTAAGCCCAAATTTTCACAGGTTTATTATTTCATGTACATGTTTGATCAGACAAAGTATGAGTGCAGTCCTGTGACCTTTACCAATCATGTATTGTACCTTTAAGTCACAAAACGCATGTCTGTGTACATGTACATGCCCAAACCATGTGTGGTAAAAACATAAACCAAAAACGATCTGTACAAAACTTAGCACGTGTTAATATTTCATATGATACTTCATATTAGAATTTGTCATTTTTTAATTTTTTTTTTGTAAAGTGTAGCATTCCTCAGCTGCCTGTGTATGTTTTTAATAGGTACAAGTTTGTGTTGGTAACCACGGTTTCTATTGATTTCTCCTGTTAAGATCCCCTGTCAGTCCCTAATAGTGCCCGGCCCGTATTTGAGTTTAGAATAGGTTCCGCATGTCAAGCATGCAACATGTGTGTTCCATAAAAAAAAGGCGGGAAAAAAATTGTCTCACTGCAACCTTTGTGTTTAAGATCAACGGAAATTAAATTCCAACTCAATATATCAATAAACCTTTTTTCTTTCAATATTCAAATTTATCCTGCGTGCTTTTGAAAAATCATTTTTCCCACCGAAAGTAATTTGATGTGAAAATTAGACACTTATTATCAACTTTTTTTTAATTGAAACAACATTTTGGACGGTATTTCAGTCATTCCCAGATGAAAAGTTCTTTTGCTTGAATTTGATATACAAATTCACTTTAGGTTTTCATTTTTTGTACATGTAGATCTTAGTTTTTGTTTTTTTTAGTTGATTTTAATTATTTTTTATAGACTGTTTTTTTGTTTAAATAACAATTATCTTTCCCTCTTGACAACAATGCAGAAGCTAAATCAGTTGTGGGTAAGAGTTATGATACAGTTTTATCCAGTGTTTTGTGGAATGAATTCCTTTAGTATCATTAGTTTGACCTAACTCCTTTATAGGGCGTTTTCGAAACGGAGGCTCAGGCTCCGTTTCAGGCTCCGGCTCCATTTCGTGAATCCATTCCAAAACAACGGGCATTAAAAATAGAGACGTTTGGCTGCAGTTCTGAAGTAGATTCTCTGGTTTGAAAGGGGAAACAGTGTTTCAGCTTCAATGAAAAAACACAACCTATATTTTCAGCATATGGATGTCAGAGCTGGAGCCTGAGCCTAAGCCTCCGTTTTGGAGAGTTGTCTGTCTGGCAATGATAATAGTCTGGTTCCCCACCCCCAAGTTCCAGAGTGGAATGCGTGGACTGTGCATTGGACTCCTTTAGGTTGTAGAAGTCACATTTAGAGTGCACCTTGTCTGCATGATATGGGGTGGGATGGGGTCGTATCACGAAGATATCTTCAAACATTATATCTGGAAATAATAGAAACTAGATGCTTTGTTCTGTCGAGGTGAGTCACAGTTTGTGATGGCAATACCAACTTCCCCCCTCCCCCCCCCCCCATACTGGATATGTTTTATAAATCTGTGAATTTGACCCCAGATATATAAGCCGAAAACTGTAATTGAAAATCTGATCACACCATCACGATGTACCATCATTGGTTTTGGGTTAAAGTTTGTTTCAAGTTTTTATTTGATATGTTTCTTCAATACAACTACAAGTAATACATTGCTACAAACTCAGGCATGCAACCTTTCCTCGGATCAGCTGATTTCCTCTTCTTTCACTTCACTCTTATGTTATTGAAAAGTGCAAAACACTGTACAAAGTATGGTAAAGATTGAAATGTCCTCCTTTGTTTTGGAAAGTCCAAGTTGCATGCCTGCAAACTACTCAAAGTGCCCATCAACCAAAGTAACGAAAGTACCTGAATTATATCAAATTTTAGGAAGGCCTGACTTTTCAATCCTTGCAGGATCTTTCACAAAGTCGTTCAATTCAATTCAATTCAATGACATTTATTTCCATCTATAATCAAGACAATGATCAGTGTAAAAGTAAAGAAAGTAAATATATAGATGGAGGCATGGTGACAAATAGCCCGAGCTTATAAATACATGCCTATTCATAAGAGAAACAAATTGATGGTTTTTGCCAAACTCAAGAATATTATAGCGGTTATAGACTAAATATGGAAAACTGCACAAGCCTTGCATTTCATATAGAAGTTGTCACTGTGAAAGCGCATGCAGATTTGATCCTCAGTTCATCTTGAAATGCTTCCATTTGTCCATCTCTTGTATTTGATTGATTAAATCCAAGATGGCTGCCTACCTCATAGTGATGGTTAACACGTCAATTTCAGGTGACACAGAGTGTCCCATATACTAAGAATATTTTGTCCTAAAGACTTGGCCTGTGCAAAAATGTTGCCCTGATCAAATTGTGGAAGTTTGGGACGTTCCAGTGAAGGACAAAACATAATGTGTACACACATATTGTGGTCTGTGAATGTTAACTGCATGTGTCTTGTGTAAACCAGCATCTTCCTTTTTGTGTGTGTGTGTGGGGGGGGGGGGTTGTTTCGTGTCTTTTGGCATCATTTTTTTGGCAATCATTATTGGTTATTCCATTGGATTACAGTCTCACTGTATTGTCCAATTGTTGGCCAGTCATATGGTATGTTCAGATGAAATGCGGTTAATTTTGCAGCACCCATTATTATGATTTGTTAAGGCCTATTGCGGGTAGATTTTTGTTTATATTTTTATTTTCATTAGTATTTTATTTATCAGTTGATCATGTTGTATTTCAAAATTCAAATTATAACCGATGGGGTATTTCTTTTTTGTTTACATTTTACTTTTATTTGTATGTTATTCATTTATCTTTATATAATGATGGGTAGCCGTGTCTGTCAGATAACAATATAAAAAAGAAAAATACAATTAGCACTTTATTGACTAACTAGAGTTTAAAATGTGCATAAGTAGCAACAACTATTTCATCATACTTCTTCATCGCATCTGATGAAATAGTTGTTGCTACTTATGCACATTCCAAATTCTAGTAAGTCAATAAAGTGCTACTTGTTTTTTTTCTATTTTATATTATTTATCTTTATGATTTGGTTTTCTATATTCAAAATTCAAACTTTGTAAATAATGTCAAACTTGAGTTTAATTTTTGTTTTAAATTTATTTATGTATTCTTATGCTGATATGTTTTGTCTGTACACACTTTACTACTGGGTCTTGACAGGTAAGGGTGGCGTATTCCGCTCCATCCACGGAGTAGGGGCTGTGATGACCAACATGGTCCTGGGCAGTGGGCTACCCCACTCCCCTCTGACCCACCACTCCCAGGGACCCAACGTGTCCAGCACCTCGGGCGGCATGGACAACCAGAGCAAGGAGGACGAGCTCGTTATGGAAACCAAACTGAAGATCATCCAGATTTTGCAGGTATTAAGGCTAGGCAGGCAGGGATAGGAATGGATACTGAAAGGTAATATCATACTTTGGTTTTTATCAAAGGAATACAGATTCATTAGCATAAATATCAAGACAGATACAGTAACAGTCATCTGTGAAAATTTCAGTCCCATACGGTGCCCACTTTTTGAGAAAACAGTGAAAAACGGCCACAGTATTTCTAAGTCTTTTCTCTTTTATTTTTGATCTTTTAAAAGATCAAACAGATTTTAGGTCGTTGTTTTACTTATTTCTGGATAAATACACCTTTTCAGGCGGAAAAATGTTAATGGTAGGTTTCTACCAGCACCATCTTCATACAATGTAAATTATAGGTAAATCTGTGAACATTTCTGTTTTGGTTTCTTACCAAAGTATGATATTACCTGAAAATTGTTCTGCCTGAAATGCTGCATTTAATCAGAAAAGAGTAAAACCAATCCCGTCTCTCAGCACTGCTTTTATTGAGACACTTTCTTCTTCACTGAACACGCACGATCCCCGCCCGCTAGCGCTGTCATTTAAAAGGCTATTAAATCGTATAACACTTAACCTTATTTTTTTTAATTCCCTAAACGAATACCAAAATTACCCTATTTTGCACAGCACTCGTCAGTTCATATCTTCAATTTTCAATTGCATTTTTTGTTGTTGTCTGACTGCCAACAGTTCATCCTGAACGTGCGTCTGGACTATCGTATCTCCTGCCTCCTGTCCATCTTCAAGAGAGACTTTGATGAGAGCAAGGATTCCTCCGATGACATACATCAGTCTAGACAGAGTGTGGAAGGAGCGGAGAGCCCGGGCATCAACCTGGAAGCCATAGGTATGAAGCCGACTAAAGACGGTGTCTGTAGGATTGGAAGTTTTACATGGTGGAGACTGGGACTAGAACTAAGTGAGACTTGCAAAGACACCATGTATACTCTTTTTTGGAAGGTGTGTGGTCCTGAGAGGGATTGGTGAGAGTAAATACCTTGACATTTCGACCAGTGTGCTCTGGCCGTCCTCAGGAGAGGCCTTAAGATGGCCAGAGCCAAAACGTCGAGAGCCGAAACGTTGAGGTGGTTACTGTCACCGGTCCTTCTTAGGACCACACACCTTCTGAAAAAAAGACAGTGTCAGGTTGTGGTTCTGCCATGGATGAGGAACCAAAATGAGGCTCCAACGTTCATTTGGGTGAATTATTTTCACTACAAATTGTGTTCTCATTCAATACTGTGTCAAGTCCGAGTGTGGCTATAAGCTAGGAACTCCGCACATAACATTTACCGGTGGTGCAGACTCACTTTGAAGTCCATGTTCGAGTTCAGAATTTAGAATCACTAGCGTAATACCATGCCGCCAATCGGGCCTTCGCAATGGGAGACTTTGGAGAACCGGTCTTCAAGTCAACAGCGCATGCGCACGCAATTGTGAGGATGGGCGCGTTGTTTTGCGCATGCGTACATGTGCACTGTTGACTTGAAGACCGGTTCTCCAAAGTCTCCCATTGGCAACTGACATGACGGCAGTGGCTCCTGGGTCATGACGCCATGTGCTATTAAAGTGCCTGGCTTATACCCACATCTGGCCAAGCCATGATTTGTAGTTCTGCGATAAATTTCAGGATTGATTTATGAGGTGTTTCAGTTTTAAAGATTGAAGTTAGTAGACATATATAGTTGGAATGGACATTGAAAAGAACTGGTGGTTTTTCTTTCAAGGAAAGATATTGTTAATGTGCAACCTTTTTCTTGGAGGTTATGGTGTTAAATATTCTGCATGCACCATGGGTGTCGATCCCGGAGGGGTGGGGGGGGGGTATATCCCCCCAATATTTGAGGTAGGGGGGATGGCGTGAATTATCATCCCCCCCCCCAATATTTTGAGGTTGAATGGTATTCAAGTTTATTTTATAGAAATATTGCATGATCCTTGTTGTTTTGTTTTTTTAGTCTTTACAGGGAATTTATACTACACCTGTATGTTTAATTCGTCTGAATATCGTTTTTAAATGCTCTAAAGTGCAACTTTTCGACTCTGTTTTGATTAAAAAGTCCCTTGTTTGGTAGGGGGGTATCCCACCTCCCACAGCCTTCCCGCTCGGTCGTTTCGCTCCCTCGCATAGTACACCAAATCACCAATCATTCCCCCCAATCATGAACAGAAATCGACACCTATGGCATGCACATCCATGATGTTTGCACAAGACTCAGTGAGGTGAGTTTAAAAGCACACAATGATTGGGCATGTCCCACCTGTACATTTATTTCACTGGGTGGAATCTCAAGTCGTCCCTCTTCACGTCCATGACAGGTGACCAGGCGGAGGGGATCTTTGAGGGTCAGACGGAAGGCATCGACCTGGACCTGGACTCGCAAGGGGGCAGGACCTTCCTGCGGGTACTTCTGCATCTGACCATGCACGACTACCCGCCGCTGGTGTCCGGGGCCCTGCAGCTGCTCTTCAGGCATTTCAGCCAGCGCCAAGAGGTGCTGCAGGCTTTTAAACAGGTAAACTGCACCTTGCTGGTGCATTATTGATCTACTTTAATACCTGTCATACCTGGAGGCTAGGCTCCGCGCTCGTGACGTCACATTCAGAAGTTCGGACAAACAAGTCGCACGTTACCCAATGGGAGACTTTGGAGAACCGGTCTTCAAGTCAATAGGGCACGCGCAAACAATTGTGAGCATGCACGCGTTGTTTTGCGTGCACTGTTGACTTGAAGACAGGCTCTCAAAAGTCTCCCATTAACTTACACGTAAATTGTTGTGATATTTGTCCGAACATCCGGGTAACTATAGCTGTCGATAATAAAGGGCGTATTCTATAAAATACATGTAGCTCGAGCGCGGAGCCCTATTGGCCAAAAGAGTAAGCTTAGTGGAAGGAACCATCAGTTCATGACGACGGTTTGACGGCCCATGACGTCACATGAATAACCTCCATAGACAGTAGTTATTCTTCTCATTAGGATCAGCAATTTAATAAGATTTCTTTTTTCCTCCCGTCGGTCGGTAGGTTCAACTCCTGGTCACGTCCAACGATGTGGACAACTACAAACAGATCAAGACGGACCTGGATGCTCTCAGACTCCTCGTGGAGAAGTCAGAGCTGTGGGTCTACAAGAGCAAATTTGAGCAGGGAAAAGACAAAGACAAGAGCAAGGGCAAGAGTAAAGGAAAGGGAGCCAAAAAAGTAAGTCGGTATTTTTAGGGAGGTAAAATCTTGGCTTTTCAGTGAAATCTGATTAAAAAAAAAATCTTTTTTTTTTCTCCCCATTTTGGGGTTCAGAAAGAAAAAGGAAACAAAAAGCTAACAATCTTTTAAAAAAATTGATGGCAATTAATTGTTTAATGCTCTATTAAAACACTACTCAGAATTTGGAAATTTGATCATAAGAAATTAATGAATATAAACCTAAAATCTATCCAAATGCACTCCCTGGTTGTACAAAATTTGCATTCATGGAGTCCAAGCTCAAGAAAACCATGTACCGCTACATGATTTTGGGTAGACATCGAATTTGAATTTAGGTGGATCCAGTGCTGCAGCATTGGGGGATGGTGGATTTTAGCATCTGGGGGACTGTTTCCTTTCCAAGATATCTGCTGGATTTCTGGATCAATGAAAAACTAAAGGCTTTCTCCAGAACAGGCTTCCAGAGCTATGGCTATTGTATATATGTTCCAATAGCGCTCCGCACTTGCGCTAAAAATAGCACACTGGATCTCAGACAAACATTGAAAACCTGTGTGGGTGTGCTTGTGTGCATGCATGAAGTTTGTCTGACATCCAGGGATTTGACATGCACACGCTGGCCAAATCACTCGTGTGACGTCATTAATGCGGAGTGCTATTGCATTTGTAATCGGGGAAAATACCAAAACTTAGCTCTAGACAACTATCTTTTTTATTCGGCCTTATAAGCCCGGTTCGTACCTCTTGCGAACTTGCGAAAGGGAAATGAATTTTCTTGCGTCGCGATGGGAAAAATCGTGCATATTCATTGTTGCGGCACCTAAAATTGGCTTCGCATCGAAATTGGCAAGAAGTATGACGTGGGCTTGCCCGGTAATTACTTTTAGATTGAGGGAAGAAAATAACAACAGAAATGCCATTCCAGTATTAGCAGTGGGGGTTGGGGCAGCATTGTAGACAGGAGTGCTTTTCATTTCATTAAACCTCCCCGGTCTTTTCATCCATTGCATCGTAGACCTCAGTGTTAGTTTGACATCTCTCTTTAGACCCAACATTCTTTTCACCGCAGCCAGTGTGATTCTAAGGATGCAGCTATTACTTCACAAACTCACAAACGAGCTAGATGCACTGATTAGACAGCTGGTATATTTCATATTCACATATTCACGTATCCACGCAAACGCCAATGCACCCATCCAAGAGAGAATGGATCATTTTTTGTTTCATCCAGCACCGTGTGAAATTCAAATGTGAATTCTACTTCTCCCATTTTGAAAGCAAACTCTATATCGCCAGACATTACTGACCCATAAAGCCTATCCCTGAGTTCACTATTAGCGAAATGTGTTCATCTCAGAGTAAATTTTAACCTATCTTGCTTTTAATGTTTATGATATTTAGTCATTTCTTTTTTTAAAAAGCGACTGAATTTCAATCATGCATTCATGCCATATAGTCTAGAGACGTTTAGATTCGTTTAGGTTTTATAAGTGTGTAAATCATTGTCTTTGTTCATTGATGCATTGATGCATCTTTTCAGATTTTAATCTGAAATCTGATTTTTGTTTCTTTTTTTCTTTTTAACCCAATTTGACCCCGTCAAATTGTCGTGCATTGTGCTGTGTGTCTACACGCATCACACAAATGACTACATGTACCTGTGTCTGTTACATAGACAGTGGTTTTCAGATTTTCTTGGCCTACACCAGTACGTTGCATCTCTGTCGGTGTGTTGAATAGTGGAAATGGATGTTTCCAGGAAATTATTCACATTTCATAAATGCTTACTGCAAAAAACAAGAAGTAAAATCCACTTTAATACAACTGGGAAGTAGATATGAACCGATATTGATATACATATGTTTATGCATTAGAACACATAATCATCTAAAGGATGTTGTCTCAGTTTGTAGGGTAAAGCACACAGTGTGCTCACATTGTCATCCCTTGGATGACAAGCTTGTTTTTATCAAGAACTTTTATCTTTTGGATGAATTCCAGCTTGAATACAAATTGCAAACTGAGTCATATGACCCTAGTCTTTAAGAACCGCCTGCTAATGCATTATTGCTTTCTCCCTCCTACCTACTGGCTCCGCCCCCCAGTTATCCATATTTCCGACAAAGCCAGGTGATGCATCATACAGTAGCATGATGCTAGCCACTGGTACCTTTCAGGTCGGTTACCAACTTGACTTGTATCATTAGAATGGGTGTTTCTTTTGTGATCTTTTCTTATCATGGTGAAGGACAAAATCAAATGACAAATGCAGACATTTTTCTGTTGTAACTTTGAAAAAAAGTTGGGTTTTTTTTTTTTGGGGGGGGGGGGATCAGACATTTTAAACATTTTAGGGAATTTCACGATTGTTTGCATCCATTTTGAATTTTCTGTAGCCACAATTGGTGGTTATGTCACAGCAGTATCATGATCAACTATAAAACAGTTGGTATGGGTTGCATTAAATTTGGTTAATCGCGGATTATGGGTCATTCATTCAGCGTGGCTTGTTATGTAATGGGAGAACCGGTCTTCAAGTCAACAGTGCATGCACACGCACATGCACAACAGCGCAGGCGCAAAACAACGCGCGCATGCTCACAATGGCGTGCGCGTGCGCTGTTGACTTGAAGACCGGTTCCCAAAAGTCTCCCATTTTCATTCATGGTCTTGGGACTTCTTCAGCACATTTCATGATTAACTCAATAATAGGCCACCGAAGTGTCACATTCTACTTTTGATTATAACTAAGAACCAAATATGAGGGTGAGTAATGGGTTCTCAATACTCGGCTTCTCACAGGTCCTTTGAGTCACTCAGTTTTCAGCACTAAAAGACTCACACTCATTACTCAGCACTCACAGTCGGTGTTTTGAGGTTGCAAGTCATACTCCATTTGGGACTTTTCACTCGCATTTGGCATTGGTTTCATCACATCTAAACTCAAATTCGAATTTGAAAAAAATCTTGTTTTTCAATCCACAATGCAGGAAAACCTCCATCTTTATATGTGTTATTTTTTATAATATTGCATGTTGAAATGTTGACATGATGGCTGCGTTCAAGCGAGCTACTCGTGTTAACGCGAGTATACTCCTGAGCACTCGAACGGCCAGAGAACGACACTCGGGTCAGCGAGAGTATACTCTCCAGATACGGGGAGTATACTCCTGCACCGGAGAGTATTGCGCGCGCATCACACTCGTGTTACCGGGAGTAACCGCTCGAACGCAGCCCAAGTTTCTATTTTTACTTGTATTTTTAAAAGTTTAGTACGTGTGTAGGCATTCCACATTTGGAGATACTTTATACCAGTAATCTTGTTCGAGGTTTCGAGACAAAGTTTGTTTGTTTTTTGGCCAAGCTACATTCTGTTTGTTATTGTTTACGTTGGTTCAAGGGGTTTTTTGTTTCTTTGTGTTGTGTTTCTTAGGTGTAGGTTTGTTTGTTTGTTTGTTTCAATCAAAGTGTTTGCTTGATTGTTTTGTTTTAAGACCACAGATTGATGTGGGTGGAGTTTAAGGGCCAGCGTCACTCTTTTTGAAAACATGTCCTATCAGGTCATGTTTGATTTCTGCTGTTGACAATTTTTTGTGGGAAGAGATATTTTTGACTGAATGAAGATATCATTTGTCTGTTCAAATTTAGTTTCCAGGGTCATTGAGTGCATCAGAAGCCTCGTCCATTGACCTGGACCTGGGACCTCCCCTGGATGCTACCAGCGCAAGTAACTACAAGAGCATACAGCTGGTAAGTGGTCAGTGTCTTTATAAGGGGCCTGTGCTCGGGATTGGTTCTTTGTGCTGCAGTGTCGCACCTTCCTTGGGATGGATTCTTGTTTAATTGCTGGTGAGGATGTTGCATTGCAGGGCTGGGGATGAGTCCTGGTTTGGGGCATGTTTCTGCGAGATCGGCTGCTAGTATCATTACACTGCAATTCACTGTATTTGTACCTGTATTTATTTATTTGCTTATTGTTTTGTTCTTTGTGATGCGCTGTGATACAATGTACTTTGTGAGAGCGCTCTATAAATGCCTGTTAGTATTATATTTGTTTCGGCACAAGATCAGTGATCTCACAAAGCTCTATGAACGATGATATTTTGAATTTCGAAAGATAACTCATCGTACCCTACTGTACATGTGGCTGCAATGCATCATAAGTCAAACGATTTGAAGTAAGTTAAGATTTCTTTGATGAAATGGACCCCTGGGATCGATTTCACAAAGCCCTACGATCGATTGTAACTCGAGTTACGAAGGATATCTCATCGTATCCTACGTAGGGCTGCAAGGCATCATAAGTCTTACGATTGGTAGTAAGTTACGATGAGTACTGTAAAATGGACCCCGATCTGATTTGTACACTCTGTATGGGATGAAATCACGACAATCTCCACTTGAACGTGCCATTTTAATACTGCTACACATCGATGACATTGGTCTCACGTCGTCATCTTTACAGATCTTGATCAGACTGAGCAAGCTGTGCGTGTCGGACGGCTCCAGCGCTCGGAAGAACCGCAAACATGAGCAGAGATTGCTCAGGAACATGGGTGCCTTCTCAGTGGTGCTGGAACTGCTGCAGATCCCATATGAAAAGGTACAGGATGACAAATCTAGAGATTGTGGTTCATCAATTTGGTTCATTCCTTCATTAGTTTCTGTTTCTTTGTTTGTTTGTTTGTTTGTTTGTTTGTTTGTTTGTTTGTTTGCCTTTTTAAGCAAAATGTTTACATATAAAGGTATAATACATGATTAGTAAAGGTTCATAGAACAGAACTCACACTTTGTCTTATCCACCATGTGCATGAAATGATAAACCTGCGAAAATGTGAGCTCAATCGGACATCTCAGTCACAAGCGAAAACCCGACTCAATTTTTCTTATAAAACACGAAGAATGTTTTTGATCTTCCCCGGAGATCAAAACTGTTTTCGGTCTTTGTTTGACTAATTTCTGGATAAATACAGCATTTCAGGTGGAAATATTTCAATGGTACATGTATGTTTCTACCAGCACCATCTTCATACCCTGAAAGTTATATGTGAATGTGTAAACATTTCTGTTTGGTTATGATATCAATCCTGTACTGTACAGGCGTGATTCAGAGCCAAAAATTGGGGGGGGGGGCTGGAGCTAGAAGACCCAATATTTTGGGTTCATTTAACACTCGCTTCTTCTATGTCTTATTAGGGGTCGAAAAACATGCACCTATAGCCTACACAACACATTTTTTTTATGTAATTGGCGCTTAATAACTGAAAAAAATCAAGTATTTTCAAGATTTTTTTTTTCAATTGCATTTTCTTTTTGGGGGGGGGGGGGGGGCTCAAGGACCCTCCCCCCCCCCAGCCCCCCGTAGAACCAAGCCTGGTACTGTACCTTAAGTTCATCTTTTTACAATTGTCTTTTTGTTTTATAATTATCGGTTATTTGCTTTGTGCACTGTGTCTTTTCTTTTTGAATTGTGCTCAACCTTTTATTCTAATTTCTGTCCCCATTTTATATAATTGCAAATGAAAGAATCCTGTATGCTGATTGAATCTGAGTTGCATAGCATTCTGAAGATTGTGCGCAGGTTTCTAATTCAACACTTATACTCATCAAAACCTGCTCACCATCTAGGTGATGATTTTTAATCTAGATGATGATTTTTAATCTAGATGATGATTTTTAATCTAGATGATGATTTTTAATCTAGATGATGATTTTTAATCTAGATGATGATTTTTAATCCATCTTACGAATGATACTCTTTTTTTTTCTCGCCATGCTTCAAAACAGAACACCGATACCCGCATGAACGAGCTGATGCGATTGGCCCACGAGTTCCTGCAGAACTTCTGCTGGGGGAATCCCTCCAATCAGGTCTTACTTCACAAGCACATAGACCTCTTCTTGACCCCGGGAGTAAGTACTTGCTTGGAGTAAAACTTGCTAAGCATGACATTTCTGTCTTAATAATAAAGATAGGATTAACAACCAAATTTCCTTGTGTTGTGCATCACTTGCAATTGTTCGTTGGCTGTTGTTCGCTGCATGACCACGAATATCAAATGGAATGTTTAATGATGGTTTGTTTTATTGAGCAAGACATTTTTTTGCTAAGCAATTTTTTTTTTAACTTAGCAGGTCCATGAAATTGGCCCCAGGTTTGTGGGGTTATTTCATTGAAGATATCGGCCCATCGTTCTTGTTCAGAGGATTGACTTGAAACCGCAGCCAAAAGCTTCCTTTTCATACCTGTTATTCTAAAATAGGTACCGGTAGACAAAATGGAGCCAAAACTGATTGCCGGTACCGTAGCCAAGGTTTCAAAAGGTGTCACAGCCAAGGTGGTCATTGGTCGTACAAGCAGCCATTTTGAAATGACTCCATCCCATCTCGACCTTTTTAATAAATTCAACCTTATAAATTCTCTGACAGTTGCAAAATCTTACAAAAGTGTAATCGTGTGAAAGGACACCAATGCTTGAGAGTGACCGACGTCCCTGGTGAATCCTTGAGAGATTTTGACCGAGGTCCAGACCTAAGACAACATTTCTTAAGGGACCCTTGCGAAATGTTTTGCAATGCTCATGCGTGTGTTTTCTATGTGTTTCATGGCCTTTGCTGACCGCACTTCACGCGCAACCTTAGGGTCGTGATGGTACTAGCAACGTTTTACATTCACAAAATGCATGGTTTATCGATTACCCCCGGTACCTTCGTTCCGTCTTAAGGGAGGCTTGCGAAATGTTACACTGTACCATGTGAAAGGATGCAAAAACGGCCAGCATAAAACCGTTTCGCAACCTTTAGAGAATTTTTTTCAATTGTTGAGAGTTTTTTTGGCGTCTTGTGAAAAGGGCTATAGTTTACAGGGCTGCGTACGTTTCTCAACTGATACCTGAGATATATCATTATGCGAGTGGTTTTGTGGCTTCTGAGTGGCAGCCAAAGAAAGGTTGATCAATGATTTGATGCACTTTTATTACGGGGCTGGACAGCTCAGTGACCAATTTCATACAGCTGCTTAGCACCAAAAAAAATTGCTTAGCACAAAAATAGCTTGCCCAATAGAACAAACCACCATTGAAAATTCCATTTGATATTCATGCTCAGCGAACAACAGCCAAAGAACAATCACAAGTGATACACAACACATGGAAATTTGCTTGTTAATCCTGTTTTTACTAAGATAGAAATGTCATGCTTAGCAAATTTGTTGTGCTAAGCAGCTCTATGAAATTGGCCCCAGTTGGTAGAGCAATTAGTACAGTGGAAATCCGCTATAATGGACATCATCTTTGGCTCCCCATTTTTGTGTGTGAAAATGGTTGTTTAAAGGTAGTATCATACTTTGGTAAGAGACCAAAAGCAGAAATGTTCACAGATTTACGTATAACTTTCAGGGTATGAAGATGATGCTAGTAGAAACCTACCATTGAAATTTTCTGCCTGAAATGGTGTATTTATCAAAAAAATGAGTCAAACAACGACCGAAAATCTTTTTGATCTTTTAAAAGATCAAAAATAAAAGAGAAAAGACTTAAGAAATACTGTGGCCGTTTTTTATGATTTTTTCAAAAATTGGGCACAGATGAATGTGACTGTATCTTCCTTGATATTTTTGCCCATGAATCTGTACTTCTTTGACAAAAACCAAAGTATGATTCTACCTTTAAATAGCTATAATGAACGACTATTAAAACAGACAATGGGAGACTTTTAAGAATCGGTCTTCATATCAACAGCGCACGCAATTGTGCGCGTGCGCTGTTGACATGAAGACCGATTCTTAAAAGTCTCCCATTCCTGTTGATCGCGCCCTGTTTGTTATACATGTTATATTGCTGTTCCTCTGTACCCCAATCCATTACGAGCAGTTTTCTTGTGTTTGCCTGAGAATGACTAATAATCTAGTCATTTTGGTTTAATTCAATATCAGCTGTTGGAAGCGCAGACAATGTGCCACATCTACATGGACAACGTGCAGCTGTGCAGCGAGGTCACAGAGCAGGTGGTGCAGCACTTTGTGCACTGCATCGCCACGCACGGCAGGCACGTGCAGTACCTCAAGTTCCTTCAGACCATCGTCAAGGCGGACGGCCAGTACATCAGGAAGACCCAGGACATGGTCATGGCAGAGGTGGGTGGGAAGGGCAGCCTCAACAGCATTGAACCTGTCTGTCGTAGTTGTCCCGTATTAAGACCAAGGTCAGGAGGATACAGGAACAATGATGGAACCATTCTTGTCCTCGAACAGACTACTGTCCTTAGACGTTGAGAAAGATCCTGCTAGGATTGAAACGTCAGGCCATCAAGAAAGATCCTGCTAGGATTGAAACGTCAGGCGATCAAGAAAGATCCTGCTAGGATTGAAATGTCAGGCCCTCAAGAAAGATCCTGCTAGGATTGAAACGTCAGGCCCTTAAGAAAGATCCTGCTAGGATTGAAATGTCAGTCCCTTAAGAAAGATCCTGCTAGGATTGAAATGTCAGGCCCTCAAGAAAGATCCTGCTAGGATTGAAATGTCAGGCCCTCGAGAAACATCCTGCTATAAAAGATTGAAACTTCAGGCCCTCCTAATTCCAAGCATTTGATATATTTCAGGTCATTTTGGCTGATGAGCAGTTTGCAGCAGTTTATTACTTGTATAGGTCAATATTTTGGTTGATGTGCAGTTTTCAGCAGTTTATTACTTGCATAAATATAAAGAAATGACAAATTGATTGCTGGTTGCTCACCTCCCTTTTTCCTGTTGCCCCCCATCCAGCTGGTAAGTGCGGGCGAAGACGTCCTTCTCTTCTACAACGACAAGTCCTCCTTCCAGACCTTCGTTAACATGATGCGCAACGAGAGGGAGCGCATGGATCCCTCCAGCCCATCCCAGTACCACATCAACCTGGTCTACCTCCTGGCCTGCTGTACGGAAGGCAAGAACGTCTACACGGAGATCAAATGCCACTCCCTATTACCGCTGGACGACATCGTCAGGGTGGCCACCCACGAGGATTGCCTACCAGAGGTAGGTCGTTGGTTGTACAGCAAGAGGCTTGATACTGTCGCTGGAAAGTTTATTGGAAAGTTTTTACAGAATTAGGGACGGTGTTCATTAAAGGTAGTATCATACTTTGGTTTTTGTCAAAGAAAGAGTCATCTGTGAAAATTTCAGTCCCATACGGTGCCCACTTTTTAAAAAAAAAAAAGTGAAAAACGGCCACAGTATTTCTGAAGTCTTTTCTCTTTTATTTTTGATCTTTTAAAAGATCAAAAAGATTTTCGGTCGTTGTTTTACTAATTTCTGGATAAATACACCATTTCAGGCGGAACAATTTTAACGGTATGTTTCTACCATCACCATCTTCACACCCTGAAAGTTATACGTAAATCTGTGAAAATTTCTGTTTTGGTGTCTTACCAAAGTATGGTAGAACCTTTAGATTTGAGGATTCAGAGGATGGAGACACAATGTTGTGCTGTTTTTAAAAGAACCTGAGGTGGTAATATTTTCAGAAGGATTGTAATTGCAGAGTCAAGAGACGATTTAAATCGGATTTCAGAATTGTTTGTTTATAAGATTTTAACTCGTAATTTCAGCTTTTTGTACACCTGCTCTGTACATAAGGATAGAAACTTTAAAAGTGTCAGCTTTTTCCTTGGTATTTTTAAATTTGTGTATGTTTGGCCACTCACATCCCTGATATTTTAAAAGAAAGTTGCTTTTCATTGAAAGTTTACGTGTCCTGAATGATATACATTACATACATGTACCTGTGCAGTTTGCTTAATGGCGTCATTTTACATGCATACTAAGTTTTGTTGCTGACTGAGTTTAACGTTTATTAAACAAACAAGTGACCCATAGACTATGGGCATCAGAACCAATGTGCAACCACTTCAGGATGTTTTCGATCAGCAAATCGGGGGACTGTCAAAGTTAAAGGTAGTATCATACTTTGGTAAAAAACCAAAACAGAAATTTTCACAGATTTACGTATAACTTACAGGATATAAAGATGGTGGTGGTAGAAACACGCCGTTAACATTTTTCCGCCTGAAATGGTGTATTTATCCAGAAATTAGTAAAACAACGACCAAAAATCTTTTTGATCTTTTAAAAGATCAAAAATAAAAGAGAAAAGACTTAAGAAATACTGTGGCTGTTTTTCACTGTTTTCTCAAAAAGTGTCCACCGTATGGGACTGAAATTTTCACAGATGACTGTTACTGTATCTTCCTTGATATTTGTGCCCATGAATCTGTATTTCTTTGATAAAAACCAAAATATGATATTACCTTAAAAGATCCTGTGTGATTTTCACAATTTCTGGCGGTCACCCCGCAGGTCAAGAATGCGTACATCAACTTCTTGAACCACTGCTACGTGGACACGGAGGTTGAGATGAAGGAGATCTACACCAGCAACCACGTCTGGAACCTCTTTGAGAACTTCCTGGTGGACATGGCCATGGTGAGTGTCGCCTCTCATCAGATGGAGGAGCCAGCCTCATTCCCTCACCTTCTCTCAAGTTTTAGGGCTGCTTGGAGTTAGGAGGGCCTGGCGCATTTCGATCCTAGCAGGGGTGGATTTCACAAAGCCCTGTGATTGATCGTAACTCAAGTTATGAAGGATAACCCATCGTAGGGGACCTATCCCACATAGGGCTTCAATTCATCAAAAGTCCTACGATTGATAGTAAGTTACGAAGAGTTTGATGTAATCGACCCCAGGATCTTTATCGCATTTCTAACTTAGTGATCTTTATCCTGCTAGAATCGAACAGCTCCAGGCCCTCCAAACTCCAAGCGTTTTATAAATTTCAGGTCATTGTTTTGGCTGATGAGCAGTTTGCAGCAGTTTATTACTTGTATGTTTTAGGGCTGATAGATAAACTGATTAATCTAATGATAACAAAGTCAACAGCAACACCTCCATTGGATTCCAGCAGTCTCCTAATGACGGACTGAGCACATACTGTCTGAAACTTTGAATTACTGGTTGTATTCAGAACCTCAATCTCAACGGCATACACAGTGTCACCGCTAACATCCTAACTTATCACTGGGACAAGCTGAAGAGAGTGTCTTGGCAGCTCTCTTACATCATTGATTCTCTCCTTGTTCCTATCTGGGAAATCAAAGATTACACTTGGTGACAGGCTCCCAAACTGTGGAATAATCTTCCGGTTTTGGTTTTGCGGTTCTCATATCCGACCGACCCATATTTTGGGCTCTGACCGAAAAAAAAAAAAAACCTTTTGCAGCCGACCCTGTCCAGAATGACATAATATAAATTCAAGAAAAAAAAAAAAAATTCAGAATTTTGGAGACAAATTTTGCCAATAGGCCTACATTTTTATACTTTCTATCAAAGAAATAATAAACAAGTATTCAAACGAGATTAAAGTGAATACAATGAAAATTTATCATCATTTTCTTTAGGTTTTTGTGTATTCAGACAGATTTCTTTTTCCACTAAACTTTTATTTTTCGACCCTCCGATCCTCCCTCAAGGTGAAAAATAAATGAGAACCACAGTTATAAAAGGGGGCGCCCTAAGATCAACACGAGGTTAAAGACACATTTATTCAATGCTTGTTGTTTGTAATGCGCATTGGGTATATTGATATAGTAGCTGCGTAATATAAATGTCCTTTATTATTTAATTATTTGTTCTATTGAAACTTGAGACAGTTGCAGAGGCCAATTCCCAAAATTTAGAATAACTGTACAATTTTACAGACATCTCTGTCTTTTCAATCTGCACTTATTCTAAACTTTATCAAAAACCTTGATAGGTTCAATGACAAATGTCTCTCTTACGTTAAATCAATCATATGTATAGGTGTGCAATGCTACCCATGATCGCAAGCATGCAGACCACATGCTGGAGAAGTATGTCACAGAGACCGTCATGAACATCATCACAATGTTCTTCAGCTCACCATTTGCTGAGCAGAGTACAACCGTACAAGTAAGCAAGCATCAATTGGGGTTGATTTCAACAGAGATGCTTTAGCTTAGCTCTGTACAGAAAAACACGGTTTTGTGGTTGGCAAACACTGGTTACCAATCCATTTTCATGTGTTTGATATTGGATGCAACTGGTTCCCTGGTTATTTCTGTTTTATAGTATGGAATTGGACATTATTTGCCTGAAAGAAAATTGATAATGGTTAATTTTATAAATGCTATTCCTATTTATAGCAAAGAAGGGAACTCACTCAACTGGGCCCAATTTCATGGAATCCGTTTTAATACCATAAACAAAAATTCTTCACTTACGGTAGCAGACTTTTTTTGCTTACGGTTTATAGCATATTTCATGGGAGAGTTTTCTTTTTGGTAACGGTAAGCAAGGACTTATTGCAGAATGCATATGACAGTGCGTTAGCAGAAAAAAATTAAGGTTAGCCTAGAAATTCTTTGCTAACCGATAAAGCGCCAAAAGTCTTGCTTACAAATTCCATGAAATAGATTTCACCCAAAGCAGTATCAGTATAAAGCACAAAATTAGGCCGTAACGGATTCCATGAAATTGGGCCCTTTTCTCAAATTAAGCTATACTGCTCATGTTGATACCATTTCTGTTGGCAGCAACCTTTACTAATTTTGTGGGCTTGATGTGCATTTGTGGTGAAAGTTTTGAGTTAAGATGGGAATGTTTATAATGGACACATGCATTTAACCGCAGAATCTCTGCAAAACTGGCTGAGTTCTGAGTGATGTGAGGAGCACAGAAGTGTCCCAGTAATGGTGTCACTCTAAATTCAGTGTCACTCTGAATTCAGTGTGGCCCAAAACAGGTTAAAAAAAAGTTTTATAGTGAAAAAGAATTTGATTGAATGGTGTTGATGATCTTAAAACTCATCACTCCCTCTCTTCTTGTATTTGTAGACTCGGCAGCCTGTATTTGTACGGCTTCTACAAGGTGCCTTCAGGGTCTCGCAGTGTGAATGGCTGACCGGGCAGCAGAAATACCACGTGGAGAACTGCATCAAAACACTCACCGATATCGGTATTATTATGTCGAACTTTTAGACTGATAAATGATTGACCATAATCCAGATGGTTGTTTTCTTGCCTTCTCCCGTGCTAGCTCAGTAAATCTTCTTGCCGAGCTAAAGTCAGTCAGATCTGTTTAAATACTGTGCACCATGTTAATAACCAGCCATATTAATGAATGATAATCTATCTGCCTGAACTAGATTTCACAAAACACTTAGATGAATCTAACGATATGTTGTCAGTAGGATTTGAAGCTTTGCACGGTAACAGGAAGTCACATAATAAGGAAAGGTTTGTGGAGACACCATGTATAATCTCTTTTATGTGTGTGGTTCTGAAAAGAACCGGTGAGAAGTTGGATCTCGACGTTCCGGTCAGTTGTACTCTGGCTGTACTCAGGAGAGTGTGGTTGTTGTCAGCATCACCATAGTGATATTTGTATTGTGATATCACATTTTGCTCAGCAATTAGGATTTATTCACATTAACTAATTAAATAAATAATTACATTTATTACGCGCCTTTTCTTTAAGTTACAAAGCGCGGGCTATAATGTAATCAGATTGTCAGTATTCATCAGCGCCCACGGCTGCCAGCAATACCACCAACCCATTATGATTATGGAGCCTGAGATCGAAAGTTCTTGGTTTTATGGAGGGAGAACCCGGAGAAAAACCCTTGTAGCATTGGAGAGAACCAATACACAACTCTACTCACATATGACCCAAGCCGGGATCGAACCCGGGCCACATTGGTGAGAGGCGAGTGCCTAAAGCACTTGCCACCTATGCCTCCCAAATTATTTAAGATCAATCAATAGTGCTTCGTGAAATCAGTCTCTGACATTTTGGTCGATAACCCTTGTTTGCTGTTGAGCGAGCCTTTTCCATGAGTAGCTAATTATTGTTCTCCAAATGTTCTCTTGACTGAGTCAGTTATTCTTTTTTTTTTTATTTGGCAGCCAAGAACCGAGGCATTGCCATCCCTGTGGATCTGGACAGCCAGGTCAATACCCTCTTCTCCAAGTCTCAGATGGTGATGAAGCACTCTAGGCACTGGCTGAGCCACAATCCCAACCGGAGACGAGACTCTGTCATGGCCATCTCCAGGGACTACCGTAGCATCATCGAAGGATTACAGGTAATAGCCCCTTGGTGGATTAGACAGACAGACAGACAGACATAAGGAAAAACAAGACCAGGGGTCGATTTCACCAAACTAATCATAACTTACTATCATGGTAGGAAAAATGTTACATTTTTCCTACCATGTAGCATTACAGCCCCATGAAGAATTCGTAGGATACGATGGGTTATCCTTTGTAACTCGAGTTATGATCGATGGTAGGTCGTCCTGAAATCGACCCGTGACCGTTTTGTAATGTGGCTTCCTTTGTTTTCTTAAGATAGCTCTCCTAGAGACATGTGGAGATGAAAGGACTAGCTTATTTTGTTCATCAAACCAAAACAAGGATATGTCAGCACATTTGTACTTTTGATCTCTCCATATCACTGAAAAAGATTGAGTGAGAGAGAGAGAGAAAGATCTTTTTGGAGAAAGATCCTGCTAGGTTTATAACATCAGGCCAACTCTTAGGGAAGATTCTGCTGAGATCGAAACATCAGACCCTCTAAGCTCTAAGCATAATATAATATTTCGAAACACTGAGCAGTCAATTTTATAGAGCTGCTTAGCACAAAAATTTGCTAAGCATGACATTTCTGTCTTAGTAAAAAACAGGATTGACAACCAAATTCCTGTGTGTTGTGTATCACTTGCAATTGGTCTTTGGCTGTTGTTCGCTGACCATGAATATCAAATGGAACTTCAATGGTGGTTTGTTTTATTGGGCAAGCAATTTTTTGTGCTAAGCAATTTTTTTGTGTGCTAAGCAGCTCTATGAAATTTGTCCCAGGTCTGCAATAGAACAATTAGTCCGGTCTCCACCTCGCAGCCACAGCATTCTCCTGAAGACGGCCAGAGTATACTGACCGAAACGTTGAGTTGACCCGCTCTTTTCAGAGCCACCCCATACTCACAAAAGAGTTGATGTATATCACATGGTGTTACCTCAAGTCCTATTAGTTTTGTACTTCCGCCATCCATCAAAATAGCTGCCAGGAGAATGAGACT
This sequence comes from Astropecten irregularis, assembly GCA_963971285.1. Lineage (NCBI taxonomy): Eukaryota > Metazoa > Echinodermata > Asteroidea > Paxillosida > Astropectinidae > Astropecten > Astropecten irregularis. The sequence continues at coordinate 29,305,074 of OZ020244.1, read as the reverse complement.
AGCCGGACACTGCCAAAGACACCAAGAGCTGCCGGCAAGCAAACTGGTGCTTTGGGAACCAGCGCATGGGCACCGGGCACTTGGACGTCCCACAATAACATATCTGGACGTTCTCAAGAAGGACGCAGGTGTGCAAAGCACCAGCGAGCTGGCCGGAAGTATTGAAAACCGGAATGACTGGAAGCGATGATGAATGGCTCGTCTGAGGACAACCTAGAGAGAAAGATCCATAGTAGCCTTAGATCTAAGTTATTATTTTTGGTTGATGAGCAGTTTCCATCAGTTTATCGCTTGTACTGAAAAAAAATAAGCTTGATCCTTTATATCCTGCTTCTCATTTTTTGTCTGTCTTTCTTCTCATCAGGACATAGTCTCCTTGCTTGAGGATCAGCTGAGACCCTTAGTCCAAGCTGAGCTGTCCGTCTTGGTGGATGTACTACACCGGCCTGAGCTGCTCTTCCCGCCCGGTACGGAGGCCAGACAGAAATGCGAGAGCGGAGGCTTCATCAGCAAGTAAGTGTGACCCGAGTTGAAATTTGAGTCGAAGGATAGAGGCGGCGGCGACAATTGATCTCTGTTTTGCTGGTTTATTCTGTAAGGGCGAAGACGAAACTGTGTCTTCGTCATAAAATGGTATGAGGGAAGCGCGCGAAAAGACAAACATAGCTAGAGGGCGCTTCACAAATTTGAATAATTTATATAGGCAAATAAAGAATGATAACGTAATAACTACGTTAAACTAAATCATATTTTTTATATGACCGTCACATAAGCTTTGATGAAAAGAGTATCTTCATTGAAAAGCGATCAAGAAAAATTAACTGGAGCGGGATTCGAACCGGCGACCTCCTGATGAATACCGTACAGGCGCTCTACCAACTGAGCCATCCAGCCCTACGTCGGTGGTGACCGCAACAGTCAATTAGCTTTGTTTATATAACACCTTAGTAGATCCTTGTCATTTGATTGGAGGATTGTATGTCACGTGATATTTAATAAATAGACCAATTCATGGCTTACGTCACAACCGTTGAAATTTGTTCCATCCACCGTGCATTTTTGGTTCCATCCGATTTGTACCATTGCACGCCAGGGACTCTAATACGTGATTGGTCAAGCGGCGTTCCATTTATTTGTCACTGCGTGCGCGCGTACGCGTTGGTGTGCAACGCGCGTTACTTTAATAAGAGCATATAGTTTGCCAAGATTTTAAGCTTTTTTTGTCTCGCTAACTCTTAAAATGTTATCCTCCAATCAAAATCAAATGACAAAGATCTACTTAGATGTTATATAAAACAAATAATGAATGTTTCACATTCGTAGAATGGAAAAAATAATTTCATTTGGTGACAGATGGACTGTTCCATTCCACTCGGCTTCACCTCGTGAAATGGAACAGTCCATCTGTCACCTCATGAAATAATTTTTACCATTCCACTCATAAACATTCATTATTTGTATATCATTTGGCTGTCAGAAGCCATGAAACCATGCGCACACTGCCATAATTAAAAAGAGTATCTTGTTATAAAGGACACTTTGCAGTGGTTACCTGCATCTCTTAGGGGCCGTCCATAAAGTACGTACGCACGAAGGGGGGGGGGGAGGGGGGGTTGTTACTGATGCGTACACCATGCGTACAGGGGGGGAGGTAGGGTTCAGGCCAATGCAAACGAAAAATTTGCATAGCATTATCGCGTGAAAAGAGAGGTAAAAAACGTGAAAAAAGCACCAGGATTGTTTTGTTTTTTCCTTTTTTTGGTTATTCAACATAATAAAAATTAGTAAAATACATCTGTAAATGTATAAAAAAAACTGTCATTCTTTACTTTAGTCATTCATTTCAGAATTTGAAAGTGACGTCCTAATAACGGTACCGGCCCGGATTACTGTGACATTTTAATGATGCTAAAGTAAGGGACCACGAGAAGTGAAAAACCTAATGTGGAATGCGTATGCGAAAAGGCGAGGAAAGAACCCCCCTACGCCAACCTGACTCCTGACTCTGCGATTCTTCGTCAGTTTTTGTGACTTTTGTTTGGTCTCTCCTGTATGTGTGCGTGTCTCCAGGTTGATCAAGCACACGGAGAAGCTTTTGGAAGAGAAAGAGGAGAAGCTATGCATCAAGGTCCTACAAACTCTGAAGGAGATGATGACGGTAGACATTGACTACTCTGAGAAGGTACGTTGGTCCTGTATGAGGTTGAAGGAGATGATCATCACGCTAGGAGTCCACTGGGCCGGTGCCAGTTGGTGCCAGTTCGCGCCAATGCAATAAGGTGCCTAGTGGCGTGCAGTGGCTCAAACTGCCTCCCAACTGGCTCATGGTGGCCCGTAATAGCGCCAAAAATTGAATTTGGCAGCAAGAAAATTTTAAAATGTTTGAAATTTTCGTCGCACCACTTGCATCGAGCAATCAGCGCAAAGTGTCCACCAAGTGGCACCAAATGGCACAAACAATCCGCCTATTGGAATCCAATGGAATTTAATGGCGCACGCCACTACGCGCCAATCACATAATCTTTGGCGCGAACTGACACCAACTGGCGTCGGCCCAGTGGACTCCTAGCATCACTCGCTAGTCATTTTACTGCAGTGGTACTCGCCAAACCTTTGCAGAATTTGAATCCACTCAGCGATCTGTGCCAGAGCATGATTTGGTACATGTGGATTCTGAAGCAATGAGATTGCAGTGCTGATATACGTCAGTGAAGGGCAAGTCTAATCTTAATATGAAGCCCTCGTGTCTTTATTTGGATTGGTTTGCGGAAACACCATAGCCTGCTAGTCCACAACATGTCTCTTGATGAGGACGATAGCAGGCTAGCCGTCGTCGAAACGTTGAGACCTTATGAGAATTGCGAATGGAATAGATGTGCGAAAGTACGAACGATTCTTACATGGTGTTTCCGCAAACCGATCCACATATACTAATTGTCACCATGCAAAGCCTCAAATCTTCCTCGTGTTTTTATAAAATGATGAGATTGAGTGATACCTTCCCCGTGGTGTAAATTTATCGGTAATGAGATCAAACTTTCGCTCTGCAAGTACCATTCATTTTATATTCTGGGGATTTTTCAATATCCTTTCAAAACTTGCGGACTTCTTTTTCTTATCACATTGATTTTAGTGGGTGATTGCTCTTTGTTTGAGGTGCTCGATTTTCGAACTCATAAATATTTTGTCATTGAATGACGTCACATGTGGACATTGGCATCGAACATGCGAATTTTTCACTGTAAATTTCTGGTGCCATATTTTGCTACTCATTCCCACAAAGTACGAAGCAGACTTAATCGCGTCAAAATCTTCTGAAGTGAATCTTGCTTATAATATTACATCAAAGACAGAAATAACCAAAATGTCTTATTTTACTATTGAAAAAAAACAACCTTTTTCAGCTCATTTTCAGTGGTGATAATGTCTCGGTATTTTGGATTTTGGAAACTTTCCTACCTATTTTTTGGTGCTCGGTGATGGGTTTAATTTCTCTTTATAATACAAGCCCTACTTATTCGTACAAAACTAAGCTCAGCCCACGATGCCTGTAGACACCACTGTAGCTCATTTTGGTTTTAATTTAACCCCCCTCGACTAGAAAAGCTTAAATACTGGTTTGATTTTTTATCATTTCAGTGTAGCAAATTGCCTGAACCACCTGCTGTTTTGATTCATTCTCTTCATTTTGATTCCCCGGTATACTTTGTTCTCCTGCTGCCATGATTTCCAAAAGCCCAATGATCATTGTCCATCAAGAAATTTTGGATAGCCGTGGACATTGTGATTATGACATTTATAAGATCATTGAAAATTCAACTTGTATGAGTAATTATTGATTTTGAAAACAAACAAAAATCAATGATTTACAAAATTTGCAAGTTTGTGAGAGAAGTTGGCATGAAGTAGAATTCTGTGCCAGATAAGGTTTTGATACAGTCTTTTTAAGTTAAGTTGTTTTGCCTCTCTGTGAATCTGTGAGAGCCTCGCTGTGAATCTGTATGAGCCTCACTATGAATCTGTATGAGCCTCACTATGAATTTGTGAGAGCCTCTCTATGAATCTGTATGAGCCTCACTATGAATCTGTATGAGCTTCATTATGAATCTGTATGAGCCTCACTATGAATCTGTATGAGCCTCACTATGAATTTGTGAGAGCCTCGATAAAGATCTGTTAGCCTCATTATTGAACTATGAGCCTCGCTATGGATCTTTGAGCCTCATTATGGATATGGTCCACTTTAATAGTGGATCCCATATCATGAGAAAACAATTTTTAAAGATGGCTGCCACCAGGTTACAGAAAATGTTCTCAATTCTGCAGAACTCATCAACATCTATTGAAACAGCTTCAAAAACAATAACACTTTGAAAGGGCTTAACAGGTGGCACTGTATTTAATTTTGATTAACACTAATTTCCCAAGCCTCCCTAAATTCTAACACAGCATGCTTATATCAATTCTCCATCCTAATCCTCCCTCCCCCCTAAAAATAAAACAAAATCCTCTCCTCCCCCCAAAAAAACCTAATTCGCTTCTCCTCAGGCCGCGGAAATCAGCACGCAGAATATGACTAAGAAACAAGTGGAAGATGCCGCTAGGGTAAGACAAGCTAGTGCCAGCATGCTGTGTGTGGTTTGTGCTGTTTTCCCCTGCAGCATGTCGTTAATTGGGTTGATTCTTCTGTTGTTGTTGTTGCTGCTGCTGTTGTTTACCGTTGTTACTGTTGTTATGGTGCTGCTGTCAATCTGCTTACTTCTTTTAATACCCTGATGCTTAACAATATTAAACTTTTGCTAATTTGTGTTGATGGTTTTGCTTTTTTTTTTTCCTTTCTTTTTTCGATTTTGTGATTTATTACCAAAATTGTGTTTGCATTTGTTGTTTGAATTTTTTTTTTTTTTTTTTTTTTTTTTTCTACTGGGATGTGTTATTACTTACTGCTTTCGTTGATTTGTTGTTTGTGTGTTTTTTTTATTGTGTCTTTTCTGGAGTGAGGATTATATTTTGATAAAAGGATGAAGTTTCTGACACTTTTGTTCACCTTATTCTTTGCATTTGCTCTTGTTTGCATTTGAATGGGAGACTTTGGAGAACTGGTCTTCAAGTCAACAGCGCACGCGCACGCACGCGCAAAACAACGCGCGCATGCTCACAATTGCGCAAGCATGGTTTGCGCGTGCGCTGTTGACTCAAGAACTGTTCTCCAAAGTCTCCCATTGCTATGGTTTCTCATTCATTTTATTCGCAACTCAAACGTGGTTCAGCCGACCGATGTATATTGTGTTTTGAACTTGACAGCTGTAGTCGAAATCGCTGTTTCCACTGACATGATTTATTTTCTCTTCAACTGGATTTACAACACCTTTTAAAGCTTTGCCTGTGTATCATTAGGGGAGGGGACATGTGACAGATAGTTTACCGTTTGACTGGCACAAAGAGCGAACTGTTAGATCTAAAGATATTTTGTCAATGTGGGGATGTGCATCTGATGATAAAGAATATAGTAATCTGCATGTCCTCAGACAATTTCTGCTTAGCGCAGAAATGTGACCGCCAAAATTCTCTGCTTAGTACTTTGAGATTGGCACCAAATCACTCACTTGTAATTGTCCTGGGCTGTGTGTTTTATGTTATTATGTTTTGCATGGAGACATACTTTGGAGATTCCAAAAATTTGATTGTTTTTTTCTGGCATCTTTAAGTAACAAAATTTTTGAGTGAATTTGAGAAACATTGGCTGTTCTTTCAACCTCCTTTTTTTTTATCTGGAATATGTAGAACATAGACGCTGACTGATAGGACGATAATTGTGAATCAATCGATGTGTTGTGTGTTTAAACTTTGGTTGCTCGAACTTGTGTGTTTTTTTTTTGCTTTTTTTTATTTCGTAAAAACGTTTATAGATGTTCTTAAGTTGGAATAGATTTTTGACTTGTTTCGGCAAACAGAATGTGGTTTGGGAGTATTTTATATATCGTTTCGACAAAAACATATGGGGAATATTTCTTTTGGGGAATGTGTCTTTACAGGGTGTCCCTGAAAAAACGCAACACTGTGTCGGGACCCATTATGTTATTAATTAAACTGTTTATCACTTCAAGATTCAGATATGTGATACAGCTATGTCTTGGCTTTCACCATATAGAATTTAAGAAAAATTGGGCTGAAATTGGCGAAAATATGACCAATGCGCCGTATTTTTGAACGCATGAGGGCGCTGTTAGGTACAACTTTATTTACTTACGGTTTGGTTAATTGTCAATTGAGCAGAGATCATTTACGGACAATTTTGTCTTTTGGGATACGATAGAAGTGTATATTTTTACTACGACTTGTACGAGGTGTATTCTGACACAGTGGTACACGGGTCATTCCGTGTCAAATCAACCAATATCCTGAAAATTGTTACGGGTCACCTCTCCGATTTGGCTGAAATTCATTTCTAACAATCATCTATATATATAATGAACATATGCAAAATAAAAAATGTCAACTCCAAGTCGTTTCGGAATTAGGGCCTGTCAAAGTGGGCGTGGTATTGCCCTTTAAAAGCGCGTGATTCGCATCATTGAAGAAATTGTGTTTTGAAATGTCCTTAAGAGCACCTTTAAAATAAGATACAGAGCTGAAAACTGGTACCCAGGGTAACTCAAGGAACTCAAATCTGGCCTTAAAACAATTGTATCTAATCCCCCTTTGTCTCTACAGACAGCTCAAAATGCAAATTTATTATGCGGAACTAATTAATTTCCATTTTCAGGCCCCCCTTTTACTCGGATTGATGATCAGAAAAGCTTCATATTACATATGTGTATTATAGAGGTACATATGGTCACCCCCAAGCAAGCATACTGCCCTTACACGTTCAAACAAAAATTGGCATTGCTCCAAAGTTGGTTCCAGACAAAAAATATCGAAAAAACACTGAAATTCCCGGTGACCTTTGACCTAGGCAACACTTACCCATCAACTTGAAACTTACACTATTTATTTATACATGTCTGATCTACCCCTGGACCAAATTTGGTCTTGGAGACTCTTCTCCTTCATGGTGAGACAGCATTTCAAAATTGGGGTATTTTGCCCATTTTTGCAAATCACATCAATGCTTAAGCATAGGCCCTATGCATATGCATGGAGGAAGGATCTTTCCATGGAATTACTTTGTCTTTATTGATCCCAAAGTGTTGTCATATGAAAAATACATCACTCTTGTCAGAAAACAAGGATTAAATTTGATCTTACAGGTATTTTAGGTATTATTTGAAGATACATACAATATAGGGTACACAAAATGTCAAAGTGGGCGTGGCAACCCCCCCCCCCCCCCCAAAGTGTGTTTTGTATTAAATGTCCTGTACCTACAGATACAAATCTGGCCTCAAAACAAGTGTATCCTACCCAAGAAACAAAGGGATATAAAAGTAAAGAACTTCTAATTTTCTCTATAAAAATTAATACAAAGCTGTGGTGTAAAAACACCACGGCTTTCATTGGATACAATAGGCCTATACAAAATGAGAATTAATACACAAAATAACAAGAGAAAAGGGAGGGATCCACCTTTTAGGCCAGATTTGACTTATTTGGGTGCAAGTTACGTCAAGAGTGATGCAATTTTCATATTAAAACACTATGGGATCAATAACGACAATGCAATTTTCCATATTGCATATATGTGCACAGGGCCTATGCTTAAGCATTGATGTAATTTGCGAAAATGGGCAAAATACCCCAATTTTGAAATGCTGTCTCACCATGAAGGAGACCGGTCTCCAAAACCAAATTTGGTCCAGGGATAGATCAGACATGTATAAATAAATGGTGCAAGTTTCAAGTTGGTGGGTAAGTGTTGCCTAGGTCAAAGGTCACCAGCAATTTCAGTGTTTTTTCGATATTTTCTGTCTGGAACCAACTTTGGAGCATTGCCAATTTTTGTTTGAATGTGTAAGGGCAATATGCTTGCTTGGGGGTGAGCATATGTACCTCTATAATACACATATGTAATATGAAGCTTTTCTGATCATCAATCTGAGTATTAGGGGGCCTGAAAATGGAAATTAATTAGTTCCGCAGCATAAATTTGTCTTTTGAGCTGCCTGTAGAGACAAAGGGGGATTAGATACAATTGTTTTAAGGCCAGATTTGAGTTCCTTGAGTGCAAGTTACCCTGGGTACCAGTTTTCAGCTCTGTATCTTATTTTAAAGGTGCTCTTAAGGACATTTCAAAACACAATTTCTTCAATGATGCGAATCGCGCGCTTTTAAAGGGCAATACCACGCCCACTTTGACAGGCCCTAATTCCGAAACGACTTGGAGTTGAAATTTTTTATTTTGCATATGTTCATTATATATATAGATGATTGTTAGAAATGAATTTCAGCCAAATCGGAGAGGTGACCCGCAGCCCCATTGGTTGATTTGACACGGAATGACCCACACAACAACAACGCATTGTCAAATGAATGACCCCCGGAAGTTATTCGAAGCGCCCTCAAGCGTTCAAAAATACCGCGCATTGAAAGAGTATACTCCTTAAAAACAAATTTGCAAGGATAACACGAATAATGGTCAATACACACATAATGTTTATGAACGAAAGATGAAAATCGGGTTTTGAGGTTTGGTACGTAGTTCAGTCTTAGTTTTTTCAGTCAATTCTAGTCCAATTTTTCTCAAATTCTACATGGTGATAGCCAAGACATAGCTGTATCACATATCTGAATCTTGAAGTGATAAACAGTTTAATTTTCATATAATAGTTCTCGACACAAGTGTTGTGGTTTTTTTGGGGACACCCTGTATAAATTGATGTTGTGGTTATTGCCTGTATTGTGACCTACATTATGCTGCAAATAATGCATGTATACGTATGTATGAAATGAACCGCATTTAAACTGAATGAAAAGCTTCATTTACATGCAAAGAAATCCAATATGCATGATGCTAATAGGTACAAACCAGCCAAAAGTCGTCTCTCCAAATTCAGCAGGCTCTTTTTATTTGATGGTCAATATTGCTTGGCTTCTGACCTCCAATGTTGCGGGCTTCCCCTTTACCAACCTCTCCCCAACGTGGCTTGTCACGGAGAGCCAGGGCCTCCACCTTGTCATATCCAGAGTTTCTCTTGACTATTAATGACAAAATTCTTTCTTATTTAAAGGCCCATGCCCTTCTGGTAGTCATTCATCCACTCTGCTAGTCTCTTGGACTTTGTCGTGGAACTAGGATGCGTTTTTATTTCAATCAATAGGGCTTTTCACACTATCCAAAATCTCGGGGTTGGAACCGGAGATTTTTTCAACCCTCTCAACACTTGAACATTTTCAACCCCGAGCCAACCCGGGTAGGACGGCCTAGCCGGATCGAAATTAACCCCGGTAGGGAGCAAGGTTGAAAATCTCAACCCGGTTCCAAACAGCATTAATTGTGCCATGATCTGTGTCATATGAGCCGGTTCACCATAAACGTAGTGTGAATGTTGCGTCTCTTTGATCCCGTTCAAAAACTTGCCGGGCTGAACTGGCGTGGATCCGGGTTGGTTTCAACACAGATCGAAAAGGAGATAGTGTGAAAAGGCCTAATGTATCCAGTTTCTAGACCATCTCTGGAATATCAGTTTGAAATCCAAGGTTGGACTTGTATCTCCCAGTGTTCATGGAGCTGTTGAGTAGGAAATATTGCTTAAAGCAAGCTGCCGTGCTAAGCAAAAAACCGGCAGAACATCAGTTAAGAGCAATGTAGACTACACACCATTTATGCTGGTCACCTGTGTTGGCTAAGCATGTGCTTAGCAGCTTATGTGTGGATTTGGCTCTGGGTATTTTCATCAGCAGTACAGTCTGATGAAGTTATTGAACTGCTTAGCAGGAGGTCATACTCAGCCTATTTTTAGCTGCAGCAAACCAGTCATAAGTAATGTACATTACATGGACTTTGGGTTGGTTACCAGTGTTTTGCAATAAGGTATAAAGTTTCTCTGTTCTTACCAGCTCTGTGAATTGGGCTCCCGATGCTTGCACATTTTGCACTTTAAGAAAATTCACGGTCCCATTAAACAAAATATCATTCCAATCAGATCTTGACTAGCAGTAATAGCGCTCCACACTTGCGCTAAAAATAGCACCGGATCTCAGACAAACATTTCAACCTTGCAAACGTGGGTGCGCGTGCATGTACATGTACACTACGTGTGTGAGACAATGTTTGTCTGACATCCAGGAATTTTGTGACGTCATTAGTGCGTAGCGCTATTTGTTGCTTGCCTTGCAGAAAGACGCCAGTGCATCATGTGGCATATTATATCTTATGCTCATTAAGTCCTTTTGTCAAACGAAAAAATGTTCTATTTAGACATTTGATGAACCCTGTGTCCCATGTCAGACATTCTCTGTTTTGTCTAAAAACAATTCAAATTTAAGCAGATTTTTTTGTTCGGTGAGTAATTATTGAATTTTACATGGCAATTTTCTTTGTTTCTATTTTCAGGGAGAGGATCTTCGCCAGTGCCTTCTGCTCCGTTACTATGGCAAATCACTCCTGCGTTTGAAGCACGAGGGGTCGACCCATCAGGGGTCCCGCAACCAGTCCGGCATGGCCAGCTCAGGGCCCGGCTCGGTGGTCCTCAGCAGGGCCGAGATGACGCTATCAGAGGTACAGTGCCATGCCTGAAAGAAATGACAGGGAGTGAAGATTGACTATTAAACATGGGGTCGATTTCACTTAACTCATCATAACTTACTATCAATCGTAGCACTTATGATGCATTGCAGCCCTACATAGGATACGATGGGTTATCCTTTGTTACTCGAATTGCGATCAAGGCTTCGTGAAATTGACCCCTGGGGCCTTTTCCAAACCTTGGCTCCGGCTCAGGCTCCGGCTTCGGCTCCATTTCGTGACTCCATTTTTGAATAACAGGTATCAAAATAGAGGATTTTGGTTACGGATTGGAAGCAGATTCTCTATTTTGAACAAGAAAACAGAGTTTCAGCTTCAATGAAAAGCCACAACCTACATTTTCAGCATATGGATGACAGCGCCGGAGCCTGAGCCGGAGCCGAGGTTTGGAAAAGGGCTCTGGTGTGATAATGAGCTGAGGGTCGTGGTAGTTCTGAACTGACATTAACTTGATATCCTGCCAATCTCTAGAGGTTGTTCTTCTGATTCTCATTATAAGGCCCCCAAGCATCAGAGAGTATATTATTAACTCAGTGCCACTGTCAACATTATCATGTGTGCTTACATCATTCATAGATTGAAATCTCATATATTCATGAGAGGGCTGTGCACCACATCTTTTGCATAGGGGGACATAGGTGGCAAGTGCTTTTAATAGGCACTCGCCTCTCACCAATGTGGCCCGGGTTCAATAACGGCTTTGGTCATAAGTGAATAGAGTTGTGCATTGGTTCTCTCCTATGCTACGAGGGTTTTTCTCCGGGTTCTCCGGTTTTCCTCCCTCCACAAAATCAAGCACTTTCGATCTCAGGCTCCGTAATCATAATGGATTGCCGGTATTGCTGGCAGCCGAGTGCTCTGATGAATACCGGCAATCCGATTACGTTGTAGCCAGTGCTTTGTAACTTAAAGAAAAGGCGCGTAATAAATGTAATAATAACTATTATTATATAACACCCTCTGTGATAACAGCTATTGGCTTCCATAGGTGTGTGTGATATTTGAAGCTGTAGCCACAGCCCAGGGCCCGAGATTGGACTGTTGGGTTGGTCAAGGGATAAACGGCGGCTGGTAAAATGTATAAAAGGTGTCCCGTTTGTCTTCGCATCACAGGTGCAGTGTCAATTGGACAAGGAAGGCGCCTCCAGTTTGGTGATCGACCTCGTCATCAAGAACAGCAGCAACCGTGTCTTTCTGGAGAGTGTGGAGTTGGGGATTGCCCTTCTGGAAGGAGGAAACACCAATATCCAGGTACTTGACGGTACTCTTCTCGACAGATTGCATCCCCAAAAGGATGCCATCTTTGTAGAAACCAAAAAACTACAACTTTAGATTCAAAGCCATAAGATTCTATTTGCGGGCAGTATGCAAAATGTTTTACATTCACAAGCATAAAAGAAGGTAGGTTTGCGGTGACACCATGTAATCTCCTCTATGAGAGTGTGTGGTTCTGAGAAGAACCGTAGGTATTATCTCAACGTTCCGAAGTCCGAACAGTGTGCTCTGTTTGTCCTCAGGAGAGTGACGAGAGTGAGAACGAACAGAGCACACTGTTCGGAACGTCGAGATAATACCAACGGTCCATCTCTAAACCACACATTCTCACAGAAGAGATTACATGGTGTCACCGCAAACCTACCTTCTTTTAGTACTTCCACCATGCATAGCTTCAAGTCTTACTTATGCACAAGCATGTTTGTTTTGTTCTTTTATGTCTCGGAACTACTGCGCAGTGGATGCACATTCGACCCCCAAATGGAAGATGATGTACATGGGAAATTGTAGGAAGTGACATAATTTAAGAGCAGCTCATAACCCAACCTTCATTAATTAATCGAGGATTCATTCATTAAAAAAAAATTGGAAGAGTAACAAGTTAACCTTGAGATTCAGTTTCTAAGATCGGGGTCAATTTCACCAAACTCATTGTAACGTACTATCAATCGTAGGACTTATGATGCATTGCAGTCCTACATAGGATAGGACCCCTACGATGGGTTTTCCTTCGAGTTACGATCGCTCGCAGGGCTTCGTGAAATCAACCCCTGGTCATAAATGTTTGTACTTCAGGGGTCGATTTCACCAAACTCTTTGCAACTTACTATCAGTCGTAGGACTTTTGATGCATTGAAGCCCATACGTGGGATAGGTGTCCTGCAATGGGTTATCCTTCGTAACTCGCGATTCGATTGATCGCAGGGCTTCGTGAAATCGACCCCAGGTCCCATCATAACAACCAATTCAATATGAATCCATTTGCCAGAAATCCATCATCAACTGCCTGATGTCGGACAAGAACTCGGAGAAGTTCTTCAAGGTGTTCTTTGACCGGATGCGGGAGGCACAGGCCGAGATCAAGGCCACGGTGACGGTCAACACCGGGGAGGGCATGGGCAGCAAGCCGGCAGAAGAGGGCACTTCACAACCCAAGGATGTGGCAAATATCGGACGTATGAGGAGGGGTGGGTGCCAATTCCTTCAGCTGGATTTTTTATTCAAAGATTTTTTTTTCAAGAATTTATTCAGATATACTTACAAATTTGATGGTGTCGCGCGAAGGCTTGACTGTTCATTTGCGTATGTTTTGTAAAACGCATAGAGATTGGTTTACTTCGTAATTATGTCCTATATATATCTTGTTTTTTATCATTTGTTATTTTTTTAAATAGATATGGTTCTTATTTAGTGCATAAAGAAATTGTTTTGTCAATGCCTTGTGTTATTGTTGCTTACAAAAAAAACTGTCAAAATTTTATATTTGAAAGTTGTTTTAATGAATTATTCACGTTTCACTTTTAGCTGGGCGCATTCCCAATGGGTCTATCAGCGATGACCTGAAAGATCAGCTAGCGGATGCTGCCCTGCACACCAGCAAGGCTTTTGCTGCCGTCCGCAAGGGGCGAGACGACGACCCATCGGGTATCATGCCGGGCTTTGAGGTCCTGGGCGGTGCCGAAAAGGCCAAAGAGGAGGAGAAGGCCATGAGCATGGAGATTGCCATCATGCAGCCCATTCTCCGCTTCCTGCAGCTCCTGTGCGAGAACCACAACAGAGAATTGCAGGTAAGGGGAATTGGTGTCATCACATGTGCGTCACATGCTGTACATGTAGGTGGCTGGCTCACGGTTGGTTGCAAACCACATGCATTTCACATGCACATCACATGCCTATTACAGACATATCACACACGTATCACATGTCCACTTCATGCATGTTTTGTAAAAGACATGTACATCACACATGTTAGACATGTACGTCATATGTGAGATCCATGCATGTCATATGTGAGACCCATGCATGTCATATGGGAGACGCATGCCTGTCATATGTGAGACACGTGCATGACATATGTAAGACACATGCATGTCATCTGTTAGACACATGCATATGTCACATGAAGATTGTGAAGTACAATAGATATTTCACAAATATAATGAGGATTGTCACACATGCATATCAGCACAGTGGTCTGTGAATTACATGGATATTATGCCACTTTTTAGATACACTATCACACAGCCTCCATGTACGCATACATAATATTTCCAGCTACATTGCAATGTAAATATCACAAGTCAAAGTTGAGCAATTAAACTACATAAACATATCTTGAACAATATGTACAGTCAGGTGTTGTGGTCACTGAATAATGGGAGACTTTTGGAGAGTCAGTCTGGAGTCAACAGCGCACGCGCAAACCATGCTTGCTTGCGCAATTGTGAGCATGCGCGCATTGTATTGCGCGTGCGTGCGTGCGCGTGTGTGCGCGTGTGCTGTTGACTCAGGACCGTCTCTCCAAAAGTCTCCCATTACCTTAGCAAAACACACACACACATCACCAAGTATGTAATCGCCTGCAATCGTGGACCATCCTTTTGCTACTCATTTGTTTGGACGTAAACAGGATTTTATTGTCCCCTTTGGTGATATGAGTCCAAGGTTTGAAAGCCAATAATAAAATTCCCAATACCTATTTTACATTATTAGTTCACACATAGAGCAAGCATTATCATATGTGCGTCACATGCACATCATATGTGTGTCACATGTACATCATATGTGCGTCACATGTACATCATAGGTGCACATCAGTCAGTACACATACACAAGCTGTCTTGCTGTTAAATGAGAAAGTATACATTGTGAGGTGGTCTCATGCCTGTCACATGAACGTATAGGTGAATTTGCAGATCACAGATCCTTGGGTACCAGACCTCATAGCATCCTCCCATCCATTTGCATCTAAACAGCCACCTCATGTACCCTATCATACACATATCTAATGACAGTAGGAGTAGGGGATGTAAAAATTGTCAGCTCTGCCTTCAGAAATACAATGGAACGCCACTATAACGAACACCGCTATACCGAACATTTGGCTACACCGAACATCATCCTTGGCTCCCAATTTTTGTGTACAGTGTTTAGGCCTGCTGTATGAACATTGTTCACTGTATGAACATTGTTCACTATAACGAACAATCTCTGTGCATCCCAGTGTGTTTGTTATAGTGGCGTTCCACTGAACTCAGAGAAAAAATGGGTTGGGGGTTTAAGTCATTTTAATTGTCATTACAATTCTGAGATGATGATATTGAGCGATTACCTCTTTAGACTCTCTCCAAGCAGGCCTCAGATGGTCAAGGTTACTGCCGCCTTAAACTGGGCACCACCAAATACCAAACCTAATGTCAACCAAGTTGTATTCAATCACCTGAGCGTGACTTGACACCAGTGAAGTGTCCCAGCCACGGCTGGTCACGTCTGAACCAATCACACTACCTTACTATCCTGGGTGGAAATAAGTCGTGTAGGGGATTCAAGTACAGCATGGGTTAATAACCCAGGCATAACGTGTTATCTGGGCCCAATTTCATTGAATCCATGACCTAATAAGCAAAAATTCTTTGCTTACGGCAGACTTGTTTTGCTTGCGGTTAGCGTATTACACGGGAGAGTGTTTTTTCTCGCTACGCTAAGCTAGGACTTTCTTCAGAATGCACTTGACAGTACGTTAGCAGAAAAAAGAAAAATCAAGCTTAGCCTAGAAATTTGTTGCTAACCGATTAATTTCCGAAAGTCTTGCTTACATATTTCATGAAATAGATTGTATGCGTAGCAGTACTCGTAAGCACAAAAAAAAACAGAATCCTTGAAATTTGGCCCTGGCTGGTTAGAAGCTGGAGGTCACAAATTCCTCCCCGAGCTGTCTTGGAGTTTATTTTCACAGAAACTCTCAACTCTCACAAACTATTTTTGAATTTTAAACACTTTTACTGAAACTATTGGCTTTTTTCTGGAGAACAAAAACAGAACACAAACAAAAACAAAACTCCATCAACGAAACTGTAATTCCAATTTCTGTCGAATCAAATTTGGACCTGCAGTGCAGACTTGTGCGTGTGTGTGTGCGAATTTGATGCACTTGCTGCAGCAATTTCTAGATTTAGAATCGTCACATGCTGGTCACATGATCTCTTGCAAGGCTTCACACTTTCTCCCACATGCCTCCAGCCTCACAAGAAGTTCCTATCTTTCTGTTAATACCTCTACAAAGGCACGCCTGTTTTAATAGGGGATCTTTGTAGCTTTAAACCAGGTACGACCCAAAAAGAAAAGAAATTTACAAAGATCTGAAATGACACACAGATTTTTTTTAAAGTAAATATTAAAATAAAAACATGACTGACTTTTTTTAGATCTAATACACTGTTATTTATATTTACATATTTATATCAGATTCAGATATGTTCTATTGATATTTAAACTTTGTGGTTTGTTTTTAATGGGAGACTTTGGAGAACCGGTCTTCAAGTCAACAGCGCACGCATGCGCAAGACAACGGGCGCATGCTAACAATTTGCACAAGCAAAATTTGCACGTGCGCTGTTGACTCAAGACCGGTTCTCCAAAGTCTCTCATTGTTGTGGCTGGTTTTTAGTTGTTGTTGTTGTTGTTGTTGTTGTTGTTGTAACTGAAGTTGCAAAGACATTGGCTGAGAAGTTTGTACGCAGAATTCTAGCATGTTCTTGTTTGTTTTGAGGCCGATTGTTTCATGTCTGTGCGTATGTGTCTGATGTAAGTGATTCGTAGACGTCATGTTTGTTAAGCCTCAGCTCAAGGTGCTGGATGCAGCAGAGAGGGGCATGTTATTAAGACACCAGAATGGGTTTCACTTTCGCTAGAAAGAAAGAGAAAAGACGTTATTCTTACACTTGAAACTGTCTTAGTATTGGGGATGATGTTAATGTTAGCACTATTGTATCAGTACCCCTCAATTACATTTCTCTACCAGAGCACGTTCTTTCCCCGTTTTCTTCCTTATTGACTTCTTATCTCACTCTATCTCTGTACCATCTCCCTTCATCGTTCATCCTGACCCTTCTCCATCCCCTCCTAGAGCATATTTGCTGTCCTTATTCCCTCCTGTCCGACTGTTTATCCCATTTTCCCACCACACCACCTCCTTACCTCGCCCATTTCTGCTCGTCTGCAACCCCTCCCAGAGCATATTGCTGCCCTTTTCTTCCTTCTGACTTCTTATTCCTCTCTTGCCTCGGTTCTCTCTCTCTCTCTCCCTACTGCCCATCATTAACTCTCTCTAACCCCTCTTAGATCACATT
Source organism: Astropecten irregularis (assembly GCA_963971285.1). NCBI lineage: Eukaryota > Metazoa > Echinodermata > Asteroidea > Paxillosida > Astropectinidae > Astropecten > Astropecten irregularis. The sequence goes on along the minus strand of OZ020244.1, from coordinate 29,287,764 downwards.
TCTTTCCCTGTTCCCTCCTTGCTGACTTCTGATTCCACTCTAGCCTCTGTACTTAGTCTGGTTCCCGGACCCAAAAAGCTCACGACTATTGTCTGTCAAATATAGGGTCCGGTATCGGCTACATGTACTGGAGTGTCATGTGACCAAAAAAGTCAATTTTTGACTTTTTACGGAAAAATCCGAAACATTACTCGTTTTAAGTCTTTGAAAAGTGAACAAAGAAAAACAAACTAAGATAATTTGTTATTAGAGACCCCACCAACATACAGCTGGATAGCTAAGCTGGTAGAGCACTGGTACGGTATTCTGGAGATCGCTGGTTCGAATCCCACTCCAGTCTTTTATATTTCTTTGTTCACTTTTCATTCTCTCTTCCGTTAGCAAACTTTTGTCTTCCTTTGATACTTCACCAGAGAATGTCAACTACTCATTTCTTTCAATTCTCTAGCATTTGCACTTTTTTTCAATCTTTCCTTTAGTGACTCTTTTGGCCATCCTCCAATGCCACTTCCACTTTACATATTGGTTTATACTGGGTAGCTGGACTTATCACATGAGATCGCAATCTTTGGTTACATTAGGTGAAGAGGGAACTGACTAATAATAATGAGACCAATACAATGACATTTTAGAAGATCATAGACAGAACAGAAACTTAATTTGAGGCAGCTCTAAATTGGCATACACCTGTAATAAGTATACAGGGCATCCCAGAAAAAAAACGCCACACTGTGTCGGGTCCCATTTTGTAAAAATTAAACTGTTTATCACTTCAAGATTCAGATATGTGATACAGCCATGTCCTGGCTATCACCATGTAGAATCTAAGCATATTTGGGCTGAAATTAGTGAAAATATGACCAATTGAAAGAGTACTCCTTCAAATCAAATTTGCAAGGATAACGCGCATAGTGGTCAATAAACACATAATGTATGAAAGAAAGATGAAAATCGGGGTTTGAGGTTGGGTAATTCAGTCTTAGTCTTTTCACTCAATGTTAGTCCAATTTTGCTCTAATTCTACATGGTGAAAGCCAAGACATAGCTGTATCACAAATCTGAATCTTGAAGTGATAAACAGTTTAATTTTCATATAATAGTTCTCAACACAAGTGTTGCGTTTTTTGGGGGACACCCTGTATATGCAGACAAAGACCTAATAAACTATTGAACCATGTTTCATAATCACAGGAATGTTTCACAACTAACATATATACCAGTTTAATAATCAGGGATGAGATTTCTCAGATTTTTATCTGATTTCAGATTTCTGTGTTTTGGATATCAGATTATTTTCCTCACAGGCTTTTTATAAAAGTGAAGGAGATTTTCAGAGTTCAGATTTTTCAGATATTTGTTATCATTGGTCAATCTTATTCCTGAATAACAAGCATGTCAGAATACACAGAAATTGTCCAAAATAAGTTGCCAAGTAGAACCGGGTGATCATGCAGCAGAGGTCAAAGGGAGTATCGTTTTGGGACCTCGGGATAGGGGAACTTAAAAGAGTTAATAATGTCTTGAGTGTAAACAAAATTCACATATTGTCCTGTTGTGTGTTTTTGAACATCCTTTCCCAACTCGTTGTCCTGATTGTGTATACCCTATGCAGAACTGGATGCGTCAACAGCAACATGTGGTTGTCAAGACTTCTGGAAGCTCGGTTTGTGATACACCCCCTCCAAAAAAAGAAAAAAAAGCACCCTCAAAAATGTAGAATTCTCCTCCCACTCTTTCCCCTTCCTTGTTTCTCTTTCGTCGTGTTGTATTACATTCTTAGTGTAGCTGTTGTAGATGTTCAGTTGTCTCCGCCATCTTGTCAATGCGTTTATGTCTTAATATAACACCCTGTTTCTCCATTCCATTGGTCGATTTGTCCAACGCACGTAGTTGTCGGCTGAACCCAAGTTTAACAATATTTAGTTGGTTCTTTGTAGACACCAGCCCTCTCTTCACATACGCACCCAAAATTCACTTCTTTTTTTATTTAGAGACGCCATCAATGTGTAATTAGAGAAATTTGTAGGATTTTTAGTTGCACATCGCATCGGTCAGATATCTTGATGGTATACTTGTGTCCGTGGTGATGAGCTGTTTTGTGTAATTGTGAGGGTTCTTTGTTGGCTGTATATCAGGTCTGGCTCTGCCGACGTGGAGCAGGGCAGAGGTGATTCCTCCTCTATCTGTACATGTCTCGTTGCTTGACTGAGTACGCCAGGCAAAACAAAAATGCCTTCAGCGCACCTCAGTTAAAAATTGTTGTGGAAAATTGCATGTGCTTCCATGTTCACGCATCTTGTGTGTTTGTGCTTTCCGCTGCATACGTGCATGCATGATCGGTGTATTTTGGCTGATGAAAACGGCTCCAACGGTGAACTGCCTAAGACTAACGAGACCTTCCGATGACCATCTGGGTAGCATTCCAAGTTTTAGTCAGTAGAGTAGCCACTTAATATATCCACCAAAAATAACAAGTTCATTCCCTTCACCTATCTTCCCATAATACCCAAGTAATCCATCTGTGAAACAATTTGTGTCAAATATGTAAAGGGCAGGGATTTGGAATTGTATTCATACAAGTAATAAACTTGGCCTTCAGTTTTTGAGAAAGATCCCGCTAGGATTGAAACGTCAAGCCCTCTTTTTTAAATAACTCCAAGTATTTGAAAATGTACTATGAGAAAGCTGACCTAACGCATCCCTTTTCACTCCTTGAAGAATTTTTGGCCATCAAAAATTTTCAAAGCCACCCCATTCCAGACTCTCACAGTACATTAAGCAGTGGCTGCGGCTGCGGCTGCGGCTGCGGTTGCTGCCTCATAAACTCGTGTGTAATAGCAAGCCCTAGCCAGGTAAATCTGCTTTAAAAACTCCCACACATGTAGGGTCACCAAGTATAGGGCAATGTACCCAAGTAAATTTACTGCCATAGACGACAGTGATAAATCCTTATACTTCAAAAATCATTTAAAGATACACAGAACTCTCACAGGTGTTCAAGTTGCACAGAAAAATGATGATGAACATGTCACCTTTCATTTTCTTTTCAGTCATTTTATGGTGGGTTGACCATTGAATTTTTGAGATGTATTCATTTTCAGCTGGCCACCCCTAAAACAAGGTATGGATCGCTCCAGTCAATGAAGCCATTTAAAAAAAAAAACCAGCCCTCTGCAAAGCGGCTGAAATAGACCCACTTTGTCACCCAATTGCATCACAAATGGTCACAAATGGAAGCCCAGAGTCCAGGCAGGAGGTCCAGTGCCATATTTCTTCAATCCCTCGGTTTCATAGCTCTCAGAACTCTCTCGTTTATAATATATTGAGTGCTTAACTTTTATTAATGAGCTCGGCGGATGGATTTTTGGACTATTTACTTGGGTGCACCCCTAGGCTTGATCAGCATGCATCAGCACTTTATACTGAGTGGGAATTTGAGGCTGCTGTTTTGATTGGTACCACGGGTCCACCAAGTAGCCTTAACCTGTGTGGTGCACATATGAGTAATATATGTGTATAGTATGTACGTTAGTAGTAGTCACATGTGTATTATCTGTGTAGCCTTGTTAAAACCACCACATTAGATTGCAGAATTCCATTGGACAAAGTTTGGTCATGTGATGTGATACATGAGCTCACTTTCAATCATTAAAGTCATGTATGCCCCTGCACCAACTAACAAAGTATTCCTCAAAATGAACATCAATTTAAACCTCACTCCACCTCAGTTCTTGTGATGACATAAGTTCATTGCTCAGGTAATGCATCGTGTGGTGAGTTTTCTACGAAGGCTTGAATTGCCTTCCGAGTTGCAATGATACTGAGATAATTTATCTCGGAAACACAGAATGTTCTCATGATAACATGGAATTCAACAATAGAATATCTAGGAAACTTGGAATTCAATGTTAATGCATCTCAGAAACACGGAATAGGTATCAGTATAAACACGGAATAGGCATCTCAGTAACACGGAATAGGCATCTCAGTAACACGGAATAGGCATCTCAGTAACACGGAATAGGTATCTCAGTAACACGGAATAGGTATCTCAGTAACACGGAATAGGTATCTCAGTAACACGGAATAGGCATCTCAGTATAAACACGGAATAGGCATCTCAGTAACACGGAATAGGTATCTCAGTCACACGGAATAGGTATCTCAGTATAAACACGGAATAGGTATCTCAGTAACACGGAATAGGCATCTCAGTAACACGGAATAGGTATCTCAGTATAAACACGGAATAGGCATCTCAGTAACACGGAATTCAATTATAAGGTATTTCAGTAACATGGAATTCATTGATATTCATTGAATTCTGTGTTACTGGGATAAATTATCATTGAATTCCGTATCACTGAGATAACTTTCCGTATTACAAAGATGACTTATCATTTAATTCCGTATTTCTGAGATGCATTAACATTGAATTCCAAGTTTCCTATCGTTGAATACCATGTTACCATGAAAACATTCCGTGTTTTCTCAGTAACGTTGAAACTCGTAAGGCAATTCAAACTTCCGTAGTTTTCACTGGTACTCTGTGTTAGGACAAATGCACAGTTGATGTATAGGGAACAGTTAAAATGGTATTTCTGTTCCATGCATTTGATTGTCCACCATTACTTGTTCACATTACGCATTGTCAACTGTGCTGTACTTTTGGTCTTATCTGTGCTAAATACTTCATGAGAAGAAGTTATTATCCGGAAGAAAGTCATAGATTTTATACCGTTCAAACAGGAAAGCACCAACATGAAAAGAAACTGGGTATGTATGGCAGCAGACAGAGTAAAGCCCCATTTGGACCACGATATTGGCAAATAGTCAGCCATCTTTAATACAGACGCCTTCAGAAATGTAACAATCTAAAGGCAGTGGTGCATAAAAAGTATAGTTTTTGAATTGTGTGGATTTTGTCAACTCCTTGACAATAGGGCACCCTCATCTTGTCCTTTGTTGCCTTAGTCCCCAATTATCCTTTTGCATGTGTGCAAAATACCATGATCACCAAGGTTCGAATTTTGTGAAACAAAGCGCTGGACAGCAGTTCTAGTAACTGAAGCATTTTACTGGACTTGAACTTTTTCCACTAGACCTGTGGCATTCATATACATCCGTAATTGCATGCAATATTTTGTCAAAATTCACCAATTTAGGAACCATTCTCTGTGTGCAAGGAAAACTAGACAGCCGGACTAGTGCAGTACATACTTTACTAGACGACACTGAAATTACTAGACTCTGTCCAAGGTCTAATGGATATTCCGAGCCCTGATCACCTTAAAGTTGTATCCCACAACTCGGTAGTGTAGTACTTGTACTTCTGCACTTGGTACATGTTGTGTGTGTATATGCGCACTCCATGTTGTTTAATATTTTGTGTGTACTGGTATATATTTTGTACAAACTTGTATAACTTGGCATCTGTGTTTGTACTCTAATCATTGCTTTAAATTTGTTGTGTGTTTATTTCGTGCAACTTAGTTTCATTTTATTTCATTTTTTTATTTTGGTTCTACAGACCTGGCAGGTCTTGTCGCTGTTTGTGGGCATCTCATTTGAAATTTTTCCATATATTTTTGCCCATCAAAATTGATGTTGCTTGGCTTTTTCTGTTGATTACATTATTATTGCAGATGTTGATGATCAAGAAGTATATAAGAATTATTTCCCTGTTTTCTTGCATTTGTTTCATCAAATTCAAAATCTCTGCTTAACCTTTGAGTTCCGCTTAGCAAGGATAGTTGATTTGTCATGTGCACATTCTGCCGATTAAATGAAATTACTACGAGATTTAAGTGAATAGACTTAATAGAGAACCGTAAAAGCTGTTTCTAAGAAGTCTAGTTTTCTGTGCCTAGGTCATGTTATTGCGTATTCACTTGACACAGAGTCAAACTGAGCAGCCAAATTCTCTGAACTTTCTTTTCAGTAAAACCCTCACTTAAATTCCTCTCTGGCTTCCAAAGCCCCATCCTGACTTTGTATGTCTCTTCAAGACCCAGAAATCAGAACATTAAAAGCCAAATTTGTCTAATTTCAGTATATAGAGCGTTTACGAAAAGGAGGCTCCGGCTCCATTTTCGTGAATCCATTCTGAAATAACAGGTATCAAAATAGAGGCTTTTCGCTGCGGTTCTGAAGTAGATTCTCTGGCTTGAAAAGGAAAACAGATTTTAAGCTTCAGTGAAAAACCACAACCTATATTTTTCAGCATATGGATGTCAGAGCTGGAGCCTGAGCCTAAGCCTCCGTTTCGTAAACGCTCTAAAGGTCACTTTTGGAAATCCTTTTCAGTCAGTCCCTTGTCCGTACTGTTCTGGTTCTGAAGTAGGACAGGTTTGCGCATCGTGCCTGTTCCTTGCCAAAGCTTCTGCTTCTAGTCCCATCCTGCCTTTATTCCCAACTGTACTCCTATGAGATCCACCATTAGTTAGTGTTTCAGGTTTTTCTCCTCTCTGTATGGCCTTCTGTTCCATTATGACCAACTCTTTCAGGAACTCTACCCAACCATTTAACCCAAGCCACCCCCAAATTTATCTCACGGTATTTCTGGACTTTGATAGAATCAAGTTGGGCGCAGGCATTCCCATGGAGTTTCATGGCTGTACCCGTTCTCGAGAATCCAAGGAATATGTCATGGGGATACTGTGTTGAAAATTGGTGGATTGTTGCAGGCCTTGAATTTGGTTCTGAAAGGGGCAAGGCCACTTTTCCATTGCAAGGGTCACTTTTCCATTGGAATAATAATAATAATAATAATAATAATAATAATAAACCACTTTTATATAGCGCAAATCACAATCAAACATGTCTCTAAGCGCTTGTAAGAAAGAGAAGAAAGAAATAATTAAATAAACATGGACATCTAGAAGATTCACATAAACACAGTCAAAAATATCAGAATAAACCAAACAATCAATTTAAGAATAGATGTTTTTTAAGGAGCGCCTTGGAAAATCATAATGTCTATGGAAACATTTGAAGGGGGCACGAAGGCCAAGAACTAGGGCAACGAAGGCCGTGGCCTCCGTTAAATTCAAGCCTTGTTGTTGGACTGAAAAAAAGAGTACGTTTTTTGTTATAAAGTGAAATCATTCAAAGCTCCCTTATCTTTGCAGATGAATCTCTGAAGGATTCATCACCCGTTTCCCTACTACCTCTCTAATTTTTGTTCCTCTTAGTTTTTGCTTTTTGAAGTCCATCTTCCCTGTCCACATCCAGCTGCATGATTTAGTCGGCTCCATCTTTCCCCCTCCTTCTGCCGCCCTTCGTCCCAGACTCGTCTCGTTTGATTATTTCTGTCTCGTCGCCATCAATCTCCTCTCTTAGAGTTACCTGAAGCACCAGAACAACAAGACCAACTACAACCTGGTGTGCGAGACACTGCAGTTCTTGGACTGCATCTGCGGGAGCACTACGGGAGGCCTGGGCCTGTTGGGCCTGTACATCAACGAGAACAACGTCGCCCTGATCAACCAGACCCTGGAGAGCCTGACGGAGTACTGCCAAGGCCCCTGCCACGAGAATCAGGTCAGGGACTCAATGATCCAACACTTAATCTCTTGTCAATAAAACTGTAAAACATGCATTGCCCTGGGTTTAAAGGTAGTATCATACTTTGGTAGCATGCCGAAACAGAAGTCTTCACAGATTTTGCCTATAACTTACAGGGTATAAATAAAGATGGTGTTGATAGAGTCGTACCGTTAAAATTTTTCTGCCTGAAATGCTGTATTTATCCAGAAAACAGTAAAACCAATAACCAAAATTAGTTTTAATCTTTTAAAGATCACAAAATAAAAGAGAAAAGACTTAAGAAATACTGTGGCCGTTTTTCACTGTTTTCTCAAAAAACGGCACCGTGCGAAACTGAAATTTTCACAGATGACTGTTACTGTATCTTCCTTGATATTTTTGCCCGTGAATCTGTATTTCTTTGACAAAACAACAAAGTATGATATTATTTTTAAGCTGACTTGATTTTAAAGAAAAGATCAAATTTTAAACTGCTATTGTAAAGAGGTTTGGAAAGTTAAAAGCAATTTAACAAGGAAAGTGCAATAGATCGCTGTCAGCTGTTTTGTTTTAATTGTAAACTTGTCTGTTCTCTGACAGAATGCTATCGCCAACCATGAGTCCAACGGTCTAGACATCATCACAGCACTCATACTGAATGACATCAATCCACTTGGCAAGAACAGGATGGATTTGGTTCTAGAACTCAAGGTAAACACCTGATAATTAATCTGCATAAAACCTATCAAATCCCCTGTTTACCTTCATTATTTATGGTAATGCACTCATTTTCTAGGAAACCCTTTTATACCTTGAACAATTTAAAAATTAAAAACATTTGGGAAACAAATCTTAGAATTTTAGTGTAAGTTTGTAGAGGATCAGTTATATTGGAGGTTTTGTTTAACCCCTTCAGCTCAGAGGACATTCATAGCAGTCCCCGTCATGGCCTGAGAATATTCATGATTGCTTTGTTATTTCCATTGAAATGCATTAAATGGGGTTACTGTCTGGAACAAGAGGTTCTAGGAACCTTGATTGTCCACAAAGATCCGCTCATTGTGGTACATTCACCTCCATAATTTGCTTTTGAAAAGATCTGCATTTTCGAATCAATGGCAATCTCTGAGTTCCGAACATCTGGGCGTGAACGGTTTAGACTGCGCCTTGGATACGATCTTTTGTGCGGTGCTATTCAACCAATGAGTGCCTGCATTGTTTACACCAAGCACCCTGCACACAAAGCCGGACCAGATGACCTCTATGTGACTGGTGGCTGATAATGAGGTCAGAACAAGCAGGGCTGAAAATAATCCCTGGCTGAAGGGGTTAAGAGTGTATTCATTTCAATTATTGAGTTTTCAAAATGCATAAATCTGAAAATTGTTGAGTTCCCTTATCCCATTCCTGAAAGTTCTCATCATTTGTCCCCCAAAATCTCAGTGTAAAAGCAGGCCTTGATTTCAGTCAGTACTTGTCTGAAATGAAATCTTCTATTTTAATGACTTCTCTCATTTTGTTGGTGTTTTGTAGAACAATGCGTCTAAGCTATTACTGGCCATCATGGAGAGCAGACATGACAGTGAGAATGCTGAGAGAATTCTGCTGAATATGAGTCCCAAACAGCTGGTAAGATCACCCTCACTTCTCTCACCTAGTTTCCTTGAACATTAAGCACTCCCAGTCTGCACCCTCACTCTTGCATCTTTCTTGACCCCTCCCTCTCTGCTTGCCCCCTACAAGCCCCCATCTCCACTCCTCTCTCATCACTGCGATCTCAGTTTCTAACCCCAACCTCACCCCAACCACAACCCAACCACACCCCAACCACTCCCCAACCACACCCCAACCTCACCTAATTCACACCCAAATCCAAACCACTCCCCAACCACAACCCAACCTCACCTTATCCACACTCAAATCCAAACCTCACCCAAACCACTCCCCAGCCACCCCCCAACCACACCCAAGCCTCACCCTAATTACTACTCCCCAATAACTCTCTAACCTCACTCCCAGCATCACTCCAATCTCAGCCCAACCTAACCCCAACTACCCCATACACATGTCAAACCCCAACCTCACCCAAACTCACCCCAAATATCCCACCCGCACCCCAACCACACCTTAACCATACCCCAACCTCGCCTTGCACCTACACCCATTCCTAATACCCAACATCCTTCTCACCCCTACTTCAACCCCCTTAACTCAACCCTTTGCTCTTTCCTAGTGACCCATCCTTGCCCACAGCTTCAACCTTCCACACAGCTCTTCTACTCACTTCCAATCCGAGCTGCATCCTTATCCCTTCATCATCCCCATCACTCACTCTTCAACTCCTCAACTCCTCACCAGACATTCAAACTCAGTCCTGACCTTAATCAGACAGTTGACTTTTTCATCTACCACTAAAGGGCTTTTCACACTATCCAGAATCTCGGGATTGGACCGGATCGAACCCCGAGATTTTGTTCAACTCTTTTCACACTAGAACATTTTCAACACCAAGCCAACCTGGGTAGGACGGTCTAGCTGGATCGAAATCAACCCTGGTAGGGAGCAGGGTTGAAAATCCCAACCTGTTTCCAAACTGCATTTTGTGCCGTGCGACGTGTGATCTGTGTTGTATGAGCCGGTTCACTATAAACGCAGAGTGAATGTTGCGTCTCTTCAATCCGGTTCAAAAACTTGCCGGGCTGAACCGGGGTGGATCCGGGTTGGTTTGAACACGGATCGAAAAGGAGATAGTGTGAAAAGGCCTAATGTCGCCACTCTAGGCAAATCAAGATCATATGGTAATAGACCTCCTCCAGATAACATGTATCATGCCAGCACTAGACTGTATGAAGATAACTTCAGTGCCAAAGGGGGATATTTTGTCACCGCCCACTATCTCCTACCCCTCCCGCAGGTGGATGTGATCAAGCAGGCATACCAGCAGGAAGACATGGAGAAAGATGACGATGATGAACTGGTCATGGATGACGATGATGAAGCCATCTCTCCTCGGGAGGTTGGACACAACATCTACATCCTAGCCCATCAGGTCAGTAGTGCCCGGGATTTTTGGTGAGCTGCTATTAGCGATGCCTATGTAGTAGTACCGTTTGTCCCGTCTGTCCATCCGTCCAGCCATTCGTGTGAAATGTTAAAGTTTTTTAGTATGTGCTTGAACCCAAATTTTTCATTTCTTTTTTGATGGGTGCGTTGTCCAAAATAATGTTATTATTATTGTAAATGAAAAATGTCAAAGTTTTTTCTATTGTTTCAAAATGTTAATTTTTTTTATGGGTGTGTGTGTGATGGATGGGTGTTTGCTATCATGTTTGTAGCTGCACATAAGGCTGCAGCGAGCCATGACAGCTTCGCTGTTCTAGTCTCTACTGAATCAACCCTGGGATTTTTGAACCCCTTTTCACTCTTGAAAATGTTTTAACTTCGAGCCAGTTAGGACGGCCTAACCGCATTGAAATCAACCCTGGTGGGGACCAGGGTTCAAAATCTCAACACCTTCCTTAGACAGATATAATATTTGAAATTATGTTTTGTTTTTGAATGTTTGCCTTGCAGCTTTCCCATCACAACAAGGAGCTGGCTTCTCTCTTGAAACCCACGGGTCCCAATTCCGAATACACCGACAGGGCGTTGGAGTATTACTCCAAGCACACTGCGCAGATTGAGGTGAGATTTCATTTTTCACACAGCCCATTTCTGCATTTCTGCAATGTTTCTGTTTTTAAGAAGTGTTTGATACAGAAGATTGTCCATGGAAGCCCCTATGCCTCTAGGAATCAGGTTGGCAGGATATTACTTTCCTCACATTCCAATCCAACTCCTTGACCAGCAATGCTACATTCTTGCCATGTTCTAATTTGATTCTGTGGGTTTTCTGAGAACACACTCTTAAACTCTTAAACACCTGTAGAAAATAAATATTTCATGCTCCTTTCATCTCTCTTTGAGCTCACAAACCACAGTGCTACTACCACTGCGGAGATATCCATATTTCATCTTTGGAAATTAATTAGTAGATAAATAAATAGATACAAGTTTTGTTTGCAAGTACCAATTTGCTGTTGAGGAAGTGGTTGTGGACCTCCGAGGCTCTGGTTCACGTCCTACCTAGGAACTTTGTAGACTGGATTGCCGCATTATTAGTGAAAACTCTAAAATGGGATGCCAGATAAAATCACTTGCTTCGGTGTAACAAATTATAGACTGTGACTTCAAGGGCTCTAACCACCTACTTCAGATTGTAGAGGTATCTTTCCGCATGGGCGTAGATCCCGGGGGGGGGCTAGGGGGGGGGTTGCAACCCCCCCAGGTTTTCACTTTTTATATATTTAAAAAATGATTTTGTGCACAAACGTATATGGAAGTACGACCCAGCTACAGGATCAACCCCCCCAGGTCTGAGGACGGGTCTACACTACTGTCTTTCCGTACTTGTTTGGCAAAGACTCCTTTAATTATTCTTATCCTCAAATAAGATGTGAAGGTTTGCACGATGGAGACAGAAGTAAGGAGAAGGTTTGCAAAAGGCACCCTGTGAGATTATCTGTTATTTGAGGAAGCAGGGTTCAGAAATGAACCGGAGGGCTTGTCAACGTTTCAAGCAGCATGCTCTGTCCGTCATCAAGAGAAAAAAAAAACGTCACAAATCCTTCCCTTAGACCAAGTCTCGCCCTTTTATCGCAGATTGTCCGTCAGGACCGCACCATGGAGCAGATCGTGTTCCCCGTACCTCAGCTCTGCGAGTATCTGACGGCCGAGACCAAGATCAAGGTGTTCCAGACGGCTGAGAGGGACGAGCAGGGCAGCAAGGTGGCCGACTTCTTCGAGAAGACGGAGGACATGTTCATGGAGATGAAGTGGCAGAAGAAACTCAGAGGTCAGTATCTGTGTGTGTGTAAGGGTTGGAGAAGACCCTAACCCACCTCCGTACAGCAGTTTACCACACATGGTTTTTCCTCTTGCACGTATGGTACCCTGACTTCCACAATACACCACAGTGCGGTTTGTGAGGTCTTGCACAGAATGTGAACCATATTTGGGCAAGACGCTTTGTCACATATTGCCCCTCTTCACCCAGGTGTAAATGGGTACCTGCGAGGGTAGAGATGGCTTTGTGGTTTGATTAGCCTCTGTGCGCTTAAAAGTAGCCGTTGCTGTGTACTCCACAAGGAGTTGAGATGGTTTCAGGAATGTAAATTATGGCCCAATGATCAGGGATAATAATATGTGCGCCACAAGTGTCTTGGGTAGATGTGTGCGCGGAATAAATTCCGAATTATTATTATTATTATTATGAACCAGTGCCCCTGTAGAGACTGTGATAATGTGTGATAAGCAGCTCTTGTCTTGTGGGGTAGGTGCAGATGGTTATTAAGGTTAATACAAGCCTGTGATTATTTAGTGTGCACAGACCGTTTCTGTCCGGATTTGTAAAGAAGTGTTTTTTGTTCAGATAGCAATCAACCATTGTTTGTCATGTGTTGTATGAGCCGGTTCACCATAAACGTAGTGTGAATGTTGCGTCCGTTTGATCTGGTTCAAAAACTTGCCAGGCTGAACTGGGGTGGATCCGGGTTGGTTTCAACTCTGATCGAAATGGAGATTTCGTGAAAAAGCCTTATGCCATTTAGTCCCTCTTGTCTTGATATAACTTCAAGAGAGCTTGTAATCTGATTCAGGAATGTGAGACGGCTTCCTATATTTGTTTAGATTCTTACTCAGAATTGCAGTTTTTTGTACATCTGCTCTGTACATAAGTGTAGAAACTTTAAAATTTCAGCTTTTTCGTTCGTGTTTTCAGATTTTTTTTTTTGTTGGGTCACTCAAATTTTTGAACTATCTATCCCTCGCAGCCCAGCCCATCTTGTTCTTGGTGAGCAGTAACATGAGTAAATGGAGTCTGGTCTGCTTCAATCTGGCTATTTTCATCAACATGCTGGTGGCATTCTTCTATCCCTTTGACGTGGGCACCACAGGTAAGCTATGAAAAAAAGAGATATACAACAGCCGGCATTGTTGAGAAATGTATGGCTCAGTAGATGCAGGCCGTTAACAGCTTAAATTTTATATCGATTTATATAGAGATTCACTGGTACTCAGTGGAGTTTGTTTTCTGTAATGGAAGTTTAATCAAGTTTAATGTGAAAATTTACTTTAATGCTCTTCAATTGCATATTTAAAGGTAGTATCATACTTTGGTAAGACACCAAAACATAAATGTTCACAGATTTACGTATAACTTACAGGGTATAAAGATGGTGATGGTAGAAACATACCGTGAAAATTTTTCTGCCTGGAATGGTGTATTTGTTTTAGTAAAAACAACGACCGGAAATCTTTTTGATCTTTTAAAAGATCAAAAAGTGGGCACCGTATGGGACTGAAATTTTCACAAATGACTGTTACTGTATCTTCGAAGATATTTTTTGCCCATGAATCTGTAATTCTTAGATAAAAACCAAAACATAATATTACCTGTAATCATCATCTTTTAAAAGATCAACAAGATTTTCGGTCGTTGTTTTAATAATTTCTGGATAAATACACCATTTCAGACGGAAAAATGTTAATGGTATGTTTCTACCACCACCATCTTCATACCCTGTAAGTTATACGTAAATCTGTGAACATTTCTGTTTTGGTTTCTTACCAAAGTATGATACTACCTTTAAAGAATGAAATAGTCTTCAATCTGACTGCGATGCTTTTTCCCTTTTTTCAGAATTAGACCACGGCTTGTCCATGCTGGTGTGGTTTCTCATGGTCGCCTCTCTGGTTGCCATAGTGACGTTACGGAGACCATCGGGAATACGGCCTCTTGTGTTCTCCACCATTCTCAGAATGATTTTCTCCATCGGCGTGGAGCCAACTCTGCTTTTTCTAACTGTTACAAATGTGAGATTTTGTTTAAACAAAAAAATCAAGATTTTTTTCAAAATTGTGATTTTTTACCCAATAATCATCATCATTTTATTAATAAAGCGCAAACAATTCCACACACAAGTGATCAAAAGACACAAATAATTAACAAATTATTCCAATTACAACACAAATTGGTTACTCACAAGCACTGAGTATACAGTGCTCATCCACGTCGGTGAAGGGCAAGCCTACTTTGCATTTTTATCTATTTCCCGACCAAAATAATTTAATATTCACAAATTTATTAATTGATAAAAATATGTAAAATTCATCATTACTTGAATGTTTCTGAAAAGATGCCATTGATAAAAATTATAAAAATTACAATAGAAGTCATTAAATCAATAATATGGTTTCAACCCTAAACTGAAATATAAATATGTAAATCATATCTTCTCTGGAAGTTAGAGATGAATTCAAAATTGGTTGACCATGGTTGTGATATTCTCTAGAATTTTGAATTGTTTTTCGATTTGCTAAGCTCCCGGTGCCAATTTCATAGAGCTGCTTAAGCTAGCACCAAAATTTGCTTAAGCACCAAAAACCTTGGTAAATAAAATCAGTATGCCAGCCAAAACCTGTTGTGAATGTTATGCTCAGCAAACAATGGCTGAATACAAGTCAAAAGCAGTTAAACATCACTTGAAAAGCTGGTCGGTAATCCTGTTTGATAAAGAAAGACTTTCCAATTGTTCATGCTTAAAGGGCGGCTGCAGTGCTTTTTTCAGTCAGGTTATGTTATTGCCTTCATACAGAGAAAATACTGACAAATAATGAATGGCAAGTCTTATTTTGATTTCAAACCAGCATTTGGTTTTCCTTTGAAAGGCTTTGCAAAATGGGGGATTCTCGTGCATACTCATGTAGGGAACCAACAGCCAAAATATAATGAAAAAAACATAAACAAATGAAGAGGCAAACTTGACCTACAGAAATGGTTTGGTAAAAAAAATTACACCACCAGTTGAGTGAAAGGAACATATTTGGCAAAATAAAACCCATTGAGGAGGAAAAGGTCTGTCAGAAAACCTATAAAACAACCGCAACATTTTGTGCACAAATCAATTGGGTTACTGCTCTCAGTTCCCCAGATGACATCACAGTTTTGCTAATGAATATGGAAATGCTTATTAGCATACAAACCAAAAAATAACTGTTTTTAACCCTTAATCAGTGTGAGGAAGTGGGTAAAATCAGAGTCCCCATGTACAGTTTTTTATTGGCACATGTTCAAGCCATAATATTCCCATTGCAGAGACCCTTTAAGCAAATTTGTGTGCTACGCTCTATGAAATTGGCCCCATGTCAATTTGAGGTCAGCCTTGACTTTTGAATAAGTCTAGATATGGAAAATGTCATTTAAACAATTTTTTCATTTAGGCCGTTTTTACATAAACTGTTTTTGTTGTGTTTTTCATCTGTTTCTAGATATTAACCAAGTGCATCTTTCTGGTAAGCTTCCTGGGCAACTGCGGTCTGTTGTACAAGGGCCTGCGAGCAATCTTCACAGACTTTGACGTGTTGAATCACATCTTGTACCTTATCGTCTGCTTCTTGGGAGTGTTTGTCCACGAGTTCTTCTACAGTTTGCTGGTATGTCTGAGTCCTGAAATACGTGCCAAGACCCCGCCCCGCGTTCAGGCCTTTTGGCCTCAGTCTGCCCATAGAGCTAGGAACAGACTGTTCCTAGCTCTATGGTCTGCCCTAGTCATGGTCCACATGATCCCTTCAAATGATTTTCTGTTTGACTTCTTATTGCTAGCTGAATTAGGGTTTGTAACAATGCAAAACAAAAACACGGTGAATAAGTAAATAGAGTCTAATTTGAGGAATATACAAATTCTGCCGATAGTTGGCAACAGAAATTTTATCCCATGTCAAACAGCACTGCAGTATTAGCTCCAGATCTGTGGCAGTTAATCAGTGAGTAACCTTTAGGTGAGGTGGCCATATTTTGTTGAGATGATCCGGGGACAGTGATCCATGTCCTGGGGGAGGGGTATAATTTTGAAAAAAATTTGAATCCAGATGGTGCCTACATGCAAAATGGTGGCATCTATGGACGTCTTGTCCAGTTGACTTGGGTGGGTTACTTGTCTTAGGCGGTTGTCTTCGCATACTTCTCTGAAGAATTGATCTTCTTCAGCACATAAGGTTACCATACACTTCGTTCATTTTTTGTTTATTTAGGACAATTGAAAGTAGTATTTTCAAGGGGGAATTTCGTCGAATTGAGGACATTTTCGGGGACAATTTTTCAACGAGGACAGCACTGTCAAATCAGGGACTGTCCCCAGAGATCGGGACGTCTGGTCACCTTCAGAATTAATTAATTCTTACAGAATTAATTATATGGGGTAAACAACTGGAGACATGCCTTCTTATTAAAAGTACAGCATTGTCTTGATTAAAGACTTTCTTTTAACAAATGTCGGGACTTCTTCTCACCGCTTCTTTTCAGAACCACACTTCTAGAAAAGAATGTATGCATGGTGTCTCCGCAAACCTTACTCTCTTTATAAAGACTTGATGTTTGTGCATGTGTGTTTTTTGTTGATAGTTGCTGGACGTTGTATTCCAAGAGGAAACGTTACTCAACGTGATACGCTCCGTGACGCGCAACTGGCGTTCCATCGCCTTGACTATGCTCCTGGCTCTCATCCTGGTCTATCTCTTCTCCATCGTGGGCTACCTCTTCCTCCAGGATGACTTTGTGCACGAGGTCACGCCTCTCAGGCAAGCCATTGCCGCCGGCGGTGGTGGTGGTGGTGGTGGTGGTAGCACAAACAAGACAGGTGAGTTGCATCTGCTCTGCCGTCGTCCGAGGGTTGGTCGGGGGTTTTCTTTAGATATCAAATGCCCCACAGCAGGCCTTGAATTTGGTTCTGAAAGGGGCAAAGCCACTTTCCATTGCAAGGGGCACTTCCATTGGAAAATCATAATGTCTATGGAAACATTTGAAGGGGGCATGAAGGCCAAGAACCAGGGCAACGAAGGCCATGGCGTCCGTGGCCTCCGTTAAATTCAAAGCTTGCCACAGCATGAGTTACTTGTTACCTCAATGTTCATAGAAATATGCCTTGTCTGTGATTTGGTTGGGGTCCAAGTTTTGGGGTAATCTATGTGATAGACGCACTCGCCGTACAGCGAGCAAGCGTCTTTCACATACGTGCAGATTTTCTGATTAATTATGCAAACCAACCCAGCACTGACTATTCTAAGTTTTGACCAATCAGGGGGCATCTATTATCATACCTTTTGGTGAGCGCGTCTTATCATGTAGATAGCTGCTGCCATGTGGATGCGCGAAATTGACCAATCAACTTCCTCCGTCACGATCCTGACGGAAATGTTCTCAAAGCAGATCTTATTGGCTGATGTGCTGCGTTGCATAAAATTTGCACGCACGCATGTATCAGACATTCGTACGTAGTTGCACGGAGTAGAATGGATGATACTCGTAGTAGTTTTGTGTTTGCAAATCCACCGGAATTGAATATTGAATGGATAGCATTTCCTCTGATACTCCATGATTAGAATGTGTGATAGGAGAGGTAGTTTATTTGATACACTGAACCAGTAACCCACACTACACCTGCCAAAGTCCATCTCATGGGCCCAATTTCATAGAATCCGTTACCGATAGCAAAGATTCTTTGCTAACTTTAGCAGACTTTTTTGGTTACCGTTAGCGTATTTCACAGGAGAGTTTTCTTTTTGGTAACGGTATTAAGCAAGGACTTTCTGCAGATTGCATATGGCAGTGCGTTAGCAGAAAATAATCACGGATACCCTAGAAATTCTTCTCTAACCGAAAAGTCTTACTTACAGATTCCATGAAATAGATTTCACGCAAAGCAGAGCCTGTAAGCACAAAAATAGGCCGTAACGGATTCCATAAAATTGAGTCCGGTTATCATTGGATTTTGGGGTCCAGATACTGTAACTTTACAATGTGGCCCACCTATCCATCGTGGACGTCAACCCTATTACCATGCTGCATACCACAGTTTAGCATGCATGGTTTTTACTGTGGTTATGTGTGGTAAGCAGCCCTTGTCTTGTGTGGTAGGTGCAGAGGGTATTAAATGTTGACTAATTCAGGAAGGTTTCAAGCCACTGTGCTGTGGCCAATTTCACGGAGCTGCTAGGCACAAAAATTTGCTAAGCACAAAAATGCCTTGCCCAATAAAACAAACCACCGTTAAAAATTTCATTTGATATTTATGGTTAGCAAACAACAGCCAAAGAACAATCACAAGCGATACAGAAAACATGTACATTATAAGTTGTTAACCCTGTTTTTATTAAAGGTAGTATCATACTTCGGTATTAAGAAACCAAAACAGAAATATTGACAGATTTACGTATAACTTACAGGGTATAAAGATGGTGGTGGTAGAAACATACCATTCAAATCTTTCCACCTGAAATGTTGTATTTATCCAGGAATTAGTTAAACAACGACGGAAAATCTTTTTGATCTTTTAAAAGATCAAAAATAAAAGAGAAAAGTCTTAAGAAATACTGTGGCTGTTTTTTACTGTTTTCTAAAAAAAGTGGGCACCGTATGGGACTGAAATTTTCACAGATGGCTGTTACTGTATATGTCTTGGTATTTTTGCCCATGAATCTGTATTTCTTTTATAAAAACCAAAGTATGATACTTCCTTTAAGACAGAAATGTCATGCTTAGCTTATTTTTAAGCAGCCCCGTAAAATTGGCCCCTGATGCCAGGTGTTTTTTCTCGCACCAACTGTTGAGCTGTTGATGTATAAAACGTCATCGTCTTGAGTGAAGGGTGATATTTGTGTTACCGAGTGCATTGATGAACCCACATCCCCCGCATCCCCACCACCATCTCCCTTCCAAAAGGCTCAACACCCCAGCCAGGTATCTCCTTTGTCATGTGAGACGAGAGGAAAACAGACTGCATCCTCCCCACGTCCTAGCAGAGAATTTTGAAACCCCCTTTTAAAAGAGATGACCGTCCTTCGTGGGGAGTGCCTTAGGAACTAGCCCCCTAGGCATTTCCTGTTGTTACTGATAACAATGACGTTCACCGTGGAGTGATTTTTTATTTTATCCTGTGGTGTAAAATTACCAATGTGACACTGAATTCTTCCTTTTCTTCCTCCTCCTCTTCGCTTTCTTCACTGAAGTGCCAAGCCTTCCTGTCCGATTCGTCCCCCATGTTTTTTTTCTCACCATCACACTCTTGGGATGAGATTAAACTTGGAAGGAAATAAGATTCCTCTGTAACCCAATGCTATGGGATTCCTTCTTGAACTACAGATGCAAATCTTGGGTTTTTTTTTTTATCATTAATAAAGTCTGCAGTCGATTTCACGAAACTTTACGCAGTTGCGTAAGTCTACTTACGCCACAAATTTCGTGGCGTAAGTGGACTTACGCAACTGCGTAAAGTTTCGTGAAATCGGGCACTGGTCTGTACCTTGCAGCTTCCTTCTCTAAAATCTTACTGGACTTGTATGACTGTTGAAAGGCTTCAGATACAAAAGGAGTCATTTTTACCACATTAGCATTACTACATTAACGGAGGATGGGACCTTAGGGAGATTTTCCCATAGGGTCGTGCACAAACTTTACTTACCTATTTCTAAACATCCTCCAAACCAATGAACTTGAAATTGACATATGTTCATATTGAGAGTATTCTCTGTCTTCTATAAAAAATATGGACTATAAAAATATGTCTCTGAAAGGTAGCTGGTACCTTAGGGAGACATTGAAAAGTCTCCATAAGTCCCGATGTCTCCCTAATGTCCACTTTTAGATGCTAACCCAATATCCTATCTCCCCAATACCCTATTTGTAATTACTAAAGAGAGTATTACCCATAATATCGTTTGATGATAAGGCCGAAAAAAAATTGTTGTGTTGCCCTCAGCGAACGACTGTAAAATGCCAAAACTTTGGATCGGGATTTTTTTTTTTTTTCTCTGAGTCCTTAAGTATAAAACAAATTTTTGACAGAAAAGGTAAGATTTAGCAGTAAAAAAGCGTGTCTCCTCAAAACGACCCAAGACCGTTGATTTATAAGCCCTGGTGACCATACATCCTGTATTTATTCTTAAATGTTTGAAAGACGGCCAACAAAAAAAAAAAAAAAAAAAAAAAAACCGACTGACCCAAAATTTAAATTTTTCCACTTGAGGGCAACACAACTTTCTTTTTTTTCCGGCCTAATGGTTAATTATAAAAAAAATGAAAACTAATGACCAGGGATTGAAGAAGATTAATGTTAAAGGATTACAGTGGATCAAGGATTAAGCCGTAAGACATAGGGATAAGGGTTAAAGATCAAGGACCTTTTTAATAATACAAGATTGAGGGTTAAGGATTCAAGTGGTAGGGATTAACATGATAGTAACCAAAGATGGTGATTGAGTGAATTATGCCATTTGATTTGTACACAAATTTAACGTAGTTTAACCTTTTTGTCTATCCCCAAATCCTTCTCCAACCAATTTTGGCATGATAGTAAGGTGCGAATTAGATTTTCATCCTAATAGCCTATGGCTTCCACCTGAATTAGCGATTTTATTTCATGATTCTTTTGTCTCAGGTCCTCTGCCACAGACGTCACTGCCCTTGCAAACGTGTCCAGCTCATTTGCAAGAAGAAGAATGTCTGAAGTACACGTTGAACAAGTCAGAAGGTAAGAATTCAAAGAAAATAGGGCGTTCTTTGATATGCACTCATCATATCAGTGCTGTAGTCTAGTGTCAATGTTCAAAATAAAAGCAAATGCAATCATCAAACAACCACAAGAGAAACTGACTGAATTTTTTAAGTCATCCAAAGGTGAACAAAGAAAAATTCAATGACGAAGGACAGGAACATGCGAGTGAATAGAAACACAAACGGACAGATTCGTGTTTCTGTTCACGACCATGTTCTTGTTCCCTTGTCATTTAGCCTTTGAGAAAGATCCTGCTAGGACCGAAACGTGTCGGGCCCTCCTAACTCTAAGCATTTGATATATTTCAGGTCATTTTGGCTGATGAGCAGTTTGCAGCAGTTCATTACTTGTAAAAATTTAATGAAGCGGGATTCGAACCGGCGACCTCCTGAACACCGCGCCGTACAGTGTACGTTGTTTTGGAGGTTGCCCGTGCAAATCCCAGTATGAATCTCGCTCCAATCAATGGGAGACTTTTGGAGAGTCGGTCTTGAGTCAACAGCACACGCGCAGACCATGCTTGCGCAATTGTGAGCATGCGCGCGTTGTATTGCGCGTGCGTGCGCTGTTGACTCAAGACCGACTCTCCAAAAGTCTCCCATTACTCTTTGTTCATCTTTCAATAAAAGTAAATGCCACAATTTTTAGAAACAGAACCTGTGGAATGTCTTTGAATTTGATTTTCTGATTTTGCTTTGATCGTGTCAGATGTTCCGATCGTCCTACCGGTGGATCCCAGTCTGGATGAAGAGGACGGAGGGTCAGAGAAAGAGCGAGCCTGCGAAACCTTGATCATGTGCATCATAACGACGCTCAACTTTGGCGTCAGGAGTGGAGGTGGGATAGGAGACGTCCTAAGAAGCCCATCCACAAAGGTAAATTTCACTGTGTTTTTTTTTCTTGATTGACAATTACAGATGTTCCTCATATCAGAAGTGGAATCAAGCCAATCAATCAATAGAGGGTGTGCAGTCACGTGATCAGGATGCCATTTTGGAGGGCAACGCTGTACACATGTGTATAATGCACGTACGTACAGTGTATGTAACCCACATGTGTTCGCGTAGCCTTCAAATCAACCGGACGCGTACGCAGACGCAGAAGTGCGTGCATATAATGATGCTGTCTGGTACATACGCGACGTGCGTGCGTACGCGTGCCGTCCAAAATGGCCGATAAGCTGTCAAGTGATGTCACGTGCACGCTCTCTATAGACTGGCAATGGACCTTTCCCATGAAATATGCTAATTGGATACGCACATGTGTAAATGCATCACTGGTTGGCAAGCTACATACCCTCTGCGTTGTATGTGGTACGTACATGCGTAATATGTAGCTGCAACTTTCTTGCCACCCAGTAGTGTATTTGCGCGGGCCCATATCTAATTAGCATATTTCATGGGAAAGGTCCATTGCCCGTGACCTCCTCAACAAGTTATACCTTGATGGAATCCAGTGCTGCTGCTTTCAGTTCGGTGGTATCACACCCTGACCATACTCGGATGTTGTCCACCCAGCGCACCTTTGGTCGGCCCACAGAATCAAGCCTTGTGCTTTATAAAATAGAAACATGCTATGTTTATGATGAGAAACTCTTCACATCAAAGTATAGCGGAGTGATACAAGTTTGCTTATGCTCCATAGTGATCCTGTCAACGTTTTGGTGGATTGATTCACACACATTTAAGTGTGTAATCACTTCCAATTTTGGACCCCCCTATTATTCCTCTATTGTTGGGACTTGAACTTTTTGACCACAACTCCATTGGTTTTGTACATACTTTCCAATCGTGGACCTTTACCCAATCGTGGACCCTATTCTCCCGTTTAAAGATAACAATCATTTTGGAGGCTAATCATCCTTACTGGCAGCTGGGGTGCTGAATTGTGAAGGATGCGGCTACAGCGCGATCGAGTTGACAGCGGCGCCCTTGGCTGCCAGCACACTTCAATCCACATATATGATTGCGGATCACAGCCTGAGATCGAAAGTATTTGATTTGAGGGATGAAAACCGGTGAACCTGGAGAAAAACCCTTGTAGAATATCTTCTTAGTCCACACACACATAACATTCAGACCACTCTCTCTGTATTACATATAAAGCAAAAGTCCCGATTGCATTTTTACATACTGTCTAACGATGAAAACGTGATCTGAATGTCTCATCAGGAACCGTTGTACATGGCCCGGGTCGTCTACGATCTGCTCTTCTTCTTCGTGGTCATCATCATCGTCCTGAACCTCATCTTTGGTGTCATCATCGACACCTTTGCCGACCTGAGGAGCGAGAAACAGCAGAAGGAGGAGATTCTGAAGAACACGTGTTTCATTTGTGGTAAGGGAACCACCCCAAGACTTGGGTACCTGGGGATATACCATTGCTGTGCTTTTTATTTGGTTACAGATTAACCCACACGGATTGAATCTTTCCGTTTACTAATTTTCAAACAAAGTTTAACCGAAACCAACACCAAAAAAGTATTTCCCAATTTTCCTATAAACCCATCTCATACTCATCCCTTCACCCAAACCTTCCTTTTCCCTCTATCCACATTTTTGAGCTGATATTATGTATCCTGTATAAAGATCTTGAAATAAATAAATAAATCATTTCACAGCAATCCTTCGCCCAAATCTCATCTCGTAAATCTCCTTTCATTTTGATCTTCTTCCTGCTTCCTCCTCCCAGGTTTGAACCGGTCGTCCTTTGACAACAAGTCCGTCTCCTTTGAGGAACATTTCAAAGAGGAGCACAACATTTGGCATTACCTGTACTTCATCGTCCTCGTCAAGGTGAAGGACCCGACAGAGTTCACCGGCCCGGAGAGCTACGTCTATAACATGATCAAGGTAAGGGTGTAACCGGTACCCTTCCCGGCCCCACACCCCCACTGTCTCCTTGATATAGGATGGCCACGTCCCTTCATTTTTCATCTTTTCTCCGCTGTCACGATTAATTACAATGCCTCGGGTGATGTTCTTTCTCGTGTGGAGAATCTTTTCTTCTTTTTTTCTGGTTTTTTTTTTATTCATCACAGCTATGATATATAATATTCATTGGTTCTTGAAGCCGATGCTGTATTCCATTGGAGTTTAGTGTTTCTCTAGATTATGATTTAGTGTCATGTCCTCCTCTTGTGGTTAAAGGTAATATCATACTTTAGATTTTGTCAAAGAAATACAGATTCATGGGCAAAAATATCAAGACAGATACAGTTACAATCATCTGTTAAAATTTCAGTCCCATACTGTGCCCACTTTTTTGAGAAAAGAGTGAAAAACTGCCACAGTATTTTTATAAGTCTTTTATCTTTTATTTTTGATCTTTTAAAAGATCAAAAAGATTTTCGGTCGTTGTTTAACTAATTTCTGGATGAATTCAAAACGGTATGTTTTAACGGTATGTTTCTACCACCACCATCTTCATACCCTGTAAAAGTTATACGTAAATCTGTGAACATTTCTGTTTTGGTTTCTTATCAAAGTATGACACTACCTTTAAGTTGTATTCCTATGTCGTGAAGTGGAGGTTGGAAAGTTTCCTTAAAGTTACCGGCTTGAGGATAAGTATGGACAGTATACAGACATTGAATAGCCTCCATAAGGTTAATAGCCTACTAGGCATTGGCTGCTTGGCTAAGTAAAGTCAGAACATAATGGGTTCATTTCTACCTTTGACTGAAATTGACTCTTCCTAAGATGTGTATCAGTGTATCTTTAAAGGTAGTATCATACTTTGGTAAGAAACCAAAACAGAAATGTTCACAGATTTACGTATAAATTACAGGGTATGAAGATGGTGGTGATAGAAACATACTGTTAAAATTTGTTTCTTGAAATGGTGTATTTATCCAGAAATTAGTAAAACAACGACCGAAAATCTTTTTGATATTTTAAAAGATCAAAATTAAAAGAGAAAAGACTTAAGAAATACTGTGGCTGTTTGTCACTGTTTTCTCAAAAAGTGGGCACCGTATGGGACTGAAATGTTCACAGATGACTGTTACTGTATCTGTCTTGATATTTTTGCCCATAAATCTGTTTTTCTTTGATAAAAACCAAAGTATGATATTACCTTTAATATACATATCTCCTTTAACTATCCAAAAATTCATCAGTTCTTGAGATAAATGAATTGGAGGATGGACGTCATGCTAGGATAAAGGTACAATACATGATTGGTAAAGGTCACAGGACTGCACTCATACTTTGTGTGATCAAACATGTATATAAAATAATAAACCAGTGAAAATTTGACCTCAATCGGACATCTGATTCACGAGAATATAGCGAAAACCTGACTCAATTTTTCTTATAAAACTTGAAGAATGGTTTTGATCTTACCCCATATAAAAATATTTTTGGTCTTTGTTTCGCTAATTTGTGGATAAATACAGCATTTCAGGTGGAAATATTTTTACGGTATGTTTCTACCAGCACCATCTTCATACCTTGAGTGAAAGGGGATAACCAAAACAACTCAAGTGAGAGTGTCTTTTATTTTTGTTCCAAAATCGTTTGGATGAACGATCTTTGGAAAAGACTAAATCTTTATTTCCTTGAAAAACCCATCATTTGATGAACCAAGATTTCCCATGGTGACTGTTTGCACTGTTTACGAACTGTTGAGTCTATTTTCAGTCTCAAACTCAATTTTTTTTTGTTTTGGAGGCCTTGCAAATCCTATATGCTCCCTTTAATGTCCCCTGCTGACCCTGGAGTTTCCTAGGGCTGTGATCAATGCATAAATATTCCTGGTCGCAGAAATTGCTTTGCTCTGTATGTTAATAGCGCAATTAACATCAACGTCAGGTCTTAAATATTTATGATTTTGTAAAAAATTATCAAGACTCATGCAGATTTTATACAATGCTAATTAATGTAATCTATCTATCTCCCCTTATATCTCCACATTTGTCTATCTGTTTATCTAAATCTAAATACATGGTTTTGTTTAATTCATCATAATTTCATTTCTTTTATTGTTTTTTTTTTTTCCTGGGGGCGGTGTTTGCTGAAAAAAAAAAATTAAAAACAGTATCTCGGAGCAACGAAACTTCACATCCCATACAGCGTTATGCCAGAAGGCTTGTTATTGTTAGCCATACTAATTGGCTGTACCTCCCAGCATGTAAATACAATCGCTGATTCTTTTTCTGTGTCTCCACAAGGAAGAGCCCTTGTCCCGCCCCGGGGGCAGAATTGTGACTTCAATCAAAAGATATATGTTTTTGTTGCCCCTGAGTGCAATAAATTTGTGTACGTTTCAGTGGAATTCGCAAGGGAGGGGAAGGCTGTGGGAAGGGTGGGGGGAGGGAGGGGGAAGACAAGGACTGGAAATAGAATATAGTGATTGGAGCAAATGTGTGCTAAAGAGCGCCTGGGGGAATCTGCTTTAAACAAAGTGCTGAACAACATTTTTAACGACTCGTTTGAATGACGAAAGCGCTAGGTCTTAATAGCCTGAGCTGAGTGCTCAGATGCGAAGCTGATTTTTACAAGATTCTGATAAGACTCAAATTAGGGTATTGTCTGTTACCACACAGACGTGCACTCAAATTCCAATTTTCTCAACTCACTTCACACCATGAGCCGAGTCACAAAATGGTACCCGAGTCACAAAATGGTACAGGTTTTTATAGTTATATTTTTAACATGAACAGCTCATGAAAGTGTAGACTATAAAGAAGTATCATTGGGTGCACCAGCATCTTTTAAGCTCTGAATTTGGTGAAGGGTTTTGATTGTATTTCATGGGATTATTTTTTGTCTCGATAATTTCAGGAGAAGAACTTGGATTGGTTCCCCAGGATGCGGGCCATGTCGCTGGACTCGGATGAAGGCGAGAGCGAACAGAACGAGATGCGAGTCCTCCAGAACCAGCTGGAGAACACCAACTCGCTGGTCAAGGTTCTGTCCAGCCAACTCCGGGAGCTCAAGGACCAGGTAGGAAATGGAGAGGCCTTTGGGCAATGCCAGCTATAGATTCATTCCATTGTTTCTTAATTCGGGGTCTGTTTGTTTCGGCATGCAATCAGGGATCCTGCAGATCCACGTCCCATGCAGGATATGCTAAAATAGGATCCAGATCAGCAGGATCAGTGAGCTCCTGCGCGAAACAAACAGCCCCTTGATTGTTGCTGTTCAAACGTCTGGTTGTTATCCCACTCCTGACACCACTTTTCTTCTCTCAACCTCAATGCTCATCTCTCTCTCTCTCTCATTGTCTCCTCCTTCCCTTCTAAGATGACGGAGCAGCGCAAACAGAAACAGCGCATCAACCTCCTGAGTTCCCCCAGCATGCCTCAGATGGGTGGTCCCTGAAAAAAAAAAACACCACCCATCTCCTAGCAACGGATGTCATGGCGACGCCACGCCCTCCAGTCTTCTCAAGCTAAGAATTCTGAGTTTTATTTTTTGAATACTGTGTGACGTTTTGTTCATTTCGTTGTGATTCCTGAATCGTTCACACTGGTGCTCCATCATGTGTTAATTTTTTTTTGTGTTCTTACGAAGCCAAACCGTCCAACAAACTCCTTTTGAGGGCCTCCTTTGCTACGATGTATTTAAAGTAAAACAAAATAATTAACATGTAGGAGATCGGAATATTTTTAGCTGAGGATTCGAAGTATATTTTTTTTTTATAACTTGTAAACTTGTATCCTTGCGATCACCTTGGTGTAAAGAAAAAATCATGTCTCATAAAAAGTTTGTAAGTAACTCTAGTTGCAAAGATATTTATTGCTATTTTTGTAGCTTTTCATACCATAAGTATCTCAGTAGTAAATAAATGTAATCCGTATGCCTTTTTGGAAACGAATCATTGTTCGGAAATTCAGCACAAAAAAAAGCTGCAAGAATAACAGGTTTTCTTTTTAACTGTTATAAATATTATTAAGTGTCCAAGTTAAATTTTCAAGTAAAACCATCATCAAAGGCCATACACGCCTAGGGTTTATGGCCATTTGTGATATTTTAGGTTGATAGGAACTTTGCTGAGGCGAATCGGATTCTTATCTGTCTATGTTAATTCATTTGTGATGAAGGTCACAGAGCACGGTTTATTAGTATGCAGTTTTCTTTTTAAATTGAATAATGAATAATTGCTAGGTTTGAAACAGGGACTTAGTTCTTCCTGATTGCCCATTACCAGAAATTCGTAAAATGCCCTTTCCGAAAGGGGCGCTGTGTTTGTAGTAATGCACATGCTCAGTATGTATTATTGCTGGTAGCTAGGTGTGAATGCGGTTCGCGCGCGCGGGCCACGCTTCGTCAACACAGTCAACTATTGCCAACACCCGCAGCCAATCAAACAACTTTGACCCATGGACGTACAATGTAAAATTTGTTACTATCTGAACATCTTTAGGCTATTTGTAAACTTTGAAACACCGCCCTCAACCGACACTACTTGCAAATTTACAACTCGTAGGCTTTTTCAAGAAAACTGGACTTAAAAACTCAGCGAGTTGTTCAGTTTCAGTGTCTTGAGCTAAGCCTATCGTGGGTACTATTGGGAGATTTATGGAAGCATTATTTACAATTGGTTTTTGTCATCATTTCTCGCAAAACTTTGGTGAAAGAAACTTCATGAGTTGGTCTTTGCTATTTGCAATTTACTTCCTTTTAACGTCTACGAGAATACGAATGAATGGAAGACTGTATACGAACTCAATGGAATTGCGCTGTTGCGAGTTTGCGCATGCGCAGACGCGGACTTTACAAATTTCTGGTAACGCAGACCTCAACATCTTCTACTGTTGATTATTATCAGGAAGGAAAGGATTATTCATAGCAGCCTTAACTGACAGACGAATATCTTAAGAAAACGTAGGGTAATGTGGTTTGGACATGTGCAACGAGAGATGATGCAATGAGAGAACACCAGTCATGGGAAGCACAGACGTGGTCGGCCTAAAACTACACAGAGAGATGTCATTCAGAGAGATCTTTCACTCCTAGACACTGGGTGGTCAGTTGAAGATGCAGAAGTGGCAGCTCAAGACCGGTCCATTTGGAAGTATCTTTTCTCAAGTCAGGCAGCAAATGCATAAAGTGCATGAAGCTTTCCAGTTTAGTAATAGTTATTCATTGTTGTGGATAGAGATAAGGAGAAAATGTGATCAAAGTCACGGGATGTCGTGTTGCTGGTAGCGAGGTTTGAGCTGCTGGTACTGTGCTAGCCTTCATCAAGAATCTAATTATCATTATTAATCCGGTTTGCTCCATAATCACTTTAAGTCATCCCTGAAATCTCAAAGAATCCTCCAGAGTCCAGTTTTATGTGGCTAATTGCCAACTGAAACCAATTTGTGGCGCGGAAAACGAATATTTTTGTTGTGCAGAAATGTGTTGTGAAAATTGTTCCCTAACAAGATTTGTTGCAGCGTGTCCTTGCTTTAGCAAAAAGAATGTCATTTATTCATAAACATTCTTTGATGTAATTTGTCTTCTATGCTTCACAAATGGGGTGCTGTGGCCTAGTGGTCTGGCATGTCGTACACGAGGTCTTGTGGTCTCATGGTCTTGATTGTAGGTTCGAATCCAGCCTTGGGCTAAATGGTGCTTGCGTCCTTGGGCAAGATGCTTTGTCACATATTGCTCCTTTTCACCCAGGTGTAAATGGGTACCTGTGAGGGTAGAGATGGCTTTGTGGTTTGATTAGCCTCTGTGCACCTTATGGTAGCACGAGGCTGTATACTCCTGAGGGAGTCGAGATGGTTATTATGAAAAGGGATAAAGGTGAATTTGTAATGGGCTGTAGATTCATAATATAAATACCCTATACATGTATCATTATAATCAGTATAATATATAACCTACTATGAATTGAAGAAGGAAGTTTGTGAGATCAGCGCAATGCTGATGCACAATGTCATCTATTAGTCCAAAGCAATTACAAATTGTGAAGAATTTGGACCGGCTGGACTTTTTGTGCTACGCTAATTGTTCTGTGCCAAGCACCTGTTTTAATGCAAAGTTGCCACTGGCTTTTAAGTGAATCCCGTAGCAAGGCAGAGAGAGAAAGTTCTCTTCGATAAGTAACGTTGACCTTTCCGGAGTGTCAGTGCCATAGAATCCATCCATCAAGGACATTGCCACCAGAGCACCAGCCAGGGTACCAGCCCACTCACACTCTTCTTGAATTTCCCGTGTTGTTTTGGGAAAGGTGGCTTCTGACGATCATGTACCTCGTTTTCAATTTTAAATGAGAGACACTTGAGCATTAAGGAGTGCAGATGCAAGGCATGTGTTAAGCAGTGCACTCTCTGCATTGCATGATTAGAGGGGAGGGGAGTCGT
Source organism: Astropecten irregularis (assembly GCA_963971285.1). Classification (NCBI taxonomy): domain Eukaryota; kingdom Metazoa; phylum Echinodermata; class Asteroidea; order Paxillosida; family Astropectinidae; genus Astropecten; species Astropecten irregularis. The sequence goes on along the minus strand of OZ020244.1, from coordinate 29,257,287 downwards.
TGGTGCACCAGGTTGCGTGTACCATTCATTGTTCCACGAGACATACTATAGGCCTCTTCACACGACGCTAAAAACAAGTCTCAACCATTTTCTTATGGTTGCAAAATCTTACAATCTTACAATCTTGCGTCCATTCACACGGCAAAGTGTAACATTTTGCAAGCCTTCCTTGAGACGGAACGCGGGTAATCGATATAATATGTATTTTATTAATGTAAAACGCTGCTAATACCGTCACGATGCTGAGGTTGCGCGTAAAGCACACATCGAGCCCTTGTAGGTCATCATGTATTTCCAATACAAGCGGATTCTGTATTCAATTCCAAGCACAGATAAGACCCATGTTGGTTTTCCAAAGCAACTAAAGCAAATTCTGCCCTTGTGAAGACTACGCAAACCCTCCCCACTGCTTTCTTAGGTCATCCCCTTCCTCTTGCCTCAAACTTTGCCCCTGTTTTGTCCGGGACAAGTTCGAGATGAACACAGGAGTTTCCTGCTGAGCCGGAAATCCAGAGGTCCCTGAACTTCGTAGACAAAATGCATGAGAGGTGCTTGGGTTTTATATTGAGATGGTTTCGCTTGCGTGCATACATAAACAATGTCCAGGTTTACAGTATCTGCACTGCACTTGTGCATCTGTAATCAGAATCCCAATGATAGGGATGATTAATGTGTCCCAGTATTTCCCGGTGTCGATCACAAACTCAGACCGTGTTGAGACTGTCGCCATCTTTGAAGTTGATGCGTTACTGACTCTTGATGCTCACTCGCTGTGAAAAACAAAATTGTTAGACACTGGAGTATATTGAAATGAAGACAAACAGTCACAGTTGGCAAGAGATGTCCGATTTGGGGGGGAAGATGAACAAAAAAACGTTGCAAAACCGTATGTGATATTATATTTCATTATATTTCATTAAAAAAAAGGCTCCGTAATGTGACGTCACAAAATCACACAGATTTGTCTGCTGCCCCCATTGACGAAATTCAGACAATTTAAATTTTGGGGTAGCTTGTGGGTTGAGCATGTTGAGAGAAAAATCATCAAAAAGACTCTCTTTCTGTGATCAGTGTGAGATAAATACTTTTTTTTCTCATGTCAAGTAATTTAGTGATTATAGTTCTAAAAAATAAAGCAAGGTTTTTTGAGTGTTGAAGATCCTTTTTGAATGAGCAATTTCATTGACGTAGTATTCTCATTGTCAAATGTATTTTTACGTAGAGTGCTGGTCACAATCCAAATCAGTTGTTACCTATTAATCAGTTCTTTGATTAAGATCCTGCTAGGATCGAAATTTCAGGCCCTCCTTATTCCAGGCATTGAATTAGGATTTAAAATAAGAATATTTCTAATTTCTGAGCACAAAATTGTGAACAAGAGGAAGTGTTAAAATGGGGATAAAATGAAAATGGAATATAAATTGGAAAAAGGAACAGCCTGGGGGGAAAATGCCCACAAAAAAAGTTTGCAAATTCATCTACTCTATTTAAACTCGGGGTTAACACACCCCATCATTTAATATTCAGTCAGTGCCCTATTCAGAACTAGAAAAATAATATTGAATTCTGTGTTTGTGAAGTCAGGGAACCAGGCCGAATCTCCTGTATGTTTTAAGCACCTTTTCTGACTACCCACAGCACTTCAAATGACACCATTTTCATTACCTTCCTTGCCGTCTGTCACTAGCAGACGATAGTCTCCACAAGACGTCCGTGCGTCTAAAGCAAGCCACCAGGGGCCAATTTCATAAAACTGTTAAGCACAAAAATTTGCTTAGCACAGAAATGTCTCGCCCAATAAAAACAAACCACCATTGAAAATTCCATTTGGTATTCATGGTCAGCGAACAACAGCCAAAGAACAATCACAAGTGATACAGAACACATGGACATTTGGTTGTTAACCCTGTTTTTATTAAGACAGAATTAATGTCATGCTTAGCAGATTTTTGTGCTTAACCGTTTTTTGATACAAAGTCACATGAATCATTCCTCCTTTCCTTCCCTGACCATGTCTTCGAAAATCCATCGAAGGAGTTTAGTTTCCTGACACCCTGACCTCATTTCACGTCAGCAGTCTCCCTCATCAATGGTCTCTAAAGAGATAGTTTTGCAATGAGGTGTCAAGTGGACCTAGGTGACAAACCCATCAAGCCCTCACACCTGGTCTTGAGCCTCCATTGTTCCCTTAGGGGAAAGAGTCAAAACACTGGGGAGAGCAGTTCTTGTTGGACTATCAGCTTGGATGGACGTTTTATGACGCAATTCTGGATGGTGTGAACGTCTGCTCAGCCACAGACGCATGTGGAAAAAAACTGACACTGTGACAGATGGCTATTAACAATTTACACTCCTTGGTGGGTGTTTTTTTTTTTTGTCTTCTCATTTTTAGTTTTTCTCTTTTCGGTTATTTGTCTCCTTTTTGGGGGTTTATTGATGGGGTAGGAAATATATTTGAATGATATCCTGTGTATGAGTGAATATTTTCAAGTGTCAAAAAGATTAGAATCAGGTTTATATATTATATATTATTATATTACGTAAATCTGTGAACATTTCTGTTTGGGTTTCTTACCAAAGTATGATACTACCTTTAACCTTTAAAAATGAAAAAAAAAAGGAAGAGGCATTACCCATTACACATCTTGAAGAAACAGATAAACAAAAACCTGTCCATGTTATGATATCTATCCTGGCTTCTGTTTATTACGACCCGTACTATGATAATTTGATACTTCATCAGTATTCTGAAATTAAGACAATACAGCTCAGGTCATATTTCATGTCCTGTCTATAAGTTCATAGCAGACACACACACACACACAAAATTACAAATGAGGATTTTAAAAGCGAGCATGGGAAAATAATATGAAATCTAATACATGATTGGTAGGCCTTTAATGATAATGCGGCTAAACTGCTCCGTTTATTGCTTTAATGGAAAGAGATTCTTCAAACCGATACATATGAGTTACGGTTGTTACGTTGGAGAAAGAAATATTTGGATGGTTTTTTTTCTGCCTCTTCTGTGACATTGCTGTTTTGAACCACAAATAAAGAAGATTAAAACATTTTAAGGTTCTAGAGACAAAATTCCAAATCTTGGGGAAACAAATGCTAATTTCACATCATGGTCGTTGTGGTGTTTTTGTTTATGTTTCTCCATGTACTGTCCCTGGTTAACATTTTTGGGAAAATGTGCTACCTAAAAAACCTTGGAGTTTGAACCAGTTCTGGGCAATTCCAATTAATTCCTAGTGGTATTTGGTGTCATGTCCGTTACGGTCACAAGAAATGCATTTTCTCTACAACTGTTCAATGAAATTACATAAAATTTACTACATATGTCACTGTTAGTTAAATGTGTCTGATAAGCCTAATTAAAATTGTTTGCAAACTGCCAATTCTACTTTGTGATCCTCCGAATAAGGCATAAACTGTGTGATTGTCATGTCTGTTACGCTGGAATTGCCCTTCTGCTGTTTTGTATACCTTTGGGAGGGCATATGTTCCCGCCTTCCCGGTATCACAGTTTTGTTTTGCACAGTAGGTGAATGAATCAGCTCGGAAACCAGTGAACATTGGCAATCAGTGGGAACCACAATTGTGTTATGTCAGAATGTGTCCGTTGTGAAAATTTGTCTGGTGAATGCTTGCCGTAGACTCCAGGCACTTCTTGGCATGGTGCCAAATGCTGCAAATGAGAACTTATCGTCCATCCATCTTCACAAGCTCGCCGGTATAAGTACAGTCATTATGCATGTAAATTGCAGTTACAATTCGGCCATCAAAGACACGACCGATTTGAAGCTTAGGGTGATTTAGACAAGTTCACCAGTCCTTCAAAATCTTTTTTTTTTACAAGAGAAAGAGAAGTGCAAAGCAACATGTGGGAAACCGTTGAAAGTGTCGTGCTGAATCGCATATGCACTGGGTACAATGTTATATTGAAAAGAAATCCGACACGCTATCCCCATTCCCCACTCAACTGGCTTTATACTAAGGTGACCATATTTTGTTGAGATGGTCCGGGTACAGAGATCGTGTCCTGGGGGAGGGATATAATTTTGATTTTTGTTTTTTTAATCCAGATGGTGCCTACATGCAAAATGGTGGCATCTATGGACATCTTTTCCAGTTGACATGAGTGGGTTACATACTTACATGTCTTAGGCTGTTGTCTTCGCATACTTCTCTGAAGAATGGATCTTCTTCAGCACAGCATTTGTGTTCATTTTTTTTTTTTTTTTTTAGGACAATTAGAATTTTCAGGGGCATTTCGTCGAATCGGGGACATTTTCGGGGACAAATATTCATCGGGGACGGCACTGTCAAATCGGGGACTGTCCCCGGAAATCGGGGACGTCTGGTCACCTTACTTTATACTTCGTTTGTTCAAGTAAGCCTGTGCTGTGATTGTCTGGTCATATTCCGCTGCACAAAGGCATCATGTTGGTGTGAACTGAGACCCTGATCCCTTATCACCGGGGAGACATCATGATTATTCTGTCACTTCGGCTGTATACACGTACAAGGATCTTGAAATCACAGATTTTATAACCATCTTCTTTCTTTTTTTAAAGGTAGATGTGTACAACCCTAGATTGTAGCTACTTTGACAATGTTTTATTCAGGGTTTTGGTGGACTTAGATATTGCTGGGAAAATCCTCTTTTAAACACCATCTTTCTTTTTCAAGCCATGTGACAAGAATTCAAAAGTCCTTTTTAAATATTTGCATTCAGTTCCAAATTGAGAATTTGCTTGGATATTTATTTGTGAATTTATTTCAGCGATTCAGTCATTTTGTAGAATATCATAACTTGCTGATAAGTTATGAGAATGATGTGAATTTATTTTTGACTTTTTTTTTATATTTTGATTTTGTTTTGATATTTTTTTAAAGAAATTGCGCCAGTACATGTTTAAATTATACACAAATTTGCTTTTAGAACATTTACTTTTGAGGTGTCCGGGTATATTATGATTAGAAAGAGTTGTTGTTGCATGTCAACCTGTTCCGTGCTTCGAAGATCAGATGCCTTGGGCATCATTTCAAAAGTTTTGAGGCAAATTTTCAGTTTTTAAAATAAATTTGTTAGTACACGCGCACTCTCACACCATGTGTATTTGTATTTGCATGGATGGTACATATAGAAGGTGAAACATTTAGCATCCGCGGCGTTATCATACTCCTGGTGGGCAAGTCTAGATTGCCAACCTCTCTGGAGAAATTAAGTGTAACCACGACAATTCATGTTCTGATTAGAAATTGCATTTCCAACTCTCCTGCTGACATGGATGTTATGCTCAAATGGCATTCGGTTTGTGCATATACGTGTGCTGCATTTGAATCGAGGACAGACGGATATATAGGAATTACAGTGAATTCATTCTTGTACTCAAATGGACTTCTTTTGCTCAGAATCATCCTTGGATGTATTAAAAAATGTGTGCTTAGTCTATGGGAGTTTATTCCTGCCGCTTGCATTTTAAATAGCGCTCCGCACTAATGACGTCACAATATCCCCAGATGTCAGACAAACATTGACTCACACAAGTAGTGTACATGCACGCACACACCCGACGCACATGTGCATTGTTGCAATGTTTGTCTGAGGTCCGGTGCTATTTTTAGCGCAAGTGCGGAGCGCTATTGACTTCAAAAAGCACATCTCCCCCCCCCTTCCACGTCTTCACAGACAATCACTAATGAAATGAATGATATTTTTGACTCTCAATAACAAGATGCAATTCACTCGCATCGCTGGGGAAAAAACCCACTATGGTAACAACCAAGAAACATAGGCAGAGAATCAGACTCGTGATATCAGTGTGTGACCATCGATAGCATCATACATTGATCCACATATTATTGAGAGCATGTCTGTTACAATTTCACCCAAATCTAATTTGTGTTTGCAAGGAGCCACAATAGAATGCTATACCTTTTGTATAGCAAATATTGTAAAGCGTGTACACGTGAAGTGTAATTCTCAACACCACCCACACAAAAATAGACAGTTTTCCAAACTTCAACTATAATTCAATGATACTGTATGTTGAAAAAAAACATTTGCTCGATCAACAAAATTGTGTGCGTCTGGGGGAAAGGGGGGGTTTACATGATGACCTAGAATATATATCAAGTGGAAAATACTGAGGGCCCGGGACATGTTTTCATTGTCAAGGGATCTTTCTTGACAGCTGGAATTGAAAGGTATGATATTGTGTATTTTTGTTGCAATCTAGAGGGAGGTTCAATTTGATGCAGTTGCTTTTTCTTATCATCAATGTGCCTCGGGTTTGTCTAACCCGGTTTCTCCTGTTGAAGTGTCTGTTTATAAAAAAAAAACATGCTCCCGGCTTGCTTCACACCATATAAGCTTTGCTGAAAAGTGGAACTGAGTTTTATTCCGCAGTATTTTTTTTCGTAAATCCTTTATAATACCCGTTGCTGGATTCCGTTCAACCTCAGAGTTAGCCAATTTTAAGAGAAATACACATGCCTGTCTAATGGCATCCTGGACTCAGCAGGGCTCGAAATATATCCACTAGACCGAGGACCGAGTCTAGTGATTTCAGTGTCGGTCTAGTAAAGTGTGTACTGCACTAGTCCGGCTGTCTAGTGATTTCAGTGTCGGTCTAGTAAAGTGTGTACTGCACTTGTTCGGCTGTCTAGTGATTTTGTTTTCATTGCACAATTAAAATGCTACCTAAATTGATGATTTTTGACACAATATTGCTTACAATTACGGTTTTCCTATGCAATGCCACTATTGCCACAGGTCTAGTGAAAAAAGTTCAGGTCTAGTAAAATGCTTCATTACTAGACTTGCTGTTCAGTGCTTTTTTTCATGAAATTTGAGCCCTGCTCAGTGGCATTTCATAGCCTGAGTGTTTTTGGCAAACTTGCAAAAGGAAAAACTACTTTTAAAACACTGTATATGAGAATAATTCTTTACGTATGGCCATTTTATATATTAAGGCCTTCAAGCATTCAAATTATCTGTACTGCACCACAAAGTCATCTCATCTATAGAGAGTGTGCACGTGACGTCACTTGACAGCTTATCGGCCATTTTGGACGGCACGCGTACGCCTATGCGTACAAACCAGACGGCATCATATATGCACGCACTTCTGCGTACGCGTCCGGTTGATTTGCAAGCTACGCGAACGCATGTGGGTTACATGTATACACTGTACGTACGTACGTACGTACGTGCATTATACATGTGTACAGCGTTGCCATCCAAAATGGCGTCCTGATCACGTGACTGCACAACCTCTATAAAGAAAATTTTGAAAAGATGAAAAATCAAAATGACACCACAGTCTAATACAGCATTCATTTCCATTATCCAAAAACAAAAAATAAATGTTAGATTAATACAAGAACCATGTTCTTGTTTAATATCACCCAACATTCAAATGTCATAAATTTGCATCAAAATATCCGCAAAGAAAGAATCTTGTCAGTGTTTTTGTCTCCATTTGTAAATCGATGATTGTCATATCATCCATTTGTACATAAGTAGATTCCTTGCTCTGATATAAAAGGGGGTATTTTATTTATCATCGTTGGTGCCATAAAGACATTAAAAAGGAAAATGTCAAATGAGGCGAATGTGATAATCCATACTGCATGCTACTTGATCAAGTTTAAACTGGTTGATGGACTGAGTTGTGCATCAGACTATAGTGTATTACACAGTACAAGGCCCTAGATATCCAGGGTCCTACTTTTGGCTAGTACTTGGAAGTACTCTGGGTCAGTGTCTCCTGTGCACTGTGTACTCTCTGTGTACACACATGCCATGCCTGCATTATCATCACAGGTTATGATTCTAGTCTAAGTTTTCTGTTCTGTCTCCCTTGGCTTGGCTTGCTCCAGTTGTTGAGGAGTGGGTGATGGGTGGGTTTCTGGAGTGATACTACCTTTAATATCCTGGGTTTTTGTTTTGCTTTGATGATCCTTCCATTTTAAAAATCTGTGGATATGTGATCAATGCTTTGGACTTATTTTCATGTGATGTGTGCGAGGGCAACATTTTTTTATAGGAATAAAAAAAGGAGACGATCTTGATGGGAATGGTGTGATATTCAACAGAAACAGATTTATTTCTTGGGGATTTAGTAATACTAGATCTAGTACCTTCCTATAACTGGGGGCGTATTTCATAGAGCTGCTTAACACAAAAATTCGCTAAGCATGACATTTCTGTCTTTAATAGTAAAAACAGGATTAACAACAAAATTTCCTTGTGTTGTGTATCACTTGCAATTGTTCGTTGGCTGTTCGCTGATCATGAATATCAAATGGAATTTTCAATGGTGGTTTGTTTTATTGGGCAAGCCATTTTTGTGCTAAGCATTTTTTTTGTGCTAAGCAGGTCTATGAAATTGGCCCCTGGTTTGCGAATTTCCTGTTCATGTTTGATGGGCAGTTTAATAATGTCACTGCTAATTTGACAAGAATGAAGATTTATATGTCTCTGTCTGTGTCCAGTGTCCTAAACAGGAGCTCAGACTTTGTCTTCATTTTCATGAAATACTATAGTGTCAGTGTCCATTCCTTGTTGTAGGAGATAGGGTACCATACTTGTTACCATAGAGTTTTTAGGTTCTGGATACTTTTTTGAGATACAGATGATTTCCAACTGAGGTTTATGTATGTTTTATTTTTTTTTCATGATGGAATTTTTTTTTTCTAAAGGCACAAAATCACAATTTTGAAACGTTCATTTGAAATGTGACATGAACACTGTGACTGTTTCATGTTATATTTGTGATTTAGTTTCTTTTTCAAAGAAAGGTTAACTTCAACTTGTACTTTCCTGTTGCTAGGTACTGATTTTGTAAAGTTTGAAATAAGCAGTGATTTATGAAGCTCCGGTTCTTTGGAAGGGATCAAATGAGTTTCTGGGATAGATACTGTGGCTGGCTTTGCAACAGTCCATCCATCCATCATCATGATTACCATTGCTTGAAAGATCCTTCAGCAAAATAAACATTATATCCCAGCTACTGCAGTTTTGACTCTCTACTGCAGCTCCCATGTATTGTATGCATCCTACTAATGGGGAGTTTTGCTTGCCTATACCACTGTTTCATGTCTCGATTGTGTGAAGACGATGTGAATTTTGACTGATCTGGTTTGGAAACAGCCTCTGGGTCCGGGGAGAAAATTTGATGCAGTTTAGGTTTGAAGGTACAATACATGATTGGTAAAAGTCACTGGACTGCACTCATACTTTGTCTGATCAAACATGTACATGAAGATAATAAACCTGTGAAAATTTGAGTTCAATTTGACATCTGAGTCACAAGAAAATAGCGACAAACCTGACTCGATTTTTCTTATAAAACATGAAGAATAGTTTACTTTATGTTTGTTCCAAAAATCGTTCGGACGAATGATATTTGAAAATTCCAGCGTAACGGACATGACAATCACAAATGCTACTTGATGTCATGTCCGTTACGGTCACAAGAAGTGCATTTTCTCTACAACTGTTCAATGAAATTACATAAAATTTACTACATATGTCACTGATAGATAAATTTTTCTGATAAGCCCAATTAAAATTGTTTGCAAACTACCAATCCTACTTTGTGATTTATGAATAAGGCAAAAACTATGTGATTGTCATGTCCGTTACGCTGGAATTGCCCAAATCTTGATTTGCTTGAAAAACCCAGCATCTGATGAACCAAGATTTCCCATGGTGACTGTTTGCACTGTTTACGAACTGTTGAGTCCGTTTTCTGTCTCAAAGTCAATAATGTTTTTTTGGAGGCCTTGCAAATCCTATATGCTCCCTTTAAGAATAAACCAATCTGGTCCAATGTATACACTGTGTTTGCTGATGGTGCTAGCCGTGATATAGGAGCCCCCCCCCCCCCCCCCCCCTCATTCGTTACCTGTTCCATGTTACTCCGCGGAGCATACTGGTGCAAAGCTTAGGACAATTTAATTTCCAGGGAATTTGCATCCATTGCTGGGGACATCTTGCCAGTTTGATTATTTGAACGTGATGGGCATTGCTGATTACTGGGAGAAGCAAACTAAGGGGAGAGAGGTGGAAGTCTGGTCTGGTCTGGTCTGGCTAGCAGACAGGTGAATTTTCCCCGGGATTGTTTTTAAGTGGACTGCCCAAATTGATTTCATCTGTAATTGCCGATTGCCCTGCCACGATGCGGAGACTACAGGGTTATAGCATAGAGCTGTTTGTAGCTCTGTGGTTATAGGGAGGCTGGGAATTGGTGGTGTTGCTATTTATGAGGAATTCTGGCAGGGGAGGGATTGTCATGAGGAATCCTGAGATGGGAAGCCTTCCAGCCCCTTCCAATTCCCTGGTCCCCTTGAGCCAAAATTGTGTATTTCTTGGTTCTACTAAAGCCCTCTCCACCCCCACCTCACACACCTACACAACCCTAACCCTATCCACCCAGTCCAGCCCTCAAACTAAACCCTAACTGTCACCCTTTTTCCTCCTCACCCAAGCACCTTAAACCATTTCCCCAGCCTAGCCCAGTAACTAGGCTCCAGTTCGCTACTCCATACCCATACTTAAACCCCAACCCAAACCTATTCCCCTTAGCCTATTCTATCATTACAAAGAAGAACTTGGAGGATGATGTTAATGAAATGGAATGGGAAAGCACCTATGGGAGAAGCAAAAATGAACGTTGAGAAAAGTGCGATCTGGCGTGGTATTGTTACCAACAACTGGAGAAGGCACCGCCTGATAATGATTACCCCATCCTCTACCTCAGGCCCTCTTACCTCACCTTACCCTCTTACTCAAACCTTCTCATTGTCCCACTCCCAATGTCTCCACATCCAGTCTTCATTTGCTTCTTCCTCTCCATCTGTGCCTCTCCCTCACCCCTCTCCATCTACTTCCTCCCCTCATCACCTTCTGTCCCACATCCCATTCCCCTCACTTCCCTGTCTATTCCAATAAGCACGGGCAACAAATTACGCTTGAGTAGCAACACACCTAGTCAGCAATAATGCGCCTTCCCTTTAAAAAAACCCAGAGGAATTGTCAACACTCTTCCCGATGATATCCCAAGTCAGCAAGGCAAATTAGCACTCCTGAAACCATCTCAAGTCCAGGATGAATATATACACTAATACAGGTCCCAGCTTGTTATTTTAAGTACGGAAAGGCTAATCAAATCCACTGCCACCTCTTTACCCTCACGGGCATACCTGGGTGGAGAGGAGCAATTAGTCATAAAGTGTCTTTGCCCAGGTATTGCAAGGACAGTGGTCCCGTCCTCCCCCATGGCTGGTCTCCAACCCACATTCTCTGGAGTACGTCCATTCCACGTAGATCTCAAGTTTGTATGCAACTGAAACCACTTGGTCGCACCAGACATGTACTGTATGTATTCCTTCCTTCGATCCTCTCTTTATATTGCCAAGAGTTTCAGAGACAAGTCAATTCTCTAAAGTGCGTATTGCTGTTTGTAGGCCTCGAGGCTGTGTTGTCAGCGTATAGGCCCGAACGTTGAGCTTAGTATAGTACACATAGCATGCAGCACACGCATGCAGGCAACAACTCGGCTCATCAGCTCTTTCTCTGTGAGGCCGACACACATCGGGCATCATTGCCTCCTTCCTATTGATTCGCTTTTACCGGTTTTTGCAGGGGGGAAATGCGGCGTCAAGATCTAGAACCTCCCTGTCAGATATGATTTATTAAGATTCGGCCTGATTCGGTTGAATGTCATTGAGTGAGTTAGGGAACTCTCATCTCTGACACCCTTACACTTTACTGTAGAAATATTGACTGGGCAGTTGCCAGTCCTCGTAGAATAACCTCGTGCGGCAGTAACTTCCAAAAGAAAAAGAAACATATAATGCAGCATTTGCAAATAACGGTAGTAATTTGTATAGATTCTTCGTTCTTTTTTATTTTCATTATGGGAAAGTGTTCCCTTCTTCCAAAATGACATTTTAAGCCAACATGTCCCTTGATTTTCCATTGCACCTTGAATTTGATAAAAAAATATGTCAACTGGTTTTTTCTCGTGTTGACGGGGAAATCTCCATACCAACGAGATGTTTCCTTTTTTTTCTTTTTTTTCTTTTTTCTTTTTTTTTTTTCTTTTCTTTTTTTTTCCGTCAACTATTGATGAGCATCTGTCACCACTTGACTGGCAAGTTATTACCGTGGCATTTTAAAGAATTGTGAAGCCTAAATGTTTACTTTATCAGAGGGAGGTGTATATTAAATGGTGTCACTATCAGTGTTGCGTCAGCTAATTTAGACACTGTGAATGTGATAAGAACCTCAAACAAACAAACAAAGACATGGTCCAGCCCAGAATTTAATCTTCCCAACGGAATATTAGATCTATCCAGCTTTTAATATTGTGCCTACACACAAGGGGGTGTAATTACTGTTTAATTAGTAATTTGATTACTTGTTAACAACAATTCATTATTGAAAAAGACATTTTTTTTTCATTATTAACGGAAGATATTAAGTGAAATGTATATGAAACAAATTTGTTTTTTGGCATTATTCTGTTCACTGAGCATACTGATGTTTACATTGGTCTTTTATTTGAGAATCTTGTAAAATATAAGATAATTTGTTTGTACAAAATATTTCTGGATTTTTTTTTTTGGTTTCCAATGGTTTAATTATCCATGCTTATCAGTGTCTTACCATTGCCACATAGGGAAACCAAATCATAAATATTTATAATTTCTGTACATTTTAATCTCAGATATTTAATACATATTTATATAATATCAATAAATATTATTTAAATTAAGAGAATCATTGTATGTATTAATTAAGTGATATTTGATGGCAACAAGACCAACTGAATTTTCCAGTTCTCGTGATTGGACGATTTTATGAAAGTGTTTTAGGACGGAAACAGTTTATAAGGATCTTCATAGGAGATCATATATACGTTGTTGACAAAAAATTATAACTTCGAAGATATTTGTTGTTGAATTCTGTTAATTTTGTGCTTCTGAATTGTCATGAATTGGGGCGAAATGTAATGACCAATTTGTAGCCCTTGTTTCTGTTTGTGATAATTGCATCACTAAATTTGTACTTTTTTATACGAAATGAAACTGAGGTGCAACTTAAAATGTCCTCCTCTGTAATTTGAATATTACACTGTGTATATTCATATATACCTATGCTACACAATGGCAGAAATACAGAGGCTGAGTATATGATCAGAAGAAGAAAGCCGGTTCAAAAAAAATCAGCCGGTTTTTGATATCAACGAACTCTCAAATTAACATTTCTACTTGTTTTATCGATAATTGTGTAATGGATTGGAAGATGTGAAGAATTAATGATTCGGTGACTGGGCTCTGAATAGGGTCTATTTCTTATCATGTGTGCACACTTTACAAATCATGCAATCTTATACAATATGCAAGATTAAAGGTATTTTTTGCTAGGTTCTTTTTTTTTCTTTTTTTTCGGAAGTAATATGTGTGTAGCTTGTTTATTGATTAAAATGTATTTGTGCTTGTCTGTGATGTGATCTGCTTGAGATGGACTGCTGGCACGGTGTCTTTTCTGATGTTACTGATTAATTTGTGGTTTTACTGTTCATTGTTTGGATAGAAACTCCCTAACCAGAGAAAGTGGGAAAATGTATGTGTGCAGAAATTGAAAAATTGGTCCCTAATTCATGAAATAGGATCTTCATTAGTGCCTATTCTACCTTGATATTTATTTATCGTGGCGAAGCCGTAAACTGCCTCGACCGAGTTTAGCACAGTGTGCACGAAGAATAGGGCTGATTTAGGCGCGGTTCTAGAGCCAATATTTTTGGGGGGCTAGAAGAGTCATTATTTTTTTTATTTGGGGGGGGGGGCTAGAAGACCCAATATTTTGGGTTCTTCTATCTTGCTTCTACTATGTCTTATTAGGGATCGAAAAACATGCACAAGAATAATTTCGAGAATTTTTTTTTTTTCAATTGCATTTTTTTTGGGGGGGGCTAGACAAAATTTTGGGGGGCTCAAGTCCCCCCCCCCCCCCCCCCTAGAACCGCGCCTGGGCTGATTATACTTTGCGCTCACCAAATTTGTTGCAGCTTTTTTATATACATCTCTTTAGCTGTGGGGTATGGATGCCATTATTTTGTGCTATTAAAATAGCATCCTTCCTGAGACAAACACATAATTGGCTTTTTATATTGGTTCATCTTGACATGTTGACAGTGCATGAGTGTCGGCTGCACTCAAAGCAATGAACAAATCAACCGTGAAAAGAGCTTTCAAAGAAATGCCAGACGAAATGTACACCGCACGTGACATGCACTGCTCCGGGCATGCATGCTGCGCTTGACCGGGCTATTAGTCCAGTGCACTTTGATTCATGTGCGGGTATTTTTTTAACAGAATATCTCTTCGTAAAATGACTCTCCGTTCGTTTTGTGTTTTGTACTTTGTCAGAAAACACTGGTGTGGTTTTAAGATAAGGTTGAGACCACATTGTATATTTGTATTCTTAGCCTTTGTTGTACTTGAAGTCAGTAACCATATGCTTTGCTTTTGGATCATATTTTAACTTATACACATCCAAATAAAAAGTTAGTTTACCATATTTACTATATTATCAATGAATAATGGTAGTGTTTGTTCTAATTCTTTTTTTTTCTTTTTTTTTTACTATTTTAATGCACACCGTATTTTAATGATATGACACTGAATACTCTGTTTTTTATGCTTATTTTTTTTGGTCAATTCTGGTTTTGAAGTTTTATGTTTAATCAAAACAAAAATTTAATGTATTGTAAGTTTTGATAAACACAATGGCCAAATGAGTCTATATTTCACATCCATTTTTGTATGAAAGCAATTAAAAACGTTTCCATCGTGTAAAATTTGTCCTTGTTGAGAACTCATTGACAACTGAGTAAGTTATTAATATTAATGTGATGATATTAATCTTATGTTTCATCTTTGTGGTTGGTGGGGGCAATTTTGTTGTCATCTTACATACAAGTGCAATAGGGGTATTGCTGAGAGTAAATAGAATTTAAAGGTATAATACATGATTGGTAAAGGTCACAGAATAGCACTCACACTTTGTCTGATCCAGCATGTACATGAAATAATAAACCTGTGAACATTTGAGCTCAATAGCAAACTGAGTCGCAAGAAAATAGTAAAACCCGACACATTTTTTTTATATAAAACGCACAGAAAGCTTTTGATCTTACCCCGAGATCAAAACTGTTTTCGGTCATTGTTTTACTAATTTCTTGATAAATACACCAAAGTTATGTATGTTTTCTGCCACCTCCATCTTCATATCCTGAAAGTTATACTTAAAATCTGTGAACATTTCTGTTTTGGTTTGTTACCAATCCTGCATTGTACCAAAGTTGACCAAAGACACACTACTCAGTACTCAATATTTGTGTGAAGTTTGAATGGAGAGGATTACAATGAATTATTCATTTATACAAAGTGTACATAATTATTCTATCTGTAAATCTTTCTCTTTGCTTAGGTGGGTTAGTTGTGTTAGTCTGGATTGTGTTGTGTGGGTTTGGTTGGGTTTTGCTGGGATGGGTTGGGTTGTGTCAGGTCGGGTCGTAGCATCAGGCCTTGGGCCGTTTTCACTAACGTTTTGGTTTTGTCGGTAACGCCCCGGTCTCCTGATGAGGACTTGAGCAGACTAGTCGAAATGTTGAGACCTAATTGCGAGAAGTGCGAACGATATAGAAGTGCAAAACGGTACAAACGATTATTACATGGTGTTTCCGCAAATCGATCCACAACGCCCAAATCCATCACTAAATGGAAAATCGATCACTACTTTGCTTAATAGCAATTTTCTGTGTAGCGATGCATTTTGGCTTTAGCGATGATCACAAAGTGTTAGTGAAATCGGCCCCTGGTGTTGATTAGCTAGGTTTGTGTAGGGTAAGGTTGGTCGCTTTGTAGTGGAGGAGGGCACTTGCAATTGTCTTAAACAGGTATGTCTACTCTACCAATCAATCCTTTAAAGCTAGGTAATATCATACTTTGGTTTTTGTTAAAGAAATACAGATTCATGGGCAGAAATATCAAGGAAGATACAGTAACAGTCATCTGTGAAAATTGCAGTCCCATACGTTGCCCACTTTTTGAGAAAACAGTGAAAAACATCCACAGTATTTCTTAAGTCTTTTCTCTTTTATTTTTGATCTTTAAAAGATCAAAAATAGTTTTGGTCACTAGTTTTACTCTTTTCTGGATAAATACAGCATTTCAAACAGAAAATGTGGTAACAGTATGTTATTACCATCACCATCTTTATACCCTGTAAGTTTAAGGTAAATCTGTGAAGATTTCTGTTTTGGTATGCTATCAAAGTATGATACTACCTCTAAGTTGCTGTTACTCATTTATATGCTTATAAATTAGTAGCTGTTTAAGTTTTGCATTTTGTACATTTCATATCCTAACATTCAGACTTTAATATTCATCATCAAAAGCTCAAGAATATCTAAATTTGTGTCCATTTATCGTTTATATTTCATCATATTCACGTATAGATTGTCATGTATGGATTCCTTGCAGTAACCATGGAGGTAGAAATACATTTGTGTATCCCAAGCCATCGTAATAGCAGAAACTTGAGTGTTCCAGCCCTGGCACATGTTAGTATACCCACATCACGTACAACACTTTGGCTGAACACACACACACCTAGGCCTGATAATGCCAATACTAAGATGTGTTGTGACTCCGTAAATGATTCTGTGATGTGTAATACATGCAAGAGATCGGTTTAATTGATTGTACAGGGTGTCCCAGAAAAAAAAACCTGCAACACTGTGTCGGGACACATATTGTGTTAAAATTAAACTGTTTATCACTTCACAATTCAGATATGTGATACAATAATGTCTTGGCTATCACTGTGTAGAATTTGAGCAAATCGGGCTGAAATTGGTGAAAATATGACCAATTGAAAGAGTACTCCTTATAAAAACAAATTTGGAAGGATAACACAAAATGTGGTCAATACACACGTAATGTGTATTTAAGAAAGATGAAAATCAGGTTTTGAGGTTGGGTAATTCAGTCTTAGTTTTTTCACTCAATTTTAGTTGAATTTTGCTCGAAAAATGTTAACGGTATGTTTCTACCATCACTATCTTTATAGGTAGTCTTTATAGAGCCTGTACGGCTCTGAAGCCTGGGTCCCCTACAGCAGCCACATCTGACTCTTGGAGCGTTTCCACCAGCGGTACCATTCTCATGATCCATTGGTCCGACTATGTCACGAACACTGAGGTCCTGGAGCAGGCAGGAGCCACCAGCATTGAAGCCACACTACTGAAGTGTCAGCTGCGCTGAGCTGGACACGTCACCAGGATGGAAGACCATCACCTACCAAAGATCATCATGTTTGGCGAACTCTCCAGTGGTCACCGGGACAGGGGTGCCCCAAAGAAGCGCTACAAAGACTGCCTCAAGAAGTTCCTCAAAACCTGCGGCATTGACCCAAAGGAGTGGACATCCCTAGCAGCAGATCAAGTTGAGTGGCGTCACGCCGTCAGCAAGGCCATCTCATCCTTCGAGGAGACCCGCAAAACCAAACTAGCTGAAAGGAGACAAAGGCGGAAAGACAGAGGTGGTCAAGCCTCGGCCTCCAGACCTTGGACAGGCATTCACCTGTCGTCACTGCAGCCGGGTCTGCCGTGCCCGTATTGGTCTCATGAGCCATGAAAGGGCATGTAAGGACCAGAGATGTGGATGACCTTCATAGTTCTTCGTTCGCAAAGTAAAGCCATGATGAAGATCTTTATAGGTAAATCTATGAAGATTTCTACCTTTAATACCTAATAGGACACCTACACTAGTTAGCCAGAGGTCAAGTGTTCGAATCCCATCTGAGATAACCTAGGATTTCATGTTCTTTTGAATGAGCTCTCACTAGTGCCGAAACTACAGTGCCGATAGTTTGGTTGAGAGTGCAAGCCCAATGTTTGAATTCCTGTCTAATTTTAACAATTTCCAATCAGTTATACTCCTTGTCTCTTTAAAGGTAGTATCATACTTTGGTTTTTATCAAAGAAATACAGATTCATGGGCAAAAATATCAAGACAGATACAGTAACAGCCATCTGTGAAAATTTCAGTCCCATACGGTGCCCACAAAAAAAAAACAGTGAAAACTAACCACAGTACTTCTTAAGTCTTTTCTCTTTTATTTTTGATCTTTTAAAAGATCAAAAACGATATTTGGTCGTTGTTTTACTAATTTCTGGATAAATACACCATAAATACACCATAAATACACCAAAATTATAACGGTATGTTTCTACTATCACCATCTTCATACCCTAGTTATACATAAATCTGTGAACATTTCTGTTTTGGTGTCTTACCAAAGTATGATACTACCTTTAATGTCTGCAGTGCTGTCATATTTTCTCGACATTTCCAAGACATTCATTAATTGATCCCTTAATCCCCTTGATCCATTAATTTTCCCTGTTGTATCAAATAGGGGCTTCTCCATCTCGAAATGAATACATCTGGCAGAAAGGATTGGAGACATCTATATTTTCATCAGGTAAGCTTTTTAGCTCAGTATTAGTCCATTTTTGACAATCCAGTCAATTTATTATGGCAGCATGAACTAAGTAATAAATTGTTTTGGGATTTGGGACTGTAATAAGATGATGTGGTGTCATCATGAATTTAAAGTGTACATTTATACCGGAAGACATTTTAGAAATGAAACCCAAGATTTCAAGTTTAATGGCAGTTGATAATAGAATTTGCCAAGTTGATTTTATTTTTTAAAAGAGTATTCATGCCAGTCATGTAATTTACAAAATGCATAGAACTATAGCAGTGTCACAATTCATTCACAATAGCGCTCTGCACTTGTGCTAAAAATAGCACACTGGATCTCAGACAAACATTGTAAACGTACATGTGTGAGGCCGGGTGTGCTTCTGTGCATGCATGAAGTTTGTCTGACATCCAGGGATTTTGTACTCGTGTGACGTCGTTAGTGCGGAGCGCTATTGGTATTTGCATTTTTGATAAAACAATGCAAAAATGTTCTTCATTTTCTTGAGTTCATTTGTGCATGTTCCTACTGAGTTCACAATTGATGCTTTTAAAACTGAAATCAGCATTTCAGAGCGCAATTCTTTTCCCTTTTCGCTCTATTTTTGGCTAAAAATGATAGCATTCCTAGTGGAATGTTTTGCAGAAATGTTGATTTCGATATGAATCTTTTAGATTGTGTTATCAGTGCTAGATACAGCCTTAAATTTTGAATTCCTCACCATCCAAAAGAAAAAAACAAATCTGACCAATTTCGGACGCCAAATCTCTTTTAATTTGCACTCATGCACATCGTTTTCACAATGTGCTCAGTAATCAAGTTTAAAGGCTAACACCATATGCTGATTCTAACATCTGATATTCCTCCTTTTCTTTCAATTTTTGTTCGTCATTTGCGAAGGTGCATATTCAATTTTGAAATGTGTGATACTTGGAAGGAACTCCTGCCATTGTCTGCGTGCATAGTCATTGCTGGGAAGTACGTGCCGGACTGCCTGAGAGCTCTCAGCCGAGGAGAGGGGATGAAATCCAATCTGTTGATGGAGGTAAGCTTACTGAGGTGCCATGTTTGTCCAATACACGGTCGTTGGCAGGACCAGAGTGTGTTTTTTTGTTTTATATGAAGCCTTAATTTGGTTGTTTTTTCCCTCTCTGCTATAGTCTTGGTTCACGACTATGTTATTACTCAAACATACGTACCGATTACCCACACTGACCTGCACGCACGTATGTACGTGTACGTAAAGGCCTCTCTCAAACATAGTCTTGGGAGTCGTGTAAAATCTCCCCCCGAAAATGGGGGGAAACATCCGGCGCATGAGTTACTTTTGAATCAGGCGCAGCCTATTAACATACACACGTACATGTCCGTGCATGCTTGCCTACGCGGCATGTGCAGGTAATCATACATATTCAACAGTGTTGTCATGTAGACGATGTAGAGCGCTACATAACAAGGTGTGACAGCAACTCACGGCCCTTACACGACTCCCAAGACTATGGGCGTTTACGAAACAGAGGCTCATGCTCCATATCAGGCTCCATCTCGATTTCGTGAATCCATTCTGAAATAACTGTTATCGAAATAGAGGCTTTTGGCTGCGGTTCTGAAGTAGACTCTCTGGTTTGAAAAGGAAAACAGAGTTTCAGCTTCAATGAAAAACCACAACCTATATTTTCAGCATGTGGATGTCAGAGTTGGAACCTGAGCCTGAGCCTAAGCCTCCGTTTCGTAAACACCCTATGTTTTGGACAGGTCTTTACATACATAGGTGCCGTGCGGGTCAGTGCGGGGAATCGGTTCGTACGTTGAGTAATAACATAATCGTGAACCAAGGCTATCTCTGCTAGGGCTCTTGGCAGATTTAGGTTACAAGTAACTCATTGTGGCATTCTTTCTAAGAACTGTTTTACTATAAGCACCGACATAATTTGTTTTTCTCTCATCCTGAAATCTTTTTTTTTTTTCTGGGGGGGGGGGGGGGTAACCTTGGCAATGATCTCTACGCCATTACATTAGCCCCATTGACTCCATCTGTGACAACATCCATAAAATTCAATTTGGATTGTCGAGGGAGTACGATGATGCCGACAACCAAATGAGAAAATGCAAAAGGTTCACCCTAAAGTTGGCTCGCATCCAAGTAGTAGACTCTGTTCAAGACATCATTGTTTCCAGATTTTTATTTTTTGTTTGCATGCGAGATAAGAATCAGAGTAGACTTCCATTTTTTCTTTTAATTTTGATTTGATTCGATGATCAAATGCACGAGAACTAGGGATGGAAATTGAAGCCCAGTAAATAGCGCCCACTTTTGTTGACAGTAATTCGTATTGTTTTGAAATCAAGCAAACATGCAAACTAAGGGCGTTTACGAAACGGAGGCTCGGGCTCCGTCTCGGGCTCGGGCTCCATTTCGTGAATCCATTCTAAAATAACTGGTATTAAAATAGAGGCTTTTGGCTGCAGTTCTAAAGTAGATTCTCTAGTTTGAAAAGGAAAACAGAGATTCAGCGTCAGTGAATAACCACAACCTATATTTTTAGCATATGGATGACAGAGCTGGAACCTGAGCCTGAGCCTCAGTTTCGTAAACGCCCTAAGACTATTTCTGTGCACATTTCTGAGCATGTCTGTCATGGACTGAAGCAAGGAATGAGATGCTTGGAAAGTCGTGAATTCTTTTTTCTTTTCTTTTTTTTTTCTTGTCCTTTTAGTCCAAATGTACGAAGCTGTTAATTAGGGACAAGTTATATGTCGTACGTAGATGTTATAAGTCGTACGTACGAGATATGAGTTGTACGTACGACTTATGAATCATATCTTGTACATACGAGATGTATCTCGTACGTACGACTTACATCTCGTACATACAACTTACATCTCGTATGTACGATATACAACTCGTACGTACGACTTATATCTTGTAAGTAAGACTTATGAATCATGTCTCATACGTACGAGTTTTAAATTGTATGTACGAGGTGTATGTCTTACGTACGAGATGTAAGTCGTACGTACGACTTATATCTCGTACGTACGAGTTAGGTTAGAGAGAGGCAAATTTATTTTTTTCAGCATGTCCCTAATACAGCTTCATACAAATGGGCTGACACATGAAGATCGTCGTGACTGACTTTGTCATAATCTTTGCCTCTGAGAAGAAAACATTTTTGAAATTTGAGACTTGACAGAATTGACAAAACGTTTATCATAAAATGTATTAACATGGCGGTAATTCCTTCGTCTGCATTGCATTATTCATGTATTAAGTCCCATATTGCCGGTCATTCCCAAAGCAGTTTAAGTGATAACGTCAGATAGTGTCATATTTCCCCTGTCTTTACATGCAGCTGCCTCACATCCCCCCACCTCCCCCTCCTTATCTTCCTCCTTCATTTCCCCCTCCCCCCTTTCTGAAATACAAAACCTCCGAGCGGCACCACTGCGTGTCATCCTATCATTTCCCCCAGGGATGTGAAGGTTGCCTCAACGAGGCGAGGCTGTCGCATCATTCTGTCTATCTCATGTCTCCAGCTTTATGACATCATCATGCATCGTGTATAGCATGTCTTGTCAATTGACAAATTGCGTAAGTCAATATGTGAAGGTTATAAACATATGTTGTGCATGGACTGCTACAACAAAATGAGACATAAGTCAGGATTGTTTCAAAGGAGGACTCATTAATTGCCATAATCGGAATAGATAGTTGTTGTTTCTGTATAATTCATGCCGATGTAGAATCCTCGTACAAATATCTGTCACAAGTGCGGTTCTATTACAATAAAAAAATTTGCATGCTTTTTCTACTGCTAAAATGGCATACATGTAGCAGAAGTGAGTGTTAGAAGAAGGGTCTAGCCCCAAAAGTGTTTTGGGTCTTCTAGCCGCCCCTTAAAATAATGACTCAAGAACTAGTACTTGAAGAATTTGGTCGGTCAGTAGTCCAGTTATCTTATAAGAATTGTTCAGTCATTTCTTACTCAAGTAAGAAATATCTGGCAGACTGTTAATTCTTATAAGAATGTTATAAGATTCTGACCCACTTAGGGGCCGTCCATAAAGTACGTACGCACGAAATGCCGACTTTTTTGACCCCCCCTCCCCCTCTGTACGCATGGCGTACGCATTGGTCCCAACCCCCCCTCCCCCCCTGTACGCATACGCATTCCACATTAGGTTTTTCACTTCTCGTGGTCCCTTGCTTTAGCATCATTCAAATGTCACCGTAATCAGGGCCGGTACCGTTATTGGGACGTCACTTTCAAAATCTGAAATGAATGACTAAAGTTTAACAGGTTTTTATACATTTACAGATGGATTTTACTATTTTTTATCATGTTGAATAAGAAAAAAAAAGGAAAAACGAAAAAATCCCGGTGCTTTTTTCACGTTTTTTTACCTCTCTTTTCGCGCGATAATGCTATGCAAATTTTTCGTTTGCGTACGGTACGCATTGGCCTTAACCCCCCCTCCCCCCCTGTACGCATGGCGTACGCATCGGTAACAACCCCCCCTCCCCCCCTTCGTGCGTACGTACTTTATGGACGGCCCCTTATAAGAATCTTTTGAGAATCATATAAGATCTTCTGATCTGTCATTCTTCAACCTTGTATTTTATAACTTGGGGTTTCAACAAGTTTTATTCATTGTGATATTTGTGGTGCTCTGTAGCCGACTGGTCCAGTGCAATAGAATGAGTATCTTGCGGAGAGTTTGGGGTATCGCACGTTTGTTACCAACTGGTGTAATCCTCATCCAACGCTGCCATGATCAAAGACGCTCTGTCACTAATTGCTCCTCTTCATCAAGGAGTAAGATTGGCTACCAGTGAGGGTAGAGATAGCTATGTGATGGATGAAACGCCTTGTGCTATTAAAATAGCAGCGTGAGATGCATACTCCCTAAGGAGTTCAAGACGTTCTCAGGAGTGATAATAATTCAGCTCAATTAGTTGGAGTGATTGTGTGGATTTTTATTTCTTCATCCATCTTTCAGACTCTTTTAGGGTTTCATTTCGGTTACGTTACCTTTCAAGGTTTTCACACAACTACCTTTTACAATTTTCAAAATGTACAGGGGTCCATCCACCTCCTGTAGATTAACAGGTCATTCATGCTCTGTGTTCACACTACTCAACACAGAATGCTCTTCAAGACATTCAAACCACAACTCTAAATTATGCTCTGCGTTAGAGCTATTTATAGAATACACCCTTTATGTCGACAGCTATAGTTACCCGGATGTTCGGACAAATATCACAACGTTTACGTGTAACATGCGACTTCTTTGTCTGAATTTCTGAATGTGACATCACGAGCGCGGAGCCCTATTATTACACACGTCAATGTTTTCAACATGGGTCTGCCGCTCTCAACCTACTTCATGAGGAGGGTTAGTGTGAACAGGGGATGATTTCACATAGCCTTACGATCAATCATAACTCGAGTTACGAAGGATAACCCATCATAGGGAGTCAGGTTGGCTTAGCGGTTTTTTCCTCGCCTTTCACCTCTGTGGACCGGGCTCGGTACACAAGTGGATTGGGTTTTCAGTCCCTGCCTGATTCCGTGGGTTTTACCCAGAATATTACTCTGGGGTTTTCCTCCCACCTCTAAAACTGTATCTTCTTCTCATCATCTTTCCATAACACATTTCATCAGGCTTGCGAGCTACAGTGCCTTGGGCACTTTTGAGGAATCATTTGTGTCAATACCAGAAATAAACAATAATAATAATAGAGGACCTATACTACGTAGGGCTGCAATGCATCATAAGTCCTTTGATTGATAGTAAGTTGCGATGAATGTGGTGAAATCAACCTCATCAGATCACTTACTTCCACATGGCTCGATCAGACCCCTGTACAACACACAGATTTGTTGTTGTTTGAAAAGGCCTCAAGTCCATCCCTGCATGTTATTTGTATTCTCTCTTTTGTATGATAATTTGTTTTAAAGGAAATCTTTAACATCACAAAATTGCCAACTCATTTTGTTCTCATTTTGAGGGAACAGATCCAGGCATGCAATTGTCAACTCTTCACTTATTACACCTGTTGGTGCTATCGGAATGTACACAGACATTACCTGCAAAAATACAAAACAGCTGATGGGGATACGTGCATTATGTGAGCGCCGCCAAAAAAAAAAAAAGTAATTAAGACTGAAACCTCATCGCCAAGAATGAAAGACTCATTAACTTGTCAAAGATCAAGGGTCTCCCGGTAATTGATGCCATATGTTGTTAGTTCGTTATAAAGGTAACGTTGACGATTGCACCGTGAGTGTTCCTGGAATGTTGGCATACTTTTGAATTCCTTATATCGGTCCTCATCTTCAGTGTGATTACAATCTTAATACAGATAGATCTTACAGCTGCTGGCATTTTGATTTTGGATTATTTCTTTGGCAAAAACAAAGACATGATTGGTGATCTGGCTAGTTTGAATGGACGGAAAGGTCAGTTGGACTTCAAGCACTGCATGAGTAGGTCCTACCAATGAAATAAGATGACGTATAACCTTCTATAATGATATGCCAACACTCAAGGAGCTATTGTGAAGCTTTCTCTGTTGACCCTATACATGGTGTCCCCAAAAAAAATGCAACACTTGTGTCGAGAACTATTATATGAAAATTAAACTGTTTATCACTTCAATATTCAGATATGTGATACAACTATGTCTTGGCTATCACCATGTAGAATTTGAGCAAAATTCGACTCCAATTGAGTGAATAAACTAAGACTGAAATACCCAACCTCAAACCCTGATTTTCATTTTTCTTTCATACACATTATGTGTGTATTGACCACTATGCGTGTTATCCTTGCAAATTTGTTTTTAAGGAGTACTCTTTCAATTGTTCATATTTTCGCCAATTGCAGCCCGATTTTGCTCAAATTCTACATAGTGATACCCAAGACATGGCTGTTTCACATATTTGAATCTTGAAGTGATAAACAGTTTAATTTTAACACAATGGGTCCTGACACAGTGTTGCATTTTTTTCTGGGACACCCTGTATACCAGGGGAGTTTTGGGAGAGATAAATTTAGCCCAAGGCATCAGGAATAGGTAATGAATACTGTAAAGTGCACTGAATTTTCTTTGGGTCGATATATTTATGATTGTCACATTAGTATATTGTCATCAATGAAATCTAAGACACATCTAAGAAAATTGAAAGGACCGATACCTCTGAATGAATGCCGGCTCAACAGGCAAATGACACCCAGAAAATGTCCACTCAGTCTGCAATGAAAGTTATCATGTGATATCATTTATGCATTTTTTTTACTAATAACAAATCAGATACCACATATAGTAGAAACCCCACATACACTATGCCTGTAATATCTTTATTATGGTCTGATTCCAGGGGTCCCTTCTTCATCAGAAGTTCTTCATCGGTTCATCGGTTTGAGTCATTAATTACAAATTGTGAAAAACGTCTGTATTCTACATGTATTTCAATGAGCAGTGGCGTGAGACGTACTACGTCACACACCCAATTAATTTGGATACTTGCTAGTTGTTTAATGCCTGCCTGGCAATAGTGCTGTTAAGATGGGGTAACTGCGATGCCCTTGATTTTTGCCTGGGGAACAATGTCTCCAAAATAACTGTAAGAACACAAATTTGCCAGAATTCAGGATAATGTTACCAACCAAATTGACATGTGACATGTGACATTTATGCTATCAAAAAGCATGATACTGGTCTAAAGTGATATACATATGCATGTGGAATTGGTACTAGTCAGTGCCCGTTTTTATAAAGCCAATCTTTTTTTTGCTTATTAAGAAATTTTCTTAATACTAAGCAGGTTTATGAGTCCAAGGATTACACGTCAGTATAGACTGTAAAATGTGTAACTTGGCAACAGAAACCCAGCCTGGATTTGCTTTGGCATTCTAGTTTGTCAACTTTCTGTCTTTCTGTCTTTTGTAATTGTGTCTGAAACTTATTTAGTTGCCTCTGAGGTTAAAGGTAGTATCATACTTTGGTATCATACCGAAACAGAAATCTTCACAGATCAACCTATAACTTACAGGGTATAAAGATGGCGATGGTAGAAACATACCGTTCAAATTGTTCTGCCTGAAATGCTGTATTTATCCAGAAAAGAGTAAAACCAGTGACCAAAATTATTTTCGATCTTTTAAAGATCAAAGGTAAAAGAGAAAAGACTTAAGATATACTGTGGCTGTTTTTCACTGTTTTCTCAAAATTTGGGCACCGTATGGGACTGAAATTTTCACAGATGACTGTTACTGTATCTGCCTTGATATTATTGCCCATGAATCTGTATTTCTTAGATAAAAACCCAAAGTATGATATTACCTTTAACATGAATAAAGTGCAGTGAACTTCAGCAGTTCATGCAGTTACCATATGTATCTATCTGGGATCATGTTCATATGGCAGACACGCAAGCTGCAGAGAGTGGTTCAAACTATGGCCTTGTTATTAAATAGCGCATGCTCACTTCAACATGCACAGCAGACTCAAGCACATTGGTTACCAATGTATGTTTCATGTTGAGAAGAAAAACCCTCAGGAATACCAATTACAAACGGAGGAATATTTGTGACTGAGAAACTACTCTAGTTGATTTCCCATAGGTTCTGTGCTACAAATTGTACAAGCCATCTGCAGAATTCTCTGAAGTGGACTTGAACGCAGCTTTCCTATGTTATAAGTGACTTGTCAGATGATGTTTTGTTTCTTTGAACCTGGAGTTTTGGGTTTAAGATTGTGTAAGTCAAGGAAATAAACTTGAAAACTCAGACAGGTAAACATTAAAGGTAGTATCATACTTTGGTTTTTGTCAAAGAAGTACAGATTTATGGGCAAAAATATCAAGGACGATACAGTCACAGTTATCTGTGAAAATTTCAGTCCCATTCAGTGCCCACTTTTTGAGAAAACAGTGAAAAACAGTTACAGTATTTCTGAAGTTTTTTCTCTTTTATTTTTGATCTTTTAAAAGATCAAAAAGATTTTCGGTCGTTGTTTTACTAATTTCTGGATAAATACACCATTTCAGGCGGAACAACCTTAACGGTATGTTTCTACTGCCACCATCTTCATACCCTGTAAGTTATACGTAAATCTGTGAACATTTCTGTTTTGGTTTCTTACCAAAGTATGATACTACCTTTAAGGTTGCCCTTATTTTAAGCTGATGGCATGGATATGTATCAACACTAGAGGGCGCTTCAGCTTGGCTGCACAAAGTGCAGAGACCATCCATCAGCATAGATTGTTCCCCATCTGGGGCCTTTCTCAAAGCTCGTCTCTGGCTCAGGCTCTGTCTCTGTAATCCATATGCTGAAAATATAGATTGTGGTTTTTCATTGAAGCTGAAGCTCTGTTTTCTTTTTCAAACCAGAGAATCTACTTCCGAACCGCAGCCCAGAGCCTCTATTTTGATAACTGTTACTTTAGAGTGGATTCACGAAATGGAGCCAAAGCCGAAGCTTAAGCCGGAGACGAGATTTGAGAAAGGCCCCCAGGGGCCAATTTCATAGAGCTGCTTAGCACAAAAAATTTGCTCAGCACAAAAATGTTTTTGCTCAATAAAACAAATCACCATTAAAAATTCCATTTGATATTCGTGGTTAGCGAACAACAGCCAAATTAGAACAATCACAAGTGATACACAAACACATTGAAATTTGATTGTTAAACCTGTTTTTTATTAAGACAGAAATGTCATGCTTAGCAAATTTTTGTTCTAAGCAGTGCTTTAAAAGTATCATATTCCCTAATAGCTCATGTATCTGCAACAGTCACCCCATCCCCTTTGCACTTATATCCTGCAACAAGCTTTTAATAGAAACTTGAGAATGTCAATACCATTAACAGATACTGTTCAACAACCTCCATTTATTTTGCAAATAAAGCAAAAAAACTTCAGTCTGTTGCCATGACAATATGCAAATGTTTCTCTGAAATCAATGGACAGCCCTGGAGAAATGCCTAAATCTTTTATGGATTTTTTTTTTAATCAAGACGTCATGAAGTCAGTTCCTATTTTCTTTGTCAACAAAAGTTTAACGGCTAAATGTTTTTTATGTTCCCGGAGTCTATATAGGTTTTTTCACTTTGTTCTCGGAATGTATGGTCTGAAAATACCTTCTTTGTTTTAAGAGATGCATTTTGGAAATTTTTGGGGCACTCTCAAGCTCTGTCTCGGAGTGGAAGGTGAAACCCTTTTCTGAAAGTGGATGGAAAGAAGTTCTTGTTTGTCCCAAACATTTGATTCAAATCTTGAGGAGTGACAGAAGTTGCTCTTGGCATTATGATCTGGGGCAAATTTCATGGAGCTGTTAAGCAAAACAAAATTGCTTAGCACAAAATGTCTTGCTCAATGAACAAACGACCATTAAAAATTCCATTTGATATTGGTGGTCAGCGAACAACAGCCAAAGAACAATCACAAATGAAACACAACACATGGAAATTTGGTTGTTAATCCTGTTTTTACAAGTAATAAACTGCTGCAAACTGCTCATCAGCCAATATAATGACCTGCAATTTATCAAGTGCTTTGAGTTAGGAGGGCCTGACGCATTTCGTCCTAGCAGGATCTTTATTGAAGGCAAAGTGAGGAGATAGATAGAAAAAGAAATATCATGGTTAGCAAATTTTTGTGCTAAGCAGGGCAGTGTGAAATTGGCCTCTGTTGGTCACTAGTTTTAAGCCATTGCAAGGTAATAACTGGCCATCCTGTTTTGATAAATGTCTTGGCTTTTCTCACACCATGCAGGGCCTCTCTCTATATCGTCAGATTCTTTTGCCTGAGGGGGCTTGGGTGTTGGGCAGTGCGCTTGTCAGAAACCACATAACACATTATAAACTGCCGTTATGACTTAAGATTTCTCTGCATCCAACGATAAAATATACGGCCATAAATTGTCAAATTTAAACCCAGCAGGATTGGCTTTTGGGACCATAGATGTATAAGCACGTTCGTGTCTAGAAAGGTCTGATTTGTGATCATGGTTTGTACGTCTATATTTCCTGTCTCGTACCTCTTATAGGACGCTGTCTCCAGATGCACGTGAATAATAATTTGACATACTGGACAGTTCCCTGGATAGGAAACTGTGACTTTTTTTTTTCCCCTTTGAAATTCAGTTTTACATTATCGGCATGTCCAGACTTGTTGTGCCACATATTTCTCTCTTTTTGTTTATATTTCAATAGAATGAAACTTTTTTTTTTTTTTTTTTCATCTTATAGGAGGTAAGAATTATATGCAAAACATCAGGCTGCATATATTGGACAGAAAATGCCCTTAAACAATGGCGTAAATGATGGATATTGTCAGCCTCACAATTTTTCACTTCAGCAGGGCCTCGGGATGATTTGAAGTAGATTGCATGCATTCATTTTATTTCTATCCCCCGACCCCCCCCCCCCCCCCTTCAAAAAAAGGGGGAGAAGCCATTTCTTCGCAGATTTGAAACAGCTTAAGCTGCAATGTCTGGAACTCTTTTTATTTATGCATTTTTCTTACTTCTTTTATGTTAATCTTGGCAAGGTTCTTGTGAAGGAATCTATAATTTGGCTTTTTACCTTTACTCTACCATTCAAGCCTTTATGGAGTTTGTTGAATGTCCACTGACAAAATTGCTGCACTGGATAGAAACCTGGGATGGAGCTTTCAATGCGGTGTTGTCTATCCTTTAAATCTGTATTCCCCGAATGATCTTCGAATTATTTATTTCCGCAAAGAAAGTGCGGAAGTGAAACCCTTCGTGGAAGCTTCCTACATACACGAACATCTTGAGTATCAGATACTTTGGGTAAAAAGGCTGGAACCTGAAGATTGTTTTTTGCTTTGCAGAAGACCCTGTTTGAAACTAGATTTGTTTGGGGCCGGCCAGTTTTCTCTGAATGCAAAGATCAATCTACTTTATGTGGTGACTTTCGCTTGATGTTATTTCATCTCGATGAAGGCTTAGTGTTTTTAATTTTCAAGGAAAAATATCACTGATTGCTGGTGCAATTGCTGCATCGGTTGATAATTTTACTACTGCTGCTGCTGCTGCTGTTGCTGTTCTTTTTGCAACTTCAGTTGGTTGCAGTTGTTTCTGCTTTAAATGTTCATTGTTACTGGTGCTGGTGAAATGGTTGGTCTTGCAGCTGCTGTGATGCTGTTGCTATTGCTGGTGATGCTGCTAACGTGTGGTGTTGCTGTTTTTGCATTTGTTACTGCTGCCTTTTGCTGCTGTTGAGATTGATGCAGTTGTCTCCATCCCTGCTA
Source organism: Astropecten irregularis (assembly GCA_963971285.1). Lineage (NCBI taxonomy): Eukaryota > Metazoa > Echinodermata > Asteroidea > Paxillosida > Astropectinidae > Astropecten > Astropecten irregularis. The sequence continues at coordinate 29,226,417 of OZ020244.1, read as the reverse complement.
CTTCTGCTGTTGTTACTGGTGCTGCTTTTCTGGTTGCTGCTGCTCATATTGCTGCTAATGCCGATGGATATGCTTAGAGTTTAAATCTGTTGTGCTGTAACTTTCACCCATGAGAATGTACTCTGAACTTGGGATATGTAATCAATGAACAAGAAAAAAAATGACCCTATCAAAATTTGGCATAACATGGTACTATGAATATTTTACATACACCCAGGGGTGGTTACTGCAGCTGTTGCTGCTGATAAAGCTGCTGCTGTAGTGGTAGCTGCATCTGTAGCTGGTGTTGAAGCTGGTGTTGAAGCTGTTGAGCACTGTAGCTGGTGCTGAAGCTGGTGCTGTAGCTGTAGCTGCTGCTGTAGCTGCTGCAGGCTGCTTCTGCTGTAGCTGGTGCTGTTGTGGTAGCTGTAGCTGCTGCTGTAGCTGGTGCTGTTGTGGTAGCTGTAGCTGCTGCTGCAAGCTGCTGCTGCTGTAGCTGGTGCAGGCTGCTGCTGCCGTAGCTGGTACTGTTGTGGTAGCTATAGCTGCTGCTGCAAGCTGCTGCTGCTGTAGCTGGTGCAGGCTGCTGCTGCCGTAGCTGGTGCTGTAGCTGGTGCTGTTGTTGTAGCTGTTGCTGTAACTGCTGCCATAGCTGCTTCAAGAAATCAAACCGGATGATGTTGAAAAAATCTATAGCATACCATGGACATGTATTTGACCTCTGGCCTATGCATTGTGCCGAGGCAGAAGAATGTAGCCCAATAATTGCATGTGTCGGTGTTAAACAATATTGATGTGGCCTTTTGAGACGTCATACCCTAACATGGTTGAGCATTGTATTTAAGAAACACGTTCATAGAATTGAAATCAAATTAAACAATAATGCAACCATAATTTGATTCATCACTCAGCCATTTTCATGTCGGTCTTTTTTTTTTTTTTCAAATCAAGTCTATGCATTGTATCATCTGAGATATTTGTAATGATATGTGTATATGGTGACTTGTATCCCCCAGCCTCCCTCCTGAACTAACTCCTTTTAGTAGTGAACTGGGGCCAATTTCATATAGCTGCTTAGCACAAAAATTTCGCTAAGCATGACATTTCTGTCTTAATAAAAACCGGTTTAACAAACAAATTTCCATGTGTTTTGTTTCACTTGCAACTGTTCTTTGGCTGTAATTGTTTGCTGACCATGAATATCAAATCAAATTTTCAATGGTGGTTTGTTTATTGGGCAAACCATTTTTGTGCTAAGCATTTTCTTTGTGCTAAGCAGCTGTATGAAATTGGCCCCTGATCACGAATCAAAAGGCTTAAAACTTTGGCTCTAATGTAGGCCTAAGGTCAGAATATTTTTGGAACCATTTAAATAGCACTGCTGGCTCACAGTAGTGCTCATTTAAAATGGATGCAATTTTGGTTGTTGGAGTAGATCATCCACCTATCTTGTGATAGATTATAGCAATTTGAGTACGGAGTGCTGTGAGCTAATCAGGCAAAGCTATAGTAGTAATCAAACAGGATGGAAGGCAGCTCCATCCTTCATTGTCGAGATCCCCTTTTCCCACCTTCATAGAGACGCTGGCTAGAAACCAATTTCTGAATGCCAAAGCGACTTCATTGCTACATTGTGCATGTATAGGTGTGGTGTCTCCATTCCCCCCTAGGCCCTGTCCGGCAATATACGGTCTGAATCCTGGACTTCTCTGAGCTACGGCGTGCAATGTACCGATCATGCTGTCTCACGGAGCTTGCATTCACCTTTTAAGTCAAAATGGCATGGCCAGCTTCTGCATTGTAAACACCTGGGGGCTCTTGAGAATTAATTTCTCTAAAATTCTTGACTGTGCTTCTCCTTGCCCCATGCGTGCAAAATGTCACTGTGTTTAAAATATTGCATCATCCCAAGCAGGAGGTGCTAAATGTGCGTCTAACTCAGGCGCGGTTCTACGGGGGGGCTAGGGGGGGGCTGTAGCCCCCCAAAATGCAAGTGAAAAAAAAAAATTCTTTGAAATACTGGATTTTTTCAGTTATTAAGCGCCAATTAGTAAAAACGCATTGTGTGGCCTATAATGTGCATGTTTTTCGACCCCTAATAAGACATAGCAGAAGCGAGTGTTAGAAGAACCCAAAATAATGGCTCTTCTAGCCCCCCAAAAATTTTGGCTCTAGAACCGCGCCTGGGGCCGATTTCACTAACGCTTTGCGACCATCGTAAAGCCCAAATCCATCGCTAAACGGAAAATCGATCGCTACTTTGCATAGCAATTTTCCGTTTAGCGATGGATTTGGGCTTTACGATGATCGCAAAGCGTTAGTGAAATCGGCCCCTGGTCTAACTCACTTACTCTTTGCTTCCACATTTTATCCTATTGAGTGGTTGGGTTTCTGGTCATACCGAAGTCCTTCTCTAATACTGTTAGACTTTGAAGGATAAAGGGATTTAGGTCCTAAGAAACAATAACATGTTTTGTGAGTCAGCGCTGGCCATTAATTAACTTCAAGATTCGTGGACAATTTGTTTCAGAGCCCATTAAATTGGCCGAAATGAAAGGTATTAGGGTCACAGAGTTTTGACCTTAACAAACAAGATTCTCTTTTTATGATTGAAAGAAACTGGGTATTTTTTATGGTCACTGATACACAAACTTGCAATGAATGAAATTTGGTTGTAGTGACCTCTGGTCTTTCGAAAAAGTCTGATTTTAGGCAACTAACGTGCCAAGAAATTCACTACAAGTAATAAACTGCTGCATACTGCTCATCAGCCAAAATAATGACCTGAAATAAAATGCTTAGAGTTTGGAGGGCCTGACGGGTTTCGATCCTAGCAGGATCTTTATCGAAGGCAAAGTGCTGTCTAAGAAATTCAACTTTGAGTTCCAATGTTGGTTTTGATTTCATGTTGCGAGTGATATTTTGGGATGATAAAATTATACACCCACCCCCTCTCCCAATCTCAATTTGTAATGATTTTTTCTTGGTGTTAAAGGGTCACTTAATAGGCGAGGCCGGCTATGTGATATTTTACTGGCAAACATAAAAAAGCCCGGACGTGCTGTAGCATTATGTTTGTACGAGTGGGCGGTTTGGGTAAACAGCAATCCCAGAAATACACAAAGCTGAGAGTGTTCGGAGAGAAATCTGTTCAAATACTACGATAATGGGATATTGGATGGAGGTGTGAGTCTACAAATTGGAGCTACTTCATGGACGATTGCATGTGTGGGGTAACTGGTTTGAAATAGATGATAAACCTGTCCTCCAGTAGTTGGTGTACTCTTCACTATGATCTTGAAATGAGATGAACATCAGCAGCCATCTTTCAGACACAAGCATTGGAAATACAAAATTCAAGTTAGAAATGTCATCAGGGCAGATTCTAGAAGCTTCACCTGATTGTGGTTTGATTGTCTAATTTGCCAAATGGCAAACAGTTTGGCGACGGCCTATTATCGCATGCAAATAAAAAGAGACAGCGGGTCGATGACAGTCGGTGCGGCGTTATTAAATAGGAATGAATGCTATATAATTGCTGATATTGTCAAAATAATCCGTCACATCCGCCGCAATGTGGCGCGAGGGCCCTGGGCTGTATGTTACCCGGGGTCGATCCGTGGACAAAATGTTCTACATTCAATATTGATACATGACTGACTCCTAAAATCAACAGTGATTGATGCCAAACGAGATTTCTTTGTGTTTGTGAGATATACAGGGTGTCCCAGAAAAAAACTGTGTCGGGACCCATTATGTTATTAATTAAACTTTTTATCACTTAAAGATTCAGATATGTGATACAGCCATGTATTGGCTATCACCATGTAGAATTTAAGCATATTAGGGCTGAAATTGGCGAAAATATGACCAATTGAAAGAGTACGGTACTCCTTAAAAACCAATTTGCCAGGATAAAATGCATAGTGGTCAATACACACATAATGTGAATGAAAGAAAGATGTAAATTTAGTTTTTTGGGAAGAACAAGAAGACAATAACAAGAATGTTTTCAGTAGACCAGGGAAAATACAATTACAATTACAATAACTACATAACTACAATAAGAATCCAATCAGCCCCCGAAGGATTGCCCCCCAAAAATAATTTTTTGTCAAAGGGGCTCTCCAGACAAATTGAATTAATATAGTGTATTCAAATTGTTTGATTCTGCATCCAATATTAAAAACAAGAGAACATCATGAGTTACATTGCTGTCATAAGTTTACTAAAACGGCAACGCAACAGCAAAATGTGCCGTACGTTTCGAGTGGAAGATTTAAAAACACTCCCTCCCATTGCAGTGCAGATTGGTTGATGATACGAGCAGCTTGAAAAAAAGCAGGGCCTTGATTTCTCCTTCTAAAACATCTGCTAACCAAAAATTCTTTGTGGCACCCACCTATCTCATGACATGTTGCCAAGGAAACCGCCATAGAAAAAAAAGAGAGAAAAAAGACTCGCTTCATGTGTACAACATTTCTGATTGAGTCCGAAGAGAGTTTTATTTTCTATGGACGCAAGATCTCCTTGAATAGTGTTTCAATTGAATTAATGTCTGTCCATTGTAGCGGTTGTATCAAGTCAGACGTTGACATTGATTTTTTATCCAAAACCAAGAATAATGAATTTTGAGCCATGACGTCTCTCAGAGACGGCCTTCCACCGTCCAGAAAAAAAGAATCACATTCATCCTTTAAGAAAGATAACCCCCAAGCGAATGAAAAAAACCAGAATACGGTTACCATGGTAACGTCCAAGGTTGTGATCTAGATCCGCCAGTCAATTTCTTGCGGCCATGATTAAATGTATTATTTGGGTGCTTTTTAATTTCTTGTTTGATGTTAAGCTTTCAGATATAGGATGTGCAATGCTGAAGATTTCATTTTATTATTTTATTTATTATTATATTCGGTTTTATACCGAGTCATTCATTTTAGTAACTAAAATGCAGAAATGATATGTATGTATTATTCTGTTGCATCTGGATGAAAACATAAATTGATATGCAATTATTTTAAACCATGATATCAATGGAGCATTGAACACAATTGAAATCATACTTTAAAGGTAATATCATACATTGTTTTTTGTCAAAGAAATACAGATTCATGGGCAAAAATATCTAGGAATATACTGTAACAGTCATCTGTGAAAATTTCAGTCCCATACTTTGATCACTGTTTAAAGGCATTGCATACATTTGGTAATGACTCTGAAAATTTATGGCAATAAAAACTTACTTGGTGAGAAGTACAGTTGCTTTGGATAGTATAATGCATATTGAGAAACATTCAATTCGAAGTACCACGGTTATGGAAAAATATGTCACTTTTTATCTCCAAAAATTATGAATCTGAGAAGCGTTATGGCCGTAACGCTTCTCAGCTATTGACTAACTGTTCTCTGGCGTGAAATAACCGCTCTAGTTTGTCGCCAAAATCTCAAAAACGCTACCACCTTTTGAATTGAAACTTTCACAGGTTAGTTTTATGGTATATATATACAATTATATTGGTTTGAAACAAACATTTGGCTCAAATTACCAAACGTATGCAATCCATTTAAGAAAACAGTGAAAAACGGCCGCAATATTTCTTAAGGCCTTTCTCTTTTATTTTTGATCTTTAATAGATCAAAAATAATTTTGGTCACTGGTTTTACTCTTTTCTTAATAAATACAGCATTTCAGGCAGACAAATTTAAACGGTATGTTTCTACAATCACCATCTTTATACCCTATAAGTTATAGGAAAATCGGTGAAGATTTCTGTTTCGGGATGCTACCAAAGTATGATACTACCTTTAACAAGTACAAACAACATTTTAAACAGTTTAATACAAAAATTGTTGGGGGTAGATTTCATGATGTCATTATGTCATTATGCATGGACATCAACATTTGTCAGGTAGGCCTATTACACTAATGCAGAGTTTGCTCACAGGCCTCCATTGTGTTTCATTTGTGGAAATTGTGTGATTCACTTTATGGATTTTCTATATTTTCTTTCTTTTTCCTGACATGGATGTACGAAAAAAAAAAAAGGTAGTGGATTATGTTGCCACTGAAACAGGTGCAAGTAATGTATGCGCCATGAAACATGACACAATCCATTAACTACATCCTTCTAGTGCCTTTTGAATTTGGCTTACTCACTTGAATTCAGTGAAATGTACGTGTACATATTCCATTCAATTTTGTATCGTAGGTTGATGGCCATGCATCTAGACGCTGGCTAGGTCCTACCCACTACCCCTAGTCCTGATCATTAAAGGTACAATACATGATGGCAAGTCCTGATCATTAAAGGTACAATACATGATTGCAAGTCCTGATCATTAAAGGTACAATACATGATTGGTAAAAGTCACATGACAGCACTCGCACTTTGTCTGATTAAATATGTACATGAAATAACAAATCTGTGAAAATTTGAGCTCAATCGGACATCTGAGTCACAAGAAAAAAGCGAAAACCTGACAAAAACTTATCTTCTTATAAAACATGAAGAATGTTTTTGATCTTACCCCGAGATCAAAACTGTTTTCGGTCTTTGTTTGACTAATTTCTGGATAAATACAGCATTTCAGGTAGAAATATTTGTATTTAACGGTAGGTAAGTTCTACCAGCACCATCTTGATACTTCAAGAACTCAAGTAAGGGTGTCCTTTATGTTTATTCCAAAAATCGTTGGAAAAGACACTAAATCTTGATTTCCTTGAAAAACCCAGCATCTGATGAACCAAGATTTCCCATGGTGACTGTTTGGACTTTTTACGAACTGTTGAGTCCAATTTCTGTCTCAAACTCAATTATTATTTTTTGGAGGCCTTGCAAGTCCTGTACGCTCCCTTTAAGGGGGGCTGCAACTTGGAGGATAGTTGGGAAAGTAACACGAAAACCTGAAAATCAGATAATCTAAAATACTTTACTGCATTCATTGGAAGTTGCTTCCTTATGTCGGCAGTTACTTCAGACTTTGATCTTTGATAAAATGAACCATTTATCTTCAATTTTTATATCATACTCAAAACACTTGGGGCCAATTTCATAGAGCTGCTTAGCACAAAAATTTGCTAAGCATGACATTCCTGTCTCAGTAAAAACAGGATTAACAACCAAATTTTCATGTGTTATGTATCACTCGCGATTGGTCTTCGGCTGTTGTTCGCTGACCATGAATATCAAATGGAATTTTCAATGGTGGTTTGTTTTATTGTGCAAGCTATTTTTGTGCTAAGCAATTTTTGGTGCTAAGCAGCTCTATGAAATTGGCCGCAGATGACTTTACTGAAGATTGAATTTTAGATCTATGAATGTTTTTCGCATTATTCTCTCACTGATTGTCATGTAAGCTCATGGATTTATCCCGGAGAGTTATGCTTACATTACTTTTGAAAAATATTACTATTGAAAAATGCAGGTGGAGGAATGACATCATAACTTTGTTACCATGGTAATATTCCAGTCTTACAAGGACAAAAAATACTCTCATTTAATGTTTATTAAAGCGACATTTTTCTGATCAAGGTTTGTCTTTAAATTACATCAGAAAATGGTGCATGTGGTGTTTTGCTGAAGATAGAAATTCATCCTTCAGTCTGTTGTTTTTCTTTTGATGCCAAGAGCAGTATGTATGTATGTAGGGAATTTTAATAAACTGGCGTTCATTTCTGCAGATGAAAAACCAAAGAGGAGAATCTGTTCTGATAATGATCGCATACCACTCCATAATAATCAACACAGATCAATATAATCAAATCCAACTCAAAATGTTTCCATAATCTCGGGATTGGATTAAGTATGTAATTTTAATAAACTGGCGTTCATTTCTCCAGATGTAAAAACCAAAGAGGAGAATCTGTTCTGATAATGATCGCATACCACTCCATAATAATCAACACAGATCAATATAATCAAATCCAACTCAAAATTTTTCCATAATCTCGGGATTGGATTTAGTATGTTACTGCCTAGATCAGTATGTATGTAGGGAATTTTAATAAACTGGCGTTCATTTCTCCAGATAAAAAAACCAAAGAGGAGAATCTGCTCTGATAATGATCGCATACCACTCCATAATAATGAACACAGATCAATATAATCAAATCCAACTCAAAAAGTTTCCATAACACAGATCAATATAATCAAATCCAACTCAAAATGTTTCCATAATCTCGGGATTGGATTAAGTATGTAACTCCCCCCCCCCCCCCCCCCCCCCGCCTTCTAACATCTGGTCAATGCCCATGTTATTGCAAGCTGCCCTAGCGAGATGAAATAAACCCCCAGCATGGATATAACACATCCTACACGGGGGATTGGACAAGCCAAGGAACTACAGACAAGTTTACCATAATTCCATTCCACTAATCTACCTTTACATCTGTTCATAAATCCTCCTATTGACAGAGATATTAATTAAAAACACCGTGGGCAATTCATGCATATCCGGCACAAGCAGTAATAAGCAGAGCAGCGGGGTAAAATAAAGGCATCGCTCTTATTTTTGGAGGATGCATAAACCATCTTTTTTTTCTCAAGTATGGATGCATTTGCAAGGGAAAACAGTAATGGGAATTCTTCTATTTATACTTGAGGGTATTATAGGGTTTAAGGTTGCCATCAATATCATACATTTTTGTCAAAGAAATACAGATTCATGTGCAAAAATGTTAAAACAAATACAGTAACGGTCATCTCTGAAAATGTCAGTCCCATAAGTTACCCACTTTTTGAGAAAATAATGAAAAACAGCAACAGTATTTCTTAAGTTTTTCTCTTTTATTTTTGATCTCTTGAAAGATCAACAAGATTTTCGGTCGTTGTTTTACACTTTTCTGGATAAATACAGCATTTCAGGCGGAACCATTTTAACGGTATGTTTCTACCATCACCATCTTCATACCCTGTAAGTTATACATAAATCTGTGAACATTTCTGTTTTGGTTTCTTACCAAAGTATGATACTACCTTTAAGACCCGCCCCCCCCCCCCCTCCCAATCTGATGCATGGTGCAGGGCATTGACCATGGTGTTTTATAAAAGGTGACCCGAGTGTTATGTGAAATTCAGATTGAATTTACCTGCAACACTATCTAGAATTAGTCTCAGCCGGAGGGAAAAAGGAAATATCAGAAGGAGAATTGAATCAGGCAAAATTATAATCGCCTTCGATTTCATTTTCAGTTCAGCAACATGGACACACCCGAAAAAAAAAAGGTGTCGAATGAGTTACATATTCAGAAGTCTGGCACTAGACTACTGCTGCTGGATGCGAATGCAATGCATTCAAGGAAGCCAGACTATGCATTTGCTTCTACAAGCACGTTTCTGGCAATTAATGTGCTCCAGAAGTTTCCCCCTTTTAAGTTTTAACCCCACAAGTTCCAAATCAAATCATACCAGTGATGCCCAAAATAGAAAGACGTCACGTAAAATTTGTTTACCTCGAAACCATGAGCAGGAATCAAAGTGGTGATATTGTGGTACAAGAATTACTTACAGACCTAACACCTCTTTCGTTGACAGGGTTGTCCGGAAAAATGTTAGAGCTAAGAATGATCTTTTGCATTCAAACTAGATAGGCCTACAATCTCAGAGGTTTTCCACAGTTTTAGAAATCATAAATCAGATTGGTTTTGGGTTATGACACTTTTAATCGATTCTCCAATATCAATAAACAACTCTTTATTTGATCCTCTTTGAGTGATGTTGCTTCTCAGGTTAGCAGTATTGTAATATGAATCATAATTCTATAATACTTCTATTGGTTCAAATAGTGATATGCCCGTTGCATGAGAATTGTACGTTAGTACCCAGCAGGCGCGGTTCTACGGGGGGGGGCTAGGGGGGCTGTAGCCCCTCCCCAAATTTTGTCTAGCCCCACCAAAAAAATGCAAGTGAAAAAATAATTCTTGAAAATACTGGATTTTTCAGTTATTAAGCGCCAATTACATAAAAAAAACGTGTTGTGTGGCCTATAATGTGCATGTTTTTCAACCCCTAATAAGACATAGCAGAAGCGGGTGTTAGAAGAACCCAAAATATTGGGTCTTCTAGCCCCCCAACAAAATAATGGCTCTTCTAGCCCCCCAAAAATGTTGGCTCTAGAACCGCGCCTGGTACCCAGCCACTGTAGGATTGGCATTCTCAGGTGGTAAGGGTGTGGGTATGCTAAATCAAAGTTGTAGGTTCGAATCCAGCTCAAATCAGTTTTCACATTTGTTCTCCATCAGATGTCTAGAGTGTATCAGTCAACACTAGTGGCATCTGCACTAGTAAGCAGGAGGTTGTGGGTTCGAATCCCACCTGAGCCAGCATGTGATTTTAGTTTTCATGTGCACTCACAAGCACTGAGTATACATTGCAAGTGGGCAATTCCAGCGTAACGGACATGACAATTACACAGTTTTTGCCTTATTCAGAGGATCACAAAGTAGGATTGCCATGACCGTAACGGACATGACACTAAGTGGCATTTGATGTCATGTCCGTTAAAGTCACAAGAAGTGCATTTTCTCTACAACTGTTCAATGAAATTACATTAAATTTACTACATATGTCACTGATAGTTAAATGTGTCTGATAAGCCTAATTAAAATTGTTTGCAAACTGCCAATCCTACTTTACGATCCTCTGAATAAGGCAAAAACTGTGTAATTGTCATGTCCGTTACGCTGGAATTGCCCAAATCCAAGTCGGTGAAGGGCAAGCCTAATTTGCATGATATTTATATATTGATATATATCTCTCAACCAAAATCATTTTATATTCATAGTCAACATTTAATAAGCATGGTTTGAAGTTTTGCATGGTGGACAGACTAGAATGAGTAAGACTTGCGGTGACACCATGTATAACACTCTTTTAGGGATATGTGTGGTCCTGAAAAAGACCGATGAGAGTAGATTCTCGACGTTTCGACTAGTGTGCTCTAGTCGTCCTCAGGAGAGTGGACGACTAGAGGCAGACTTATGGTTCTGTGTAACAGACTGACTCATAAGTCTTTGGAGATTTCAGCTTTCAAGCCCAGTCCTGACTCTAAGCATTATTTCAGGCCATTATTAAAACCTTGTTTATTATTATTATTATTATTATTTATTTCTGGTAATGACACCAAAGAATCCTCAAAAGCGCCCAAGGCACTGTAGCTCAAAAGCCTGGTGAAACGTATTATGGGAAGATGATGAGAAGAAGATACAGTTTTAGAGGTGGGAGGAAAATCCCAGAGTAATATTCTGGGTAAAACCCACAGAATCAGGTCTAGGGACTGAAAACCCAATCCACTTGTGGACTGAGCGGGACTTGAACCCAGTCCACAGAGGTGAAAGGCAAGGAAAGAATAGCTACGCCAACCTGACTTATATGCTCACATAATTCGGGCATTTATAAAGCGCCTTTCCAAGAAGATCAAAGCGCTGTACACTGTTATTATCCCCGGTCATCGGGCCATAATTTACATTCCTGAAACCATCTCAACTCCCTGGGGAGCATACAGCCCCATACTGGCAACCATAGGGCGCACAGAGGCTAATCAAACCACAAAGCCATCTCTACCCTCACAGGTACCCATTTACACCTGGGTGAAGAGGAGCAATATGTGACAAAGCGTCTTGCCCAAGGACGCAAGCACCATTAACCCATGGCTGGATTTGAACCCACAATCTGTAGATTGACGACAAGACTTTGGGTTCGACACGCCAGACCACTAGGCCACAGCTCCCTGATATACAAAACAGGGAGTTCTTACATTTTTTTAATGAAGGTAATTGAGTGTTAAAATGTTTCAGTTTGTAATTAATAATCTGACTGTCAGTGATGGAAGAGTACACCTCTTGTGCCTTTTTGGATTTATTCGTGTTGTGCAAACACTTGACCATAGTCCTAGCAGCGGCTAGTATCCTTAGCCTCACTTTATACCATCAGGCTGTGAATCACAGTGCAATACAGGCTGTAAATTAATATTAATGCATTCTACTTGATGCTAGATGCTGTGTGTAAAATGATTTATCACTCCATCGTCAACAGGATGAACAGCAGCCAGACAAAAAAATATGAGAAGGCCAAACAAATCAACGGGTGTTTTGAGAATTTGGAATCTCTCTTTCCAAATTATGAGTTTGTCAGAATCGACAAATCAGTCATTTGCATTCCCTGTTTTTAAAGGTAGTATCATACTTTGGTAAGAAACCAAACCAGAAGTGTTCACATATTTAGGTATAGCTTGCAGGGTATGAAGATGTTGGTGGTAGAAACATACCGCCTGAAATGGTGTATTTATCCAGAAATTAGTCAAATCAACGACCGAACACCGTTCTGATCTTTTAAAAGATCAAAAATAAAAGAGAAAAGACTTAAGAAATACTGTGGCTGTTTTTCACTGTTTTCTCAAAAAGTGGGCACCGTATGATGGGACTGAAATTTTCACAGATGACTGTTATTGTATCTGTCTTGATATTTTTGCCCATGAATCTGTATTTCTTTGATAAAAACCAAAGTATGATATTACCTTTAAGGTATTAACCATAGGACTTCTTATCGGAGGCAGGAAGAGGCCATCTTTATTTTCCAGGTGCAAACAAAAAGAGGTTCTTCCATATCTCGTTTATTTCTATAAAGAATTCAACTTTGCCGGGCAATTGAGCCAAAAAGCCTTCAGCAGTGAGTGGGACGGGAGGTACATGTACTCTTCACTGCTTATTTGCTCTCAATTTAGTGGATGCTATAGCAGGTGTTTTCCTTTTAAGCCTACTCGTGTCAACTTGTTAAAATCTATTTTATTACCATTTTTAATATTATTGTTACTCTTGGATGTGATGTGTGAAATGATGTCAGAATCGCTTTTAACTTTTGAAAAGTGTTTTTTTTTTTTTTTTTTTTTTGAGAAAGTCGATGGAATCTATGTACCAAAATATTAGTACCAAGTTGTATTACTTGATGCATGTATTTTTTAATCTGATTTTATTACATTTTAATGAGGGAAAAGCAAAATTGCACCGGAGTGCAGAGGTAGACTGATGGTGGACAATTTCGGACTGCCAGTGCAGTCTAATAATGGAAACTCAATTACTTAAAATTAGCTCGTCCATTGAACCTGCCTGGATAGTTGAACAAGAACCAGCACAATTATTTATACTGGATCATTTATGACTAGTATTGACTACCCCCATAAGCATTAGTAGTGTGCTTGTGTCACTTTATCTTTGTATGGAACCCCCATGAACCTGTTTCTACTATGCCAATTAGTTTGAATTTTACTTATATCCACTTTCCATGTAGTACTACCCCATTCCCACTGTCCATGTACTCAATACCCATTACCCATTGTACATTATCTAGTTCCACGCATCCAATTTCTATTTCTACTGTACACTACATTAAAGGTACCATACATGGTTAGTAAAGGTCACAGGACAGCACTCTTGCTTTGTCTGATCAAACATATGAAATAATAACCCTGTGAAAATTTGAGCTCAATCGGACATCTGAGTCATGAGAAAGTAGAGAAAACCCGACTCAATTTTTCTTATAAAATGGTTTTGATCTTACCCCGAGATCAAAACTGTTTTTGGTCTTTGTTTGACTAATTTCTGGATAAATACAGCATTTTAGATGGAAATATTTTAACAGTATGTTTCTACCAGCAGTGCCCAGCACCATCGTCATACCTTGAGTGAAAGGGGATAGCTAAAACAACTCAAGTGAGGGTGTCCTTTATGTTTGTTCCAAAAATCGTTCGGACGAACGATCTTTTGAAAAGACACTAAATCTTGATTTCCTTGAAAAACCCAGCATCTGATGAACCAAGATTTCCCATGGTGACTGTTTGCACTGTTTACGAACTGTTGAGTCCATTTTCTGTCTCAAACAAAATGTTTGTTTAGGCTTTGCAAATCCTATATGCTCCCTTTAAAGGTCTACATTATATAGTGACAGATATGGGTGGGGTTGTGTGGGTGTAGAGGTTGGGTTGTGTGTGATGTGTATGCATGTGGGAAGGGGGGGGGGGGTACTTTTTGGGGATAAAAACATCCCAACTTTATTAATGACACTTGTAATATGAAGAATCCCAATATCTGCAAACTCCCTGTAGCCTGGGGAAGATATATGTTGATGGTTTGTGTTTGTCCAGGCGTTTGGGTTTTAGATGTCTCAGTAGTGCCGACAATCATCAATCGAGCATGGATATCATTAATGTATACTCAGGTGCAGCATATGAGGAAATTACCAAGATTCTACAATCCATTATTCCTCATTCATCATGTAAACGTGTTGTCGGCATGCACAGTGCTTTTGACCGTCATTAGGTTTGCGTTGTTTGAACAATCTCAGTTGGATAACCTAGCAAAATTACACAAACAACAACACAGCAATCATACATGTACTTTGGTTTAATGCAGATTCGATGGGCAAAAATATCAAGACAGATACAGAAACAGTTATCTGTGAAAATTTCTGTCCCATACGGTGGCCACTTTGTGAGAAAACAGTGAAAAACGACCACAGTATTTCTTAAGTCTTTTCTCTTTTATTTTTGATCTTTTTTTAAAAGATCAAAAGATTTTCGGTCGTTGTTTGACTAATTTCTGGATGAATACACCATTTCAGGCGGAAAAAATTTAACAGTATGTTTCTACCACCACCATCTTCATGTAAGTTATACGTAAATCTGTGAACATTTCTGTTTTGGCTTCTTACCATACCTCATGGCTGCGTTCGAGCGGTTACTCCCGGTAACACGAGTGTGATGCGCGCGCAATACTCTCCGGTGCAGGAGTATACTCCCCATATCTGGAGAGTATACTCTCGCTGACCCGAGTGTCGTACTCCGGCCGTTCGAGCGCTCCGGAGTATACTCGTGTTAACACGAGTAGCTCGCTCGAACGCAGCCCATAAGAGTCCGGATGTGACACCATAGCATGTGCATTCTCCCCCATATCCCCAGCCTTCCCTACCATCACAACTGTGGGAATCCAGATTTTTTCATGTTGTTCGCTATGCTTGTCTTGTCACTTAAAAGGTACTATCCCACTTTGGTAAAGTTGATAGAACAGCTGCAATCTGTTCATAATTTGATTTGTCATGAAATACAAACAAACCTGTGGATTACCTCTCAATTACGCGAAATAGTAAGATAATTGTGAGGTTTTGATCTCAGAGATCAAAACTGTTTTCGGTCTTTTTATTTTACTAATTTATGGATAAATACAGCATTTCAGTCGAAGGTCCATCTTTATACCCTGTATTAGATTTACCGTTATAGGTAAATCTGTGAACAGTTTTGTTTTGGTTTCTTACCAAAGTATGATACTACCTTTAAAGACTAGCTCATGGATGAAAGAAAGAATGACTTCTATTTTATGCTGGCAAATCTTTCTGATGCTCTCTGATGTATGATTCCAGGGCTTTGAGGTGCTTATACAAACATAAACAGAGCCAGTATTTTTGAGAATAGAGCAATGATATCCCCTCCACATGTTTCAGGGTTTCTTCATCTTTGTGACATCCTTGGAGAATTGTGCACCATGGGATGACAATAATAGTCTACCCCTCCGACAGTCTGTTGTCTAAATATCCACGAGCACAATAATCAGGCAGTCAAAGAAATGGCAGGGGGTAGGAACACACTGTCATGACAGATTGTTGTACATGCACCTCTGTTGACACACTCTTAATGAAGTTCATGTCTCCAGCCAAGAACCTGAAGAGGGTTGGACCTCTACTAGTACCCCCTCCAGTGATGCCTCTGAGGGTACGTGACAGTAGGGGAGGTACGTGTGTACATTCACATTCTCTCTCCTTTTATTGTAACTTGGTACAAAACATTTGAGGGTAAAAAAAAAAAATAGGCTCTCATCATTTCAAATAAGAAATGTCGAGTGAAGCTTTGTTTGATCGTGTTGACCTGATGTTCTCTTAACACTGAATTGCCCTCCTATATTACTGTCAATATTGATGTAAATTCGAGTTCACATTCTGAGACACAGTAGTTCATAATCAAGGTTCTTTACATGAGTTTTCCTGTGTGTGGTTCTTTCTCAAAGAACCAGAGATTTTAAGTTCTCCTGATGACAGTGTGGTGAGCATACTGCCCCCCCCCCCCAAAAAAAAAGAAAAAAAGAATTGAGGTAGAAATCTGTAATTCCCTCAGAATCACCATTAAAGGCAATTGTATACTTTGGTTTTTATCAAAGAAATACAGATTCATGGGCAAAAATATCAAGACAGAAACAGTAACAGTCATCTGTGAAAATTGCAGTCCCATGCATACGGTGCCTAAGCAGTACAAAGTACAAAGCAGTTTTGATTCTTGCAGTTTTTTGCCAATTGGGTCTAGCAGCTCCCTTACGTGTCCTGGATCCTCCATCCCTGGACTGAGGAAGAGTTAAGAAAGGTCTGAGGAAGAGGAAGGTCAGATATTTAAGGGGCTGACCAAGACCATCTCGTCACCACCATCATCCCAGCGGCCACTGTTTTATACTATAATCTCCAGGTCATTCGCTTTCCCCTCGGAGCCAATGAACCCCCCAAACTATGTTTACCAGCTTACTTCCCCCCCCCCACCACAACATCCCTGGATATTGCCTGGGGACCTCTACAATGCCCTCATGCTGCTGTACATGCTCCCCTGGTGTGTGTAATACCCATACATTGACCTGTCATCAAGGGTTCACATGATATTGCAGCTCAGATCAATAAACATTTCCCTAGTGATTACCCAGTAATGGCTCCTCGGTAACCCCCCCCCCCCATGTCTCTCTTGATCTCGCCCCCTTCCCAGTTGTAAAAATAGATATGCTAACATTGACCCGGTCATCATGGAGGCAGACAGAGCTGAGTACTGCAGGTTCAAGAACCAAAATCAGATTTGCAGACTTTGCATAGTAGACACACAGAAATATCACTCTGAAAACGGCCAATGCTAAAGTATTGGCCGAAACATTGAGGTATTTAAAGGTACAATACATGATTGGTAAAGGTCACAACTCACAGGACTGCACTCATATACTTTGACTGATCAAACATGTACATGAAATAATAACCCTGTGAAAATTTGAGCTCAATTGGACATCGAAAATAGCGAAAACCCGACTCAATTTTTCTTATAAAACATGAAGAATGGTTTTGATCTTACCCCAAGAGCAAAACTGTTTTTGGTCTTTGTTTGACTAATTTCTGGATAAATACAGCATTTCAGGTGGAAATATTTTAACGGTGTGTTTCTACCAGCACCATCTTCATACCTTGAGTGAAAGGGGATAGCTAAAACAACTCAAGTGAGAGTGTCCTTTATGTTTGTTCCAAAAACTGTTCGGACGAACGATCTTTGGAAAAGGCACTAAATCTTGATTTCCTTGAACCCAGCATCTGATGAACCAAGATTTTCCATGGTGACTGTTTGCACTGTTTACGAACTGTTGAGTCTATTTTCTGTCTCAAACTCAATATTTTTTGTTTGGAGGCCTTGCAAATCCTCCCTTTAATAGGATATAATACCTCAGACTCCTCAAGTAGCATCCTGTTTTGTAAAAAAACAAACAAAGTGTTTTATATGGTACACCAATGATGAGACCAATTCAGCAAAATATATACACGCCCTCGTTCTTGATTAAATTGGTTAGACAGTGTATTTCTTTTTCTCAGATGATGTGTGTCAGATGTACACATAGACCAGCAAATTCAAATGCGTTTGTTTATTGATTCCGTTTATTTTTACAATAATTTGTTTTTTTTTCATCAAAAGTGACAGCATCGTTGTGGAAACTCAGTATTAGAATTTTTCATGGTATGGCTGAATGCAACAGGAAGTCAAAGAATTGGGTGCCATGCATAACAGCATGCAGTGTATGTCCCCTGCAATAGCATCATGTGACTCATCTTGTGAAGCCAGCAATACTCTCATGGGCCTTAACAAAATGAGGCTTGAGGTTAGGCTTGGAATTTGTTTGCTACCGCTGTTTTGTGTCCTAAATGAAATGAAGGGCTTGAGATACATGGCGAAGTTGGAGCTTTTCTTCGGCTTTGTCAGTTATGTGGCCAAATATCCCTTTGTTTTGTTTTGTGGGCCTCAAATGAAGAAATAAGTCCCAAGCCTAGCCTAGCCTCAAGTCTGGCTTCATGTTTTAGGTCCTTTTTGTAAACTGCAACATCTTTTCAGCTACAGAGCAAGAATTGTTGATATGTCTGCGATTCACCAGTAAACACGTATGATGTTGAGTTCACTCTGTTTTGAATGGTAGTGGCAAATGCGTGCATTTGTGGTTTATTGATGTGCAATAGACCTTATGCAAAATGGCATGACTTTTAGCAGAGGTTGAGCAGAGGGCATCCCATTGGGCCCAACCTGTGCACCACGTGTACACAGCTAGCTGTCTGTTATGCATTGTTTTGTCATTATTGTGCCAATTTATGGCAGCAGATGATGGCAATGAAATAAGGTCCATTGATTGCCATCACAAATCAGTCCGATGCCCTGATGACCTGGTCAAATGACCCATTCTTGTACTCTGTGTACTACCCTCAGCCTGCACCATGCATTCTATGCACAAACCTGAACTCTGTAATAAGAGGCAGTCCTTTTTTGAACTCACTTGCAATTGCCAGGCTGTCTGGGAATTTCAAGTTATAACAAGTTTCTTTGAAAAGTAGACCACGAGGAGAAGACATATATCCCTTTTTAATATTGATGGTAATAGAGAGTTGAGTGTGTGATACTAATGATGTGCGATGATGACATTTATCTCACCCCCAGCAGGCTAACATTTGATTGCCGTCCAAAATAGAGATATTTTAGCTGCCTCGCGTGCATGGCAGTAGCAGACATTGGGATGATAACTGGTTTTAATCTAACGCTGCCAGTCGTGGCTGTGAACTTTGTGCAATTCCAGGCCTCTAAGGAATTATAGAGTGTCTTCTTTTCTAGAAGCATATATAATACTCTTAGTCTTATACTGATGGTAGATCGACATAGCAATGTATTTACATGATGTGAATGTGCATCATGACCTTAACGTCGTTATAATCAAACTGAGTTGGCCAGCTCGCCAACCTATCGGCCTCAGATAGATTAGATATCATCTTTAATAACTACGCAGTGCTCTGGATATTGGCAGGAGTTATATCGGGTGTGATGCAAAATGAAAGATGCTGAAATAAAAAACCCGCACAGGAAGATATAAACAACCAACAGATATGATATAGCTAACGGTGAATTCAATTTAAGCAAAATATCATCTTTCCTGAAAACAAAGTTGATTCAATGTTGGTGGTATATTTATTGATTTTGACTCTTCTTTTTCTGTTCCTTTTCTCAGTGGTCAAGAGGTCTGTTTCCCTAAGCGCAATATCTTGTGGATGATTTCAGATTGTGAATATTGGTCTAGCCATGGGAGATGTTTTGTCATGGATATGTTTTGCACAATCCACGATTAAGAGTACGTGTACGTATACCCATGAGGTGGCGTGCATATGTACTTGTATGCCAATACCCAAGTCTTTTGTTGTGTTTGAATTAGCTGATTGCTGTAAATTTTTCTAAATAAGCCATTCGCGAGTTAAATCTGAATAGTATCTGGTACACAGACTTCTTTCATTGCATATAAACACTCCAATTTGAATTTCCCAGACTAAAGACTATGTTGTTCTATTACATGATTTGGGGCAAGCTTTTCCGTTGTTGTGGGTGAGCGTGCACTGTTGACTTGAAGACCAGGTGGCCCAATTTCATGGAATCCGTTACGGCCTATTTTTGTGCTTACGGGCACTGCTACGTGTGAAATCTATTTTATGGAATCCGTAAACAAGACTCTCGGTTAGCAAAGAATTTCTAGGGTAACCGTGATCATTTTCTGCTAACGCGCTGTCGTATGCATTCTGCACAAATTCCTTGCTTACCGTTACCAAAAAGGAAACTCTTCCGTGAAATACGCTAACCGTAACCAAAAAAATTGTGCTACCGTAAGCAAAGAATTTTTGCTAACGGTAACGGATTCCATGAAATTGGGCTCTAAGTCTCCCATTTCAGTGAGCCGTGACAGTTGCACTATATAGGCATAGTTCACCAGGTATCACTTTTCTTGTAACATTTTAAGCATGTAGAAATTGAGAGAAGATTTAAACATACTGCATTGATTCAAATGACGGACACTTTTATTCTCAAAGAAGAACTAGTTCAATCTTTAATGCATGAGATAACATATTTTAGGTGATATCTCAGCTGACTGCAGGCCACCTATTCACACTAAATCTCATTTTGGAACAGTAGAAGCTATTAAAAAACTTTAATAATCGATGAGTTTTAGGTAAGCTCAGCTGAGGTAACACCATAGTTTGTCATTCTTGTGACTTTCTATTCCAGATTTCAGACATGCTGTGACCCCTGCTGTTTCATCGTCTTCATTCACACCGATGATATCTTCCGCTCACCTCACCATGACAGGCTGCATATTATTAATTGCAAAATGTGGCAATGTTTTTGTAAGTTTTCTGTTAATTTTGGTAAAAATCTGTTTTGTTTTCATTGTCATTGAAAAGTGAACAAAGAAAAATTGATTGGAGCGGGATTCGAACCGGCGAATATCGTACAGGTGCTGTACCAACTGAGCCATCCAGCCCTACGTTGGTGGTGACCCCAATAGTCAATTATCTTTGTTCGTTTGGCAGTCAGTCTCGATTGTTTTCATTGTATTATTACCGCAAAAAATACATATCTGTAATCAAAACTGCATGTATTCTTTGACTTCATATGGGCTCGTATTAATAAAAACTAGCAGGTGCTTACAAGTAAATACTTCTAGTAAGTACTTTTTTCTCTAAGTATTTAGCATAAGGTGAAGCTTATACTTGATTCCATATTCATAAAATGAGCATTTGGTACAGAATGCTAGACTTACAAACTTCAAGGTAATGCTTTGTGGTTTTGTGGTTAAGTACCTATTCAATTGCCAGTGGAATACAGATTGGTTTGATGTTAATGGGATTACATGAACAATTTGAGAGAAGAAACCATTGTCAGAGGATAGCAACTGTTTGGCTCCGTGCAGGCGAACAGTTAGGGCAGATTTAGCCTTCAGAAAACAGGGGGGTTGGAAATCAAAAAGTGTCATTTCGATGAAATCAAGTCCTAAACTGAGTCGCAATCTGAAAAACTTATCGAGGGACGTGTCATGGCTAGAGCACATCAAGTTCTTCGTTTACAGAACAGAATATTTTTTGTAGAGATTTTTCTCATATTATAGGGCATAAAACATGAAAACATTCATCAGATCTTGGCATGTCAATTGTACATAAATATTGTGATTGGTTTTTTTTCTCCAATAAAGAAATAATATTGGAATGAATTCATTTGTTACTGTGTTCTTATTTCAGTGCCTTGTTTCTTTGGAAAGAACAATATAATTGTCTGTTCTTTGTTTGGAGTCGTCAAATATTAAGTTATACTAACTCAAGTTTTGGATTCTTGAGTTTAACCAAGCTTTTGGACTATTTTGGACTAAGTTCATCTGGGTTTTAATTGGACTCATCTTTTTCGTCATCGGCGGTCTGGTACCCGTCCTTCTCGGCACTGCTCTCAATGATCTTCTGAAGTCTTTCCCTGGCTACGTCGGCCATGATCTGCCTCATGTCCGGATGCTCTGCCAACACTAGGAGACAGAAAACAAGAGAACAGCCGATCAGAATTAGGCCTACCATATTACAATGACAAACATACTGGGGTACTACTCCATACTGGGAGAACTACTCCATACTGGGGGAACTACTCCCATACTGGGGGAACTACCATACCGGGGGAACTACTCCATACTGGGGGAACTACTCCCATACTTGGGGAACTACCACACTGGGGGAACTACCGGGGGGCACTACTTCATACTGGGGGAACTACTAGGGGGCACTACTCCATACTGGGGGAACTACTAGGGGGCACTACTTCATACTGGGGGAACTACTGGGGAACAACCGGAGGGCACTACTTCATACTGGGGGAACTACTGGGGGAACTACCTGGGGGCACTACTTCATACTGGGGGAACTACTGGGGGCACTACTCCATACTGGGGGAACTACTGGGGGCACTACTCCATACTGGGGGAACTACTGGGGGAACTACCTGGGGGCACTACTCCATACTGGGGGAACTACTGGGGAACTACCGGGGGGCACTACTCCATACTGGGGGAACTACTAGGGGAACTACCGGGGGCACTACTTCATACTGGGGGAACTACTGGGGGGACTACCGGGGGGCACTACTTCATACTGGGGGAACTACTAGGGGGCACTACCGGGGGACACTACTCCATACTGGGGGAACTACTAGGGGAACTACCGGGAGGCACTACTTCATACTGGGGGAACTACTGGGGGGCACTACTTCATACTGGGGAACTACTGGGGGAACTACCGGGGGCACTACTTCATACTGGGGGAACTACTAGGGGAACTACCGGGGGCACTAGTTGTGTTGGTATATAGCTGATATACCTTCTGGCTTTGGATCAGAATGTCCCTGGTTCGAATCCCTATGGTAGCGTGGGGCAGTTTTATTCTTTCTGTTTTTGGTACTAAAGGGAAAAAAAAGCAACATTTCATTTCATTCTATTTTTATATCTAGTAGGGGGAGGACATCCCATGAGACTTGTCACTCCACGTGAATC
The DNA here is from genome assembly GCA_963971285.1 of Astropecten irregularis. Taxonomy (NCBI): domain Eukaryota; kingdom Metazoa; phylum Echinodermata; class Asteroidea; order Paxillosida; family Astropectinidae; genus Astropecten; species Astropecten irregularis. Next base: position 29,203,778 of record OZ020244.1, on the reverse strand, counting down.
GGGTCCACGGATGGTCTCGATCCTTTTCCTCTGTCACCGGTGAGGGTCGAACCTGGGGCCTCCGACACAAGGGTCACTACGCTTACCCGTTATGCTCTCTGGATTATGATCGTGGATGAGGTATGTATCAGTAGAGAATGACCCCCTAAATCCTGACTAGAAAATGTATAGAATATTGTTTTCTCTATAAAGTATTTCCCAATCTGAGCATAGACTGTTCTTTTCAAGTAAATTTGGACATTGGAAAAATACTAATTAGTCTGTGGTTACCATAGAGCTAAATTAAAATTACTAGAGCGCTAGCTAGCTCTGCGTTCTCCATGCATAGACGCTTTGAAGCCATTCTGGGCGCAGTCATTTTGAATATGTGTGCGTGTCTGTAGGACAAGAACACTTTGACTGGAATGCCTTTCGAAGAGTGTACTCTATATGCAATGTGCAAGTATGCGCGAACAGTACCGGTAGCGCATCTTGATGACGCTTGCAATCATTGCGTGACTGAAGTAAAGAGCGTGTGCGCACACGGCCCTATAAAATGAAATGTGCATTTACCGAAGGTGCATCGGATTTTGGGCGTATTTGGCTTTGATAACGCACCTGTATAGAACACAACGCAGATATGCAAATGAACATATAGTTACAAAAAACGTCGACATTTTGTGTTTTCCATAGGTTTGTGCACAAACATGGATGCGCCCAGCAGGCATCACTTTGTACACGGAGATAGTGCTGCCATTTTGCTTTGGACACAGGCTGTTTTGAAGTCGTCGGGAACAATATTGGAGGAGATGGACAAGTTTATGCACATACTTCACCTCCACATCTGGTTTTATCTTGTCGCAGGATGGAGTAGCAACAGATCTTGACTTCATCATCTAGACTTGGAGCCAAGTCGTTCAAAGTCGTGTTGATCATCTCTTCTTTCACCCAACTCTGGCTCTTGGCTTGGGGCCAGTTTCAAGTGGTCCCGAGTCCAGAGCTGAACACTTGTCATAGCCATGAGTCTCGCGAGAAAGTAGAGCGGTTTCGCGAGAGTTGCGTGAAAGAAGAGACGATCACCGTGACTTTGAATGACTTGGCTCCAAGTCTATTCATCATCTGGAGAACAGAATCATCCAGCCAGGATTCAGGAACAGAGATGACTGCAGCCTTAGCCTTAGCCTCAGCTAAGGTCTGATATCTTCAGGAATAAACATCGCACATTGAGATGGATGAAGTGTAGACATTTCTGTGTAAAGTACTGAAACTATTGAATGTTTATTGCTCACTTTGGATGGTAGGGTAGAGTTCGTTAAGTTGGTCGGGCACACTATATGGGCCTTTACGAAATAGGGCTTGAGGCTAGGCTTGGCATTTGTTTTTCTACTGCCATTTTGTGTCCTAAATGAAATGAAGGGCTTGAGATACATGGCGAAGCTGGAGCCTTTCTTCGGCTTCGTCATGTGGCCCAATCCCTTCATTTCATTTTGTGGTCTTCAAATGGCGGTAGTGAAATAAGTCCCAAGACAAGCCTCAAGCCTAGTTTCGTAAAGGCCCTATGTATGCCCCACTTTGGTTCTCGTCATTTCCATTGCAAAATGGAATCTCTGTTTTGTTAAAATCTGTTGCATATACATGTAATAGTACGTTGTGTGCTATCAGCTTGTCACATGTTGAATTTGACTGTTGAATTTGACAAGAAACCTTTACATCTACTGTGAACTCAATAGCACTCCGCACTAATGACGTCACAAAATCCCCGGCTGTCAGACAAACATTGTCTCACACGCGTAGTGTACATTGACGCGCACATGCACACGTTTGCATGGTTGCAATGTTTGTATGAGATCCGGTGCTATTTTTAACATAAGTGCGGAGCGCTATTGAAGCATAGAATAGGTCACAGCTACTTGCTCGGCTCCTGCTATATCTCACAGTGTATACAGGGGATGTTTGGCAACACGTATGGGTGGGGTGCAACTTAAAACATGTCCGCCCAGGCACACAGCGTCCTAAATATTGTTAATGGACATGAATTTTACATGTCAGCAATCTAAATTATATGAATAACGGGCAGATTTTGGACAAACCCATTAATAAGGCAGCCATATGAAACAGAGACTATGATAAATTTAAGGCCGATTCATACTCGCTCTGTATTCACTGCGTACGCAGCACTGCGTTCCATTTCAGAGTGTTTTCCCTGTGGGTAGGAACGAGCACTGCTTACCTGAAAGTGCACGTCTTTGTGCGCAGCATTTGAAAAATTAAAAAGTTTGTACACACCAATTTGATCCGTATTCGAACAAGTAACAGTAATTTAACATCCTCGAGATGCGTACACACAGTAGAGTTGAGCCTTGAAAGATGTGACACTTATACATTGTGCGCTGGGCGTGCGTAAACACATGGAGTATGAAACAGCCTTTAGGCTTACCACGCATGCAACAAAACATCAACACTCCACATACACACACAAAATCTGACTCGCAGCAGACGTTTGTATTGTGACTTTTCACTTCAGTAAGTTTCCAATGTAATTTGAACCAATTCAAAATGGGGAACAAAGATATTATTGAAAGATTCATAATTTGAAATACAACATGTGTTTGAAAATAATAAAACCAACTGATTATTGACTACATGAAGTTTGATTTAAAAATCTATAAACATATGATATATATCTATATATCTATTCAAAGATTTCTTGATTATTGAAGAAGATATTGGGATCTACTAGAGGGCGGACGCACAATACTCCCCTGTTCAGTGGCGCTGTGAGCGCATGGGCCCGTGCCGCCATTACTATTATGGGCACGAATTACGCATACGCATGCGTACCAGAGAATGCTGTGCTGACGGAGCACCTGCGTAAACTACAGTACAAAGGCCTACGCCGTACGTACACAGCAAAGATAGTAAAGCGCTGGCGCAGTGCCCATTTCAGTAATGGCGGATCGATCCCCATGTTGTCACAGATATTTTGCCGAGCCCGCCCTCTAGTTTATTAGTATGTTTCTCTACAGTTATAATCAACCTAACCTGGGGTCGATTTCACTAATGATTTGCGACCATCGTTAAAGCCCAAATCTATTGCTAAACTAAAAAATCGATCGCTACTTTGTGGAGCAACTTTATGTTGAGCAATGATTGCAAAGCGTTAGTGAAATTGGTCCCTGGGGTAAAATTAGACGAGCATGACATTGTAATATGATTTATCTCTATAATAACAAACAAACAAACAAAAACTTACATTGCATTTTTCCCATAAAATTGGGCTCTGAAGCAATATTTTGTTTGATCTAAGTTAAAATAGATAAAACTTAAATCTATGCATTTATGGAGGAACTACTAGAATAAGGTAGGTTTGCGATGATGCCATGTAATCTCTTCTGCGACATGGAGTGTGTGGTTCTATGGGGTTCACTGAAGACGAACAGAGCACACAGTTCAGAATGTCGAGAATTAAACCATTGCCGTTCTTCTCAGAACCACACATTCTCACAGAAGAGATAACACGGTGTCACCACAAACCTACCTATGAATAGTTCAAACACGCGTTGTGGCGTGTTTTTGTTTTGTGTTTTAACTGCAAGGTTTTCTTTGATTGTTTCAGGTAGAATATTCTCTGTTACATTATGATAAACATCCCAGTCAGGTACTATTTACAAATACACTGTTTGCAATGAATAGGGCTCTGCGCTTGTGACGTCACATTCAGATGTTCGGACAAACAAGTCGTATGTTGCCCCATTAACTTACACGTAAACGTTAAGATATTTGTCCGAACATCCGGGTAACTATAGCTGTTGACATAAAGGGTGTATTCTATAAATAGCTTGAGCGTGGAGCCCTATTCCCATTTTCCCTCGAAAAAAATTAAATTAAATGAAAATAGGGCTTACCATTAGATTTTAGAATTGTACGGAAATTTGAAAGTTAAGGTTAAAGAGTGAATAGCTTTACTGTAGCAGTCACTTGCACATGTTACTAATTAAAATTGTAAAAAAACAAAACAGACAAATGTCTTAAAAATGAAACTATTTAAAAAAAAAAAGTAAACAAATATTTCCAACATAGGTAATGATAAAAAATGTCCAATGTGCGAGTGTTCCTCTTCCAATCAAATAATAAAGTTAATACCAATGTGATCTGTAATGAAACCAACATAATGATTCCTTTGTGTCGTTTACTATTGAACTGTTCAAACATTCCAGCCAAACCAAATTTAAAAGAGGACAGATTCTTTGACTGCTTGATCAATAAGCTGATTAATTGATTGCATTGCTTAAACAATTGATTGGCTGCATGTCAAATTGATTGATTAATTGGTTGATCAATATTGCTTGATCTAGTGATTGACTGAATGGATGATCAACGATTGACCGACCAAATGACTGTTTGACCAACTAGGCTAGGCCCAATTTCATGGAATCCGTTATCGTTAGCAAAATTTCTACGCTTACGATAGCAGAGCTGTCTTTACTAAAGATTTGAGGCTTTGCATGTTGACAATTGGTATGTGGATCGGTTTGCGGAAACACCATGTGAGAATCGTTCGTACTTTCGCACTTCTCGTAAGGTCTCAAGCTGTCTTTCAGTAGAAGTGCATTGGCAGAAAATAATCACGGTTACCCTAGAAATTCTTTGCTAACCAAACGTTGTGCTTACAGATTCCATGAAATAGATTACAGTGGCCGTAAGCAAACAAATTCCATTGAAAGCGGATTCCATGAAATTGGGTCCAGGCTGATCGACTGATTGTCCGATTGATCGATTGATTGATCAATTAACTGAATAACTGATATAACTGATCAATGATTGATCGACTGACTAACCGGTCAAAATGACTGACCAATTGATTTGACCAACTAGGCTGGCTGATCGACTGATTTATTGATTGATTGACTGATCTATTGATCGAATGACTAACCGATCAAAATGACTGACCATTTGATTTGACCAACTAGGCTGGCTGACCAACTGATTTATTGATTGATTGACTGATCTATTGATTGACTGACTAACCGACCAAATGACTGACCATTTGATTTGACCAACTAGGCTGGCTGATCAACTGATTTATTGATTAATTGACTGATATGTTCGGATAGACAGACTAACCGACCAAATGACTGACCATTTGATTTGACCAACTAGGCTGGCTGATCAACTGATTTATTGATTAATTGACTGATCTTTTCGGATAGACAGACTAACCGACCAAATGACTGACCATTTGATTTGACCAACTAGGCTGGCTGATCAACTGATTTATTGATTAATTGACTGATCTGCTCGGATCGACTGACTTATTGACCAAATGACTGACCATTTGATTTGACCAACTAGGCTGGCTGATCGATAGACAGATTGTTTAATGTGACTAACTGATTGCTTGGAAAAAGATTTCAATTACTTATTCATGCAAATCAAAGAAAGTTCTGTCAAATATCAATCAAACAAAATTTGATCTAAAAACTTACACAAAATTTTCCATAAAAGAAGTCCCCTTTTATAATCCTACAGAGAATATTTGACCACCACAGTGTGCATTCAGAAATCATCAAAGTGAAGATAAGATTTTTGTAAAATGATTAGTTATGTAATATTAACGAGTTTGATTTCTCTTAAAAAAAGAAAGAATTCTTCTATCTAAAAGTAATCAAATCTACAAGAGGAGCAAAACGCTTGAATCAAATGAACTTTAAATTTCAAAAGAATTCATTACCATGAAAGCTATATCGAAAGAAGGCATTTCTTTGTGCATACGTTATATAATGAAGCAGTACAAAATAAGTGGTAAAAGCATCATTCGAAATACAGAAACCATAAATACATGTGACCATGAACATGGCAACATGGCTATTATTAATATGGAGACCGAACAATATAATTTGATAAAACTCTTTTGACTCTATAATATCTATGTACAAGAAAGATTGCACACGGTTAAAAATTCAACCCAACGGTAGTATTTAACTCCACTCCAACTGTAATTAATGTTATACGAATAGAACCTCTCTTTGGCTTCACTAAATATACATCCCAGAGTAAAAGTGTGTACATTGTGTGTGTGTATCGTCTTCATAATAATATTCAAGAATGTTATGGTAACAAGTATTATAATGCAATATACATATTAAAAGATATCTACAACGTAACTGCATAATAACTGTCAAGATTAAAATCGTCCTAGTTTCAAACTTCAAAACCTGGCGCAAAAAATAAAATTTAAAAAGAAGGAAAACAAACCAAGAGAAAAGTCATGGTTCACAGCCATACATCACCAGATGCTATCATCCTAAATAGACTTCAAATGATATTTACAGTACAGCGAGGCAACACGACAGATCAAAGCCGTAAAAGCTTGCATAGTGAAAAGTGCCCTTATATTTTTTAAATACCATCTCCCCAGTCCTTCTCTACGAGCCCGAGATGAAGATAAAATGGAAAGATTATTCTAGCAAATGATGGTCAGGGACTTGGGAATGAAATCCAGGTGGCCGGTTGACGAGATTAATCACCTCGTCAAAGGTTAATTAGCATTCTCCACAGTGCCATCTCCTATGAATAAAACAGTACTTCAAATTTTCTAACGATTCTAATCTAGTGTTCTCCACCAAGCAATCAAACCAGATAGATATCTCACTGTCACTGGGGCAATGGAATAACTACAGGTGTGTGAGAGAGATTTATTCATAAGCACTGCATGCTCGGGGAGGAAAAAGAGATAAAAATGTTAACATTCTAATTCTCAAAAACGATTTATAAAGGAGATGGCAGATCTAGTCAATAAATATTTTTGGCTATGTTTGATTTATTTTTCTTTGAGAAAACAACAACAACAACAGTAGGCTTATGTTGTTTCAGTGTCAAGGATAATCTAGAACTATTAGTGTGACAAAGATTGAATCATGAATTGTAAAAATTGTCATGTGAATTCAGATTAGACTTGAATTAGACAAGAGTTTAAGTGCTGGGGGTTGATTTCAAGAAGCTCTACGATCGATCATAACTTGAGAAACGAAGGATTACCCATCGTATCCTATGGCTTCTACGTGGAGCTGCAATGTATCATAAGTCTTGCGATCGATAGTAATTTACAATGAGTTTGGTGAAATCGACCCCTGGTAGTCTGTTACCTTCGCAGATCATGTGACTGTACGTGTTATCATCCCATTTGGAATGGGCAAATCTTCTGCATAAATAAGCACAGATTCCTCACACGTTTGTTAGCATGAGCTATGAAATGAGGTACTAGACTTAATTCTTCTAGACATAATTTCTAATTCCTAAATGATTTGAGCCATCAAAGCATCATAATGAGTAAATGACAGAATCATTAATAAGAAAATAACCCAATTAAAGGTAGTATCATACTTTGGTAAGAAACCAAAACAGAAATGTTCACAGATTTATAACTTACAGGGTATGAAGATGGTGATGGTAGAAAAATATTATTAAAATGTTTCCGCCTAAAATGGTATATTTATCCAGAAATTAGTAAAACAACGACCCGAAATCTTTTTGATCTTTTAAAAGATCAACAATAAAAGAGAAAAGACCTAAGAAATACTGTGCCGGTTTTTCACTGTTTTCTCAAAAAGTGGGCACCGTCTGGGACTCACATTTCCACAGATGACTGTTACTGTATCTGTCTTGATATTTTTGCCCATGAATCTGTTTTTCTTTGATAAAAACCAAAGTATGATATTACCTTTAAAATAAAATCATTACACATTATTAATAGCTAGGCTACTTTTACCGAAGTAAGAATATTGAGGAAATTGAGATAATATTAAGGACTTGGAAAAACAAATCAGTCGTGCAGTTTCAATGTACCTTTTCAAAAGATACATTGATACCTACACAGCTAAACAATTCAGCTCACTGACGTAGGCCATGAAAAATTAGACAAGTTTTATTAATATTCCCTAACTTCCTGAAAATCAACTAAACTCGTTGGATAGTGACGCCCACTTTTCACTTTTAAGGGTAAATAAACCCAACCTCCAGCCACATCCTATGAAAAGAATTCAACCAATTCAATAACTTTTGATTCTGATGGCCTTTTCCCAACCTCGTCTCTGGCTTCAGCTCCAGCTCCATTTTGGCAATCCATTCGAAAATAACGGGTATCAAAAAAGATGCTTTTGGCTGCGGTTCGGAAGTAGATTATCTGGTTTGAAAAGGATAACAGAGCTTCAGCTTCCGATGAAAAAGCACTGAGGCCTAATAGTAGGAATGACCACAGATGAGGACCATGTCTATAGCCATATTGCCAAAGAATACAAGGTGTCCCAGAAAAAAAACGCAACACTGTGTCCAGACCCATTATGTTAAAATTAAACTGTTTGTCACTTCAAGATTCAGATATGTGATACAGCCATGTCCTGGCTATCACCATGTAAAATTTAAGCATATTGGGGCTGAAATTGACGAAAATATGACCAATTGAAAGAGTACTCCTTAAAAACAAATTTGCAAGGATAACACACATAGTGGTCAATATATACACACATAATGTGTATGAAAGAAAGATGAAAATCGGGTTTTGAGGTTGGGTGGATCAGTCTTTAGTTTTCCCCCCACAATTTTAGTCCAATTTCGCTTAAATTCTACATGGTGATAGCCAAGACATAGCATTTGCATTTCAATATTGAGTTTTTTCACAACCATGACAGAAAGCGTCAGTTAAAAAAAAACACCATGTCATAATATAAGAAAAATAAAAACAGCCTCAAAAAGATTTCGATTCTGGTGTGGATTAGACGAAAATGAAATTTTTCTTTGAATGGGGTGGAGGGAGGGAGGATTGGGGGTGGGGATGTATCCAACCTAACTCATAATAATGATAATGCCCCTCTATACTTATGTATTTAGACACCCTTAATTGAATGAAGTTATCATCAAATAAACAAAAGGGAAATTGACTGAATTTTTAAGTCATTAAAAGGTGAACAAAGAAAAATTGATTGGAGCGGGATTCGAACCGGCGACCTCCTGGATACCGTACAGGAGCTCTACCAACTGAGCTATCCAGCCCTATGTTAGTGGTGTCCCTAATAGTCAATTATCTTTGTTCGTTTGGCAGTCAGAAGCCATGAAACTAATCACATACAAGATAATTGACTATTAGGGACACCACCAACGTAGGGCTAGATAGCTCAGTTGGTAGAGTGCCTATTCGTATTCAGGAGACTGCCAGTTCAAATCCCGCTCCAGTAAATGTTTCTTTGTTCACCTTTCATTGACTTGAATGAAGTAAGTTAGGAAGGACAGCATCAGAGATGGCATCCAATTTCCAAAACTGAAACCACTGACCACCACGGACTTCCAACAATAGGTTCTCATGAATTCTTATTCAACAAAAGAAATTATGCACGACAACAAAATGCTGTATAATAGCTAGATATTTCTCATTGTTAGTTTTCCCCCTTTTACATATACTGGAATGTCTGTGAATCATCTGAAAAGCCATATATCCACTACAGTTTATCTCTATAGTCGAAAAACAAAAATGTATATTTACATACTGTACAATGACATGCAGGTTTAATAATAGAAACCTTTATGTAATGAATGAAGTTAAATTCAGAAAGACGTGATATATTAATTAATACAGATTTCTCCGCTGTACATAGACTTTTTGATTTTACCGTAGGAATACAAATCGGTGCAGTGTTTATTCAACTATCCAAAGAACCAATTTGAATATTTAAGAGAATGCACTTTTTCCTTCAAGATAACTTTTCCTTCCGAGCGAGAAGATTTCTCAATTTGAAGACTCTGTTCTGTATTGACTGCCATAGCAAGGAGGGAAATAAAGGGCTTTTCACACTATCCAAAATCTCGGGGTTGGAACTTGATAGAACCCCGTGATTTTGTTCAACTCTTTTCACACTTGAACATTTTCAACCCCGAGCCAACCCGAGTAGGACGGTCTAGCCGGATCAAAATCAACCCTGGTAGGGAGCAGGGTTGAAAATCTCAACCCGGTTCCAAACTGCATTTTGCGCAATGTGATGCATGATCTGTGTTGTATGAACCGGTTCACCATAAGCGTAGTGTGAATGTTGTGTCTCTTCAATCCGGTTCAAAAACTTGCCGGGCTGAACCGGGGTGGATCCGGGTTGGTTTCAACACGGATCGAAAAGGAGAGATGAGAATACAGGTTTGACCAACTGGGAATGAGAAAATGTAGCTCTACTTTCTTTTGGCTAACTAGATAACAATTGAAAGGAATCCTGGCTGTATCTACCTACTGTATCTACTAGCACTGTGTTACTCAGAGGTGTGATTTGTCAGGAAAAATCCTGATTTCAGAAATCAGGATTTTTTTCCCCTCACTTTGCCTGTACAAACGTATAGGAGTCATGTAATTTTCAGGATTTTTTGTTATGTTTTCAGGATTTTTTATGCGAGTACAATTTATGCCTCTTCAAAAATTCCTCCAAACAATATCCCAAGTCTATTACAAAGGACATGTTTCTGGTAAATTCTAGACTGATATACAATGTATGCAGCAATTGTCAAAGGTTTTGCAATCTACTGCTGAGCACATGAACATGAAGATCTAGAGGGAGGTTTCTAAGGGTGTTTACGAAACGGAGGGCTCGGGCTCCAGCTCTGACATCAATATGCTGAAAATATAGGTTCAATGAAGCTGAAGTTCTGCTTTCCTTTTCAAACCAGAGAATCTACTTCAAAACTGCAGCCAAAAGCCCATTAATACCCATTATTTCAGAATGGATTCACAAAATGGAGCCGGAGCCTGAGACGGAGCCGGAGCATCCGTTTTGTAAACGCCCTTTAGTTTATGGGACTCACTATGCAACTAACGTGGTACCAGGGAGGGTAGATTCTAATACGAATGCATATGAGGGATGAAAGACACCAATGAGCCTTTTTGAAGTTAGGAAAAAACAAGTCATCCAGAGTGCAACAGCCAGAGTGAAAACTGTTTTTCAATTTGTTAGTTACATGATTCAAAATGTAAAAGAGTAAATTTTTTCTTCATTAAAACCATATTATGGTCAATAAATTCAAATACAGAGAGTTTATGTGTATAACCTCTGCACAAAATATAATCCTTATCATCTATGTCATCACCAACAGGCATGTCTGCGTGACTTTGCACGCAGAGAGAAATATTTGTTTGCCGTAAATATCACCATGAACAATTAAAAGACATTATCTACACCATTTGGAGGCTGTGTTCCTCCTTCCACTCCGAATGTGGCAGCGGCATTCCCCGAGGGCCGGTCACGTATCGAAGACGAACCGATCCTGCCTGTTGTCCCCATTTGCCATGATGTAGTTGGTGTAAGGCGGCGTCTGGGGATCGGACCAAGGGTGGTTGGGGATGCTGGCGCTGTAAGAGTAAAAACGCAGTCCCGAGTGAAAGTCCATGTAGCGGTTGCGCCACATGAGGATGACCACCATGAAGGAGGCAATGCCGCCGAGCCCGTTCAGGATGCACTGGATGAACATGTAGGTCTTGAGATTCAGCAAGAAGGACTGGCAGTCGATAATGTCCAGGAAGGTGTAGATCCGGGACAGGCCGTCGCTCTCCACCTTCGTGCAGTGGCAAGTGTTCTGATTGTCCGAGATGCACGTGGGCTTGTCGGGATTGATCAGGCCCAGGATCTTCTCCCCTTGAATCCCACAGAAGGCGCTGGCAATGGTGCTGACAAACAAACATACGACGGACAATAAGAAGAAGGAGGCCTATAAGGGGGACAGAAAAATATGACAAAAAAGGAGAATCAAAACTCAGTATCAGTTTGGCAGTGATTAAACGACAAGTCTCAATTTCCATTCTTAAATAGCACCGGTAACCTGTATGCTACACACTTTTGATAACCTTCAAACAACTGGTCCTCATCGTTCTTATTGCTTCCACAAGAATACAATTCCTTGCAAACCACCTGTGTAATAAAGCTCACTTGGAGAAAGAAAGCCGCAGCCACGAGAAGATATAATAATCATGATCAGAATTACAACCCTATAAGCCCAAAAGATCCACTTTATATCAAGATTTGAATTTTAAACACAATAACGACAAGATTCCCCAAGGGGGTATAGAAGAGAAGTAAGTAACACTTGAAATGGAACTAGTGAATAGCGCTCTGCACTTGAGCTAAAAATAGCACACTGGATCTCAGACAAACATTGTGCTTGTGTGCATGCATGTGCACGCAAGTTTTTCTAACATCCGGAATTGTGTACATGCACGCACTGGCCAAAACACTTGTGTGACGTCATTAGTGCGGAGCGCTATTGTGTACGATATGCAGATAGCAAATCGCCTTTTTTCTGCTAATAGCAAAAACATGGACCAGAATGGCATCTAGAATACAACTCAACATTTTTACAGCGGTTTTTTATTATTTTTCTTAATCAGAAATTTCAACTGTTTTATTTACAGGTGGCACAGACTTTTTGATTCTGTGTTATCTGCTTTTCTAGACTATTTATAAAATGTGCCTCCCCTCCCCCATGACAAAAACTGAAAGAGATGTCCAGGGCCTAATGAACAAAATTCAAGACAGGGCCATGAGAAATTTACCAATTTTATCTTATCATGATAAACATTTTAATCATGTGCTTTGTATTTTTGGTCAATTACTGTGTTGTAAATGTGAAATTAAATGCTGAGAATGATTATTCATCAACTTCTGTATCACAATAGGAACCTAAAACCAATTTAAATTACTCAATACTACACTGCAAAAACTCGGGTGTTAAATTGTTAACACCTTGTTGGTGTTGCATTGAGTGTTAATTTAACACTATTTGGTGTTGTGCAAAAGTGACACAAATCAAGTGTTAAGTCAACACTTCAGGGTGTTAATTATTGGTGTCCACTTAACACCGAATTTTGCTGTTAATACACTTAAACTCTTTTGAAGTGTTAAAAATAACACTGGTGGTGTTAAATTTAACACCCAAGTTTTTGCAGTGTATACACATGCCAAAAACAACATAATGATAGCCATTTCTGATTCCATATTTCATACTTTATTCAGAACATTGATCCTTTATTCAGGATTTTCACAAGATGTTCTGAATCAAGAACGAAATATATAAAATCAAAAATGGTTTCCATTATAGTCTTTTTGAAGTGTATTGCGTAATCAGTGGATCACCAACTGGAATTTAAATCAATAGTCATAAGAAAAGAAAATGGAGACAGGTGTATTAACATTAAAACATACCAAACAACAAAGTACAAATGTTGTTCCAACCTGACAGAATGACTTTTAAATTCAAATGCTCTCCGAACGCCCATAAAAAAAACCCAGCAATACTTTAACTCCAGATGCAGACTAACATAGCAAAATACATATACCGTATTTTAAGAAAAAAAAAATATCCAACTGGCCCAAAATCTGTTTATATTCATTTTGTTCAAGATGCCAGAGAGAGCAAACACATTTCCTCCGGCCAAACTCATAACAATTTTCTCCAAATCTCCGAAGGGCAGACGAAAGAAAAACAACCCCGCAGTTCAAGACGGTCACATCTAATGGAGAAATCTTCACTCCTTGTCATACAGTATATATATGTAAGCATGTCTCTGTGTTTCCTGTTGCCAAAAATATCCCCACTCCAACCTCTTTTAGATAAGAAAAGAACAGAAACGGAGAAAAAAACAACTGAAAACTGAAGAAAAAAAATGAATTACAGAAAGTGCCTTTTCATCCTCTGGGATTTTGCAGTGGGATAACCTGGGGGGGAAGACGGAGATAGAGGGGGTAACCTGAAGTGTGTCTGCACAATGCATGAGTACATCTGCCTTCATAATACAAGAAAATGTCTCTTCTTCTTCTGTGTGGATAAAACCTGCATGGATGTATTAAAGTGGAACTCTAGGGGCACGTCGTCACCAATCACTACATCAACCACTGACAAACAAGAGTGCGTATATGAGTTTCAGTTGGGAAGAGGGAAAAAAAGGGGGTCAACGCATTTGCCCTGAACCTGATGGGATAACCTCCCAGATGAACAATCTCCTAACGCATCACAAGTTTTCTTTCATTCATTTTTTTTGTGAGAGAATGTTTGCCAAGTACGTGTAGAATGAAAGAATCAGCTTTGCGGAAATTGGAATGCTGATTTGTTCAATTTGGCACAAATACATTTCAGGGGAGTCAAAAAGAGGATGAGAAATGTATGGTACAGTGAACACAGCAGGCATGGTTCTAGAGCCAAAATTTTATAGCCCACACAACGCATATTTGATGTAATTGGCGCTTAATAACTGAAAAAATCCAGTATTTTAAAGATTCTTTTTTTTAATTGCATTTTTTTTGGGGGGGGGGGGGGGGGCTAGACAAAATTTTTGGGGGGCTCAAGTCCCATCCCCCCCCCCCCCAGAACCGCGCCTGGAAAGCAGTATTGTGAGGTACATGTACATGGGGGAAGACGACGATTTTCAACATGTCGTAGAAGCCATGGTTTGTATCACAATCACTGTCCGTGGGGTCAAATTGGTCCGACGCCATGATGTAGCAGCATCATGGACCCAAATACACAACCCATGAAGAGACTGGACATGTACATGTACTTCACAGTACCTCAGTGTTGCCAGTTAGGGGCGGTGTACTTTTGAAGAGTTTAACATTCAGCTGCTTCCTGCAAGCTGCCGGCCCTCACAACGTCAACCTCGATTCCAATCAAATAGACAGGGGAAAAAACCCATAAAAGACGACAAATATAAGGCAGATCAAATCCGAATGACATGTCAGACACATTTGGGACTAAAAGGAATTACCTGCAGGCAGCACTGTATGGTAGAGATATCCATATGATGAATACTCTGGCAATTACCATTATGTCCCGTGGTTGAGTTCCGTTTTTCAAGAATCTTTTTTGGTTCACCCAAACTCATTCCATATTTAAATCCACCGACCGACCGACCGCAATCACCTGAACTATATTCCGGCGGATCCCGTCGCGTCCCGCGACGTGGCGACTCGGTCTGCCGTAACAAATTGTCTCTGGATCTCATCATCAATCTTGAAAGGAGGACAAAGACCATGATCAGAATGACGTCAGCGGAACATCATAGAGCAGATTCCCGACTCCCCGGTTCAATTGAGCACAACCCAAAGTACATCAAAGTACATTATATGAAGGCATGGCAGCTTGTGACATTACACGCACCAAGTGATAATGATAATTATGAAGTGCAATTTCTTTCTTCTTTTAGGAAATAAGGTTGCAATAGAACGGCACAATTTGCACAAATAAGCAAAGACAATTGTGTAGAAAGGTCTGGCTCTAAGGTCTCTCCAGAGGTAACTCGAGATATAAAGGAACCGTATCCTTCGACTTCTACACAGGGCTGCAATGCATCGTATGTCCTACGATTGATTGCAAGTTACGATGCATTTGGTGAAATCGACCCCAGATGAGGTACTACACATGAAGGTTACCATGTTCCAGAGTATCACGATCAAGCCCCATGAAACTGCATACTACAGACAAACCCTTCATGCCAATTTCTACAGACAGACAGTTGTTGAGAGTGGTTGTAACCCCATCCATGCTCCTCATTCTTCCAGCCAGCCATGTCTATTACTAGCCACACCCTAAGGCCTTTCTGTACACCCATTGGTCACTGTGTACACTAAGGTGACTGGTAGACTTCCCCGATTTCCGGGGACAGTCCCCGAAATGACAGAGCCGTCCCCGATGAAAAATTGTCTCCGAAAAATTTCCCTGATTTTATGAAATGCCCCCAAAAATTGTAATTGTCCTAAATAAAAAAAAAATTACGAAGTGTATTTTGGGTGCATAACAACTTCATGAATTCATAGACCGTGTGACTCATGTCAACTGGACAAGATGTCCATAGATGCCACCATTTTGCATGGAGGCATCATCTGGATTCAATTTTTTTTTTTTTTATTATATCCCTCCCCTAGGACACGGATCATTGTCCTCGGATCATCTCAACAAAATATGGTCACCTTACTGTACACCCAATCTTGTAACATCAGCCACATCATGTGATCTCCAGTGCTTCATTAATGGAAGATGTGACTGACTGACGTTACCCTTGCACAGCATGGTCTGGACTCACAGAATGTCGTTAAGAACTTAAGAAATGCAAGATGACAGTGCAAAGTCTTCTCCTTCTTGTTTTTTATTCTCATACAACAATAGGGAGATCACACCAGACAAGATGCATAATTAGCATGAAAATTGATCCACACTGGACCCTGTTCACTGTCACAAATCCAAGTATGTCCTTCGTTATATGGTCAGTTTTTTTTCTTCACCCTTCACTCTTTTGGAAAGTCATCCCTATTCACTCATGTCGATGAGGCAGTGTTTATTTTCCGTGACTCACAGGAGCATGTTAAGGTTCTGCCAATTTCATAGAGCTGCTTAGCAAAACAAAAAATTGCTTAGCACAAAAATGGCTCGTCCAATAAAACAAATTTCCCCTGAAAATTCGATTTGATATTTGTGGTCAGTGAACAACAGCCAAAGATCAATTGCAAGTGATACACAACACATGGAAATTTGGTTGTTAATCCTGTTTTTATTAATTGACAGTAATGTCATGCTAAGCACATTTTTGTGCTAAGCAGCTTTATGAAATTAGCCCCTGGTCTGAAGGCACACCCGAGGCAGTCTTATAATGTCAGCTGTCTCATATGACTTCACAACGTCTCTTACATTCACAGCCAACCCCCGCCCCCATTAATAAATTCACTACAGTTCACGATCCGTCAGACTTTGAACCATTTGTTCAAATGAGAAAGATTAGCCAATATTACAAAGCCAGCGTTTAGCACGATGCAATCCATCATGAAGGCCAAGGCTTTGACAAATTGCAGCTATAGACCTTCCTATTGCAATGTCACAGACCGAGTTTTTGCCAACCAGCATGGCGGAAACTATGGCGAGCCATCAAAGCCAGCCTGCATAAAAAATAACCACCGACATTTTACCCAAATGTGTACACAATGTTTCATAAACATTTAAAAGATATTGCTGAATGTAATGGAAACAACACAAGCAATGCTGGTATGTATTTTGCACAGGTATGGAAGTTGGTCACGCCATCTGTCAAGAAGACGAAATGATTTGCAACCTTTGGCCGCCCATGCCAACCACAGGCCAGTGTTTGTAAATAAAGAAAAAGGTCAATAGTAAGGGTCCAAACCATGAATACATCATGGGAGCTTTGAGGTCTAATAACAAGTTTATCGAGGTCCTCCTATCGGCTTATTGCATAATGCATACTGCTGATTCTGGGTCATCATGGAGCTCCTAATTTATATTATCAATTTTAAATCTAATTATCTTTTCCTAGATTTCTGTGACTGACGGTTTGGAAGTTAAAAAGACCCGCTGAATTGAGCTGAATAATCTGTACACCAAGTGAGGCGAGTGTGTCAGTCTCTAAAAGTCTGATGCCTGAAACATGGATGGGACTGGATGATTTGGAATGAAAACTGCTCCAATTTTAAGATGAAAAATCCTCCATCCAGAGGAAAATTTGAGATTGACAATTTAATCTACTCTACTTTACGAAGTATTTCAATCTGGTCCCTAGTGTTAGTCTGTACTCTGTAGAGATGAAATTTCACTCAAAAGGAGAAAATTCTCACTCTTTTGATTATGCACTCTCCTGAATTATTCAGAGAGAACATTCTAGTCCCAGTGGTGGAACGTGTTGTCAGTCAAATGTTAACTTTTATGCTGACGTGCGAAGTCAATGCATTCGCTGCAGTGTTGTACAACTCGAGTACAGGGGCCGATTTCATCAAACTTACGACGCGTCGCAGAGTTAAGACGCATCATTTCTCTATGGACTCACAACACATAGATGCGACGCGTCGCACCTAGGACGCGTCGCAAATCGAGTTGCGACGCGTCGCAGAGCTTTATGAAATCGGCCCCAGCACTCAATAAAAAGTACTCAAAAATAAATGTACTCAATAGCGCTCCGCACTTGCGCTAAAAATAGCACCGGACCTCAGACAACATTGCAACCATGCACACGTGCGTGGGTGGGTGTGCACGTGCATGTTCACTACGTGTGTGATCAATGTTTGTCTGACATCCGGGGATTTTGTGACATCATTAGTGTGGATTCCATGTACTTGAATTTTGGGAATACTTGACTATTTAGTGCACTTTCATTTACATTGCAATTACAGAGTTGATAATGTTGCCGATTTCCGATAAATTATACAATGGAAGTATGAAGATTATTGGGAGTGTAGTATCAAATGGATTAAGCAGCACAGTGTCATTTGCAAGGTTTAAGAAGCATTAATTTCTGAGAAGAGTGGCATAACATGATCAACATTAAATTAAAAACATCTTTGTGAAACAAAAAGGAATTTTTTTGCAATGTGCGTTGGTACTGTACTCAGACATGGACTCGGACTTTGGTACTCGGACTCGGCCCTGTACTTGACCTTGAATGTACACGGACACAGCGATACTTAGGACTTGGACTCGACAGCAATATGTACTCGGACTCGGCCAAGTACTCAGACCTTGAATTACTCGGAGTACTCTGTACTGGGATCTGAGGACTCTATTCCAACATTGATTCACTGTCCGTCGCCTTAATAGCTGAAGACTCATACATCACATGTGGGTCTCAATTGGGTCAGTCATGCAGGAATTGTGCGGACCAGCAAAGCAGAACTCTACCAATAATTATATAGGCCATCCGGAACCAACAGGCTATTAAAAATAGAAATCTGTCTGAAAAATAGAAGAGGAAATAAACAACACTTTGGCTCGGAAAGCAGTCAAGCATGTAGCTAGTGCGACCGACCGGACAAAGCCTGGACTGTAGCCAAACTATTAGCAAATCCCATTCATCGTGACGTTTGGTGCAGATAGCTAGCTAGCCATGACGAGGAGAGAAGTGCTCCACCTCTTGAAGCTTTACAAAGATGCACAAAATAACAAATTAACACAAGTCACAAGGAGCTGTTACCATTACAAATATTGATGCAACATACCATGTGAAGTGCTTGTGAACTGCTTTAACCTTCATAAATAACTCAACAAGAAGATCTTTCAGATCCATACAGCTGTTGACACCATGGAATAAAATAGGCCTATGTACAAGGTGCCAGTACATCTTTCCTGTGAAATTACATCCATCAATTCCTGACAGTATATGCGAGGAAATGTCACATTGAAATGGTGTGTGCAGATTTTATATTTAAAGCGAACTTCAAATAAAAGTGGTTTTGGCCTGAAGGCCCACTGTATCAAATAATTGATACAAGCATGCAGGGTTCCTACAAGAAGTAAATGAATTAATTATCATCTGAAAGCTTTCTTGATGGTTCTAAATTTTTTTGGTACTGATTATCTGTAATTTGAAAGTTGGGCGCTTTTTCGAGAGAAAAGGTAACTATCATACTTTGGTAAAAAACCAAAACAGAAATGTTCACAGATTTACATATAACTTGAGATGGTGGTGGTAGAAACATACCGTTAAAATGTTTCTGCCTGAAATGCTGTATTTATCCAGAAATTAGCCAAACAACGACCAAATACCTTTTTGATCTTTTAAAAGATCAAAAATAAAAGAGAAAAAAAATTAAGAAATACTGTGGCTGTTTTTCACTGTTTTTCTCAAAAAGTGGGCACCGTTTGGGGCTGAAATTTTCACAGATGACTGTTACTGTATTTGTCTTGATATGTTTGCCTATGAATCTGTATTTCTTTGATAAAATCCAAAGTATGATATTACCTTTAAATAATAATATTTCCATGGTCATGAATGCATGAATATATACATCAACAGCACGCACAAGTATACGTAGTTTAATGACGGAATATTTCTACAAATTGTGATAATTTTATCCCCAGAGCAGCAGTAAAGAACCGAAACAAAATTAAAACATTTGCAGGATCAAGCACCACACTTCCAATTCCATCGGCTTTTTAAACTGCTGAGTATCCATGACTGTTCCTCATTTATTTCTTGGAGAAATGTAATGGCTGGTGATAAAAAAAATATGGATATAGATATTATACATACTGCTTTTAAAGACAAGAATGACTGCGTTGCTAGGCTACCACGGCATATTTATTACCGTGGTATTGATTTAACTGACCTTGACAGAACCGGGGTTTGGCATAGTAAACTGCAGTTGCCCTAGCCTGTACGATTTTGTTGCGCTCGAAAGCACTCCTTATATAACAAACCGATCATATACCAGCGATTTTAATAATTGTCATCGTTCAGCCGCAGCGGAGGAAACAATCTCAATGTAGTCGGCATTTTAAGATGAGGGAAGACTTTCAAATCAAGGGCAATTTGGGTATATTCGTCTGTGTCATACACTAGTCAACTGAGAAGCTTCAGTTTTAGATCCAAAATATTTGATGTTACCATGGAGAAAGGAAGGACTTCCATGTTGTTACAGTTCATATCTTCACGCGTCAATTTTGTATTCCCAAATAATATCAAAATCAACAAATGACAACGATAATAATTCATCAATATAAACCCTCAAAAATTACTATTTAAAAAAAAAATCACAGCTAAACAAAAAAACAAAGGATTGAAAAAAAAAAATAATCCATGACAAATTGAAAAAATCATTAATGTTTCGTTAGAATTTGTATTTTATTTAATTTTGTTCCTATTTATATCTCCATTATTAGAGCAAAGGTGATGAAACAATAGACAAATTGACATTTCGTCAATGCAAATGAGGCATTTCAATTCCCGGATTTATTAGGATAATATCAGAGACATGGCAAACAGTTCGGCAAAAGAAGAAAAAAAGGGAGAGGAGATAAAAATGCCTACATTACGAAAACTGCTACATTTTTATTTTTGTGGCCAGTACAGCAGGATGGAGTGCACTCAAGTTGTTTCTATTTTTACATGCACGGGGAACGGATCGACGCAAGTGCTTGCAGTTCACTTTAAAGGTAATATCATACTTTGGATTTTGTCAAAGAAATACAGATTCATGGGCAAAAATATCAAGGAAGATACAGTAACAGACATCTGTGAAAATGTCAGTCCCCTACGGTGCCCACTTTTTGAGAAAACAGTGAAAAATGGCCACAGTATTTCTTAAGTCTTTTCTCTTTTATTTTGATCTTTAAATATATATATAAGATCAAAAATAATTTTGGTCACTGGTTTGACTCTTTTCTGGAAAAATACAGTATCTCAGGCAGAAAAATTGTAACGGTATGTTTCTACCATTACCATCTGTATAATACCCTGTAAGTTATAGGTAAATCTGTGAGGATTTCTGTTTCGGTATGTTACCAAAGTATGATACTACCTTTAATACTATAAATATTGAGACACTACACACAGCGTGTATGTGATAGTGCAAACCTGTCATTAAGGGCAGTGCCGTACTTGTCCCAATCATGAGATTTCCGCCTCGGTTATGTATGAAGTATATGACCATGTGGAAGCTATAGGTTGGTGAACCACTGGAATAAGCCGTGAAGCTTATAATCAGTCACTAGGTTTACACTAAGGTGACCAGACGTCCCCGATTTCCGGGGACAGTCCCCGATTTGACAGTGCCGTCCCCGATGAAAAATTGTCCCCGAAAATGTCCCAGAATCGACGAAATGCCCCCGAAAATTGTAATTGTCCTAAAAAAAAAAAAACTGAACACAAATGCTGTGCTGAAGGAGATCCATTCTTCAGAGAAGTATGCGAAGCAAACCGCCTAAGACATGTTAGTATGTAACCCACTCATGTCAACTGGACAAGATGTCCATAGATGCCACCATTTTGCATGTATAAGCTCCGTCTGGGTCCAAAAATTTTTCAAAATTATACCCCTCCCCCAGGACACGGATCACTGTCCCTGGATCATCTCAACAAAATATGGTCACCTTAGGCTACACCATTATTGGCATTATATACCCACAGCAACACATTGCCGCGAACCCCCCCCCCCCCCCCCCCCCCCATCATCAGAGGGCTTCTACACACAAACATGGCTTGCGACATCAGGCCCAGTTTCCAATATTCAAATTTACACGGTAACAAAGACATTGATACTAATTTTATAATTAATGACTTCCGATTTTCACAAAAGGTCAAAAGAACATCGGTGAAAACTAAAAAAGGCAGGACTTTAGTCATACACAAACAATATACCATTTTTGACGATTTGTATTATAAAACCAAAAACACCCCCACACATTTTGAAAGGAAAAGAAAAAAAATCAATTCAAGTCAGCCATGCACTGCTTGGTAACAGATGGTTGACATTTTCAGTCAGTCTATTTCCCCGCCTGCACTGAGGACTGTGCCAAGCCTGCCTGCTTATACGCAGCGACACTGACGAGAGTGATGGCATTTGGACAAAAAGAAAGAAAGAACTTCCCAATCCAATAAAGTAGGAATCAGAAATGGAATAATCTATCCTCTGGTTTTCTGACGAGCATCACAGCTGTCCATCTATCTCCCAAAGGAAATGGAGGATGGGACACAATGAACACATCACTTCACTCATAAAAACCTTAAAGGTAATATCATACTTTGGTTTTTGTCAAAGAAATGCAAATTCATGGTCAAAAATATCAAGAAAGATACACAGTAACAGTCATCTGTGAAATTTTCAGTTCCATACGGTGCTCACTTTTTTAAAAAAACAGTGAAAATGCTGACAGTATTTCTGAAGTCTTTTCACTGTTATTTTCGATCTGTAAAAGATCAAAATTGTTATTTGTCACTGGTTTGACTCTTTTCTGGATAAATACAGCGTTTCATTTCAAAATTGCAACGGTATGTCTCTACCATCACCATCAAGTTATATGTAAATCTGTGACGATTTCCGTTTTGGTATATGCTACCAAAGTATGATACTACCTTTAATGCCTCCTCATTGCAAGTTCAGTCAGGCCCCTATGGTGTGGCAATATCTGTTTCACCATCATTAATTGTTTCTGTTATTCGGCCAACCCATGGTTTATCACTTACGAATTGTCTATTCTCTAAGAACCATTTTTTTTTTCTCCCTTTTTATCATGCTTGTTTTGTTGAACACAATACAAAATAAGTGCTTTTTAATTACTTGAGTGATGCTGCTGACAGAAAAACGACTGACTTTAGAAAAAAGCCAAAAAAGCTGATGCAATTGTGGGTGTCGTCAATCTGAATGATGACACTATATAGCTGACAAGACTGAAAATTTTCACCCGAAATCATGAGGCGACAAGAATATGTGAGGTCAGGGCCGGATGTGATATTGTGTTTTTGCAAAGATCCCATGGCCCTATCTACAGGAAAGCAATTCTGCATGCAATCGCAATTATGTAAGCCATCGGACTGGACTGGTTTAAGGTAAGTATCATACTCTGGTAAGAAACCAAAACAGAAATGTTCACAGATTTACGTATAACTTTCAGGGTATGAAGATGGTGGTGGTAGAAACATACCGTTAACATCTTTCCGCCTGAAATGGTGCATTTGTCTAGAAATTAGTTAAACAACGACTGAAAATCTTTTTGATCTTTTAAAAGATCAAAAATAAAAGAGAAAAGACTTAAGAAATATTGTGGCCGTTTTTCACTGTTTTCTCCAAAAGTGGGGACCGTGTGGGACTGAAATTTTCACAGATGACTGTTATCTTCCTTGATAATTTTG
Organism: Astropecten irregularis; assembly: GCA_963971285.1. Lineage (NCBI taxonomy): Eukaryota > Metazoa > Echinodermata > Asteroidea > Paxillosida > Astropectinidae > Astropecten > Astropecten irregularis. Next base: position 29,180,158 of record OZ020244.1, on the reverse strand, counting down.
CCCACGAATCTGTATTTCTTTGAGAAAAACCCAAGTATGATATTACCTTTAACTACAGACCAAGGCTATTCTCATTGCCGGGTAGAAAGAATGAGACAAAGAAAAAAAGAAAAATGGTCTTTTGATGGCAACCTCTGCGAAACATCACACAGGGGAAGAAACATGTCAGACATGGCATGGCAGCCTCTATCAATGTTCGGATCCTGGTCTGAACGAGACCGTTTCCCCGGCAACGATGACATCAGCAGGGCAACCTGATTTCCCATTAAAATACCTGAAAAGTCTTAGAACATTGAGCGTGGAGGTCCCCGCTGAGATGGACAGAGAAAGGGAAAGAGAGAGGGGGGGGGGGGGGTGTTGGTTGGTTGGGAGGTGGCCATGTGGAAATGTCAAGACTTTATAGTCTTAGGGTCTTCTGGAAAGGGGGTTGGAGAGCCAAGCTCTTGGTCTAGACCACAATACCAATGGGGATAGATTTGATTGATGCGTCTCTATCTGGAGGATTTTGTCTTGATACATCCTGGAGCCTAGAAGATGCTGCTGCTCTTAATGTGCCGCTTATTTGAAAATTGTTCAATTCTTGTGTCTCCAGTAGGTTAAGGATCAATTACACTTCACTGGGTTGAAGGTGGTGGGTGGGTGGGTGGTTGGGGGGGTCGGTAGGTAGAGCAAAAGGGCAAGATCGATTCTGTTGCGCCGAAACATGTCCGGACAAGATTAATGCGACCGAACAACGGCTGCGTGCATGTACAGGCACGGTGCTAGCATCGCTATCACCGCAATTATGGCCCATCTATCAAAGGGTATATTTTTTTTTCTCCCCTCGCAAATGGACTGGCATAAAAAGAGCAGAAATGGGTCATTACAGGCTCTGCAATGATTAACATTTTGACGCTGCATTTTCGGCGCATGTTCCCTCAAGTCAAATTACCATTAATGATTGCATTTTGTCAATTTTTTATGGCACACACTGTGGCGTTCCTTGCGCTTCTTAAGATCAGTCTCCACAAAAACACGAAAAATGGAAAAAAAAAAATGACTTTCACTGTTTATAATATGGTATTTAAAAAACCAATTCGTATTTTGTAAAAATGAACAGGCGAAAAGCATACTTTAAGATGAAATCATGCATCCCCACCCCAAAGAAAAATGCATTAATAAATAAATAAATTATGAAAACTTGTATAAAATGCATGTTTAATACAAAATTATAAATCTGGTCGGTTTCCCTTGTGCTTTGTATTGATTAATGCATATTGATGAACAAGCTGCATCCTCTTTGAGCGAACCCCGTATGCCGCTTCTCAGATTAGTAGCATTGCTAATGATACTTTGAATATATAAATGTAGCTCGGTATTTATAAAAGAGCTGTTTAATGGCTTCTGACTTGCAAACGACCAATTGTAATTGACAATTTGGGACATAGCCAACATGGGTTCTGGATAGCTCAGTGGTAATTAAGAGCGCCAGTACGGTATTCTGGTCTTTCTAAAAGGTCACAGGTTCGAATCCGGCTTCAGTTAACTTTCTTTGTTCACCTTTTTTGAAAATGAAAAACGAATCAAATTACGCGACTGTTTCGTGAGCGCACAATGTTATCATGATCATTATCACAAGACTGTGCCCGTTATATTACATTCGTTTTTCTAATTACAATTGTGTCTTTGTACAAAATAAAGACACAGCTCCAATAGGGCTGCGCGCTCGAGCTATTTTTAGAATATGCCCTTTGTATCAGCAGCTATAGTTTTCCAATCACAACGTTCTATGTGTAAGTTAATGGGGCCACGTGCGACTTGTTTGTCCGAACTTCTGAATGTGATGTCACAAGCGTGGAGCCCTATATAGAAGTCACAAGAGCAACTCCACAATGGTGGGGCACGATTTTTGACAGCGTTCCATCTGACGTCCTTGTACAGCAGCAGACAATACAACGCTTTCACTTCTGCAATCATCCCTCGCTTCACTAACAAATTGATTTCGCTGTTGCACGCCATCACTCTTTTTCTTTTTCTTCGGGGCCTGCTTCCATCCGGCCATCGACTTCCTCTTCTGTTTTGGGCCTGTTGGGCCTGTAATCGGTTTTCAATAAACTAATTCAGGAGACATCCTCTTGGGCTTGATCATCCGTGGCACGGCCGAGCACAATGAGATGTGACCTCAGTCGCCATAGAAGACTAGGGACCAATTTCATAAAACGGTTAAGCACAAAAATTTGCTAAGCATGACATTTCCGTCTTATATAATAAAAACAGGGTTAACAACCAAATTTCCATGTGTTGTGTATCACTTGTGATTGTTCTTTGGCTGTTGTTTGCTGACCATGAATATCAAATGGAGTTTTCAATGGTGGTTTATTTTATTGGGCGAGACATTTTTGTGCTAAGCAAATTTTTGTGCTTGTTTTATGAAATTGGCCCCAGGACGATGTCCGTCCATAGCTAGTGGTAATCATACACAATAGATGGAAGTTAAAGCCGTAGCTCAATGTAAAATTGTCAGCAGATTATTGTTCAGGACCTTTAGACGGTCCCCACACCACTAAGTCGGACAGGTCACTTCAGTATCAATTTATCATAGAGCTATATTAAAATTACTAGAGCGCTAGCTCCGTGTAAAAAGTGATGCCTGCTGTGCGCATCCATGTTTGTGCACAAACCTATGGAAAGCCCACAATTTTGTACGTTTTTGTACGTTCATTTGCATACCTGCATTGTGTTCTATACAGGTGCGTTATCGAAGCCAAATATGCCCAAAATCTGACGCACCTTTGGTAAAAGTTTCATTTATCACCATGCGCATACACGCTCTGCACTTCAGTCACGCAATGATTGCATGCGTCATCAAGATGCGCTACCGGTACCGTTCGTGCATACTTGCGCGTTGCATATAGAATACACTCTTCGAATGGCATTCCAGTCAAAGTGTTCTTGTTCCACACACAGGCACTCAAATTCAAAATGACTGCGCCCAGAACGGCTTCAAATCGTCTACGCACGGAGAATGCGGAGCTAGCGCTCTAGTAATTTTAATATAGCTCTATGCAATTTATAGACAATCCTTCTCAATTAACTTTAATTGTGATGTGTGTGTGTATGTATAGGGGTACATGGTTGTGTAGACTTGGGGCCAAGTCTTTCTTAGTCCGCGCGGTGATTGTCTCTTTTTTTCCCGCAACTCTCGCGAAACCGCGCGAGACTCATGGCTACGGCGAGAGATCAGCTCTCGGCCTGGGACCGCTCAAAAAGAAAGACTTGGGAAACCTGTTCTAGACACATATTCATTTATTCACGTATGGGCGTGCTTTGCATTACGGTTGCCGTAGAGACGGCCATTAAGACGAGTCCATTTTATTTGAGGGTGTATACAATTTCAAATAAGGCAGCAGTGGTGTACTTACTACTTACATTGGACAGCATTTTCAAATTATGGTTTATGTTCAATTACTTCATAAGTTGAATGATTTAATAAATCATTAATTTTTGTATTAAGCTGGAACTTAATCTATTAGTTTAACATACGTGCATTAGTTCATGGAAATGAATAATACCCACGGTAAATGTCAATAATTTTTTTTGGCCAAGTGTGTAGGTTAACATTTACCTGATGTACGTAGGTCTACACTATAGCTACAGTTAGTAAGACGGACTTATAAGATATTCCTATTATGCACAAAGAAGATAAAAACAAACATGCACATATTAATTTCACGACCCACAAGTTAAAAGTCTCATTATCAAAGTCACACTGCAGCTATAATAGCTAGATACGTGCGACGGCTGTGGTTGTGTATTCAACGTGAATCAGCCCTGTGTACACGTGCAGGATGTAGCGTAGGCCTACATAATGAATATTCATATATTTAATAAAGATTGGCCAATCAGACGCGTCCGTACGATTTCGGCTAAAGAGCCCATAGGCCGTGTACAAAGTGAAAACAGGTTTCCCAAGTCTTTCTTTTTGATTGGTCCCAGGCCGAAGTGTGATCTCTCGCCGTAGCCATGAGTCTCGCGCGGTTTCGCGAGGTTTGCGGGGGAAAAAAAGACAATCACCGCGAGGACTAAGAAAGACTTGGCCCCAAGTCTAATGGTTGTGTTGACTTTTCCCCGGATTTATAGCGAGTTGAGATTTGGCCGGCTTCATTACGGGCTGATGGATTGCACAAAGACGAACATGACAAGGAATTGACAAGGTGTAAGTCTAAACACGTACCGGTACATTGAAAAAGGATGATGGAAAGTCTGCATCAAAACATGGCAGATGTTTTTTCCCCTTTTTAAAATGAAAACAGAGAGGGGAGTAGGAGGTTCTATATTTAACAGGATTTGTGTCGGAACAAAATTGCTTTTTTTTTTGTGATTTGACATTTACACGGAAAATGTGTGTATTGATGATATTAGTGGGAGAGTGTGTACCCCTCCGGCAATGCAGATTGCATTTGCTATCTGTCCTGTCCTATACAACGATCCGACGGCACGAACATGGAGGTAGAAAACACCCGCCATTACTGGTGTGTCCTCGCCTGTATTTTGTCCGGCAACAAAAGGGATTTACATCCGCCGCACTCTATACTGCAGGGTGTACGTCCCCTAATCATGGGACGTACACCCTGCAATTATAGAGTGCTGCAGAGAGTAAATTCTTTTGTTGCCGGACAAAAGGCGCGCAGGGACACTGCAGTAATGGCGGAGAGTATTTCGTGCCGTCAGATCGGTCTATAAACATTTTGAATTATTCCAAGCACATGCTCCAAATCACTCCAAAGTTCTGATTCCGTCAACACTAGACAAAACTTCCCCTTGTATATTGGCATTCTGTTGGTATAGGAAATGTGGAACAACTGAACTCAAATATCTACCCCCAAAAAAACTTACTGTCTAAAAATATCAGCCAATTTGCATTTAGCCCTTCCAAAAATAAAATAAATACAAAGTCTGTTCTGAAGCAATATTTGTCAGATCATCATGGGCTGAGCCAGCACTGTGTTCAAACAACTGGGGCCCTCAAAAGCCAACGCTCCATTTCATTCTGACAACCCGATTGTCTGCGTGTGTCTAGTGTTCTGTACATCGCACGACAGAAGCGGCAGCAGCGTGGGTGAGACAAATAGGTCACTGGAAAGGCGAGATGGCACCAGTCTGACGTGAAGACAGCTATGCTGATGACCGCCTCATCTATATAAATATTATACAGACTCTAGTCTGGTTCCGGAGAGTCAACTAGTTTTAATCGAAGCATCATCCAAAGCTAAGACGAGAGTTTCATAGGGTCCAGTTGGATTGGACTAACCTCAGTCTTCTTGCCAACTTGCTCCAATAAAAGTCCAGTCTGAATTAACCTATTTCAAATAATTGCTGCCTACATTACCATCCAAAGACACGTCCAATTCAGAGGTCCTCTTAAAAGGCCTCGCTAATTAAAGAAAAGGGATGGGAGAGGAGAAGCGGAGAAGCAGTGTGCAAACAAATCCTGGCACGGCGCGGCCACCGTGAGTAGAGAGAGGACAAAACCCGTGCTGACATCGGATGGTCCTAACCCCCCACGGCACCAGGAGGCCTGCATTGACACGGAGGCCGGCCGAGAGATGCATCATTCTCAAACATCGTCCCTTGCCCTCTCAGTCCGATCTCCTAAGTTGGCTGATTGGAATGGACAGTGCAGCTGATTGCATATATCAAGCCACTCCAGTCTGAAGGGTGGACCGAGCGCAGTACAGCACGGCGCGGACAGTCACGGTGCCGTCACGATGGTGACAAAATAATCAGGGTTAGGGGGGAGAAGACAGCATCGATGAGGATTGATTTATAGCGACTGAGACGGGTCTAGAGAACAGGTCACTTTGTAAAGTTAGACGGTTAGGTCGGGCTATTGAAAAGAAAAGGTTCAGAGAAAAGGCTGCAAGGAGAATTGCACAGGGCGATGTCAATGATGGCTAAATGCAAAAGAGACAGAAATGATCGAAGTCTGGGAAAATCTGTCATTGACCATGATTCCCTAGCTGACCACTGACCGAGCATGCAGTCGATCGAGAATCAGACTGCAAGTATGCAGGTCAATGCACTGTGTAGTTTCATACAAAAAAAAAGGGAGACTTGAGGAGAACCAGTCTTCAAGTCTTCAGCGCACGTGCACGCACGCGCAAAACAATGTGCGCATGCTCACAATTGCGCAAGCATGGTTTGCAAAGTCTCCAAAGTCTCCCATTGTCCAAGATTTAATTTCAAAGAAGTCTTACTCCATACAAATTACAAAACACTCCCTTGAAAACATCGGAAGCATCAATGCAACACAACAACCTGGGCATTTAAAACCACCCGATTCAAAAGCAAAGACCAGAGACATTCAATGGACAATGTCACAACGGACAAAATGAAATGCAGGTCAAAGACTGCGGAAACCAATGGCAAATTGGCTACGAAAACAACAGAAAAATGGGATACAAAGAAAGCCAATATATCAGCTATAGGGAAACCCAAAGGCAACAGCAGCAGATCCGGGATTTTCCAGGGGGGGGGGGGGGGGGGGGCAGACACGGAAATAAAATACACCAATAAAATAGCGACGGATGCATTTCAGACCAATCAAAGCTAGCAGGAGCTAATTTCATAGAGCTGCTTATAGCAAAAAAAATTACTTAGCACAAAAATGGCTTGTCCAATAAAACACCCCACCATTGAAAATTAGATTTGATATTCGTGCTCAGCGAACAACAGCCAAAGAACATTTGCAAGTGATACACAACACGTGGAAATTTGGTTGTTAATCCTGTTTTTATTAAGACAGAAATGTCATGCTTAGTGAATTTTTGTGCTAAGCAGCTCTATGAAATTGGCCTCTGGTTATGACAGGCCGGACGTGAACTACCCAATTAATTTTGCTTCCCCTCTTTTTTGTCATCATCCTTTTTGAGTCTCTCTCCCCTCTCCATATTGAAAAAAAAAATTAAAAAAGAAGATTTTTTGTATGCCCCCATGCCCCTGGATCCGCCCCTGAGCAAAGGCTAAGGAAACCGAAGGCAAATTTATGGAAACCTGGGCACGATTTCACCAAACTCTTCGTAACTTACTATCAATCATGTAGGACTTTTGATGCATTGAAGCCCTACATGGGATAGGCCCCTACGATGGGTTATCCTTCGTAACTCAAGTTACGATCGATCGCAGGGCTTCGTGAAATCGACCCTTGATACCAACAGGCTAAGGAGACATGAAACCACAAAATAAAAGTAAACAGAAAGCAACATCTAAGGAAACCCCAGGCAAATAAACCAACGCAACAGCTTTATAGGTTCTTAACCTAGCACAAGGGCAGACGTAGTTGCATGTCAGACCTAGGGTTACGATCATCGCAACAAGGGCAGACGAAACCATCGGCATACATACATAATGATAATACCCACTGGCCGATAGTCTCCTGATATGAACCCAAGAGCAAGTTTGCATCAGCCAGCCCGTGGTACGGGAGTTAATCCAAAGAGCCCATAACAGTAAGATAACACAGGCATGACCTTCACAAGCAGCTGAAAAACAGGACTGGATGCTTTTCATGGTGGAAGTAAGCAAGTAACATAAGAAAGGAAGGTTTGCGGAGACAACATGTATACACTAATAAACTCTTTTCTAGAAGTATGGTTCTGTAAAGAACCGTTGAGAAGTTGTCTCCACATTCCAGCCAGTGTACTCTGGCCGTCCACACTCTCTCCCTAGGACGGCCAGAGTACACTGGCCGGAACGTTGAGACAATTTCTCACCGCTTCTTTTCAGAACCACACTTCTAGTAAAGAGTTTATACATCGTGTCGCCGCAAACCGTCCTTTTCTTCAGCTATTAAAAAAGTCTTATGCAGAATATTTATTACAAGAGAAGGGCCTTGGGGTTCAATAGCTGCATGATGCGTCTTCTCTGTTGGATGAATGTACGGTAACCAGGCAAACATTGGGAGGGGGATACCTACTTTGAAAATGACTAAATGGACAAGATAGCTACTAACAAGCTGTCAATAGCATTCCGCACTTGCGGTAAAAATATAGCACACCGGATCTCAGACAAACATTACAGCCATGTAAACGTGTGGTGGGTGTGGGGGGGTGTGCATGCATGGTGTTGTACACTACGTGTGTAAGGCTGCATCCGAATCTGATGTCTAGAGCTAGGTGTAGGTCTTTGCTCCATTGGAAATACGCGGAGACACCAAGACAATAGACATAGCCATAGCTCTTGAAGCCCGTTTCGGACACGGCCTAAGTCAATGTTTGTCTGACATCCAGGGATTTTGTACATGCGCGCACTGGCCAAATCACTTGCGTGACATCATTAGCGCGGGGCGCTATTAGGAAATCAGGGGCCGATTTCACTAATGTTTGCGATCATCACTAAAGACCAAATCCATCGCTAAATGGAAAATTGCTATGCAAAGTAGAGATCGATTCTCTGTTTAGCGATGGATTTGGGCTTGCCGATGATCGCAAAGCGTTAGTGAAATTGGCTCCAGGTCCAATATTGTGTGGCTATCGGCACATCCCTACAAACAATGTTACCACCACCTTTAGTGTGTATATAAGTCATGTCAGTCGCAGGGCCCACTATACACAATGTGGCTTACTTTACACAGACATCATCCAGGCACTATTCAGATGCTGAGATGATGACAGGCAAATGTTATTATTTTCAAGAAATCTTGTGAAAATCAAAGGATGTAATAAAGTAAGCTTGCGGAGACACCATGTAAAATCTCTTTTATGGAAGTGTGCTGGTTCTGAAAAAGAACCGTTGAAAAAAGTCCCGACATTCCGGCCAGTGTACTCTGGCCGTCCTCAGGAGAGTGAGTGTATCTTAATAACATTCTTTTCTTCTTCTTTTTTTTTTTTTGGGGGGGGAGGGTGTTCCGGCATAAGTCAAGATATCCTGTGCCAATTAGTGGTTACAAAGACGGGCCATTTTCTTTTGTTAATGATGTAAACAACATTCACTTGAAATTGGAAAAAAACAAAATTTCAAGGACTAACTAAGCTTGAATGAGGTACATCTCTCTGATGACTAGACTCAGGGGAAAATTTCACCTTTTTTTCATGACATGACGTGAATCCCGCTCATCAGACTGGTAACGGGCAAAGTGCCTCAGTGTCTGCGCTGGTTATAGCTTCATTTCCATGTTGGCCTAGTGATGTTTTTCAGCATCTCCCAAACAGGGAGAAACACATTTCTGAATGTCAAATGTCAATTTTTGTTAACAACATGTCAAATTTAATGAGGAAGGATTTCCCCAGACACATCGAAAAAAGAAAGAAGCCAACAATTCACCCGACACGGCCCCTCCAGGCTTGGCTTTGTGAAAGTCCTTTTCACTTCGCTATACCCTCACCCCCTTCTTTCCTTCTCAATTCAGGTCTTCCATTCATTCGAGGAAAAAGACTCTAGAATTGAATCCATTCCCTTCCGCCCTTCCCCGGCCCTAAAATAGCATTTATCACCTCCACTTGAAGAAAGACCAGAGTCGGGCAAATTACATTAGACTTGAATTAGTCTATCTTCCTCTCTGATGACGCGGCCACCTCCTGGAGGGGGGGGGGACTGAATTGTCCGTCATTAAGGGGCACACGCATCACAGATGAGAAAGAGACGATTGTGAAGGTGGAGGGAGGGGGGGTGGAGAAAGACAGACCGAGAGAAAAGAATAAACATGTCCAATTTTAACCAGTGCACACACCTGCCATTGCCTGCAACATTAATAGCGGCTGAATTGAAGATGTTGTTGTTGTTGTAGTTGTTTTGGATTTTGGTGAGGTTGCTATTCTTGTTTTTGTTTGAAAGATGTTTTCAAAAGTGCTTGGGGTATACAGAGTGAAGACAAAATGACCTCAACGACAAAATAATCAAATAAAATAAACCAACAAAGGGCGATTTTATATTGAAAATTGATTTGTATAAAGAAGCCCAGCGGCATAACACTGTCATGAGGTCTTTGCTTAATATCATTGGGCACAGTACTCCTCCTGTGAAGAACACAATTACTGTCATGGGAAAGGACTGGTTATGATTACTTCATGTCATACAGCCAAGCCGGGCCAGACCAGCCCGCCGGCCGGCCGACCGGGCTGTTTAGCAAACAGAAGCTGATATGAGGCAAGTCCCCGGTGGAGTGTTTTGACATCATCAACCTAGTATGACATTCACAAGTCCGGCCCGTTCCCCCTGCTGCGCGCGTCTAATCAACTGATGACAAACCGCAGCTCTGCTCTGCCTCTTTATGATCTGGCCTTGTTCAATTAATTATGAAAACATGCTGTTTCTGCCCGTGACTTTTTTTCTTCTTCCATTTCGACCTATTTTTGTTGTCGTCTGAATAAGACGCGAATATTTAAGTCCACGCTATATCGAGTACTTCAATGTGCCTATAAGCAGCATTTGCAACTGACATTTTTTCTCAACAGCTCACACAAACACATTATGAAATTTCATGTGTCAAGGTGAAATCAAATAATGCTTTTCAGTGCAATTCAACGGAATTTAGCCATGAATCTGGAAAAATAATCAGAGCGCATTGGTATGTTTACTATTAAAGCAATGTGAAAATCTTCATTCGATGGAAAAAATGGATACGTTCAGAGATTACATGGCTGTGCTATTTTTGAAACAGGAAACTGTGACTTGAAGGGATAATACATGATTGATAAAGGTCACAGAACAGCACTCACACTTTGTCTGATCCAGCATGTACATGAAATTATAAACCTATGAAAATATGAGCTCAACTGGACGTATGAGTCACAAGAAAAAAGTGAAGAAAAAAAAATCATGAAAAAAAATGGTTTTGATCGAACCCCAAGATCACAACTGTTTCAGTCATTGTTTTACTAATTTCTGGATAAATACACCATTTCAGGCGGAAATATTTTCACAGTATGTTTCTACCAGCACCATCTTCATATTCTGAAATTCATATGTAATTCTGTGAACATTTCCATTTGGGTATATGTTATACCAATCCTGTACTGTACCTTTAAAAACCAAATTGATTTTGTTCCCCTGTTGTTGTTGATCCACGTATAAAAAAAATGCACTCATCCTTGATGTATGCATAATCAGCCTTCCATCAACGATTCAAAGCCCAAGGAGAACCCATATTAACCTGGCTCTAACATCCCCTCAATGTGCAGAGATAAGACAAAGATATCGGCCAGATAAATTTTCTTAGGGAATATTTTGGCCTTAAGATAGAGGGAGTAATTCCTACTGATGCAGTCTGTATCTGGGGAATGCGTCTTATCAGACCTCCGAGGACGCCCTGACTGTCATCGTCCTTCTCAGTCGCCAATGTCAAACAGATTATTTGAACATGTGCCACACCACGCCTTCATCATGATCAGGCCAACCCCACCAACACTGCTTTAATAATACATGTCAGAGTAATATGACAATGTGGGTCTTTGCTCTGTCCGATATATGGTCATGGGCGTAGATCAGGGGGGGGGGGGGCGCTGGGGCTAGGGAGGTTTTCATTTTTTATACACGGTGTCCCCAAAAAAAACTTGTGTCGACAACTTTTCTATGACAATTAAACTGTACACTTCAAGATTCATAATGGGAGACTTTGGAGAATCAGTCTTGAGTCAACAGCACACGCGCAAACCATGCTTGCGCAATTGTGAGCATGCGCGCGTTGTTTTGCGCGTGTGTGCGCGTGCACTGTTGACTTGAAGACCGGTTCTCCAAAGTCTCCCATTATGTTATACCGCCATGTCTTGGCTATCATGTCAAATTTGAGCATAATTTAACTAAAATTGAGTGAAAAAAATAAGACTAGTAAATTACCCAACCTCGAAACCCAATTTCCATCTTTCTTTCATACACATTATGTGTGTATTGACCACTATGCGTGTTATCCTTGCAAATTTGTTTTTAAGGAGTACTCTTTCAATTGGTCATAGTTTCGCCAATTTCAGCCCAAATATGCTTAAATTTTACATGGTGATAGCCAAGACATGGCTGTATCACATATCTGAATCTTGAACTGATAAACTGTTTAATTTTAACAAAATGGGTCCCGACACAGTGTTGCGTTTTTTCTGGGACACCCTGTATATACAAAAAATGTATTTGTGCACAAACGTATATGGAAGTACGACCCAGCTACAGGATCATATCCCCAGGTCTGAGGATGTGTCTACGCTTCTGGTTGATGTTCCCTGCAGTTTTACTTTTATTTCATAATTCATTCATATTGGATAGTGTTTTCAACGGATGCCCAGACTATCCATGGAGGAATATCCTACCATTACATGATGCATTGGTGACCAAGATATAACACAGACCATATGGCCTATAATATGAAGGCTGGTCCACATTGCATTGAATTGATACCATGGCTGTCTATATATAGGCCTAATTACATATGAATGGCCGTTTAATTGTCCATTTGTCAGCGGATTCATATAGTGTATATATATAAGCCTTGACTTCTGTGAGCAGCTTAGCCTCCATCTGCATTTGACCAACCCCCCCCCCCCCCCCCATTGTTGTACAGTACCTACTCATTTTAAGTATCTTAAATGCACATTAGTGTCGTTATTTCCCCTAATTTTCTTCAAAACGTGCACATTGCACAGACTGACCTAATGTATAGGCTTGTATCTGATTATTATTGCATTTTTTAGGAGAGTAGGCGTGGAATATTGAATTGAGTTGGATTTTTACTGGGTTAAGCGGCTCATTTGACACTATTGTACCCGGCCGGTAAGCTGAGTATTCTCTGAGTATTACTTTTATCGGGTAAGTGTGTGTGTGTGAATGTTAAAGACACCAACAAAGGCTCAATTTGAGTCTATAAAATCGTTCAAGTTGAGAAGGGGAGGTCGGGAGGGGGAGGGGGGCTGGGTAAGTGGGTGGGAGGAGTAATAGCACTCCGCACTTGCGCTAAAAATAGCAGGGTAAATGTTGTGACGTCACACCGGATCTCAGACAACCATGTACACATGTGGTGGGTGTGTTTGTTTTGTGTGCATGCATGAAAAGTTTGTCTGACATCTATCTGGGGGTTTTGTACATGCGCGAAACCTTCTTAACTCCTGAAACCTTTTTCAACTCCTGAAGCCTTCTTTATCTAGCTACCCTCGCAGTTCACATTGAAGCAAACTACTGATGTCCAACATGACAGCTTAATAAGGATGCAAGCACCACCATTACAGGGTATGGTCTCAAATCCACACTACAATAAAATAATAATCTACTGGATCTTGAGACTGACACCCCTAAAGACTTGGCCATGGTGCCCCCTCCCCTCTGCTTGACAAATCTACCACCCAACCCAACCCTTAGAAAGATATAAGTATACAATATTGTGTGTCCTTATATGTGACATATGAGTCTGACACAACCAAATCAATACCATACATGTACTTCTTTATTATTCTCTTTTTTTTTATTTAAAGGGATGGTACAGAATTGGTAAGACAAAATACACTTCAAGATCACAGATTCACATAAAACTTACACAGTATAATGGTGATGATAGGAGAAAACATCCCATGAATTGTTTTTGTCTGAAATGCCATATTCGTTGAGAAATAAATGAAACTATTTTCCAATTGGAATAAATCATTTCGAAGCGTTTTATTATGAACGCATAATATCTTTGAAATGTGTAAACCGGTTTTCACTATTTTCTCGTGACCCAGATGGCTGACTGACCTCAAACTTCTACAGGTTTGTCAGTTAAGGTATATGATGGATTACATAATGTGCTTTCACTGTCAGCAACGGTTTTGTCTCAAAAACCAGTCCTATACCATCCCTTTAAGTAGTCCTACGCAAGCATAGCCAATAATTAATAGCAAAACTGACCAGGATATTTTTGTTCATTTTCTTCGAGAATGAAGTTCCTCATTTGAGAATGACCGTGAGAGAGAGAAAGCCAGAGAGAGAAGGGAGAATTAAAAAATGAAACCAACCAATAAAACAAAAAATCAATTTGGATCGGTTGGTAAATAAATTGGGAGCGGAGAGTGGGCGGAGGATGTAAGCAGGATGAGATGGGAACAAATACACCCATCAGGTGGGTGGGTTAGAGCGTGATGGTGGGCGGTTTATATGACTAGGTGCACTCTGGTATTTCCTGACGGTAAATGCCAAGGCAGTCATCCAATCAGTAAACGTCGTACATAAAAAAAACCCAAAGAACCTCCCTCACAAAAGCCTATACCTTCTCAACAATAATGCCAGCCACCCATTTTTTTCTTCCTCCAATTTATTTGCCAAATATGAGATTTCCTCGGAAATCTATCGCGGCTTCTGGGGGGAGTAATTGTGGCTGGACTGTAAAAGGGCAAACATGCGGAAAGGCTGCGTAGGCTGGAAATTATTAAGTGGAGGGAAAAAGGGAGAAATGGCGGTTCTTTTGTCATGAAGTGAAATATGAAATTTTGTTCAATGAAGAGTGTACTGCTCCCGTTACTCAATTTCGTGTGATGTGAATCATGTGATATGGCAACAGTGTCTTTAGTCTGGAGAATTCAGGTTTGGATGTTTATGCGTACAGTGAAAGTATCCAGAATACCAGATATTGTTCTAATCTCAACTTGCGAAAGGCTTATTAACAATTCCCTTTCTGGTTATAAAGGTATAATACATGATTGGTAAAGGTCATAGAGCAGCACTCACACTTTGTGTGATGAAACAAACCCATGTGAAACATACCATGTGCATGAAATGATAAACCCGTGAACATTTGAGCTCAAAAGGACATCCGAGTCCATAACAAAAACCCAACTCATTTTTTCTTATAAAACATAAAGAATGGTTTTGATCTTACCCCGAGATCAAACCTGTTTTTCATCTTTGTTTGACTAATTTCTGGATAAATACACCGTTTCAGGTGGAAATATTTTAACAGTATTTTTCAACCAGCACCATCTCCATACCCTAAAAGTTATATGTAAATCTGTGAACATTTCTGTTTGGGTATGTTACCAATCCTGTACACCTACCTTTAAAGCTTTTTTTTTTAATTCATTTCCTTTCAGATATTGACAAATGGAAAATGGGAGAAATGTGGAGGAGACAGATCCATGAATGATGAGCAAATCCTGCTCGCTACTGTCAAAATGGCAGAAGCAATTGCACATTATATCAATATTGATATACAGAAGCTACAATCGACATTTTGACCCACTCTGTGTGCATCTTATTGATAATTGATTGACAGCGGAAATGTTGAACTATTCTAGTAATGAATTCCATCTCTATTTGAGAACCCCCCCCCCCCCCCCCCCCGCCCAAATCCATAATATGTCCACACGAAAACACAGCCTTTAAGTGAAATGAACTAAAACGGCATTATTTTTTTATTTGCCTGTTTATCAATATTTAACACTGTTGTAGAATGCAAGTCTTTGTGCGGTTGAACAGTCATTTTTTTCACGAAGTGGGAGTCTTCCATTTTTTAAATTTTAAAGGCCAGATGTGAAATTCACTGCGAATTAATTCACTGGCATAGTTAAAGTGCAGACTGAAAGCCATAACTTCTTAAAGGTACAGTACAGGATTGGTAACATACCCAAACAGAAATGTTCACAGAATACCTATAACTTTCAGGATATGAAGACGGTGCTTAGTAGAAACATACCGTTTTAATAATAAAAATATTTCCACCTGAAATGCTGTATTTATCCAGAAATTAGTAAAACAAAGACCGAAAACAGATTTGATCTTGGGGTATTGATCAAAACCATTTATGTTTTTATATAAGAAAATTGAGTCAGGTTTTCAATATTTTCTCGTGACTCAGATGTGCGATTCAGCTCAAATGTTCACAGTTTATTATTTCATGTACATGTTTGATCAGGCAAAGTGTGAGTGCTGTTCTCTGACTTTTACCAATCATGTATTGCACCTTTAAATTTGTCAAAAGTGAAACAATATCTGTGTGCATTTGGTGGTTGTAATGTGTTGTATGAGTGACAGCTGCAGATTTAGGATGGACTGCAACCAACTTCCTGAAGACAAACCAACGTACGTTCACCGCGAATAACATCATCCATCGAAAACAAGGAGAGAGAAACAAAATCAACTCGCCATCAATGGGAGACTTTTGGGAACCGGTCTTCAACAGTGCACGCAATTGTGAGCGTGCGCGCATTGTTTTGCGCCTGCGCTGTTGTGCGTGCGTGTGCTCTGTTGACTTGAAGACCGGTTCTCAAAAGTCTCCCATTCTTTGCCAAATCACACATTGTATGTTATTGTTGTTGTTCTGGTTAAAACGTTTGTCATTGTGATTGTGACAAAAAAGGTTTCCGGCCAGGATTTTCAAGACAAATCCCACACTTAATACACATCACATGAAATCGGAGCTTGTTTTATCCCTAACTGCTTAATGGCTGGGAAAAGTTCCTGTCGGCCGAGATCTGAGGCTTCGCGATGTTCGACCTGTGGCAAATATATGGATGGACTGAGACAAAGCTAGGCCATGTCAAGCCAACACATTAAAGTGGTTTTGCCAAGGCACTAGGACCATGTCCCTTTCAATTTTAAGTCCCAAAATATCAGAGGTACCCTTAGGCAGATCTGAGGATGATTGTGACCATCTTCTTGGTGTACAGGCATAAACATGGCTTCTTGGTGTACAGGCGTAAACATAGAGGTAGTTCTATCTCCATGGCGTAAATAACACACTGTGAACTTCAGGACAAAGGACATCCACATATTGCATGATCCCAAGATGTTATGTGGACCGGGGTCGATTTCACCATATACTCTTCGTAACTTGCTATCAATCGTGGGACTTTTGATGCATTGAAGCCCTACGTAGGATAGGTCCCCTGCAAGGGGTTATCTAGTCTTGTCCAAGACGTTATTTATGCGCGAGCCCCTCCAAACAATTACCCACCCACACGCAAACTAAGTGGAACATTCCACCGACCTACGAAAAATAACGTCTTGTTGGTTTGCTCTGGTGTCACGTGACAAAGACCGAGCGTGACCTCTGTGGGCAAAAATTGCATATTCATTGAGGTCAACAACGGGGTGCAATGCGCTGTTTTGGTCAGCGTCCAATCCACGCACGTGGTATGGCGTAATACCGTGTGCATATCACGTAATGACGGTCGTTTGAAACTCAGCCGCAACCGTTATTGCCATGGAGCAATAACAACATAATAGCTCCATGGTCATTACCAAAACCATGGCTTGATTATACTTCGATCAACTGTCATGCGGCACAAAAAGATTTCTAGAAATTGTAGGATATGAATAAGCCGTATTTTTACAGCTTTTTGGGTTATCCTCGGGCTTTTGTTATTCGTTATTTATTGTGTATTTCATGTGTACAGTACTTTTGTATGTTGCCAAAATAAATGAATAAAAAGGGATGAATGAAATAATTTCACTGAATTATGATACCATGGAGTCTGTTCCCGGGCTCCATGAAGACACGGAATGATTTCGAGGGGCACGGTTAGTAAATTTATTCCATTCCCAAGTTGTCTAAGAGCCTTGTTGTTCTCCGGAAAACTCTTGAATCCCCGACATTTGTGTTGCAAAAGGCCTCCAAATTCAATACGATCCGTCAGCAGCCATGGTACGATATCAATGAAGGCCTACATACGGCACATGTTATTTACAAGTACTGTAAATACACCTGTATGCGTACTGTATATAATGCTTGCGACGTCGTTGCAGTACTAGACTTCATCCCCATGCAAATTTTCTAAATATATTAATGCAAATAAGGCTACGTCATGATGCACCGACTTCGTGGGGGGTTATTGCCCGGGATTTTCCGGGCAGTTTGGAGTAAATGGACAAGACGGTATTACCGGCTTGTGTGTGTGGCGTAGACGTTATTTCGTGTCGTTTGTTGTGTTAACACATACACGTACGTGCGATCTGTTGTCCAGGTACAACTACGTAATACCGTCTTGAACAAGACTAGGGGTTATCCTTCGTAACTCGAGTTACGATCGATCGCAGGGCTTCATGAAATCGACCCCTGGACTCACACACATCCACATACTGATTTCATGGGGGAAAAAATACAACAAGGAGAAGTTCTTGAAGTTTATCATTCAAGAGATATTCGGTCCAAATTCCATCATGAAACAAATGGGTACAGTTCAAATACCAATGGTTTGAAGATGTCCATTTGGTCTGTACATGAGAACAAAGGAAAGTCCATGTAAAAACCAAGACAAGATGTGTGGTTGTCTGCAACATAGCATTAGACTGAAAAGCTCATAATAAATCTAAAACTACTATCAGTTATTGGTACTCATCATTTAGGCCTAAAGGTAGTATCATAATTTGGTAAGAAACCAAAACAGACATGTTCACAGATTTACGTATAACTTACAGGGTATGAAGATGATGATGGTAGAAACCTACTGTTCAAATTGTTCTGCCTGAAATGGTGTATTTATCCACGACTGAAAATCTTTTTGATCTTTTAAAAGATAAAAAATAAAAGAGAAAAGACTTAAGAAATTCTGTGGCTGTTTTTCACTGTTTTCTCAAAAAGTGGGCACCGTATGGGACTGAAATTTTCACAGATGACTGTTACTGTATCTGTCTTGGTATTTTTGCCCATGAATCTGTATTTCTTTGATAAAAACCAAAGTACGATACAACCTTTAAACCAATTCTCGCTCCAAACATAGGCAAAGCATGGAGGCCTTCCTCCTCCATGGGCAAAGGCATACCACATCATAGTAGAATCTAGTCACCATACAAATCAGACATATAAATCCCCTTAATCCCCCTACGTCTATATCTGTGTTGTGACTTGGACTTTGTTATTTCACATTGCACTAACAAGATTACCAGGGGCCAATTTCATAGAGCTGCTTAGCACAAATATTCGTTAAGCATGATATTTCTGTCTTAGTAAGGATTAACAAAGACATTTCTGTGTATTGTGCATCACTTGCAATTGTTCCTTGCCCGGTGTTTGCTGACCATGAATATCAAATGGAATTTTCAATGGTGGTTTGTTTTATTGGACAAGGGATTTTTTTGCTAAGCAATTTTTTTGTGCTAAGCAGCTCTATGAAATTGGCCCCAAGTAGCTTCCACAGCCAACAATCCACTCATTATCATGAGATAACCACATTGACAGCACCTTAATGACAATGTTCATAAATTGCTTGTAGTAGCAGTGAATTTCACTGCAAGCTGACAATTGCAGGGTGCATGTTTTTATTGCAAGTGTTTTATTATGAACACGCAGGCGATCACGCGATTATAATGTTGCTGGGCATCATTAAATATATCTTACATGATCTACAACGGCCTTGCACTTCACTGTGATGCTGGTAATGTTTCCAGCAGTGGGGCCCGCAGACTATACCAGAAACAGAGTTGTTTATCAACGATCGGAATCCTTATCCTCATCCAGCCTCTAGTTCGTGCCGAAGGTGACAGTAATCTCCAAATTCTGTATTTTTGTCACCACCTATACATTTGGTGATGACCAGGCCAAACTCTCAGATCAACTTCCGAGAAGACTCTTCAATAAGAACCATCTACTCTGGTAATCGCTGAAGGGGGTCGGAACGACAGTCGCAAGGACATATACACAGCATCCTCCGCTTATCATCAGCCACCAAATCTCCGCATTCTGATTGGCCACTGCGAGGTGGCAAACCGTGTATCACGACACCCGGTGTCACGAGCTCAGGTGACCGGCGTGCCGAGGTGACCGGGTTACGAAACCGGTCAGCTAGGCATGTGACGAAGACGGGCTGAATTAACTGCCCGGCGTGCCGAGTTGGCCGGTAGTATACGTTAAATACAGAATGGCTGCGTGTGTGTTCCTTCCTCCATGGTGAAAGTAAGTAAAGGGAGCAGTAAATAGACATCATGACAGCCACACATGTGGTAGAGTGATTAACTCCAGTGTAGGGATCTATAGAGCATGGAGGTAGGAAAAGAGAGACATCGTTTCCTAGTCATTTTTCTACTGCAGTGTTCTGTACAGCAGTTTAGACAAGTCCTCGGACCTGCGGGTGGGGGGGGGGGGCTGTCGTAAGTTCATTATAGTTTGCGGTAAGATTTACAAAATGAAAATTCAACACCCCACCCCGTGATCCACACCACTGGTGCTTTTATCATATTGGTCCATGAATTGTTTACATAAGGAGATGTAGTTGAGCAAGGGATGTTTTTCTCTGTCAAGAAAAACCTCGATCTACTAGGCATGTCAGCCCAGTAGATCGAGACCCTTCGGTGTTCCATGCATTATTTTGCTGTGATTTTATTATACAGTTGATTCCGTGGGCCTAATTCCAATATAATTTCCATTGTAATTTGGAAATTCAAACTTTGATGTTTATTTATAATTGCCTTTTCCCTATTGTCTTTCATAGCTATTCATAATCCATCCCTTTTTGATATTCTAAACTGAGCGAATGAAGACGATCACCACTTAAAATATTTTTACCACCACACTAGGATAAGTATAAAGGCTTGTCGCTGCTTACAGACCCCTTACTATCTTTTCTATCAACAATCAGATCAGATAATTGACCACAAGGTCACAAGTGGTCAGTTTGGCCAATGCTCCTGCTCCAGCGGCCCAAGGCCAGGGCACACCAGACTCAGCACACCAATAAAATGGACCAATTTTCGTCTTGTTTTGCGCAAGCATGGTGTGACGTTTCAGCTCCTTATTGGTCTGCCGCACGCAGTGGGGCAGCTCGGCACGCCGGTCACCTGAGCTCGTGACACCGGCCTTGTTATATGACCGTATCGCATTACACATGGCCTGTTTCTGGAAACGGCCGGATCTCAAAATAGCCGCTCTTGGCACTTTAGTCCAGTTTTATGAATTTGGGATGAGTACGAGAGGAGGGGGATCGAGCGGATAAACCTGTTACGTATGTGTCAACGTAGCCTCATTTACGCAGTGCTTGTTTTATGCCATTCATATAAAGGTTTGTGGGTCATGCTATTATTATACAACCTAGCAGTATATATTTACATAACCTATATATTCAAGCATGTATATACATACATACACTAAAAACAATCAAGCAATTTCAACAGTCAACTTGCTTTGTGTACACAGGCTTTAAGTGGCTTCCAATGGAACGTGTGTAATTGCTGTTTTCACAGTAATCAAAAAAAAAAAATCATCGTTCACCCACACACACACACAAAACGCTAATACTTTCTGTCAAGAAAACCAAAATGGGATCTGCAAAAAACACGCAGCTGAAACAACAGTACAGTGCAAATCAATGTGGAGGTGACATTGGCATTTGGTATTTAAAGATGAGAGCTTTCCGTAGAATTAGGCCACCTTGAAGGACGCAAACTGAAGGATCGTCGGAGCTCAGTCCCGATGACTCGAGCAAATGGCATTGTGCCGATTGCACCAGGACTTCATATACGTTTTGCTTTCATAATTACTCCTCTGTATATAAAATTCATATATACCTGTCTTTAATGATATGATATAAAGAAAAAAATGGCAAACTCATTTACCAAATTGCAAATCCATTCAGTCGAGACCACTTGTCAAAATTAAACTCCACTTAAGAGCCATTTTCCCACATTTCCAAAAGGTCGACGGGCTCAAGAAAGCTCACAATTACTCAGAGTCTTGGAAATCATAACGACCTTTCGGGCAGGATATGGGGGGGGGGGTCCCTGCATCATCCTCAGGGCAATAGATCCTGATCAATTTGATTTTGCTAATGGTGCGAGGCCCCGAATAAAATACGGCCATTTTATTAGCCTGTAGAGCAACAAGGCAAACTGCACAAGTGATGGCAAGCTTTAAAAAATCTATCACATTACAGGCCAACTCTCCACAATTTCACGAAGAGCCGTTCAATATTTTCATCGCGAAACATCTGTCCCAGATGGTTCTGCGTTATCTCCATGACTTTCCACATTCTAACTGACTGCCGTGCGAGCTGGAGATACCCCTGACAAGCATTCATATCTCTGACATTAATGTCTTCATGATGGTGTGAGATTTACAAGTCCATCGAATGAAGTCCCTCATTTCCGGCGAATTTTTTGTCCCTTTAAAGGAGGGGGAACATATGCCTTTAAAATTGTGACTTTAACTCCAGTTTAATTCTAATCCTCTGTGTGGTTCTGAGAGGAACTAGTGGTATTGTCTCGACGTTCCGAACAATGTGCTCTGTTTCGTCCTCGGGAGAGTGCCTGATGGAAATACATGAAGCTTACAACATTCATGTTCCCTTCCATTGATCCAATCTGTTTTTCATGTCAGGAGGCTTCTGAAATTGAATATTTCGCCACCTGCTTTCCTCCTTCGTCGATAATTCCATCCATGATGGGATAACATTTTTGGCTCTTTGTCCTTGGGATGTTCCGCGACCACAACATTCAAATGACAAACAACTCCGCTTTCTATCATGACCCGAAGCTAACAGGAATCCAATCGCCCCAACTGGGAAATTTACAGATGTCTCCGTTTGAATATTTCATTTCCTCATTTCATTTTCCTCTAGTTATAGACTGTCTGGATTATTAAGATAAGTCTTATTTTTTCTTTTCATTTTTTTATCGCGCTGCCCTCAAGGATCAGTGCAATTTTATCTCTTCAAAAAAAAAATTCATTTCAGGACGCAAATCTGCAGGACACAAAGCTTAAAGACAGTCAATTGACCACCGGTAATCCAATCATGACAAGAACAGATCCCGCCTGCACTCTTGGGACGAACGCCCCCGCCGACTTTAAATCAGGTCTCCCGGGCAAACTTCACCGTAATAATCCTGTTTGAATACAAAGGCTCTGATTTACTCAGTGGCCGTCAGAAAAGCGTGTCCTTCGGTTCCGAACATTGACGACGCTGCCTCCAATTCAATCAGGGGTCCCTTGTCCGTCCGACGCTAATCATTCAGATTCAGTTGAGTTTCATCTTGTGAATCAACACCAGCAGGATGGATGACATATGTTTCATATAAATACCTCAGCTGTGCGATTTGCACACGGGTCGCACACAATTCACAGAGAATAAGCGTAGTGCGGTTATCCCACTTCTGACACCAGTTCATGTTCAACAATTTTCATGATGTGTTCCATTCAGACATCACTTTAAATTTGGGAAGTGAGGGTGTGGGCTTGTAAATAAAAAGCAAAAATGGACAACCTCTTGACTCAGATTAAGCATGGTAAAGAGGAAACCAAAACAAATTTGAGAAATTTATTTTAACAAAACGCTCAACAAATCCTTCAGTCACTTGATTTTTATCACTCTCCTAGTTAGTTGGAGTCCAGCCAATATGTGCAAAGAAGATAGGTGTTTCTTCTTTTTTCGTAAAATAAAAAAAATTGAAATGTGAAGTGGACATCTTCTATACTCCAATCAAGCCACACCCATATTGATCAAACTATTTGCTTGAAGTCGCATCCTTCGCAATTCAGCACCCCAGCTGCGAGTAAGGATGATAAGCCTCCCAAATTATTATTATTATTATTATTAATAGCAACTGCAGGTAACCAGCCAAAATGTTAAATGGTGTATATGGGGCTTATGATTGGTACCCAGGAAAAAATGATGTTTATTTAAATCTCCAGACTCCAGTATCACATTCCACACAGAGAGAGGTATCAAAGTTGAGGTATACAACTATCACATTACACAACAAAAGGCAACCTGTGATGGTGTTAAAACATTTCATTCAAATAATTTTGTACAAATTTGCTGCAGCGCCAGAAAGGTATTATGTAGTGAACAAACTACATGTTTGAGAATGTACAACAAGAAACACATTACTACCCGTGCACCACTTTTAAAAGACACTAATATTCAAATGCTTTTGGTAAAAAAAAAATGAAACATGAAGACTTGGTCATTTTATCCGATGGGGACTTGATTTGCATAGATGTTCTTGTACGACTTCATCAGTTTTTTATTACAAATCCTAAATTACGACAGAACTTGTCATGTCCAGTCGAGGGCTTATCAAGGGATTGCATTCTAATTTAAAGAACGACAGCAAACTGTAAAGTCACAAAGGTAGACAAATTGCCCCATATCCACACGATTCCTAAACTGGGGTCCGATTTAATGACTTGTAAGCAGGACCAGCCCTTACGGAAGCTGAACATTATGGGATCCTATTTCGTGGATACGCAAGTTAATCAAGTGCTACTTCCCATAACTAAGGAGCGTCTTGAGCACTTGCTCTGCTAAAAATGAAGAAATATGGCAAAAACCTTTGAAGAATTAAGGAATAATTCCCTGGTAACGAGCACAGTGAAATTAGACTCAAATGGAAGACTAAGGTGGAAGGGCTCTGCGCTCGTGACGTCACATTCGGATATTTGGACAAACAAGTCGTACCGGTATGTCATGGCTTAGAAAATGGTGTCAACTCAATTCCATTCATGAAAATATACCTCACGTTGTGCAGACACGTTTTGTCATGTGGTTGTGTACGTTTATGTTGCTATTACATATGTCCCATAGCAGCAATGTGTCTGAACATCTGGGTAATTATAGCTGTTGATACAAAGTGCATATTCTATAAATAGCTCGAGCGCAGAGCCCTGTTAACCAATAAAAGTAAAATGGGCTTAAAGGTAGTATCATACTTTGGTGAGAAACCAAAATAAAAATGTTTACAGATTTACGTATACAACTTACAGGATATGAAGATGGTGGTGGTAGAAACATACCGCCTGAAATGGTGTATTTATCCAGAAAATAAAACAACGACTGAAAATCTTTTTGATCTTTTAAAAAATCAAGAATAAAAGAGAAAAATATAAAGAAATACTGTGGCAGTTTTTCACTGTTTTCTCAAAAAGTGGGCACCGTATGGGACTGCAATTTTCACAGATGACTGTAACTGTATCTGTCTTGATATTTTTGCCCATAAATCTGTATTTCTTTGATAAAAAGTATGATATTACCTTTAAAAGCCCCCTTCTATGATGAATATTAAAACGACTTTGAGTTAGAAACCAAGAAATATCATTTTAATGACTGTTTACCTTAATGATGAATGCTTTGATGCTTCCTGAGTAGGCTTGCTCTCTTGTTGCACTGAAGTAAAGTCCTATTCCACCAGCAAGGATCAACTGTCAACAACAAAATACAAACACAAAGAACCAATTATTAAACAAAAATAGCTGAGAAAGCTTCATATAAAAAATAACCTTAATGTAAAAATGGGATATTAGATTCGATTCACCCCACTGAACCCAGCTAGCTCGGTGGCCTTGCGGTATGGCATCTGCGCTAGTAATTAGCAGGTCGTGGGTTCGAATCCCACCTTAGCCAGATAGTGAATTCTTTTCATGTGCACTCACAAGCTCTGAGTATACAGTGCTCATCCAAGTCGGTGAAGGGCAAGCCTGATTTGCAAATTATCTATTTCCCGACCTAAATGGCTAAATCATTTAATATTCATGAACCTAATAGGCCTAATGTTCAGTTCATATTTTATAATCTGAAGATGTATTATTACCCACGTTTTGATAAAAGGACTGAACAAAAAATCTCATAGAAATAACTTTATAGATGATGGTGTTCGCTTGTGTTCTATAAACTAAAATTATTAGAAAAATGAAAATTTCTGAGGCAAGGTACATTGGATGTATTAATAAGTACTTTTATCAAAATGGACTTGAAATAAATGGCTGAATTCAGCATATTATTCATTTGTGTATATAAAATCAACAGCCCTTGCTCCTGCACACTTTTATGCAAATGGCTTTTGACAAATCAGAGGGCAAAAGATTAAATCTTTTATTTTTATTCATCAACGAAAAATTGACTGTAGCGAATAATGTACAGGCGCTCTACCAACTGAACCATCCAGCCCAAAATTTGTGGTGTTCTCAATAGTCATTAATCTTTGTTCGTTTGGCAGTCAGAAGCCATGAAACCATGCACACACCACCATATCCCACGGATCATTTCATCGATACACGTAGCAATGGCGATACTTCCTACTTATACTAGGAAATCACAAGGCATCCACAAGCCCACGAGTACAAACCCATATAGGAGCCACTGAATTTAAGATAGATACATGTTTAAATAACAGATGCATGAACGTATTAAGGTCTGTGGTAAACAGCTGCAGTTTTCCAACTGGAATGACCCAAATTTATGTAAGGAAAACCTCAAAATGTTTCATTAAATTTCACGATAACAATTGCGATAATAATTAGTTAATTGGATATAGATATACAAATACATGTATAATACTTTATGTGTTAACAAACAAAGCGTTCATCGAGTATACCAGTACGGTACACAAACTACACATCATTATCATATGGACTTTATATGAAATAGCTGTATGGAAATGCCAATGTGGAAAAGAAACCATTGATTATATGCCAACATGGTCAAAATTGACTCTATCGAGCGTAAGGTTATCGGTCAGACATGAAATTGCAACGACCTAGAGATGAGCCAAATAGCTTGCCAATATACGGACAAATATCAATGATGTATCATACATACAGTATATTCATAATTTTATCATATAAACTTTCAATAGGGCTCCGTGCTTGAGCTATTTATAGAATACGCCCTTTATATCGACAGCTATAGTTACCTGGGCCCAATTTCATGGAATCCGTTACCGTTAGCAAAAATTCTTCGCTTACGGTAGCAGATCTTTTTTGGTTACGGTTAGCGCATTTCACGGGAGAGTTTCCTTTTTGGTAACGGTAAGCAAGGAATTTGTGCAGAATGCATACGGTTACCCTAGAAATTCTTCGCTAACCGAAAGGTCTTGCTTACGGATTCCATGAAATAGATTTCATGTGCAGCAGTGCCCGTAAGCACGAAAATAGGCCATAACGGATTCCATGAAATTGGGCCCTGGACGTTCGGACAAATTTCACAATGTTTACGTGTGAGTTAATGGGGAAAAGTGCCACTTGTTTGTCCGAACATCCGAATGTGAGGTCATGAGCGCGGAGCCCTATTGCATCCAAATAAATCCTTAAACATCAAAAGGAACCTTTATTCACAGTTAAAACTCTCTACCATGAATAAACTGCTCCAGATGTAACGTTTGCTAAAAGCATATGACCCACGCCCAAAAATCTCCCCACCCCAGTAATGAATCCCATCATGCCTTGCCAAACAAACATTCTGACCGTGTTTATATTTACAGACGGGCCGTTAACAAACACGCTCGTAGGCCGTTTCAAACCAATGGACCCGATATTTCTACGACAACCCTAAGATTCATCAGCCATGCAGCCACACACTAGAAGGACACTCAACATCATCTCCTGGCCCAGCTGACATTTACCAAGAAAATTTGCCAAAAGGTTCAAGTTTCAGAAATGGATTTCGGTTGCAAGGTACCGATATATAGATTATCCCCCCCCCCTCCCCCCCCCCCCCCCTGCCCAAAAAAAAAAAAAAAAAAAAAAAACAGTAAAATAGAAATCTAGCGCAAGCACTGTGAACTTCTTTTGTTTTCATCCAATGTGATCCTCCCCGGATCAATAACATTAGTTTCTTTTCTTCCTTTCATTTTTTTTTACTTTCACTTTATACTGGCTCACTTTACATCTTATCTCTTATCCGGTCTCAGGAGTCTTGTAATTCATTTAGTCTCCGAACAAGTAATCCAAGGAGGATGCCGTTCATGTCACTGTGTGGCTGCCTCAGCCAGACAGTTACCGTGTTTCATTTCTGAGAGCTTGAGCAACCTTGAAAAGTGAAAACAGACTAGGCCTACTACTACCAGACTGCATGCCAGAAATGAGTGGGAAAATATTAAAGACCCAATATAGAAGCCATGTATCCCTTTACAGCATAATTGCAACACGTATTATGAAAGGCTAGAGAGTTAATAGATGCTCTGTAGTCCGGTCAAGGTTCTGCCTTCACCTTCCTCCTATGCTTTTCATCCCTGCACTAGATTCTCAGGGACACACGCTATCGCCATCCTGGTTTTTCATGATTTTTTTATTAAAAACAAAAACCCATTATGACTATCTTTTGACCTCAATTTTTAATGAGAGTGTTGAGTGCGCTTGGATGGTTGATGGCCTGCACGCTTTGCAAGAATTGCCTTGTCAAAGTTGTAGTTCTAGTTAAACAAACCCAGTTGTCCAGATTTAAAGAATGATGACTTTGTGGAGTAGTTGCACATTATACGGGGCGTATACCTGAAAAACGCATCATTAAATACTGCTATACAGGGTGTTCCTGAAAAAACGCAACACTGTGTCGGGAACCATGCTAAAAATAAACTATTTATCACTTCAAGAGTCACATATGTGAGACAGCCATGTCTTGGCTAACACCATGTAGAATTTGAGCATATTGGGACTGAAATTAGCGAAAATATGACCAATTGAAAGAGAACTCCTTAAAAACAAATTTGCAAGGATTAACACGCAGAGTGGTCAATACGCACATAATGTGAATGAAAGAAAGATGAAAATCGGGTTTTGAGGTTTGGTAATTCAGTCTTTGTTTTTTCACTGCATTTCAGTCCAATTTTGCTCAAATTCTACATGGTGATAGCCAAGACATGGCTGTATCACATACCTGAATCTTGAAGTGATAAACAGTTAAATTTTTATATAATAGTTCTGAAGCAAAGTGTTGCAGTTTTTTTGGGACACCCTGTATACCGATATTTTGGTGCTGTGAGGGAACTTGTGTAACAGTTTGTAGATCATATAAGGCCTTTGTCACATATCTTGATCTTGATCACCGATGCAGAGACTGGTTCACCCACCAGGCAGTGTTGTATGGTCTCGAGGCCGGAAATTTGCTGTCTCGTCCTCGTGGGTCCACGACACGGCCTCGGCCTTGGCCTCAAAGAATTTTGACTGATGACTCGAGTCGAGGCCGGAAAAAATGTGTTTGAAACTAAAACATGTTCCCAAACATTTTTTGGAGGACCATTTTCAATTTTTTATTAAAATCACTTTATACAGAAAGAAAGCTAACACATCACACGAATAACGCTCACCTACATTGCGACATTATTGTGTAGCGTGTAATGCATCCAATATAATGAATTGCATGGTGACCTGTGCTAGTGTCGTTATAAACCGCATTGTGAAGTTCGGGTACCGCGTCTAGAATAGCAAACAGTCTCTCGCGGAGTGAAATGATAATGCTCGTGTGTGACTTGGTCTCGACCTTGGCCTCGGAGACCCATGACTCGGACTCAGCCTTGGCCTCGGCTGCTCGTGAGAAACTCGGCCTTGGCGACCCATGACTTGGACTAGGCCTCGGAGGTTGTGGACTCGGATATAACACTGCCACCAGGCATTAAGGGTCTGGCGTGGCAACTAGAATCCTGTGCATGTTATAATATCGACGGGTATACTGTCTGGCATGAATTAAACAGGCCCCTGGTGAGGCTGCCTCCTTCGTTGCCGCGAGCAGAAGAGAAATTCCATGTGTGGGGTGCTGTGGCCTAGTGGTCTGGCGTGCCGAACCCAAAGTCTTGTGGTCAATCTACAGATTGTGGGTTCGAATCCAGCCATGGGTTAATGGTGCTTGCGTCCTATGGGCAAGACGCTTTGTCACATATTGCTCCTCTTCACCCAGGTGTAAATGGGTACCTGTGAGGGTAGGGATGGCTTTGTGGTTTGATTAGCCTCTGTGCGCCCTATGGTTGCCAGTATGGGGCTGTATGCTCCCCAGGGAGTTGAGATGGTTTCAGGAATGTAAATTATGGCCCGATGACCAGGGATAATAATAACGTACAGCGCTTTGATCTTCTTGGGAATGCCCGTTATTATTAAATTCAGAGAATGGTGAAATTCTCAGATGTAAGAAGAAGACAGGGTTAGGCCAATTGAGACTGAAAACGATTCACTAGGTCTCTATCGCAGGAAGCCATCTTGGGACAACTAAAAACTTACAAAATGTGTGTTTAATACCGTTATACGAGTTTGCACACAGTGTATGCAGAGTGATCTAAGTATACATGCATGTTATCTTTGATATTCATCTAAAATACTGTGCATCTGATGTGCATCACTCACATTTGACATCCAAAAAAAAATATCTTGATCCACGTGACCATCTGTAAGATGTGATGTCATTTTTATATCAGAGCGACCTACAGACTACAGTCTGATACAATCATATGATCAGCATACATAGGGATGTACATTATACACACTGTCAGACAGGTCCTGAGCCAAGCTTCTAATAGACGTTCCAGAATGTGGTTCGTCAAAGGAAAAAAAAGACCGAGCAAGGTTGCCACGCAAATCCAATTACTTCAGAAATAGAAGCTTTCCAATGGTGTACATGTGACACTTTTAGCCCCTATCCGTCACTGCCTGGTGGGGAAAATGAGACGATTCCGGAGATTATAATGTGGGAAAAAGTTCTAGACAACGTCCAAAAATAGGTAGAGGGGCTAATGACACTCTGGGGCAACCTATATATACTCTCCTCTGTTCACACTGTCAGCCTGGGGCCACCCATCCCACAAAACTTCACATATTTTAATAACCGAGGAGACATTACTTCTTAACACATGCCTGTGGAGTGTGGAGTACCCCCTTCAAATAGTCACAGGAGACTTGTTTCATTTTAAGTTTTATTTTTCTTCTTCTTCCCCTCCTCATTTTTCCTAATGGAAATGCCATTTACCATTTTGCAGTGCGCTTTCTTTTTTTGCATGTTTCGGTCCTTTAAAGGAAGAATCAAAGAATAAATTCTGTCCCTAAATGATCTTTTTGATAATCTCCCAATGAACTAAAGTGCATACAGTATAAATGAGAGTAAATAAACAGGTATATTTATGATCAAAAGTGTTGCTGAAGAAACCGTAAAAAGACAAAAAAAGGAAAATGACTGAAATTTCAGAACCATTAAAATACAGGTGCTTTGTGCCTTTACAGTTAAAGGGATGGTACCGAATTGGTAAGACAAAAAACATTTCGAGATCACAGATTCGTGACATAAAACTTACACAGTATAATGGTGATGATAGGAGAAAACATCCCATGAAATGTTTTTGTCTGAAATGCCATATTCGTTGAGAAATAAATGAAACTTTTTTCCGATCGGAATAAATTGCTTCGAAGCGTTTTATTATAAACTAACGCATAAATATTGTTGAAATAAGTAAACAGGTTTTCACTATTTTCTCGTGACCCAGATGGCTGATTGACCTCAAACTTCTACAGGTTTGTCAGTTAAGATATAAGATGGATTACATAATGTGCTTTCACTGTCAACAACGGTTTTGTCGCAAAAACCAGTTCTGTACTGGATCCCTTTAAAGGAAGAAGTCAGATTGTTTGTCACAGAGTTGTTGTTTTTTTGGCGGGAAAGAGAGCATTCATGTCAGGAATCTATAGGCCTTTTCACACTATCTCATTTTCAATCTGTGTTGAAACCAACCCAGATCCACCCCGGTTCAGCCCGGCAAGTTTTTGAACCGGATTGAAGAGACTTGACATTCACACTACGTTTATAGTGAACCGGCTCATACAACACAGATCACGCTGCAAAATGCAGTTTGGAACCAGGTTGAGAGTTTCAACCCTGCTCCCTACCAGGGTTGATTTCGATCCGGCTAGGCCGTCCTACCCAGGTTGGGTCATGGTTGAAAATATTCAAGTGTGAAAAGGGTTGAACAAATCTCGGGGTTCGATCCGGTTCCAAACCCGAGATTTTGGATAGTGTGAAAACCCCTTAGCTTTTTAAAGATGAACATTCTAATCCGGTTGGGGCAAGTTGTCAATGTCAATGTATCATCTGCAAATAAGCGCATCCATTGTCCTTGGCTATATAACTCTTAATTAGTTAGTGATGTACTCTTCTGTCTAGTTTGCTGATTGATATCAATGTAATTTGAAGATCAGCTGCAGATGTGCTTTCATTAAAATAATCAAAGGATAATGGATGCTCAAGTTTACAGACGTCACATTAGACACCGTCACAAATGGTGCCTCAACCTAGTGGAATAGTGGAATGACTCATACAATTATATATCACAATGTCATCAAAATGAGAGCCCATATTTACAAGAAAATTTGCCAACCTCTTGTGAGGAAACTGTTGTAAAACCTGATATCAATAATCTCAGCTGTTACAAGTTTCATCATCTGTCATCTGGTGCATTTTCAAAGCCGTTTTCTAAATGTTGCTTCTCTGATGATCTTATTAAAGGTAATATCATACTTTGGTTTTTGTCAAAGAAATACACATTCATGGAAAGAAATATCAAGGAAGATACAGTAACACTCATCTGTGAAAATTTCAGTCCCATGCGGTGACCACTTTTTGGGAAAACAGTGAAAAACGGCCACGGTATTTCTTCAGTTTTTTCTCTTTTATTTGTGATCTTTAAAAGAATTTTGGTCACTAGTTTTACTAATTTCTGGATAAATACAGCAATTCAGGCAGAAATATTTTAATGGTATGTTTTTACCATCACCATTTTTATAACCTGTAAGTTATAGGTAAATCTGTGAAGATTTCTGTTTCTGTGTATTTATACCAAAGTAATAATACATGTACTATCTTTAAACTATTAATAAAACATGTTTTAAACAAAAACCTCTATAGGCCTATTACCTTTAAGCAAGACACATGATACTATGAATATCATTCAATATTTGAAAGCATTACAGCAAAAAGGTGATCTGTGTGGCATCATACAGTTTATGTTTATTGCAATAGCACTCCGCACTAATGACGTCACACGAGTGATTTGGCCAACGCGCGCACGTACAAAATCCCCGGATGTCAGACAAACATTGACTCACACCTGTAGTGTACACCATGCATGCACGCGCACACAATGGAAGACTTTGGAGAACCGGTCTTGAGTCAACAGCGAACGCGTAAACCATGCTTGTGCAATTGTGAGCATGCGCACGTTGTTTTGCGCATGCGTGCGTGTGCGTGCGCATGCGCTGTTGACTTGAAGACCGGTTCTCCAAAGTCCCCCATTACTAGCACAACCACCACATTTACGTTTGCATGGTTGCAATGTTACTTCGTCTGAGCCAGCTATTTTTAGCGCAAGTGCCGAGCGCTATTGTCTGAGGTGATTAAAGGTTGACTGACGTCCAGTAACCACCATAAGGCTTCCCATGACTTATCATAATATAAAACTGCTGGAACTCACACATTCCTGTCAAGAAAGAATACTACCATTATTTTCTAATCAGTTCTTCTAACAAGTTCTCCTTGAAAAAAGCTTTTGACTTCTATGTATACCTTCAGTCAAAGACCCTGGAAGACCTACAACCCCAGGGATCTAAGAATCCCAGGCAATAATCCAAAGCAACAGCCCTCGATCTTGGCCTCTTGCAAATCACCCCAGGTGATCCAGCACCATCTTGGCATTTACTAACTGCCACCGTGTTGTACCCTTGATAACAGACCGGCAAGTTCACAGAGACACAAGCTCATATTGCAAGCCAAGAAAACCTCGGGGAGAAAAATAAAAATCTCCCCGACATGTCTTTAATACATTACGGGAGGAGAGGAATTGAGCAATATTAGCACGAGGGATTCCGAGCAGCGCTTTGCTTGGGCTTTGTCCCCACGCAAATGGCAAATTAAGACAAACATGCCTTCTTGTCGAGTACACAGATCTCAGCAAATCGCTGATGTGGACATATGTCAGAAAAATAAATGGACGCCTGTGTTTTTTTATTTGAGGGGGAGGGGGGCATCTTGGTAAATGTGCAAGTGTAACAATCAAGGGCAGCAAATTGTGTGAGATTCCTGAGGCAAAACTGGAGCAGGGAGTAAAGATGTTGTTGTTTTTTCCCCTTCTTTATCAGATTACTAGCAAAAAGCTGCCCGAGGCTTTAGACCCAGTTCTAACTTTCTACGAATTCATGAATTCATGTCTCGTACGGAGCCAAATTGACAGCCACAGCTTGAAGCTTGCGACAAACGTTTGCGGAAAGTTCAGCACATGTAAAGTATAGTGCCTAATTATTCAATGTAAATTTCTGATGCTTTTCGTTTGCTTTGCTTTGTAATGTATAGTAAGTATGAAACAAGCTTTAAAACTCGAGCTATTTATAGAATACGCCCTTTATCATCGAGAGCTATAGTTACCCGGATGTTCGGACAAACATCACAACGTTTACGTGTAAGTTAATGGGGGCCATGTGCGACTTGTTTGTCCAAACATCTGAATGTGATGTCCCGAACTCAAAGCCCTATATAGCTCAGCGCGGAGTGTGACGTCATTCCAACTCGCCGATCTTGGAGCGATGAAAACAAAGCAGCAAGTTCTATGGGTTTTAAGACAAAAAGCTGCCAGAATTGTTTAATCTTATTATACGGTACTTCAAAGAAAGATTATTGTCTGAGGAAAAACTAGGACTCGACAATGAAAGTCGTACAGAATGTGATGTCCCGAACTCAAAGCCCTATATAGCTCAGCGCGGAGTGTGACGTCATTCCAACTCGCCGATCTTGGAGCGATGAAAACATAGCAGCAAGTTCTATGGGTTTTAAGACAAAAAGCTGCCAGAATTGTTTAATCTTATTATACGGTACTTCAAAGAAAGATTATTGTCTGAGGAAAAACTAGGACTCGACAATGAAAGTCGTACAGAACACGATTTCTGCTTCTTGACAAAAATATTCGGAAAACCATTCTCGACGACGGATGGTTTGTGCATGATTTGTCCGTAGCTTGCGCCATCTACATGTTGGTTTTCATTGGTTGTCAAGTTCATGAGAATGAAAGTACCTAGATGTCCATGCTGATCTATTGCCTGTTGAAAGTTTGAATCATATTATAAGATTCCATGTCTTGAAAATAATCTTTATTTACAGATTTTCATTTGGTGAAGTCTAGGCACCAGCACATGCCAGTACATACAATTGCTCCTGATGAGGACTAGAGTAGGCTAGACGAAACGTTGAGACCTTACGAGATGTGTGAACCAAATAGAAGTGTGAAAGTACAAACGATTCTTACATGGTGTTTCCGCAAACAAATCCACTTACGAGCAATTCATTCTTCAATTTGTTGTACTCAACAACAAGAAAAGACAACTCTGAAATGAAAGCATTGATGCTGTTGGCAGGGACAGTGTACGTCCCATAAGACAGTGCATACAAGACGGTACCCGACCATCACCACAGCAGTTATACTTCACCGGTAATTCTAGTAAGGGAAGCCCTCAGAAGATCCCAGTGTCAGTTTCACAAAGCAGGCCCCGCACGTCTATAATACAAAGGCCACTGAACTAACCGTGTGACTTAAGGCCCTGTCCAGGTGTGAGTGCATTTTAAAAGACGATGCCGAGACCGAGAGGAAATGCGGGATGGCACATGCGCTCCATCCGAAAGCAACAACCTCTAACTTCATCCACTTAACCAAGCCTAACCACCCCCAAACACTTTCGTCTCTGTAGTATCAACAAAAACAGAATTGTTACTCTTCGAGATGACCAACTTTGTTTACAAGAACGTTTACCAAAACGATGCTGCAGGGTTGGCAAGGAGTTGAGTGAGTGGAAAGAACGAGTGTACTATAAACTGCATATGAACTGAAAGGCCAAGTAGTCTGGTGCCGTGCAGCAGACCGTATCCCAGACTATAAGAGCTTGAACTGCATCATGCAATACGGGAAGTGGAGGGTCCTATCAATTACGGACGGGATAGCTAGGCCTATATTCCATTTGATTTCATGCCCATGAGGAGGACTGTGTTGAGTTTCCACACTCATCAAAAGCGCTTACACGATATTTCATTCTACTTCTTCTTCAGATCTTTTTTTTTTTAAGTTGATAAATTAAGAAAAGAAAACTGGAGAAGAAAGCTGACTATGATATGGCTGTAATGTAAGGCCACACAGAAGATGGAACTAAGATTTATTACAGATTATGGAAAATGTGATATATTGCAGCACCGGAGACGGCCGTTTCGGGTCTCCACATGTCGCGGACAAGAGGGTAATTTGAGGAGAGAGATTCAAACAGCTGATAGAGGCAAGCACGGCCATTAGGTCAGTTCGGTTTCATCTGAAAATGGGATTGATCTCTTGGAGAGTGTCATCACGGGTCGAATGTGCCCGAGCCAAAAAAAAAAGAGAACTCAGGGTGGACCAAAGAAGAGTTTGCAGGTTATGTTAGAGACGTGTGAGTTGCAGCCCAATATTTGTGCATGGATTTGTTAATTATCCTTGGGGAGATATAGTGGGAAGAACAGGGAATTTGTAACAGTACATGAGAGTTGAACCAGTGTTTGGTGGATGGGATGTTAAAAAGAAAACCAGCTATACTGGAAGAAAAATGAGATAAAAGGTTGATTATTGAAATTTCACCTTTAACATTATGGATTCCCATCCTACTGACAAATTGATTTTTTTTTTCGCAATTGGTCTTTTTCTCAGAACTAGGCCAGGCCTATGGATCATCTGTATTGATGATCTCTTGAACCTTTAACAGGCCTGAAAAAGTGGTGCAATGAATCCTATATCCAGGTCATTTGGCTCCTCTTACTTCATCTATAACCATAGTGCAAGGATCACGCATAGTTTACTGCTAGCTTTATCTGTCCAGACTACCAACTTGCTGTTGGTAGAGCGCCTGTATGGTATTCAGGAGGGCTCCAGTTCGAATCCCACTCCAGTCAATTTTTCTCTGTTCTCTTTTCAATGACTTAAAGGTAATATCATACTTTGGTTTTTATCAACAAAATACAGATTCATGGGCAAAAATATCAAGACAGATACAGTAACAGTCATCTGTGAAAATTTCAGTCCCATACGGTGCCCACCTTTTTAAAAAACAGTGAAAAACAGCCACAGTATTTCTTAAGTCTTTTCTCTTTTATTTTTAATCTTTTAAAAGATCAAAATGATTTTTGATCGTTGTTTTACTCATTTCTGGATAAACTGATTGCAAATAAAAATCAGGCTAACGGTTCACCTATGTAATCACGTGCAACGTGTGCGATTTATGGTAAATACGTCTTCTTCAATGTGATAGTCGCTTTCAGAATGCTTTTTACGATGTTATTCTTGAGATCAAGCATTTTAATAGATCAAGTACACAATGTTTCTTTTAGATCCAGTATGTGAAAAGCATGTTTCTACTTGGCAAAATGGACAAAATAACTG
The DNA here is from genome assembly GCA_963971285.1 of Astropecten irregularis. NCBI lineage: Eukaryota > Metazoa > Echinodermata > Asteroidea > Paxillosida > Astropectinidae > Astropecten > Astropecten irregularis. The sequence continues at coordinate 29,143,120 of OZ020244.1, read as the reverse complement.
ACTGATATTCTACAGTTTACAATTTTTTGGTCGTTGAGCATGAGCCAAAGGTTCTTCCTTTGTTTGTTTTTTCCTTTCAGTTTCGGTTAACGGTTAGTGGAAATTTGTAACCGGGTAATTAAATCCGGGTCGGTTAACCTTTAACCGGGTAAAAAAAAAAATCCCAGCACTAATATGGGAATGATGTAACACTCTTTTGATGATAATACCAGAGAGAAATAAATACCAGCAAGAATAATGAGTGACTACCCCGGGCCTCGGGGGAAGAAAAAAACATGTTTGATTGATGATTTTAATATCATACACTCCTTATGCATCAATAAATTAGTGGTGTCGTGTTTCCTACTTGTGTCCATGCTTGGCTAGCATCAAGCCCAATGCATTATTGTGCATTACTTAGAATGATGATCTGGCTGTCTAGCGCAAAGATGGATTGAGGATTTATTTCTCTACTTCATGTTTTTGTTGTTTTTTACATTTTTCCTCACTGACTGTTTGAAATTTGTGCAAAAATGTGAATATTATTAAAGGGATGGTACAGAACTGGCTTTAGCGACAAAACCGTTGCTGACAGTGAAAGCACATTATGTAATCCATCATATACCTTAACTGACAAACCTGTAGAAGTTTGAGGTCAATCAGCCATCTGGGTCACGAGAAAATAGTGAAAACCTGTTTACACATGTCAACGATATTATGCGTTAGTTCATAATAAAATGCTTCGAAGCGATTTATTCCGATCGGAAAATAGTTTCGTTTATTTCTCAACGAATATGTCATTTCAGACAAAAACATTTAATGGGATGTTTTCTCCTATCATCACCATCATACTGTGTAAGTTTTATGTCACGAATCTGTGATCTTGAAGTGTATTTTTGTCTTACCAATTCTGTACCATCCCTTTAATACTGTAAAGGCACAAAGCACCTGTATTTTAATGCTTCTGAAATTTCAGTCATTTTTCCTTTTTGTTTTATTACGGTTTCTCAAGCAACACTTTTGATGGTAAATATACCTGATTTTTTACTCTCATTTACACTGTATGCACTTTAATTCATGGGGAAATTATTAAAAAGATCACTTATGGGAGGGAAACTGTTCTTTGATTGTTTTGCTGTTTTAATCGGATTTGTTCCTGTAATTCTGTTTTCTTTCACATGACTAAACTTAAGCTGTTCTCAATTTTGCCAACACCCAAAAAAGCAAAAGACAAAAAAGAAAACGCAAAACACCTGCTCTATTAATCCTGACACACTTTGCACGCATCCCCGCGTTGTAATCCTCATCTTCATCATTAAGTCGTAATAATCGCGTTCCTCGTCGGCATTTAGCCGTACCGTCTAATATTCTCTGGACAAACAAGACATGCATGCATCACTGTGTTTCAATTCTCAAGGGCTGTACCATGCCATGCATGCATGCATGAATGGCATGGAAAAGGCCTCGGACAACAACCCAAGAAAATGATGTATTTCACTTTGGGGGCTTGCTCAGCGCGTGTCTTGGGATTGAAGCGGAGTACATGAAGTTAACGCTGATAGGTCTGATTGATTACTACGGAAAGATGTACTAGCATTTATAATCTACGGTCATCTGACGTTGTACGGCATTACATTATCAACCCAGACTTATAGCGTTGACATCCATATTCAAGACACGTAGTGTCGCAAACTAACATGTGCCTTGAAAAACAAAATATACAACATATTGGTCATCCCATTAATCTCACAATTTGCGGCATGATCTATTTCGGTCCACGTTAAATCTGTATTACCTTATGAGTACATCTATTATTAGACCTATTTCTCGTTCTAACTGAGGTGAACAGCTGCGAATGTATGCTCATTAATTAAAGGATAATTGATAGGCAAATCTACAGATGTAACATGGACACCGTGTCACAAATTGTGCCCGTCAGTTCGTCCGTCCGTGACTTGCATGCCGGGACAACCCACATCAGGATTAGATAGATAGATCGATAAATGGTTTATTCTGTTTTTAAAATGACAGGATGTGATAATCAAAGATTGAATTGCATCTAGTCTTAACATAAAAAGGTAATCCATCATAGTTACTTAAGTTAAATCCAAATCCAATTAAAAAAGACTTTATATATAACATTATTACATTATTAAATTATTAAATTGGCATAAAAAAAAACTTTACATGATTCCATACAAAGTTCTCTTAAGGACGACATGCATAAATAAATGTTCACAGAGTTTGTGGACATTTCTCCCCCGAAATGCAAATAAACAGTGTCAACCCCAAGGGATGGTGTGTGTCTTCTAACGTTAGGCTTTCCTTTGCAGGGCACGAGCTGGCTGGATTTTATTAAAGAAAACACAACCAGAGCTGGCAAACATATGCACGGATACCTTTGGGAAATATAATATTACCATATCAGTCAATGAGTATATTAACAAATCAACAATTCAGATTTTGCTAAATGAAAGAAATTATGTCCTTTTTTTAATAAGTGGGTGTATACTACTAGCTCAAATAAAAATGTGGATCGGTTTGCAGATACACCATGTAAGTATCGTTCGTACTGTCACACTTCTATTTCGCTTGCATTTCTCGTAAGGTCTCAATGTTTTAACGATCCTGCTCTAATAATAATAATAAATAATAATAATAATGATAATTTCCTGATGAAGACAAGAGCAGGCTAGCTGAAACGTTGAGACCTTATGAGAAGTGCGAACGATATAGAATTAGTGCGAAAGTATGATCAATCCTTTTACGTGGTATTTCCGCAAACCGATCCACACACCAATTGTCACCATGCAAACCCTCGAATCTTTCTTAGATTCACAGTGTTGCCAAAAACAAAACCAGCACACACAAATCCACTGCATTACAAATACATATGTACATTAAAATGTAAAAAACAAGTTGTAAACTACTGATTCTATTAGTTTCTCTTCAACCAGGAAAAGGACCTGAAATATGCTTAGAGTTTATTAGAGGGCCAGAAATTTAAAATCCTGATGAGATCTTTCTAAAGGGCTGAATGATAGTAGAACTCCCTTTGGTCTGATGTTCTTCATCCACATATACTATTGTGTGTGATTTTTCACCTGTATCTCCCTGTACTCATCATTAACCTTTTAAAAAAGATTCCTGCCAAGATTGAAATGTCACTCCTTCTTCAATCTATTAAAGCTCTTACAAATTCCTCTCGGTTTCAAGTCAGTCGATTCAATTCATCAATTTAATGACACGCGTTGAGCTGATGACGACAAGAATTAACATTAAAAGATCAACTACGCAGTATAAAGACATATATACAAGATGTAATATTCATAACGGTGAAACAAACAAAAAACCTCTGCTTTGATGCTTGAATCAAAGAAAAATGTTGATAAAACTGAGGGCATGGAGAAACTTTGGCTTGTAATCTTTCACTGCCCTGCCCCACTGCCTATTTCTCATGATAATAGGTTATCAAACAACTACAAAAGCCAGAGGAACATTTGACTTATAATCAGAATGAGCAGAATGAATTTGAGGTTTTGGGGGTAAACATTTCACAAAAGAAATCAGACTTGACATTACCAACCTCTATGTTTGATTCCCCTATAATCAGCCAGTTTGAAAGGTAATATCATACTTTGGTTTTTGACAAAGAAATGCACATTCCGTTGGGCAAAAATATCAAGGAAGATACAGTAACAGTCATCTGTAAAATTTCCAGTCCCATACGGTGCCCACTTTTTGAGAAAACAGTGAAAAATACTCATGGTATCTTTTCAGTGTTATTTTCGTTGTTATCTTCCGAAGATCAAAAAATTTTTGGGTGATTGGTTTTACTCTTTTCTGGATAAATTTCAGGCAGAGAAATGTTAATGTTTCTACCGTTACCATCTTTATACCTTGTAAGTTATAGGTATTAAAATCTGTGAAGATTTCTATGTTGGTATATGCTATCAAAGTATGATATAAGTTTAAGGAATGAGGTACGATCAAGATAACGACACAGAATATCAACTGAATGAGCCTCTGATTGCAAGTACATGTACAACGTTACGAACTGTGCAGCATCAGCAACTGACGCATGAAGGAACTGCTATAGCAGTTGACCACTTGACGTCGCATCGAAAAGCTCATTAGTGGGGCAATTAGAGCATTCTAGTCTAAGAGGTAAGAGAAGGATTGGACACATGCCATCATCATCGTCAAAGCCACTCTCAGGGTAATTACGCTCATCACACATCCGGCCTGGCTGGCCTGGTGCTGAGGCGTCAAGATGGCTGAAAATTGTCCGGCTATGATGTGAAAAGACTAGTCATCAAGGGACTGGCAATCGTTTGATGAGCACATCTGGAGGAATTTAACTGATTCTGGGTAACAAACAAACTAGTCGTTCATGAAGCCTTAGAATGTTAAACATAGCTATAGAAGCCTGATCGTCTCTTAAAGGTAGTATCATACTTTGGTATGAAACCAAAACAGAAATGTTCACAGATTTACGTATAACTTACAGGGTATGAAGATGGTGCTGGTAGAAACATAACGTTAAAATTGATCCACCTGAAATGGTGTATTTATACATAAATTAGTAAACAACGACCAAAAATCTTTTTGATCTTTTAAAAGATCAAAAATAAGAGAGAAAAGACTTTAATAATAAGGAATACGGTGGCCGTTTTTCACTGTTTTCTCAAAAAGTGGGCAACGTATGGCACTGAAATTTTCACAGATGACTGTTACTGTATCTTCCTAGATTATTTTTGCTCATGAATCTGTATTTCTTTGACAAAATCCAAAGTATGATATTACATTTAACCGTAGACAGAAAGATTACCCCCTTTTTTCTCTACCTTAAACGCAAGTTTGCCCCAAATAAAACTATAAAATGCCACTCTTGATAAGGGCAGCAAGAAAAAGAGACTTCAGTTCACAAAGGCAATATGATAATGATATCCGATACAAAAAGACCATTTTGCAAGGTCTCTTCTAGGTGATTCATGACAGAAATTAAATGCCCCTATAACACATACCGGTATCCATACCAACAACAAAAAACATCAATTGGAGTTCATGACTACAATTATTCAGCAATCAATCACACATACTCTGAACAGACTCTATACAGAGTATGGTGATGGTAGAAACATACCATTAAAATTTATCAGCCTGAAATGCTGTATTTTTTCCAGAAAAGAGTAAAATCAGTGACCAAAATTATTTTTGATCTTTTAAAGATCAAAAATAAAAGGGAAAAAACATAAGAAATACTGTGGACATTTTTTCACTGTTTTCTCAAAAGGTGGGCACCGTATAATATGGGACTAAAATTTTCACAGATGACTTTCACTGTATAGTCCTTGATATTTTTGCCCATGAATCTGTATTTCTTTAACAAAAACCCAAAATATGATTTCACCTTTAATTCTAGCAAGCTAGTAAACTGTGCTGTAATTGAACCTTTTAGATGCACTTTTCAGCAACATTTAAGTGGACGTGAACAATAATGGAGATTGAAAATGACGGTATTGACACAGTTGTTGGGCCACTCGGGCTCTTGATCACATTTTTACCACCACCCAGTATATTTTCCATGGTTGGAAAAACATGCATAGGGCCTAATAACAAGCACACTATAACCCTTCTATTTATTCCATTTTCATGCAAATGTACTATACAAAAAAAAATGTGGGTATCTGTTGAGACTTGTAAGTTCGGTTTTTCATAGTGGAAAGGTTTTTGAACCGTAAAAAGTGTCCCGGTCAAGCGAAGATCCTTTTATATCTTGAAATGCTAACAGTATGAGTCGAGAAATTTAACCAATGAAATTTCATGGCTTCCTTTTCCCCCTATTAAGTGTGTAAGAAACCGTATGATGCTGGTACCCTGATAAAAACAGCGTAGCATCCCGACAATATGAAAGGATTTTGAGCTACAGAGGAGAGCTTGATGGCTCTAGAATTAATCAGGGCAGTTTGCCAATATTTGTGTCGTCTCATATATTTATATACCGCTTAAAAGCTAAGTGAAATCTATTGCGCTTAGAAGAGAAAGAAAAATGGTCAGATACTTAGACGAGTGATTCTTAAAAGGATGGGTTTTCATGTTTTGTTTTGTTTTGTTTTTTTTAACACTGAGCCAACAGATGGAGAGGGCTTAAACCAGTTCGGGAGGGAGATCCATAAACAACTTCCAATGTGACCAAAACTGTGTTCAGTATAATGTATACAAACTCAGCTTGATTCAAATTTAGGGGGTTCACGAAACAGAGGCTCAGGCTGAGGCTCAGGCTCGATATGCTGAAAATATAGGTTGTGGTTTTTCACTTTATCTGTTTTCCTTTCCAAACCAGAGAATCGACCTCCGAACCGCAGCCAAAAGCCTCGATTTCGATACCCATTATTTTAGAACATTTGGATTCACAAAATGGAGCCTGAGTCTGAGCCTCCGTTTTGTAAACCCCCCATAGACCTTATCGAAGATAGCGCAAAACGGACCTTAACGGGGTATGCGCAAAGCATTCTGGGTAAAACTGTTGCTAAGGCACGGCATTGAGTGATGTACAAATCCACAAGATTACCCATCGTCCTTTGTGTGCGCATGCATAGTGCCGAAAACAGGCTATCTTCGATAAGGTCCATAATCGCAGGCAATTACAATTTAGTCGTACTGTCCAGTTGAAACGAGCATCGATCAAATAATTTTTTTTAAGTCACATCACCCATTCAGACTGAGTTTAATACACATAGCACTGTACCGCACTGCACCGTCTGAGTAATAAGATCGATATGCGCAATTTGCAATATATGCCATTTAATCAAAGGGTTCGGCTCCACTTCACGTGCACACGGACGTAATGTAGGCCTGTCATGCCATTTTAATAAGACCACCTAAACCTGTTCAAGACATTGGCAGTCATCCGCGACGTTTGGCTCTTCGGAAAGAAAGAAATAAAATGTCCGTATGGAACCATTCGCTTGTCACTGTAGTTCCAAGTGATGATGCTGGTGGTAGCATCAGGGATGGAACCGGATCGAATCCCAAGATTTGTTCAACCCTTTTCACACTTGAACATTTTCAACCCCGAGCCAACCCGGGTAGGACGGCCTAGCCGGATCAAAATCAACCCTGGTAGGGAGCAGGGTTGAAAATCTCAACCCAGTTCCAAACTGCATTTTGCGCCGTGATCTGTGTTGTATGAACCGGTTCACCATGAACATAGTGTGAATGTTGCATCTCTTTGATCCGATTAAAAAACTTGCCGGGTTGAACCGGGACAGATCCGGGTTGGTTTCAACATGGATTGAAAAGGAGATAGTGTGAAAAGGCCTTTAGTATTCGTTGAAAATTCAGGGATTGATAGGCCAACTGCACTGTCCGCATGCAAGAATTTGCATGCTTGGGACTATGTCTTGCTGCAGAAGTCTTCTATTAATTGTTTTGTTCTCATCTCACTGGGAATTTCCGCAATGTTTAACACTTTTCCTATTTGCACTCTATTAAATGCAACAGACTGTCATATAAAACTGGTCAGCCCCCTTGTGTTTGCACACAAAAGAATGCGAACGATTTTCCAGTGCGATGGGCACGCTTGCCCGGGTACTTGGAAGGTACGGCGTACTTTCTACCAAACAACTCCCAATAGTTTAGCCATGTGTTGCAATCATCAAAATGCCCCTGGAACACATGCTATAAAGTCTGCGTAAGGTTTGCCCAAACGTTCACTCCGACTGCCAGAGTGCTACCTGGTATTTGCAAATAATCCATCTGCTATTTGCACTTTATATTATTTATCTGATGGGGGATTTGTCTAGGAGATAAGACCTTTTTAATGGCTGTAAGATTGCTTGCTGACAAAGTGGTCAGATATATTATGCGGCTGAAGTGTAGAGCACACATGATCTCTTTCAAGCCTCCCTATACAACACAATGACCACTACTCAAGATCTGGCCAGTTTGATGACCCGAATAGCACGACCGTATTAAAGAAATTGACCAGGTCAATAATGCTGAAACTGGACAGAGGCTACATTAACATTGTCTCAGGGAATTTAATTAACGTCCTGCAATTAGCGTCTGTGCAAGCACAGCTAATTAGCAATTAGGTCAACACACCAGACCTGTCTACAAATGGGCCTACAATATAATAATAAACCGCTTTTATGTAGCGCATATCACAATCAATTATGTCTCTATGCGTGTATCTCTATTGTCTCTGGTCATTGGGCTACATTAACAATCCTGAAATAATCTCAACTCCCTGGGAAGTATACAGCCCTAGCTACTGTTAAGTTCACAGAGGCTAATCAAGCACAAAGCCATCTCAACCCTCACACAGGTACCCATTAACTCCTGGGTGAAGGGAAGCAAAGCATCTTGCCCAAGGACGCAAGCACCACTAGCCCATGGCTGGATTCGAACCCATAATGTGTGGATTGACCACGAGATCTCGAGTATGAAATGCCAAACCACTAGCCGCACCCCTAGCTCATTCCCAAGTACAAAGCCTGCAACATTTCCGATAGTATCACTTTAAAGTTTTGGCTGTCAAGTTGAAATCAGTGCATAAACTTGACAGAAAGATTCATCCTTGTAAAACTTATGCCACCTAATTATAGAAATGACACATAAAAGAATAGTGCGACTGACTGTGGAATAGCCCATAACTTGAATTACACATCCATAGGGCCTTTACGAAACCAGGCGTGAGGCTAGGCTTGGGATTTATTTTGCTACCACCATTTTGTGTCCTAAATGAAATGAAGGGCGTGAGATACATGACGAAGCTGGAGCCTTTCTTCGGCTCCAATCCCTTTATTTCGTTTTGTGTGCCTCAAATGGCGAAAGCGAAATAAGTACCAACCCTAGCCTCAAGCTTACTGTGATAGAAAGTATAAAAATGTAGCTGGCCTATTGGCAAAATTTGTCTCCAGTGAGAAATTCTAGAATTGTTTATTTTTTTTAATCAAATTTATATTATGTCATTCTGGACAGGGTCGGCGGCCAAAAAAAAAATGTTTTTTTCTTCGGTCGGAGCCCAAAATATGGGTCAGTCAGAAATAAGAACCACAGTTATAAAAAGGGGTACCTTAAGGGGATAACTGAGACAAACAAAAATGAGACAAATGAATGTCAACTTGAACTATGACGTGCATGCACCCTGATCAATGATCAAAGCTAGTCGGTCAACTCAAAAAACGTCCAGCACGAAACGTGGCCGTTCAGTCAACTGCAGTTAATATTATGCAGCTGTGAATACAGCACGTGCACAAAAATAAATCAAAAAGTGCACAGCGACGACATACTATACAGTACATGTACAAGACAAACCAACATGGAATCGCCCGCACAGCATGTTACAGTTGTATGTTTATCCTAACGTGTGTACAATGTACACAAGTGCATACGAGTATATAAGTACTACGTCACACGACGTGATATAGTCTGACACACGTATCACAAAAATACTGAACTTTAAACTTCAAATTGATAGATGCAGATGCATGTACAGTGTACATGTATGTGTGTGCACACAGTATAATGATGACATTCAATACGTATACTGTCTGTGCTTTTTTGTTTTGCTTGGTCAATTTCCACTGATTTTGTGAATATCAAGCCTATCGCGATGAACTGATTTTGTCTTGTCTGATACTTCCTTTCTTTTCCACCTTCTTTTATCTTTCGTTCCTTTCAAATTTCTTTCTAAAATCAGATTTGAGTCCTCATGCTTATTATTATGATTACTAATACATTTGTCTCACTTTGGCAAACTTGATTAGTATACTTGTAGAAAATAATGGAAACAAATGATGTTATTGAATTGAATTGTTTTGACTCACTGATTTTGATCTCATGCATGCAACATACAAACAATATTTTATTCTCTTAAGATGGACTGATGCATATACAAACTATATACATACTAGACTGTTCCAAAAGCTTTTCGAGAGCCTTCTCGAACAGCACATGTAATATATCAATGATGTAAATGGGAGACTTTGGAGAACCGGTCTTCAAGTCAACAGCGCACGTGCATGCAATTGTGAGCATGCGGGCATTGTTTTGCGCCTGCGCTGTTGTTCGTGCGCGTGGGCTGTTAAATTGAAGACCGGTTCTTCAAAGTTTCCCATTAGCATAGGCCCCTACTAAAGGGGAATTTGAATTTCACAGAACAAATCCGATTTAGTATTTGATATTTGAATTGGCTTTATTCCATGGACCATGAGATCAAACTCATTCTGTGAATATCTTCACTGGTTATCAAAGTGGTCTATTTTTTTGTTAATTTTGGGTTAATAAATAAATAATCTACCAAATTTTCCTTCAG